>CAMAPF010000020.1:0-1200000 GCA_945859915.1 Cuscuta epithymum
ATTGATTATTAAAGTTGTGAGTTATTTCTTACTTTCTCCTCTTGATTATTAATTCTTCCCTAATCTCATTCTATATCATTGTTGGAGGTTGGCTAAGTGACGATTAGTTAACGTTCCAACATTGATTATTACTAGAAACGTTCAACGAACCGATGGTTAAACGTTGAAGGTTTCATAAGTAAGTAACTTCGGTTTATTAATGCACGGTCGTGGTTAATAAACTTAAGAGGATTAATTTTGTTGGTTAAACCGAAACGTTGCGTTGAGGTTATCAATCTTAATTGATTTCATCAAGGAGTTAAAGAGGTTAAAAGCTACTGTTATATCGGTATACGGCGTTGTTCTATATTTGATAAATAGTAAGGGTTATTAATGAACGGTCGTTGTTAATCACTACCCTCGATGAATTGGATATACTCCTCGGTTGAGTATTCGAGAGGGGATAAGTTATAGATATAACAATGATCGACTAAATATATCAACAAGTGGAAAGTAGCAAGACCAAGTCCCTTTTATTCTTGAATTTAATCCCATATAACTCGTTCATCTTCGTGTTTAATTTAATTAAATCACTCAACAAACAAAACCCCCCTTTATTTACTATTTATATAAAAAGATAGTTATTCCTTTCCCTGTGGATACGAACTCTACTTTTCACCTATAC
The DNA here is from genome assembly GCA_945859915.1 of Cuscuta epithymum. NCBI lineage: Eukaryota > Viridiplantae > Streptophyta > Magnoliopsida > Solanales > Convolvulaceae > Cuscuta > Cuscuta epithymum. Next base: position 665 of record CAMAPF010000020.1, read on the forward strand.
TACGTATAAGTGTTAGTGTTGAATTTACTTTGAGTGCACTCACGACAAAGTGCACGTCAGTACCATTTAGTAATGTAATTACTGAAGGTGCCCGTTTTGTTTGGGTGAAAGTCAAAACAAATTTCAAAATGATGCCAGATAGTCATAGCAAAATGACAGTGAAGGAAGCAGTGATCAATGGTGTCTGGGCTATTACAAAAAGGGCATTTGAACGGACCGTGGATACCAAAAGTTGTGAGTTTATCTTCAAAAGGCAGCAGATGGTTATTGAGTCTCCATAAGAAAAAAGAAATTTTTTTGGGGGTACGGCTGTTCCACACATACATGGCACTCAAGTTCAAAGTCATATTAGGCCGCATAACATCATAGGCACTATTAAAACTGAAAATGCCATTTGAATTAGGTTTCCAAATATGGGCATCTTTAGTATCATTGAAACTGATATTAAGGTCTTTAATTTTGGTTATAATGTAGTTCGGGAGACAGTTTTGGATCGTAGGAATAAGGCTATTATTATGCATTGCTTCAGAAACAGTTTAGATGCTCTAAATCATCGGGGAGGTGGTTTTTGGAACTGGTACAGGGGGCCTAAGTCGCACCAACTATCAAACCAAAAAGAACTACAACCATTATTCACCTAAATGCAGCAGTTAAAATAAAAAACAGACCTCACAGATTCAAGAGAGTTGTGCATAACAGACCTGGCAGTACCCTTAAGAGAATTTACCCATGTAGCCCAAAGACCCTTTCCATTTGCTTGCTTCCAAAGAAGTTTGAGAAAGAAGGTTTTTTGAATATGTGGTAGGCTTCTAAAACCTAAACCATTTTCCAGAATCGGAAAGCAACATTTCGACCAGCGTTTCCAAACATGCTTTATCTTCTACGTTGATTATAATTAGAATTTAGGGTCCATTTGATAGCTCTGTTTTTCGATATATCAGACTTATCAACCAACATTTTAATTAAACATGTATCTTTTGATTTCGCGCGCTGAATTATATGATAATTTTTTGGCTGTATTCGATGAAGTTACTGTAGCTGACTATTTTAGCTATTTTCACATAATTTTTTCTTTATTCTGTGAATAAAATAAATATATTGTAAATATAGTTTTTTCATAAATCAATCAATACAGCCACATCAGTCAGAACTTCATAAATTCATCAGAATAAGCTGATTCAGCCGATTGCAGTGTGACCAAACGAGCTCTTAATATTCTGGTGTGCAAATAAATACATTTGGAGTTTAATTGTGTTGATATTTTATACAATACCTACTCTAAACATTGTGGAAATATGTAAGAAAATCAACTATGAGATCTAAATGTTACTGGGTAGTACTTAGATCCACTCAAGAAAATTTTGGGCCTAAAGAACCCCAACCTTTAGATCTTTAGAAAGTTTCTCTTTTTATAAAAGCAATATCAGTGTGATTTGAAAGGTTATAAAAAATTATTAACTTGTATAGGAATATTAATTTTTCAAATACATTCTAGAAAGTTTAGACCCTACTTCTTTCTGTTGCTACTATGGAAAGAACCTTTTCAACAATGAAACATGTGAAGACGGCACATAGTAACAAAATGGGAGATGATTTTCTCGAAGACTCATTGATGATCTACATTGAAGACTTTTTGTCAAGAACATATATGTAGATTCTATTATTGATGAATTTTATACTTTGAAGTCGTGTAGGGAACAACTTAAATGATGTCTTAATGAATATTTAAAGTGTTGACGACTCGACGTATTGTTATGCACGTGTCTTCAATTTTATTTTTCAGCGCACCCCATTGTAACTTTCAGGATCTGCAACTTTAACTTGTGGCCGCCACCGTCGGAGTTACACGTTGTGGCGGCCATCGTCGGAGTTGCAGTTTGTGGTCGCCATTGCCGTTTTCATCCCTCCCTCACGGGCTAAGAAAATGGTGAGGCACAACCTGATCTACACAATGATGTCTTGCAAGATTGATAAACATGGCGGCAGGTTGTAGCTAAAGATGATTGTCGGCTGCGGCCGAACTAAGTTGCAGAGGGCTGCGAGTCGGGGATGCAGGCGGTGGCAGATAGGTGTGATTGGGGAATGCGACAGTGCTCTAAATTAACGTAATATAGGACACTAATGGATGATGCAAGCAAGCGGTGGACAACTTTCAATAGTGGTCTGCCACGAAATATGAGGAACGGATGAAGGGGACTATGCAGAAAACGATTGATTGGAAGGCTATTAGGAAAGTATATAGTAATAGTAAAATAAGAGTAATAACTAGTTGGAAAAATAAGTTGTAAGAATAAGAAAACAATTTTAAAAGCCATGTGGACAGTTCACACAGCAGTTTTTGCCATTTTTGGTCCCTCGACTATGATGTCAATGACACTTTTGGTACTCGACTTCTAATTGTTCCATTTTTAGTCCTTGACTATTGTGCTGGAGACACTCTTAGTCCCCGACTTTAATGTTTCCCACATTTAGTCCCTGAGTATTGTTAAATTGACACTTTTAGTCCCCCCATTATGATTTTGACACAATAAGTGGAGGGCTAAAAAAGTAACTATTATAATAGTTGAAGGACCAAAAGTGTCACTTTTATCAAAATTGAAGGACTAAATATGGAAATTTTCAAAGACGGGTACCAAAAGTGTCTCTAGCGCAATAGTCAAGGACTAAAAATGAAAAAAATCAAAGTCGAGTACCAAAAATGTCAATGACATAATAGTCGGAGGACTAAAAGTGGAAAAAACTCGTTCACACAGGCAGTTAATCAGAAGATTGGTTCTTTACTGGCCAAACAGCTCAATTGAGTATTTTTATTAGTAAGAAGTTCAATTGATTTATTATAAAGTATAAAGATTTAATTGACTTTTTTATGTATTAGGATGACTTATTTGATAAGTTTCCTTAAATTTTAAAGAAGCAAATGATGGAGTACTTCATTAAAAAAATTACAAAATTTTGGAAAACAATTCACCGGAAATCACCTCAAATGGTGGATTTTGCACGGTGGTTAGTGTCAGGAGCTCCTGACAGGAACATCAGTACGGTGTGTTAGGTGTGTGTGTGGCCCTGGCCTGGGTGTGTCCGTGCGTGGCATGCGTGTGTGGCATGCTTGTCGGTCGGGCGAATCGGGTAACAACAAAGCTTATTGTGCAAATATTTATAAGGTGCATGTTTACACTATTTGCATTTCATATTAGTGTTCAAAGTGTTGTATAATATTCTCTAATGAAATAAACAATTGCATATTTAGTGGTATATTGTCTTCCTTTTCATAAAAAAACATATTGCACATGTTTTCATATAAAAAAAAAAAAGTGGTACATTTTGTAGCATTGATTGATTACAAAATGAATCCGGATTAAAAAGATTTACTCATAGTTCATCTTGTCTTTTTATTCACTTAATTGCATTCCAAATTGCATAAACTTTTGTGAGAACCATATATTTTATAAAATTATAAATGAGAATGTATAATAAATAGTCAAAATAATTTGGCTGTTGGTCAATAAAGATATCATGAAAGTAACCCTAAATTACAAAACTTCGAAGAACTAATATCATATTTCATTCGTTCTTAAATAAGTGCAACATGTTGAATTTGACACTACTCACATGTTGTACTTTGACCACATCTTATTTATGCATGTATTAATAAATTGTTGTTTAAAAATATATTTTTAAATTTGACTCGTGGCAAATTTCAAAGTGTGGTTTTTTTGTTTTTTTTACTAATTAAGAATTAAATATATTAATGATCAAAGTTGTGTATGTAAAATGTGCATTATTGCATTTATTTAAAAATGGAGGTAATACAAATTACATGAGTATCTCTCAAAAACTATCTTGCTCTAAATTGAAATGGTGCATAATTCCATTTGCCATTTAGGCTATGTTTGGCTAGCCATTTCAGCTCAAAATGGGCTGAAATATTCTAAATTGAGCTAATTATTTTCATACTTCGTAGTAATCATGTTTGGCATTTGGCAAAGAGGCTTAAAAGGGCTGGATCTAAAATAATGGAGCTGAACCATATATAACACTACCCATGCTAGCGTTTCCCTTCAGCCTTGTACATGATTTACTTTTTTTCCTAGATTATCCCCGCGCCTTTATTTTCTCCTCAGCCGATCGTCTCTTTCTCTCGCAAATCACCTGCCTTTCTCAGTGTATGTATTCTTTAGCGAGAGAGGGAGAGGACGACGGATGATGGTGTGAGCACTCAAGATCACAGGATGAACAAATATAGGAGTGATGAAACTAGTTTAGTTTAGGAAGAAGAAATATAACACTGATATTGACTTTGTACGTAGTTAGTTAAAACATTTTTTTGAAGCATGATTCATTGTTTCGTTGTATTATTTTTTCTCATGTTTACTTTTATGTTTTAGAAAAAAACATACATAATGCTTAATATTTACTCCTCGATCTGAATTATAAAAAATTCTATCCTTACGGAGGCGAGAGCTTATCTCCCTAAAGTTTCGGAGCTCTCTAGGGCGGTGGCCGCTAGGGTTTCGTTTTCCGATTTCGAATCTTTCGAAGATCGGTGGTACTGGTGCGGTAAGGATGATCGAAAGAGGTCGACTGCAGATGGAGATGACTGGAGTCGGTAAGCAGGGGATTGGACGACTATTTCACGCAGATGAGTAGAGCCGAGCAGGGCAAGATACAGACAAATTGGCGATTGTTGATGTTGACGAAGGGGGCGGTCGAGTTGGAGGTGAACCGCATTGGTGCAACATCAGCCGTCGCAAGAGCCCGGCCTTCTCCAGAACCACCGCCAAGGGTTGATCGACGCGGTTTGGAGTTTGATTATTTATTTTTTCTACATTTTAATTTCCAGTTTAAGACGTTTGTGTGTTGTTTTATTTTATGCTGTAAGACTCTAATGGGGGATGAGAGGTCTACGATAACCGTCATTGGCTTTAAGTTGCCCAATTCAGGTCTAGCGAGTTATACTTCTTTTTTACAGATGGTTAACTCTCAGTCTCGGACACAGGCGGATGGTTACATGTGGTTATTTTATTATGATGTACCCCTGGTGAATGCTATTTGTATGGATTAAGCCCTCTTCGATAAAAAAAATTACTCCTAAAAACTACTACGTATAAAAATATTTAATATTATAAATCATTATAATACATATTTTATTAAGAATATATGTTCTTTAATGTAATTTCACATTACCCGTATACCTTTTCATCTATTCTTGCCAAACGAGTTTACTTTATTCAGTTAGCAATTCAAATTCGGCACTTCAAAGTTCAGCTCCAGACAATAATCTCTGATTCAGACAATAGCCTCTATTTCAGACATTAGTCTCCAGCTCCGGCTCGTTCTGACAAACATAGTCTTACTTTAACTCCAACGACTTCTAGCATCGTAGTAATTCCATTCTCTAGATTCCATATGACATTTACTGGTTGACTTTAACTCCAACGACTTCTAGCATACGGTCCAAGTCAATTAGTTATTTCTAAATAAAAGTTTTACACCCATAATAAGCATTAATTTCATGCATAATTGCATATACTCCGTAATACAGTAAAAAGTAGACATTTTTTGTTAGTTAAATTCCAAAAAGGGATTACCTTTTAAAAAAAAAAGTGTCTATCTTTCAAAAAGCAAAGTAAACTATTGATAATTCCGTGATTAGCATCAATTTCTGAAGTCAAAGCTTTTATGCCAGTATTGAAACAAATCGGCAGATCAGGCGGGAGCACTGATATGAATATACAATGGAGAAGGGAGAAAGAGTGAAGGTAGCAGCTCTTAAACTCGCCTCTTGCGTCACGCTTGCAATCTACATTTTCTTAGCGTCCAAACTTCATCATCGTAAAAGACGAAGTTGCAGAAATCTTTTGTCATCACCTCCTCCGTGTTATCTCAGAGCATAGCCCAATCCTCAGTACGATTTCAACACCTCAGCCTCCATCCCGCCAACACCTCCACCGCCGGTAACCGCCACAACTTTGTTTTGTTTCATTTGTTGCTGGAAAAACTAAACTTTAAATTTTTGTACTGTTAATCAATCATCTTGACATTTAGGAGCAAGGAGAGACTAGAAACATATGAGTTTATAAGGCCTGGATAAACTATCTCATGGAACTTGTGCAAATATGCAATCATTAAAATTTGCTCAATTGTGTGCATTTGGATCACTCAACTGAATTATATATAGGCACTTAGGACAGATCACACTAAAAAGGAACAACTTCCACCAATTAGATCATTCTTTTCAAGATTAATTACTTGTCTCATTTAGAACTCTATCAACTACGAGTGTGTAATATGAATTCGGTGTGTTTGACAGAGAAATGCACGGGTCTGCATCCATACATGACAGAGATTTCGGCATTGGTGAAGGAGCCGAATGTGAAAGCTTTGGAGAATTATAATGAGAAATTGGATGAGTTAAAGAGGCGTGGTTCGTATGTGTGGGTGGAAACCGGGTCACAGTTGCAGGAGTTGGCTGATGTCTTGAGTGGGGAAATGATATTTGGTGTAGATGTGGAGCATGATAGTGTGAGATCCTTCTTAGGTTTGATCTGCTTAGTTCAGGTTCACATATTGACTTTTTTACGGTCTATTTTGTACACCTTTACTCAATATTCCTCTTAGTAATTTGTCTCTATGTGTGTGCATAAGCTATATATATTATACATATGTATAGAATTTGGATCAAATAAGAAATGACCTAAGGAGAGAAATGAAAATGAATACGGAGCAACAAATTTTAAATTGTGCATTTTCTAAATCGAAAGATGCATTCTCATAAATGAAAAAACATGGAGTCATTTTTTTAAATGAAGTGATTTTTTTCTGCTATTGCGAAAAAACATGTAAACTCTATGAGCCTAGATTTACACCACTTTGCATCATTCTCATTTTTCATCGGAAGAGCCATTCTAACCTGAACCGAACCATTCTCATATGTATTTCTCATATATACAAATTCTGATGTTGGCTTTGGATGGGCAAAATAGATATCAACAAAGAGGGAGGATTATCTTGTTGATGCAATAGCCCTCCATCACTTGATGGACATCCTTCGGCCTATATTTGCTGGTCCAGGGATTTGTAAGGTAATTCGTTTAGACTGTGTATGGAATTGAGAATTTATATGTAAAGAGAATTGTCTTTCTTTGTGTGTGTTTACATTGGAAATTATGAAAGACTCAAAGTTGACTATTTTTTAAAATTCCACGTATGTGCGGGTTATAAATTTCCATCAACTCCAATAGCCTAAGACTCACTATTTTATGGCTTGGGAATGTGATGGAACAAAACAGAATGACTCACTAAACTGTGCACACTTCTTTCTTATGTAGCAGCCGTCAGTTTATGCAAAATTTTCGATGCAATTTTCATCATGGGTCATCCGGAAACAGCCTCTCTGTGCTTTAGTACAGGGGTATGGCTGCGTTCATCCGAACCCCCTTACCCCACCATAGGTGAGAGCCTTTGCGGCACTGGGGTAATGTTATTGTTGTTGTTGTTGTTGCAGGAATGCGGGTTATAAATAAAACATGTTCATTAAAATATCTGAAATTGATCTATTGATTTTCCCCAAAAATTTGATCCCGGATTGATCCTTGATGAAATGTTGCAGGCCATTAAGGTTTTGTGTGTTTGATTCTTCGTTTATTATTGGATTTTTAGCTTTGCCCTTTTTTATGAAACTAGTATGCCTTTTTTCATCGATTATCTTTGTTTGTGCATTAGGTATTCCATGCAGCTGATAATGATGTTCTCTGGCTTCAAAGAGATTTTCATATTTATGTTGTTAACCTATTTGACACTGCAAAGGTAAAGTTTGTCAAAAAAAAAATATAACCACCTTAAAGTTTTTCTAGCCGTCAAGATTAGTAGATTACTGCTCCTTGTGATTTTATAAAGGTTTCAATGTTTCATATTGCAGGCATGTCATGTTTTGTCTAAACCGCAGAACTCATTGGCATACTTGTTGAAAACTTATTGTGGTGTCATTACAAATAAACAATTGCGAGTAAGGTTCAAGGTTCAGTTATTGCAATCTCTTTCTCGCACAATATAAACCATATCGTTTCATTCCCATATTGGATTGGGTAAATGGGCATTTGTATGTGATATAATAATTCATTATTGAGTCAGGGTCACACAATTCAGTTATTATAATGAAAATTGTTGAACTACATGGTGTAACGTGTTAAAACAGCTTACAATATTTGAAGATTTAAATGACAGAGAGAAGATTGGAGGCAACGTCCTCTGCCAGAAGAAATGCTGCATTATGCTAAAAAGGATTCACACTATCTGATGTACATTGCGTGTTGTGTTTATAAGGAGCTGAAGATACACGATTTAGGTATTCTAAATTTATTTTTTTCTATGAATATATCCTATGAATTTCACATTTCCTATCTATAGGTTTCTTCTTTACTTGCTTCTTTATGCACAGAAAGTTCACCATGTCTCAAAAACAAATTGACTTTTGTTCTTGAGGCAACTTGTTTGCAACTATTCTCAATACTGATTGAAGCATATCCGGGATACTCTGCTGCTTCGTCAATAATTTCTCGATGTCATCGGTACCACGGAAATCTCCCTTCCAACTTTGTCAATGCAAAGGTCTTATACTGTCAGTGTTAAGAAAATCTTCCACTTTTAGCCGCACGACTATTTAAGTCATTCCAATTTTTTTGTCTAGGGCATTCATTTTTCAACTTTGGGTTCACAAATGTAGAGTTTTTTTTTTTACTTTTTCTACTTCTGGTCACTCTAATCAATCAAGTGCCAAATTCTGCAATTCTTTCAATTTTTGCCACTTTAAAAACTGAAAAGGACCAAATATGACACAAAGTCATGGTAATGAACCAACAGGGGCAATAATGAAAGCCTGGACTAAAAATTGTAAATAGAGTGTAATAGTCGTGTGATTAAAATTTTTTAAGTTTCAATCTTTAATTGGAAGAGTTTGTTAGATATATACCACTAAATGCTATTAACCTTATATCTTTTATGATCGATTTGGCATTTAGTTTCATGACCTTGTGAGCAGACTGTGTGCATGGAGACATATTATGGTGAGTCATGACTCATGAGTAGACTACTATTATTTTCAGTCACTGGTTTCTTTATCTGTTAATTCACGTGTTATGGTTTTCTTAGTTGGACATACTTACATAATCTCATTTTAACTTCATAATATAATTTGATATTCTTTTAGGCTCGAGTTCATGATGAAAGTTTAAGATAAGTTTTATCTGATCAAGCACTTGTTGCACTAGCAGCTAAAGCCCCTACAGATGTTAGAGATGTACGCAAAATCATATCTCAACCCCATCCAAGTGTGGATCACATATCATCATTCCAATCTCCATCATCTCTAGCTTGTAGTCATATGGAAGACCTTATGAGTCACTTATTTCAAGATGAAGTAGGTGAGGATGGGGAAAGCCTTCTTGAAATCCTTCAGAAATGCTTAGGTGCTAATGGAAGTTGTCCTCTCTTCGCCTATAATATTGCTTTGTTATCTGAAAGTAGCTTGGAAGTGGCCGACAGATCTGTGGTTAGAAATAAATCTGCAAAATCATCCCTAGCTCGGAAGGCTCTTCAAGAGCTATTTGACAAAACAAAGGATTGCAAATCTCCAGTCTATGACAACTGTAGGATCTATACAAGTGATGGTCGGTTTTTAAGTTTCTGTGGCCGTAGAAAACTCGAGTGGTTAATACAAATTTCATACACTTTTCTTAAATCAAGCCCGACAGCATATTAGACTTGGAACACGAGTCTCAACTCAAAGTCTTGTTCATCACTGCACTCTCTTTTTAGTTTACTCAATACTACGTATGAATCTCTAATTCTCCCCTCCCTTTAAGTGGACGACTGAACCATTTTGAATCTAACCAATTGGTCACTACCATTTCGGACAGACTAGACAAACAAATTGGGCTAAGCCTGCTTTACTATGATAGAAATCAGGATTGTATTGAGATTCTCTGAGCCAAACCATACTATAACATCGATGTGCAGCTTGTGAGTCACAAGATGAATCTGCAAAGCAGCGCTAAAGCAACCCGGGATGAGCAAAAGGCTAATGATCGTACTACTGTAAGCCGCTATGTTTATGTACTCTCTCACGCACACAGTTTGCATGCAATTTTGTTATGCATGTCTTCAGAGTTGAGATCAAGTATTTATTTGCTTCATGTTGTTTCCTTGTCTCTTAAGGATGCTACCATTTGTTAAATTTTCAATTCATTTTGTGACTTGGTAGTACAATCCGTTCTTACTCCAGGTGTCTTGAGATTGGATCATAGAGGCATAAACTCTCATCATTAATATTAATATAGTATAATAATACTAGATTATAAGAATTGTTCATAAATAAATATATTAAATCATTTACATGCTATTGTATTTTTTTCACAAAAAGGGTGCTCCACATGGTGACTGTCCCAATTGCTCTACATATGGTAATCTGTCTCATGCACTTCAACTTTTTGTTCTTGTAGCGGATGAAACGAATGTTAGCTTAGGTGTTCAATTATAAAAGATGAGTTTAAAGATTAATTTGTTAAAACTTGTTGTATATCAGTTTTAGCAGTTATTTTTTGTGGGTTGATACTGAATGATTGTTTTCCTCTACTAACCATAGTGTCAAAAGGCCGTTGGGTTGGTGTATAATGACATTATGATGAAGCATATTGGTCCCAAAGGCCACTGGGAGAAACCTGAAAGGATAAAAGCAATATGGCAACATCTGAAGAAAAACCGATTGGATTCCAAGAAAAAAATAGAAAATAAAGTGCAAACTGATTTTTAAAGCTATTCTAACATGATTTCTTTAAGCTTTTGTAATTAAATAATTTTGTCTTTTAGGTTGCAACATTTTGTCTAGAAGCCCCTGAAGAATGGATAGAGCGAGTACATTCACAGCAGTACTTCCAAGAAGTAATGAACTGTGAAGTCAGGAATCGGGAAAGAAAGAATATACTTGAGAAGTATAATAATGTAGATTCTCATGACATGTACTTAAGCCGAGGTTCTCGTGAAGCCATACTCAATGAACTCTTTGCTTGAATAAAAAAAAATTGCAGATGTTGTACATGAACTTTCAGCAGAATCCTATTTTTGTGCAGTTTTTACCACATTTTTCCTTTGTTCTTGAATAAATGCAACACAATCCTTTTTTGACAGTTTCAAAATAATTACAACATTCCATTTCTGGTAAGAAAAAGATGGTACAAGGACTCCAATATCTTTACCCACACCATTTAATATTCATCTTAATTGTTTAACCATTTGTATCCTGCCAACTAATGTCCTCACCCACTCATAATAAAAAAAATATTTGATTATGCTTCTTCTCTCCAACTTTCACCTTATAGAGTTGTATCTGGAAATCATACCAACACACGAGCTATTTTCCATTTCATACCCCCTCCTTTAATTTTCCATCTCAATTTTCCTCCTCCCCCGCCTTCACCCTGCCTTTAATTTTCCATCGCCATTTTTTCTTCTTCTAGTTATTCATCTAGAGAATAGCTTTGAGATCGTGAATGTCGATGATAAATCTTTTTTCTCCGGAAACTTCCCTTCAATATCTAAACACATGCAACACAAATTTGGTGTTCCAGACACTTTTCCATTATAGAGAGCTGTATATGGAAATACCAACTCACGAGCTCTTTTCCATTTCATACCCTTTCCTTTAACTTTTCCATCTCAATTGTCCTCCTCCCCCTGCCCTCACCCTGCCTTTAATTTTCCATCGCAATTTTTTGTTCTTCTAGTTCTGCATCTAGAGAACCGCCCTGAGATCGTGAATGCTGATGATAAATATTTTCTCTCCAGAAACTTCCCTTCAATTTCTAAACACAGGCAACATAAATTTGGTGTTCTAGACACTTTCTCACAAATATGGTGTGCCACACACTCTCACAAATCTGGTGTTCCAGAATCTTTCTAAAGAAATCGCCAATTCTACATCAAAGCCTCAAAGGGATTTAATACCATACGGCGGAATTTGTTGACCAAGTTGGAATCCCTCCATGATAAAGCTGACATCAAGTTCTCACACATCAGAAGAGTTCAAAGAGAGAGAGAAGAAGCATGTCAAATTGTCAACTTTACCGGGAAGAAGATTAACAAAACCATAGCTAGCTATAGTAGCTGGATCTGCAATGCCAAGCTATTAAAGAGTGTATCACTTTTTACCCATCCAAGTAATACATGTGTAGCCTACTAGTCTAGGGTAAAATGGGAAATAAAATTACCTATTCTAAATTTCTTAAAATCCGTTCCTTTCTCCATGTTGCATTTAAATCCGAACGGAGGAGGTGTGCTGGTACTTGTTTTGCTTTTATATTTGTAAAATACTTGATTTGCTGTGTATCAGCTGTTTTCTCAATTTTTAACATTTTCTAGGCGGTCCAAGAGGTTGCAAATCGAACTGTTCAATCAGCTTTTGCCGTGGTCCGACCTCCCGGACACCATGCTTCTAGGGAGAAAGCCGAAGTTTTTTGCTGGTTGAACAATATGGCTATTGGTGCAACTTTTCTTCTTGATGTTAGTACATCTATAAGTATTATTTGGTGTATAAAATAAATAAATTGTCAGGCGTTGTGTTGTTTTACTAATGTTACTCTGATTCTTTTATAGGTGAAAAAATATAACAAAATATTGATAGTTGATTGGGATCACCAGGGGAATGGTATCAGAGCATATTCGAGAGTGATCCCAGAGTTTTATATTTCTCAATCCATAGGTAAAATTTTATATATCAATAACATTACTTGTGTTGTTAAGTTTTTAATTTTCCAATTATTTATGTCAATATTTTTTATATAAAAAGAAACCAGTTTCATTACTAAAATGGACGGACACGGGGGTAAGCTAGCCGTCCATGTTACAAGTCAGAGGAAAGGTAAATCCCAAAACACAAATCTAATCTACAGTTTGGGCAAATCAAAATACTAGCAAAATATAATCTATTTTTAAACAAGACCATCATGGCTTCTATTAACTCCTCCGTATTGCACAATTGTATCTTATAACATTGCCGTCAACAGTTAATGTATGACCCTTTTATTAAATGAAATACTCTGCACCTCGATAAAAAAACTCTGCACCTTTTTAAGTTACAACTACATTAGAAAGATAGAACAAAGGAAAACCGCCTCAAGATATTGTCTCAAGGGAAACGCCTGGACGTACGAGGCAATGTAAGTTTTAGTTTTTCAGATTTGGGTTAAACATTATGATTTCCAAATCCAAATTGTGTCTTTTTTTGTGTTTTGTTGATGTGTGATCCAATCCTTGTGTTTAATCTTGAATAAGATTTATGATATGTGATGATATGATCCAATTATGTGTTTGTGATTGAGACTTTCCGGACTTATAATTGTGCATATCTTTAGTTTAAACATAACCGTTTACAATTAAATCTATTCAGAGATTTACTACCCTCGTCATGTATATAAATAATGATAGGATCAGATCCATGAAGTGTACAGGTTTGCTACTAAAATGTTGGACCCACATAACGTAACTTACTCTATTTTTTGGATTTTTCTTTATTCCGTTGAATGTAGTAGGATTATTATTTGTTGGAATTTCAGGCTTATGCCTCACGCCCTCATTGCACCTCAAGGCTTGGGCCTTGCCTCCCCAAAACAAACCGCCCCTGCTTAACACTCAAAACTACCCTCTCTAAACCTTAGACATTGTTGGGATTACCATGGCCTATTTTTCCTATTACTAACACAAACATTTCTATAGATTGAGAGTCTATTTATTTGATGGCTAGGACCTATGTAGCACCGATACCGGTACGCGGAAACGTGGAAACGGGTACGGGGATACGTCAAAACAAAAAAAAAGTAGGATACGAATATGAGGCCATATTTATAAATATTAAAAGTTATGAGGGTGTATTTACAAATATTAAAAGTTATAGGGGTCTATTTATAAATATTAAAAATAGTTTTTTTTTGAATATATATATATATATATATACACACACACACACACATATAATATCCTATTATGTCTACCCATTCATTGCATTGAAGCATTTTCCTTTTTCAAAATACTTAGTAATAAATTCATAATATTTCTCATATACACTAGTCTCGAAATATAAATATAGTCAAACAACTACAATCTTGAAATTAAAAGTGCAAGTATCCGATTCAGAGTATGAGTTAATAACTTAATTCGGATATAGCCATATAGGCCCATTATTTGATTACCAAGTAAAATGTAGTTTTAGATTTTCATTTTTTTTTTAGAATTTTATTAAGTAAATTTTGGAATTTTTTTTATAAAAAAGTTGATACGGGTATCCGTCCGGATACGAGTATCGGAAACTTTCAAAAAATTACAAAAAAAAATGAAAACTTTTAAAAATTGCAGATACGGCCCGAAAACGTTTGGTACGGGTATCTTAGATTATCGAATACAGGAACGTATTTGATACGCTACCCTAGCGAAGTATCCGTGCTTCATAGGCTAGGACTATTATTTTTAGCATAAACAGGGACTTTACTTCGCCAACAAGATCATATAATTTTAGGCTTAACTTGAGGGAAAAAAGAACAAAAAACATCAGAAGACATAGACAAGGTCCACACCTAAGGTGTCTCTCAAGGATGAGACCCTTCTGTCGTGATAAAAAAAAGTATGCCATATCACAATCATGCCCATGGTCAGATGCCATATCACAATCACGCCCATGGTCAGATGTTTTGTACTAGTTTGTCTTTTTCTGACTTCTGATGTTGGTCTAGTTATTTTAGTTGACAAAATGTATAGCTCAAGGCTTAAGCATTTTTCTACTGTTCTATGGCGAATACATTTAGCATAAAAATTAGATGTCGTGAAAGAAAATGTAAGCATGGAGCTCATTAAATTTTCTTATTTAATGGTAATCTATAATTCTTAATTGATATTCGGAAGTTGTTTTAATGATTTTAATTGACATTATAGATATGGGACGCGTAAGGAGCCTTTTTACCCCAGGACAGGAAATTTTAAGGAAACGGGCAGCGGAGATGGATTGGAGTATACCATCAATGTTTCGCTCGTGGGCAAAGATTTTAACGATAAAGGATATTGTCTGGTTTGGGATTTAATATTATCACCCATTGCCAGACGATATAAGCCTCAAATTATTCTTATATCCGCAAGATTTGATGCGGGTAAGAAAACATATGTTAGGCTCATCTATTTTATTTATACAATTTCATATAAGGTTATAACAATAATTCTTTTCCTTTTACACAGCGGTTGGAGACCCCATTGGTCTTTCCTCTATCACACCATCGGTTTTTGCGATGTTGCTCAAGAAGGTATATGTTCTTTACTTGTATTTTCTGCTTTCATGTTCTGCTGGGTCAGTTTAAGGTAGATTCTTATTTTCCATTATTCATCAGCCGTACACCTTGAATTTAACACCTTTCAGTGATATTGTAATTTTGTTTACAATAGGCGATGATGACACTCCGTCAACTCTGATGCCCCTACTTTCACTCTTGCATCATTGTTATTTTCAGGGAGCCACTTACAGGCTTCTGCAAAAGTCAGACATGCAATTTTAAATTTTGATTCCCTACTATTGTTTTGGATGTTTTAGGAAGGCTTGCATGGTGTAAAAATGTTATCAGATTCTTCTCTTTTTATTACATAGACAAATAGAAGTCGTTTGAACATTCCCCCTAATCTTAACAACACAATCCACATAAAACCACTCCACCCTCCAATTTAGGAGGCTGTTATAGGATATTTTAGGAAGGCTTTCATGGTGTAACTAACAAAATATTTACCCTCACAAAAATCACCACATTTGAATTTCAATCGATAATTTTGTGAACTCCTATGTTTAAGGGAAATTCATAAGAATGATATCTATCAGTTATAGGGAAGCTTGGTAGAATGAGATCTATTTCAGACTGTGGTTAGGTGTTTTATTTGTCCTTCAAAATAAGAACCATTGCAAATTAAGTTTTACCTAACATACTTGGTAAGATCACTTTTCATATTTATAGATATATATTTTTTGATTCGGTTCAGCTCATGCAAATTAAAGGAAAAATAGTACTTGTTCTGGAAGGAGGTTACAACTTGGAAGTATTACCTACATGTGTCACAATGTGTATTCGTCAACTTTTAGGGGATGATGGAACCATTTATATAGACCGATCAATTGAACGTGATAATGTTAAAGAACAAATTCATAAGGTAATCTTTAAGCAAAAGCATAAATCTTATACTTTCTTGATTTTTTTCTTTCTAATATTGTTATTGAAAAACAGGTTCAGTCCTATCTTGCGAAAAAGTTTCCAAACATATGGACATATTTGGCTGAACATAACCAAGAGAGCGTGTCTAGGTTCAATGTAAGGCCTAAACAATTTCTTTTTGTCTCAATTAATATCTTCATGTGGTCTTTATGTATATTTTAACTATTTTATTCTGTTTCCATCAACAGCCCGTGCCAGGTTTGGGTGCAAGCGTTCAGGTTTGTTCCTTTTATAAAAAGATAATATCTATTTTATTCATTTATCGTTGATTAATATGCATTCATAGACAGTGCCATAGACTTATTGTTGTTGTTGTTGTTATTATATACTATATACTACTATATTCATGATTATTTTTATTATAATTATAGTAATAATTCATGTAGTTTTGTGGTTTTTATTATTATATGCTTTGTTACTGAGTAAGTTAACTCACTATTTGGTGGCAACACTGTCAAACCAAAGATATTCAATACTCTATAGCAGTATACTGATCCAGGCCGTTTGAGTCTTGTGTACCAGCGACACAAAAAGGCCTGGATCGGTATACTGCTGTAGAGTATTGGATATCTTTGGTTCGACAGTGTTGCCACCAAATAGTGAGTTAACTTACTCAGGAACAAAGCATATGATAATAAAAACCACAAAACTACATGAATTATTACTATAATAATTATAATAAAAATAATCATGAATACAATATATATAGTATATAATAACCATAATAATAATAATAATAATAAATCTATGGCGCTGTCTATGAACGCATATTAATCAACGATAAATGGGCAAAATAGATATTATCTCTTTTTATAAAAGGAACAAACCTGAACGCTTGCACCCAAACCTGGCACGGGTTGTTGATGGAAACAGAATAAAATAGTTAAAATATACAAAAAAAGCCACATGAAGATATTAATTGAGACAAAAAGAATTTGTTTAGACCTTACATTGAACCTAGAAACGCTCTCTTGGTTATTTTCAACCAAATATGTCATAGGTTTGGAAACTTTTTCGCAAGATAAGACTGAGCCTGTTTTTCAATAACAATATTAGAAAGAAAAAAAATCAAGAAAGTATAAGATTTATGCTTTTGCTTAAAGATTACCTTATGAATTTGTTCTTTAACATTATCCCGTTCAATTGATCGGTCTATATAAGTGGTTCCATCATCCCCTAAAAGTTGACGAATACACATTGTGACACATGTAGATAATACTTCTAAGTTGTAACCTCCTTCCAGAACAAGTACTATTTTTCCTTTAATTTGCATGAGCTGAACCGAATCAAAAAATATATATCTATAAATCTGAAAAGTGATCCATACCAAGCATGTTAGGTAAAACTTAATTTGCAATGGTTCTTATTTTGAAGGACAAATAAAACACCCAACCATAGTCTAAAATAGATCTCATGCTACCAAACTTCCCCATAACTGATAGATATCATTCTTATGAATTTCCTTTTAACATAGGAGTTCACAAAATTATCGATTGGAATTCAAATGTGGTGATTTTTGTGAGGGGAAATATTTTGTTAGTTACACCATGAAAGCCTTCCTAAAACATCCTATAGCAGCCTCCTAAATTGGAGGGTGGAGTGGTTTTATGTGAATTGTGTTGTTAAGATTAGGGGGAATATTCAAAAGGCTTCTATTTGCCT
This sequence comes from Cuscuta epithymum, assembly GCA_945859915.1. NCBI lineage: Eukaryota > Viridiplantae > Streptophyta > Magnoliopsida > Solanales > Convolvulaceae > Cuscuta > Cuscuta epithymum. The sequence goes on from CAMAPF010000020.1 coordinate 18,613, forward strand.
ATGCAGCAAAAAGAGAAAAATCTGATAACATTTCTACACCATGCAAGCCTTCCTAAAACATCCAAAACAAAAGTAGAGAATCAAAATTTAAAATTGCATGTCTGACTTTTGCATAAGCCTGTAAATGGCTCCCTCTAAATAACAATGATGCAAGAGTGAAAGTAGGGGCATCAGAGTTGTTATATTATGACGGAGTGTCATCATCGCCTATTGTAAACAAAATTATAATGCCACTGAAAGGTGCTAAAATTCAAGATGTACGGCTGATAAACAATAGAGAATAAAAAATGGAAAATAAGAATCTACCTTAAACTGACCCAGCAGAACATGAAAGCAGAAAATAAAAGTAAAGAACATATACCTTCTTGACCAACATCGCAAAACCCGATGGTGTAATAGAGGAAAGACCAATGGGGTCTCCAACCGTTGTGTAAAAGGAAAAGAATTATTGTTATAACCTTATATGAAATTGTATAAACAAAATAGATAAGCCTAACATATGTTTTCTTACCCGCATCAAATCCTGCGGATATAAGAATAATTTGAGGCTTATATTGTCTGGCAATGGGTAATAATATTAAATCCCAAGCCTGCCCACGAGCGAAACATTGATGGTATACCCCAATTCATCTCCGCTGCCTGTTTTCTTAAAATCTCCTGTCCTGGGGTAAAAAGGCTCCTTACGCGTCCCATATCTATAATGTCAATTAATATTAAAATCATTAAAACAACAGCTTCCGAATATCAATTAAGAATTATAGATTACCATTAAATAAGAAAATTTAATGAGCTCCATGCTTACATTTTCTTTCACGACATCTAATTTTTATGCTAAATGTATTCGCCATAGAACAGTAGAAAAATGCTTAAGCCTTGAACTATACATTTTGTCAACTAAAATAACTAGACCAACATCAGAAGTCAGAAAAAGATAAACTAGTACAAAACATCTGACCTTGGACATGATTGTGATATGGCAGGCTTTTTTATTATGCTAAAAATAATAGTCCTAGCCATCAAATAAATAGACTCTCAATCTATAGAAATGTTTGTGTTAGTAATAGGAAAAATAGGCCATGGTAATCCCAACAATGTCTAAGGTTTAGAAAGTGTAGTTTTGGATGTTAAGCAGGGGCGGTTTGTTTTGGGGAGGCAAGGCCCAAGCCTTGAGGTGCAATGAGGGCGTGAGGCATAAGCCTGAAATTCCAACAAATAATAATCCTACTACATTCAACGGAATAAAGAAAAATCCAAAAAATAGAATAAGTTACGTTATGTGGGTCCAACATTTTAGTAGCAAACCTGTACACTTCATGGATCTGATCCTATCATTATTTATATACATGACGGGGGTAGTAAATCTCTGAATAGATTTAATTGTAAACGGTTATGTTTAAACTAAAGATATGCACAATTATAAGTCCGGAAAGTCTCAATCACAAACACATAACTGGATCATATCATCACATATCATAAATCTTATTCAAGATTAAACACAAAGATTGGATCACACATCAACAAAACACAAAAAAAGACACAATTTGGATTTGGAAATCATAATGTTTAACCCAAATCTGAAAAACTAAAACTTACCTTGCCTCGTACGTCCAGGCGTTTCCCTTGAGGCAATATCTTGAGGCGGTTTTCCTTTGTTCTATCTTTCTAATGTAGTTGTAACTTAAAAAGGTGCAGAGTTTTTTTATCGAGGTGCAGAGTATTTCATTTAATAAAAGGGTCGTACATTAACTGTGATACAATTGTGCAATACGGAGGAGTTAATAGAAGCCATGATGGTCTTGTTCAAAAATAGATTATATTTTGCTAGTATTTTGATTTGCCCAAACTGTAGATTAGATTTGTGTTTTGGGATTTACCTTTCCTCTGACTTGTAACATGGACGGCTAGCCTACCCCCGTGTCCGTCCATTTTAGTAATGAAACTGGTTTTTTTTTATATAAAAAATATTGACATAAATAATTGGAAAATTAAAAACTTAACAACACAAGTAATGTTATTGATATATAAAATTATACCTATGGATTGAGAAATATAAAACTCTGGGATCACTCTCGAATATGCTCTGATACCATTCCCCTGGTGATCCCAATCAACTTTCAATATTTTGTTATATTTTTTCACCTATAAAAGAATCAGAGTAACATTAGTAAAACAACACAACGCCTGACAATTTATTTATTTTATACACCAAATAATACTTATAGATGTACTAACATCAAGAAGAAAAGTTGCACCAATAGCCATATTGTTCAACCAGCAAAAACCTTCGGCTTTCTCCCTAGAAGCATGGTGTCCGGGAGGTCGGACCACGGCAAAAGCTGATTGAACAGTTCGATTTGCAACCTCTTGGACCGCCTACAAAATGTTAAAAATTGAGAAAACAGCTGATGCACAGCAAATCAAGTATTTTACAAATATAAAAGCAAAACAAGTGCCAGCACACCTCCTCCGTTCGGATTTAAATGCAACATGGAGAAAGGAACGGATTTTAAGAAATTTAGAATAGGTAATTTTATTTCCCATTTTACCCTAGACTAATAGGCTACACATGTATTACTTGGATAGGTAAAAAGTGATACACTCTTTAATAGCTTGGCATTGCAGATCCAGCTACTATAGCTAGCTATGGTTTTGTTAATCTTCTTCCCGGTAAAGTTGACAATTTGACATGCTTCTTCTCTCTCTCTTTGAACTCTTTGGTCAACAAATTCCGCCGTATGGTATTAAATCCCTTTGAGGCTTTGATGTAGAATTGGCGATTTCTTTAGAAAGATTCTGGAACACCAGATTTGTGAGAGTGTGTGGCACACCATATTTGTGAGAAAGTGTCTAGAACACCAAATTTATGTTGCCTGTGTTTAGAAATTGAAGGGAAGTTTCTGGAGAGAAAATATTTATCATCAGCATTCACGATCTCAAGGCGGTTCTCTAGATGCAGAACTAGAAGAACAAAAAATTGCGATGGAAAATTAAAGGCAGGGCGAGGGCAGGGGGAGGAGGACAATTGAGATGGAAAAGTTAAAGGAAAGGGTATGAAATGGAAAAGAGCTCGTGAGTTGGTATTTCCATATACAGCGCTCTATAATGGAAAAGTGTCTGGAACACCAAATTTGTGTTGCATGTGTTTAGATATTGAAGGGAAGTTTCCGGAGAAAAAAGATTTATCATCGACATTCACGATCTCAAAGCTATTCTCTAGATGAAGAACTAGAAGAAGAAAAAATGGCGATGAAAAATTAAAGGCGGGGGAGGAGGAAAATTGAGATGGAAAATTAAAGGAGGGGGTATGAAATGGAAAATAGCTCGTGTGTTGGTATGATTTCCAGATACAACTCTATAAGGTGAAAGTTGGAGAGAAGAAGCATAATCAAATATTTTTTTTATTATGAGTGGGTGAGGACATTAGTTGGCAGGATACAAATGGTTAAACAATTAAGATGAATATTAAATGGTGTGGGTAAAGATATTGGAGTCCTTGTACCATCTTTTTCTTACCAGAAATGGAATGTTGTAATTATTTTGAAACTGTCAAAAAAGGATTGTGTTGCATTTATTCAAGAACAAAGGAATAATGTGGTAAAAACTGCACAAAAATAGGATTATGCTGAAAGTTCATGTACAACATCTGCAATTTTTTTTATTCAAGCAAAGAGTTCATTACTTACTGTTACAACACCACCCGCTGCATTGAGCATGGCTTCACGAGAACCTCGGCTTAAGTACATGTCATGAGAATCTACATTATTATACTTCTCAAGTATATTCTTTCTTTCCCGATTGCTGACTTCACACTTCATTACTTCTTGGAAGTACTGCTGTGAATGTACTCGCTCTATCCATTCTTCAAGTGCTTCTAGACATGGCAAATGTTGCAATCTAAAAGACAAAATTATTTAATTACAAAAGCTTAAAGAAATCATGTTAGAATAGCTTTAAAAATCAGTTTACACTTTATTTTCTATTTTTTACCTGGAATCCAATCGGTTTTTCTTCAGATGTTGCCATATTGCTTTTATCCTTTCAGGTTTCTCCCAGTGGCCTTTGGGACCAATATGCTTCATCATAATGTCATTATACACCAACCCAACGGCCTTTTGACACTATGGTTAGTAGAGGAAAACAATCATTCAGTATCAACCCACAAAAAATAACTGCTAAAACTGATATACAACAAGTTTTAACAAATTAATCTCTGAACTCATCTTTTATCATTAAACACCTAAGCTAACATTCGTTTCATCCGCTACAAGAACAAAAAGTTGAAGTGCATGAGACAGATTACCATCTGCAGAGCAATTGGGACAGTCACCATGTGTAGTACACTTTTTGTGAAAAAAATACAACAGCATGTAAATGATGTACTCCCTTCGTCCCTATTATATCTTCCAAATAGGTTTGGCACAGAGTTTAAGATAGTGGGTATTGTGTGGTGGAGAGTTGTGCAGAGGAGAGAGAAATGTGTAAGAATTGCTGTGAACCACAAATTCTGGCCAAAAAAGGAAAGTGGCAGTTTTAATTGGGACGGACGAAAAAGGAAATTTGGAAGTTTATTTAGGGACGGAGGGAGTAATATAGTTATTTATGAACAATTCTGATCATCTAGTATTATTATACTATATTAATGATGAGAGTTTATGCCTCTATGATCCAATCTCATGACACCTGGAGTAAGAACAGATTGTACTACCAAGTCACAAAATGAATTGAAAATTTAACAAATGGTAGCATCCTTAAGAGACAAGGAAACAACATGAAGCAAATAGATACTTGATCTCAACTCTGAAGACATGCATAACAAAACCGCATGCAAACTGTGTGAGTATATATATGTGTGTGCGTGAGAGAGAGAGAGTACATAAACAAAGCGGCTTACAGTAGTACGATCATTAGCCTTCTGCTCATACCGGGTTGCTTTAGCGCTGCTTCGCAGATTCATCTTGTGACTCACAAGCTGCACATCAAGCTTTCTATCAATTCAAGATGCAGTACTAGTGGGAAATATACAATTGATTCTTTATATATGCCCAGTATTGAGGAACGTGTCGTGGGTAAGAGGATTGGAAAGGAAACATGAAGGTGGTATGAATTTCTCGAGTGTGGACTGTTTTCCAAGGTGCAAGGTAAAGACAAAAAATAGTTGTAAAATTGAGATGATGATGAACTCTTCAAAAACTCCCTTGCACCGACGCAAATCAATTTTTAAAGATTAGGGTGTGCATTCAGAAATATATTTCCCATAAAACAACAAAATGTTTGCAAAAACAGATATTTCCATTCCTTTAAAAGTAACATTATGAATGGAGGACAAACCGGTTGAAAACCATGTGTGTGAGCGCTAATTCCACAAACTTAGATTTCTAAGCATCCCAATGATGTTAAAGAAATCTGCTACAAGGATAGTGTAAATTCTATTGAGGTCATATATAATGATGCATAGCCACAAAATCATAGTATATGCTTCTAGAAAAAATTACGAAACAAAAAGGCAGTTTCAAAATTAGTTATTTTCATACAATAACAAAAAGCTATATTTATATATTTTATTTCCTTTGAAAAACAACAGGAGTTTGGAATAAACAACCAGCTACCATACATCTATCAGAACTAAGAAACTTTGGTAAGGGCAATACCTCAATATGCATAAAACAAAAATAAAATGAGTATGTGTGTTTGAGTGGGTAATTATGATGGAAGTTGTGCATACAAAATACAGCTTAATCACAAATATTAATTCATGGTATAAGACAGTGTATAAATGTTGGAAAAAACCTTAAATGCAGTTTGGGATTCTGGTATGCATGATGCCATAGCATGAACAATGTATAAAAATAATAATTCCAAACACATCTATTTATTTATATAACAAATAAGATTATATTTATTCTTCTATGTATAGTCTATATGAATCAGTGTTGTCAATAGCGGCGCAATAGCGCGCTATAGCGAAATAGCGGTGCGGCAGACAGGGTAGGCGCTACATGGAGGGCTCTAGCGTGGCGTTTGGGTGTTGCGTCCATAGCGCCCGCTATAGCGCAGGTGCGGGAGAGAAAATAGCGGCTGCTAACGCGGCGCGTTTTATGTTACAGAGTACTGCGCAGAATATGAGCCTTCTGGGAGGGATTTTAGCGTTAGATTTTTTAGCGCAGACATAGAAGGGTTAAATTAGACTTTTAAAACAATATTTTAACCTAATTAAAACCCATACACGTACGTTAAACGCTACTAAAAGCTCAAAACGAAGCCAGCTTTTGAAAATAGTCAGTGGCACCTCTGCGATGGCTTCTTCTCCCAGAACAACCATCATCTATTTCTGCTACTCTGCGATTGCTTCTTCTCCAAGAATGACAGATGCTGCCCTCCTCTGCTTTCAGTAGTATGCTTTCAGTAGTATCTGACTATCTTCCGCTGCAACATCTTCTTTTCCAACCTTTGCTGCAGACCTGCAGTCTTCTTTTCTTCTTCTTTTCGTATGAAGTCTAGTCAGTCTTCTTTTGACTCAATGTTTTGACTTAAGATGTTTAAATTATTAATAGTATCTTATATTTTACTCATGAAACTAAATAATATTTTTGAGTAATTTAAGTGGGTGAACCATCTAGTTTCAGTAGTTATAAAAGAAGTTTAATATAATTAAGTATAATATTTCTAAGTAATATTACATATGCTTCTAGTAGTTACTTATCTATTATATTTGAAAGTACTCCAAATGGTTCTATAAACTTAGAACCATCTAGTTTCAGTAACAAATACTACCTCCGTCCCCCTAAGTTTGGGACAAAGGGGTGTGTTGTGGTTTTTAAGAAAAAGTAGAATTGTGTGGTTGATATTGAATTGATATATTGTGAATAAAGTAAGAATGAATTCTAGCCACTCAAACATTACCCAATATGGTATGGGACAAATTTAATGGGACAGACGAAAAAGGTAAAACGGGACAAACTTAGAGGGACGGAGGGAGTAACAAATAATGACATGTATAGAATGTAAACAATTTGATTTATATAAATGGAGTTTTATATAATTAAGTATAATATTTCTAAGTCATATTACATATGCTTCTAGTAGTTACTTATCTATTATATTTGAAAGTACTCCAAATAGCGGTCATCCCGCTATCCGCTATACCGCTATGGCGTTTCGGGGGCTGCCCGCTCCGCTCCGCTATCTGGGATTGACAACACTGATATGAATAGTTATAATTGTTTGTTAGTGTTTTCTAATATTTGAAATGTTGACCATTGGGGAATAAATAATTACGATATACACCGTTTTCGCAAAAGGACCTAATGATAGAATATAAATTGATAATTCTTTTATAAATTGTTATGATTTCCTTTGTGAATGTACATTTACATATTGTGTAAGACTTTCAGTATGACAAACAAATATTCAATATGGAATATTTGATAAATGCAAAAAATGTTGATATAAAACTTGATAGAACTACAAGTTCACTAAAAAAGATATTACCTAATTTAAAAACCTCTTCGAGTCCCTTGAATGCAAATTTGTTGTCAATTCAATTCAAATAGTAGTAAAATATGTCAACCGTGATAGGCAGGCCCAGTCTTGACATTTGGTAGACCTGGGACATAATAAAAAGCTCAAAAACAACTTTTATGTATTTCATACAGATAAAACTACAAAAAACAATTTATTCAACCGTTCTTAAATGCAAAATCATCAATGATTGAGTCAAGCTCAATCTTTGTTGAGACATTGAAGATTCGAATTTGTCTTCAATAATTTAACTCAAAAGCTCCTCTCCACTAAAGCTACAGCCACTGGTGTAGTCAGTAAAAATTTGATGAGAAATCTGAAGAAAAAACCTCAACTTATTTAGAAGCAGACACTTTGACAGCCAGCAATTTGTAATCGACAACCTGTAATACAAAAAATAGATACTTAAATACGTAGTACGTAGTATTTAGAAAGAGCAGTGTTGAATATGGTTATTGACATGTTGTAATCTAAGTTCCTCACACAATTAAACGTATTGACGCACTGCATCAATTTTAATTAATTGCCGAAGTAATACATCAACAATCACAAAACACAATTGTCAACTCATCGAAACTAGAAGGTTCTAGTTTAAATAGCTCTTCTCAAAATCAACACATTTGCCTACACTCGTAGCTGAATGCAAATCTAAGTTCTATAATAAAAGATGAATCAACAGTTAAATCACCTCTAAAATCGTCAATCGTCAATTCTGACAGGCCCCTTTAAAGTCACATATTTCGGAAGAAGTAGATGAAGACTATAGAATTAGAGGTGTTTGGAACTGGTTCTGCTTCTGCTTCTTTTTTTAAAGTAGAAGCAGAATCAGAATCAGTTTTCAGAAGCTGGTACCCACCCACTTCTAAAAAAACTAATTCTAAGAGTAAATTAGAGCAGCAGAAGTGCTTCTGGAATTTCACCCAAACACTCCAACTTCTGCTTCTGCTCCCTGAAGCAGCAGAATCAGTTCTGAGGGAACAATAGAAGAGATATTGAGAGAAGAATCAGAAAAGAGAATTGAATATCGCAGTCGAGCTTGAAAAAATATCCAAATCAACTACGAGGATATAAAAGAGAAAGAAAATATCACCGCTTCAATATCACCGCGATGGGCTATGATGTTTCCGACTTTCTGTTTGCCTTCTAGGAATACCCTCTTCTTATACCATATTATCAAAATGCCTCTTTTCTATTTTAAATAAAAGAAATTTGTGAAATTACTAAATAACCTTTACTAAAATCTGGAGTTTGAATACTCCTTTCAAACTCCTCCAAAGATACCGAATGCACAACTCTCTTCATTCTGTCTTTCTCGTTCATTTTGTCTTCCACTCTTTCTCACAGATAGAACAAGTTCAAACCGGTTCAAACTCTCTTCATTGCACTCCTTTTGGAACCTTAATGCCAATCGTGTCACTCCTTCTATCTTTCATCATTTTAAAATGCTCCTCCTTCAACCTTAGCGGCAACCGTGCCACTTCGGGCATCATGAAGATCAAGAACCCTACAACTCCAATGATTGAAGAAGATAAGCCTAAACGTAAGCGTGGGCCGGTGAAATTGGGAGAAATTAGCTTTGCTAAAAAACTTCTGAAGAAGTCGGACTCAAAGCAGAGTAAAGAAATTCAACGAGATAAGGTTGTTGTAGAAGATCCTCAAAAGTTGAATGTTCTTTCTCTAAACAAATAAATTAAGGTAATTACTAATTCATCCAGTCTCATCAATTCTTTTTTGTTCTTATTTTGAATTTGTTTGACCATGTTTGAATGAGTTTGATTCGGTTTTTTACTGAATATAAATGTGGTTGACCTTGTTCTACCCTATTTTTTTTGTTTTTACCTTGTTCTACCGTGTTTTACTGTGTTTGACCAGTTTGACCTTGTTCTACCTTGTTTGACTGTGTTCGACCATGTTTAACAATTATTAGAACATGTATTTTTAATTATTTTGTTCAGGTTCCATCCATATCTCCGATGTTTGACATTACACTCTTCCCAAACATGAAAATTACAATATAAAGTTCATTGAGAAAGTTTCAAGCACAAATGAAGTGTTGGTTAGGTGATCATCCCGACATATTGAATCAATTTAGGTCCACTATAATTGGCAAGTACTTAGACATGCAATATGTCCCTACATCCATCCTTATGTGGCCTTTACTTGGTAGAATAGCGGATAATGAGAGAACTTCTGAGGTGTGGTTTGTGATGAAGGGGGTTCCAATTCGTTACTCTCTAAAGGAGTTTGCTTTAATTAGTGGGTTGAACCGCACTGCTCTGAACAAAGACAATTTTGAGAATGATTATGATGAGGATGATAGGGCAAATTTTATTGATACCCACCGGCCTTCTGTTCTTCGTGATGGAAGTCGAGATAAAGTTAGTTACTTTGCAATCATTTAAATCATCATGATAAAGCTAAAAAAGATGAAGCACAGTCTGAAGTGATAAGAATGACATCACATGTGTTCATAGTGATGGTTCTTATAGCCCCTGTCAAGAGAAACACTTCCATTCATGATTGGATCATTGCACAAGTCAGTAGCTACTATCTAGACTTTCCATGGGGTACATGGGCATTTATGGTGTCTCTTAAGCAGTTGAAAAGGAATTTAAAAAAGAAGATGGATGAGATTATGCATCAAGTGGTGACTCCAACATTATGTTATACGGGTTTCATAGCTCCGATATCGGTGAGATACGTTTATTTATGACTTAAATTAAAAAATTTATTTTTGGTATTTGTTAAATTAATTATTATTTGAATATATCTTGTTACATCTTGTTGTTGGAGTGTGTACCGGACTTTGCTGAAAATTTTGCTTTCAAGAAAAAGCAAACTACTCCCGTCTCTCCCCGCATTTGTCTTTGGAAGCCGAAAGAGATAAAGAAGAACTTGAATAATCAGGAAGTCCAGGAGATTGTAGGTGTAAAAGTAAGTCATATTAAATGTGCATTGCAACAATCATATATTGGGAGAGTAATTAATGCACTTGCGGAATATGTTTCCTATACTTGCACGAGTTAGTGGTTTGGGATCTCACACACCAGAGAAAAACCAATATGGGATTTTACACGACTCATTGCACCTCAACAGACTTTAAGTGACCGTGGATGTACGCTCTAAAGTTCATTGAGTTGGACATGAAAAAGAAGCATTATACCTACCTTCATGGGATTATTGCATAAGACATTAGGCTGCTTAAGCTCAAGATGGCATTTGATATTTGTTCAGAATTTCAGTCAACCTTAGATTTATCTAAATAAACTTGTTCTGTATGAACTCGTTTGTTATATGACATTTTAAATTATACCGATAGTATGTGTGTTGTTTAAATATTGTGGTGTGAACTTGTGTGTAAATTTTTTAATTTGAACATCGAAAAAGAGGGTTAAACTCGGTTGAACCCATCAATATATACAACCCAGGTCGAACTTGGTCAAACATAGTAGAACCAACACTCAATTTTGGGAAACCAGGGTAGAACCTGATCAATACAACCCCGGTCGAACTCAATCAAACATAGTAGAATGAACAGTCAAACCTGGTAGAACCCGATCGAACTCGGTCAATCATGCATGTTTGACCATGAGTCAAACTTTTGCGAGAAACGGGAAACATCAACTTTTCACAGAGTTTCTGAAGAGTTTCCAAAACAGAAACGTACTCTTTCCCGAGAGTTTCCGTGCTTCATACACCTAGAGTTGAGCAATATCCACCTGATCAAAGGCTAATAGGTTTCTATGTAAGTGTCGTAAGCCAATACATGAATAATCCAACTGAGGAACACATGGAAGCTGTTACAAGAATCCTTAGATACCTCAAGATAACTCCAGGAAAAGGTCTTCTTTTTAGGAAGAATGACCATAAAGATATTAGAGTCTACACGGAAACAGATTGGGCAGGATGTAACTGATAGAAGGAGTACTCCAAGTTACTATTCTTATGTTTGGGGGAATTTAGTAATAACATGGAGAAGTAAAAAACAGTCAGTCATTTCTAAGTCGTTTCTAGAAGTTCAGCTGAAGCAGAATTCAGAGCTCTAGCTCTTGGCATATGTGAAGGGATGTGGCTGAAAAGATTACTTGGCGAGCTGAGAGTATTTAAAGAAGGGTCTATACAAATGTTTTGTGACAATCAGGCTGATATTAGCAATGAAAAATCAAGTCCATCACAACAAAACTAAGCATATTGATATGAAGCAGAATCTGGGCTTGGAAGAACAGGGGCAGAAGCCTCTGTGGGTTTACTGAAGGCGGGGACGGGCTTGAGCCCACCTTCGTGGGCTGGTTGCGGGATGCTTAATTAATATTTATTCTTTTTAATTATCCTGATTTGTTTCCTATTAGGAGTTAATTAGGATCTCTATTATTTGTTTCCTATTTAAAGTTGATTAGGATCTCTATTATTTTGTTTCCTAGTTGGAGTTGATTAGGATCTTTATTATTTTGTTTCCTAGTTGGAGTTGATTAGGATTTCTAGGATTTTGTTTCCTGGTTTAAGAATTAGTAAATGGGTATTTAAACCCCTTGTTAGGATTCATTCATGCTCATCTTGGAATAAAAGTTGGTTTAGCCTTTTGGCTCTGGGCAACGGTATTTATTTATCATTGATTATCTTGGCAACGATTCACCCCGTTGATTTTATTTTTCTGTTACTATCAATTGGTCCGACCTGCCGGATCCCGTCCCGCCAGAATGACGAGATCTATCGGTGAACGTTTGTCAGAGGTGGTGGCCAAGCAAACTCAAACCCTAAAGGAGCACAACATGCGTCTGGCAGAGATCGCCGCATCCCTGGCAGCGCTTACCAAGGCGCTCGTTCCATCAATCACGACGGAAACAAGCTCGGACACGGTTGGCAGACCCAACGTATCTACGCACAGTGGCGACGGACAGCTGCAGAACGTCACTTCCTCATTGGCTGCACTAAAAAAGACTCTCACACCGTTGATTATCTTGGCAACGGTTCACCCCGTTGATTTTATTTTTCTGTTACTATCAATTGGTCCGACCTGCCGGATCCCGTCCCGCCAGAATGACGAGATCTATCGGTGAACGTTTGTCAGAGGTGGTGTCCAAGCAAACTCAAACCCTAAAGGAGCACAACATGCATCTGGCAGAGATCGCCGCATCCCTGGCAGCGCTTACCAAGGCGCTCGTTCCATCAATCACGACGGAAACAAGCTCGGACACGGTTGGCAGACCCAACGTATCTACGCACAGTGGCGACGGACAGCTGCAGAACGTCACTTCCTCATTGGCTGCACTAAAAAAGACTCTCACACCGCCAGCGGCGGAGCATTCAATGGTGGTGACTTCACTCGACGCGGCAGCAGCATACTCGTTCGGAATTGGACTATGCAGCTCCTTTCCTACGACGTTGCCCTCGTTTAACGAAGTAGAACCGATCAGCCGGGTTGATAAGGCTGAGAAACGGTTCGAATTGAATTGTGCTCTGCCGGGAAAGAAGGCGGCAGCCACTGTAGTTGTGATGGAAGGGTCAGCCCTATACCGGTTGACCTCGATACGGACACGAAAGTCGGGCATGTCATGGGATGAGCTTACACAGGCATTGGTGGCTCGTTTTGACTCACAGTTTCAGGGCAATTGCTTTGAACGGCTGCCCGGAGCCAAGCAGACAGGGACTGTGGAGGAGTACATCTCAATTTTTCCTGAAGGTACTGGGCAGCCCTTGGGGACAAATGTCAGCCGGTTTCCGGATTTCAACCTTGAGGACAACGTTTTTTCGAAGGGGGATGGAATTGATATGAAGCAGAATCTGGGCTTGGAAGAACAGGGGCAGAAGCCTCCGTGGGTTTACTGAAGGCGGGGACGGGCTTGAGCCCACCTTCGTGGGCTGGTTGCGGGATGCTTAATTAATATTTATTCTTTTTAATTATCCTGATTTGTTTCCTATTAGGAGTTAATTAGGATCTCTATTATTTGTTTCCTATTTAAAGTTGATTAGGATCTCTATTATTTTGTTTCCTAGTTGGAGTTGATTAGGATCTTTATTATTTTGTTTCCTAGTTGGAGTTGATTAGGATTTCTAGGATTTTGTTTCCTGGTTTAAGAATTAGTAGATGGGTATTTAAACCCCTTGTTAGGATTCATTCATGCTCATCTTGGAATAAAAGTTGGTTTAGCCTTTTGGCTCTGGGCAACGATATTTATTTATCGTTGATTATCTTGGCAACGGTTCACCCCGTTGATTTTATTTTTCTGTTACTATCACATATTGACATAGACAAACACTTCATTGCTGCCCCATCAAATTCCTAACTGCTGATATTCTTACAAAAGCTCTACCGAGAACTGTTTTTGAAAAATTAATTAGCAAGCTTGAAATGTTTGACATTCACAACCCAGTTTGAGAGGGAGTGTGGATTTATTTCCTGATTTAGAGAATAACTATTGTTGTACTTTAGATCTGATTTTGTATTAATTACCAGTATCGTGTATTTTATTCTTTCTAGAAATAGGATATTCTATTGTTTAGATTAGCAGATTGTATATTTAATGTATGTACAAATATCCTATCATTATGAGATTATAATATATCACAAATATTCAGAGCTTTCACACATTACATGATATGCTATGTTATTTATAAAATATTCTAGGGATCAATAAGGTAAGCTATTGATTATAATATTAATTTCAAAAGTTTTGTAAATGAAAATTCTAATGACTTTGTAACTCATGTAACTGATGTTTTGAACTCTTCTATATGCCCCGCAAGCCAGGTATATTGCCAAGAATCATGACCTTGTCACGTAGAAGAACAAAACGATGTCGTGGAAGTGGCTTGGTGAGAATGTCACCTAATTGATCATGAGAGGGGATATGAGGTACTCAAAGTTGCACATGTTGTCAGGCAAAATGGAAATCAATGACGACATGTTTCATGTAGGAGTGGAAGACAAGATTTACTAATATTAGATGAAAGAGAGGAGAAGAAGAAGATAAGAGATTATACTGTTTCAGATTGATTTCAAATGAACCGAGTACAAGTATTTATACAATTGGTTATAAGTCTAACTGACTTCATAACAACCGTGCCCCTATCTAGTATACTGTTTTTAAGAAGATTATTCTAGTCTATTACATGATGTATATCTAACATTCCTCCCTCAAAATTAGGGTGATTGGTTTGACAACTCAATCACATTAAGTTTTGTTTTCAAATCAAGAAATCTGGAACTGGAGAGTGGCTTGGTCAATATGTCTACAATCTGATGAAGAGAGGGAATGTGATAAACTTGAAGTTGCTTGAGCAGAACTTTTTCTCTGACAAAGAAAAGATCAATTTCCATGTGCTTGATCCTGGAATGCAAAACAGGATTGTGAGCCAGTTGAACAGCACTGAGGTTGTCATAGTATACTCTGGGAGTAGAAAAGGGGACTTGAAGTTCTTTTAATAGAAACTGAATCCATAAGAGCTCTGCAGTGGTGTCTGCCAGAATCCTATACTCTGCTTCTGTTGAGGATCATGCAACCCTAAGTTGTTTTCTTGACCACCATGAAATAATGTTGGTTTCAAGAAGTATGCATGAGCCAGATGTAGACTTTCTGTCATTGGGATCAGATGCCCAGTCAGCATCACAGTAGGCATATTGGCAGAGGTATAGAAGACAAGGAAGTAGGTCTGATAATAATTCCATGGTTTACACTTCCAGAAAGATATCTGAGAATGTGTTTCACTACATTCCAGTGCTCCTGCAATGGTTCTGCCATGAATTGGCACACTTTGTTAACAGCATAGCAGATATCTAGCCTAGTCAAAGTTGCATACTGTAACATTCCAACAATGGATCTATACTGGGAAGGATTAGAGTAGTAATCACTGCCTTGTTTCTGCAGTTTGCAAGTGCTCACCATAGGTGTCATAACTCTCTTAGACTCAAGCATGCCAGCTTGATTTAAAACATCTCTGATGTACTTAGCCTGTGATAGGTGAAGACTGCCATCTGGGAGTTTGTGTGACTCTATTCCAAGAAAGAAATCAAGCTCTCCCAAGTTTTTTAGAGAAAATGAGGAATGGAGTTTGTGAATGAGTTGAGTTATGGCTACTGAGTTGTTCCCAGTGACCAAAATATCATCAACATAGATAAGAATGTAAATTTGGACCGTAGAGGATAGATAGATGAGTACGGAAGGATCAGATTTGCTTTGTTTAAAATCAGCAGCATAAAGAACTGAGGTTAGTTTTTGAAACCAAGCTCTAGGAGCTTGCTTTAAGTCATATAGTGATTTGTGAAGTTTACAAACCAGAGATGTGTCTTGAACTTCAAAACCTGGAGGCTGAACCATGTACATCCTCATCTAGTTCACCATTCAAGAAAGCATTGTTAACATCTAACTGCTGGATGGACCAATTGTGTGAAATAGCAATGGTAAGCAAGATTCTGATAGTGATAGGCTTCACAACTGCACAGAATGTTTCCCCAAAATCAAAACCAAACTTTTGATGAAAGCCTTTAGCCACCAATCTGGCTTTGAACTTGTTTAGAGATCCATCAGGATTCTCTCTCTTTGACTCTGTAAATCCACTTGCATCCAATAGCCTGCTTATCTGGAGGAAGAGAAACAAGAGTCCAGATTTTATTAGCAATCAAAGCATTATATTCAGTCTTCATGGCTTCAAGCCACTGTGGAGAAGCAGTAAGGTAGGATGAAGTCTTGGTTTTACTATGCCTGACTTTGCCCTTGTCCTCATGGGATGATTATGATGGGGACTGAAGGAGGTGGAGTAGTTTGGTGAAGAGAATCAGATGATGAAGAATGAGGGCTGGGTGAGGAGTGTGATTCATGAGATGTGTTGGGAGGGTGTTCATGAGATGAGGATTGTGATGCATGAGAGGAAGATTGACTTTTGAGTATTAGAGAGAGATGGATGGTGTTCATGAGATGTGTTTGGAGGGTGGTTTTGAGAAGATACAGAGTTAGCACTTGAGGAGTTAGATTCAGGGGTGCTGGGAGGGTGGGAGGGTGGATGAAGGTCTGAACACTGATAGGGACTGAAGGATGATCCAGATGGAGGTTAGAAGAAGAGGCAGATGAAGTAGGTTTGAAACGATTCCATGTATTGGCTTACGACACTTACATGGAAACCAATATCAGGCTTAGTGTCAGATAAATATATAAGTCATCCCATTAGCCTTTGATCAGGTGGATATTGCTCAACTCTAGGTGTATGAAGCACGGAAACTATCGGGAAAGATTACGTTTCTGTTTTGGAAACTCATCAGAAACTCTGTGAAAAGTTGATGTTTCCCGTTTCTCGCAAAAGTTGACGTTTCCCGTTTATCGTTTTCCCATTACTTTCACGTTTCCATGCAACATCGCTTTGGGTTGGCCTTACAGTTTTAAAAGGCGCGAGGCGGCGCAAGGCGTTTTCATTGATTTACCCGAGGCACGAGGCGCTAGGCGGCGAGGCGCTAGGCGGCGAGGCGCTCGCCTCACGGATCTTAACGTCATATCTTTGGTAAAATATATTTATACTACTTTTACATGAAGCACTTTTCTCAAAAAGTGATAACATCACCAATATAATTCAAACTATTAAACAATCTTAATAAACATCATAAGAGAAACCAAATACTCGTATTTTTAAGACAAAAGCAAGAAATATATATTAAACGGCATCATTGCTAAAAGTCAAGACACAAAACTCAATTTTAAAACTTCAAAACATAAATAATAAACTATGGTATTATATAAAAAATTAATAATAAAAAATGTCGGCTAAAGCAGCAAAAGTAGATATTCAAGATACGTACGTTTAAACCAACATGGGGAGCCATCATCAGAACTTTGCGATTCTGCCATGTCGTGTACATGTCCATCAGGATATATTATAAACTTCCCAAACTCATCGCCCCAACATTTAACTGTGGAACGTAGCAAGGTCAGGGATAAACGAAATTCCACAACATATTCTCACATCTGATGTTTACCGAAATCCAGTCTAATACATTATTGTGAGGTAAATCTCATATTTTTATGATTATTTTGGAGCTAATTACAACAAAATAAACCATATTTAACAAGAAAAAAGTAGAACAATATTGACACAAGAGACAAATAAACTAATGACACAAGAGATTAAGACAAATTTAAAAATTAGGACCCTGAATATTACGGAGTATTATATAACTAATAATGCGTGATAAAAAAATTTAAAATCATACTACGTATAAAAGACAAAGGAATTAGTGAAATTAAAATAAGTCTATCATGCATCTCACTATCCCTAGCTTCCATTTCCTTTCAATTATATTACTCTCTTCCGTTACTTAAAACTTTGCCAAGTTTGACCGCCGCAGAGAAGAAAGAAAGAATAGGAAGAGGAAGCACACATTAATTGATTAAAAGGGAAATTGATTGTTTTTGGGACAAATAAAAATGAACATTTTAAGGGACGAATGGAGTGCTATTTTTTTATATGGGCCCTTTAAAAATCTGACGCCCCAAGCAGCAGCCTAGCCTCACCCCCCTCTAGTCACTCTGTGGATAGTTTAGACAACCCAAACAAGGCCGCAGGGTGTCCCGTATCGAATGTGCAAGGGTTCGAGTCTTGTATATTAGTGTGAGGGGATAAACCCCAAAAAGGACACCCTTTATGTATTAACAGTATATAAGTAATCAACAATTAGAAGCGTGAGTCATGATCCATTTCAAGTAACAGCAAATGATCAAAGAAAAAAATGTAGAGACCATATTACACACCTTCAGTACAGAGAGAGTTTCCAAATAAGGAAGAAAAGAGATTTCGAGGGTGGAGAGAGGCAGGAAGCTTCGGTGCTTCGTAAGGAAGAATGGGAACGACAGTGCCATAAAGACACTCAAAAGACAATTTTTTCAATATTATTGTGGATATCACCTTTAGCTCATGACGCACTAGATGATACGAGACAATCTTTGTTGATAGCCTGATGTACAAAACATCACAATCCAGCGGATCAACGCTCAGTATCCTACCAACACTAAGCGATATGGGCAGAGCGCGAAGAGTGTAACACCTCCTATTTGACCAATGACCCCCAAGAAGAGCCCACGTTGAAATTCTGGCATGATCAACGACCCTGATAGCACAGTCTTCCTTGTGACTTCCCCAAAAATTGGCATGTGCAAGGGTATAAATTTATACATGACGATCTCTCAGGAAACTTTGAACTGATTTGCTGACAGAAGCAAAGCTCATCAGAATCAACAACTGAATCACCAGGGGGTTGTTACGGGCGTCGTTGGGAGATAAAAAAAAAAAAAAAAAGAACCATAAGTATGATAGTTGGAAAAACAACTCAGCTTCCCGCCCTAGGAAAGGAATTGTCCGTCGGTTCCACCGAGCGCACAAGAAAAATTATTCTCCATAAGATTGATGATTTTATTCATTAATATGGCACCTCTATTTATACTAGTCCCAAGAGTCTTGGTGGTCTAGTATTAGAGAACCTTAATTCTATTACAATACTTTTATTAGGAAATTAACTAAAATATAATATCTCTACTAATAGGAAACTGCAACTAATAATAACCTTAGGAAACTAGAACCTAATACTTTAGGACTCTTACTTTAGGAAACTAATAATAATAATAATAATAATAATAATGAATAATGATAGTAATAATGAGCTTCTTCTTTCCATATCATTACTCCCCTCTTGAACATCAAGCTGGTCCTCAAGCTTGAAGCTAATAACTCATGACAACCAGTCTTTCCACGATCAAACGGCATTATTATATGATCCACCATCACCATATTAGTAATGGCCCAATGTCCCAATATCTGGCTAGATTCATCAAAATTTCTTCTTGCTAGGAAGGTCCATATTATTTCTTGCATCTTGGTTGTGGGCAGCAAATATGCAGGAGGGAAGGATGAAGGTGCCAACACTGGTCGTTTCAGCTCCACGGGTGACAGCAAGAATGTTGTTGACAGTGTTATATTGGCTTGTTGCGAATCTGTTGGCAGTGGCAAAATTGGCAGTGGTGTGGATAGCAAAGATTGCTTATCCAACAACTGTTGTGGGAACAGTGGAGATGCCGACGACCATACAAAGGTTGGAGCTTTCCTTGCACTACCAATTTTGGTGTGCTTAATACTACAACTACCCATAATATTCATCAAATGAAAAAAAAAAACTTATGCAATTAAACAAAATCCTAAAGAAAAGTTGAGCCTTTCAACCAAGGTGAAGTTTCAGACTTTTGATATCCCAAGTCAGAAAGTCATATTAATTGTGTAAAAAACAACGCATGCCACATAAAAGCTTGATATCTACTGAATATTGAGTCTTTGGTTTTTAAACGACAAATCTATATACTAAAGCTTCAAACTTTATATATTCACAATAGTATATTTAATTGATTTTGCTGGAAACAATACCGCCCACAACTTTCCCTTAATAAAGGTAAGAGCTCTCCTTTCAAAACTCAAACTTTTTCTCTCCAAAAGAGGGGCTTGCTCGATAGATGTACAACTTTTAATTGTAGATGAATAATTATCCGTAGTAAAACTATTTTACAACAATTCTCAAAAAAAGAAACTATTTTATAACATAAAACTATTTGACATATGTAACTTCATGGAATCATGGTGATGTTTTTCTTTAGGAAAATAACAAAAGGAATTAGTTTCTTTGAAAAATTGTACTCTTTTTTCTGGAAAAGAAGTGTGAAACGTCTTTATTAAGAACCGATGGATAAATTTATGGTTATATCATTTATACTTATGAGTATAGTTACGACTTATTTGCCGTGTTAGTATTTGTAAAAAAAAAAATAAAAAAAAAAAAAAAAAAACGTTAATTTGAATCTTAATCGATTCACCCTGCCTCTAAAAATGTTTTTTTGAAGATTTGCTTGCAAAACTCAAACTTCTTTTGATTCGATGGGCTATGAAAATTTGGAAAGTAAATGGATTAGTATAAACTAAGGCATCTGTTCTTGTTTTCCATCTACGATATATAATGGTTTTAGAAAACGGGACATTCTACAGAGACAGAGACAGAAAGACCGACCAAAGAAGCAGACAAATTGAATTGAAGCGGAAGATCAGAAATCCAACCTTGAAGAAAGCTAAAAATCAGATCTAGTGTTAACCCAATAGGAACTCGACGTCGTTGGTAATTTATCGTAAGTACCGGCAATTCCGATCTCCTTTGTTTAAGGCAGTAAGGAGGAAGCAGGCATGTGGTGTATATAAATTCCGATCTCCTTGGTATATAAGGAGTGTTGAAATCAAGAAGACCAAATAAAGAGATAGATGTATAGATAAAAATCTCTAAATTACTTCTTCTCTATATCTGAAATTTCTGAGTATCTGAATTTCTGAATGAATTTACAAGGCTTCATCAAGCTCCTATTTATAGTGTTTGAGCTTGATGATTAGTCACATAAATGATGAGTCTACAGATTTGGTGGCAATAACAAATTGAGCCATCTATTCTA
This sequence comes from Cuscuta epithymum, assembly GCA_945859915.1. NCBI lineage: Eukaryota > Viridiplantae > Streptophyta > Magnoliopsida > Solanales > Convolvulaceae > Cuscuta > Cuscuta epithymum. Next base: position 39,588 of record CAMAPF010000020.1, read on the forward strand.
ACTAGGTTACAAGGATCATTACAAAGATCAGGAACATCTTGGTGTCCTAGTGACAAGGATGAATTCACACTTGTCAATTTGATGGTTTTACAACACTCCCCCTTGAATGTTCATCCTTGAATATGTATTTGTTATCTTATTGTGAAAATGAGTGTGAAAATTAAGGGGTAAAAATTACGACATATAATGTCGTTGCATTTGGATGTACTGTCTCGTTAAAAACCTTATCAGGAAAAACCCAGTGGGATAAAAACCTGATGAAGGAAAAAAGAGTGCAGTGCATTCAAATACTCCCCCTGAAATTAACATAAATTATTAAGGCGGCGCATGCCGATTTTCTGTACAAGTTCCATGAACTTCTTTGGTGAAGAGATCGGCTGGATTTTCACTGGATCTGATTTGTTGAATGTTGATCGTCCCTTCTTTCTCAAGGTCATGAGTAGAGAATAACTTTGGAGATATGTGCTTCGTTCTATCTCCTTTGATGTAGCCTTCTTTAATTTGAGCTATGCATGCGGTGTTGTCTTCGTAGATCACAGTCGGGTGACAACTAATAGCTTTCATACCACATTCATCTTGGATGTGTTGAATCATAGATCGCAGCCACACACATTCTCTCCCGGTTTCATATAGTGCAATTAATTCAGAATGATTTGATGATGTAGCTGTCAATGTCTGCTTCATAGATCTCCATGAGATTGCGGTATTACCATAAGTAAATACGTACCCGGTTTGTGATTTCGCCTTTTGAGGATCTGATAAGTATCCAGCGTCCGCATATCCGATTAAAGAAGCTTTTGCATCTTTGTGGTAGAATAGACCGAGATCAATTGTACCACGGAGATAACGGAATATGTGCTTGATCCCGTTCCAATGACGTCTTGTTGGACATGAGTTGTACCTAGCTAATAAATTTACAGAAAATGCAATATCTGGTCTAGTATTATTAGCTAAATACATTAGAGCTCCGATAGCACTCAGATATGGTACTTCGGGACCGAGTATATCTTCGTCGTCTTCTCGTGGACGGAATGGATCATCGTGTATATTGAGAGATCGAATGACCATTGGTGAAGTCAAAGGATGAGCTTTGTCCATATAGAATCTCTTCAATACTTTCTCGGTGTAATTGGATTGGTGGATGAAAATTCCATTCTTCAAATGCTCAATTTGAAGTCCGAGACAAAATTTGGTTCTCCCGAGATCTTTCATTTCAAATTCTTTCATAAGATATTTTGCAGTATTTTCAATTTCATCGGGAGTTCCAATAATATTTAAGTCATCAACATATACTGCAATTATGGCGAATCCCGAATTTGATCGCCGAATGAAAACACATGGACTAATCGGATCATTCTTATATCCTTCTTTGAGAAGGTATTCACTGAGACGATCATACCACATTCGTCCAGATTGTTTTAGTCCATACAATGACTTTTGTAATTTAATGGAAAACATGTCTCGAGGTTTCGAGCTATAAGCTTCAGGCATTTTAAATCCACCGGGAACTTTCATATAAATGTCTGTATCAAGTGAACCGTATAAATATGCGGTCACTACATCCATTAGGCGCATTTGCAGCCTTTCAAAAACAGACATGCCAATGAGAAACCTTAATGTAGTTGCATCAACTACTGGAGAATATGTTTCTTCATAATCGATTCCCGGCATTTGAGAAAAACCTTGGGCAACAAGTCGGGCTTTATATCTAACAATTTCATTTTTCTCATTGCGTTTACGCACAAATACCCATTTAAAACCCACAGGTTTTACGCCTTTTGGCGTAGGGACTATCGGTCCAAAAACATCACGTTTTTCAAGTGATTTTGATTCAGCCTGAATAGTTTCATTCCATTTTGGCCAATCGTGTCGTTTCCGACATTCTTCAATTGATGTTGGCTCATTGTCATTGTTTTCATTCATTACATTTGTGGCAACGGCATAGACAAATATCTCATTAATATCAATATCTTTTCGATTCCATTGCATTCCAGTAGAAACGTAGTTTATTGAAATTTCATAATTATCAACGTTTCTATCAGTATCTGGAATATCTTCCTCATTTAAGGAAGTTGAATCATTATTTGAGATGTTTGTTTTGTCAATATCATTTTCTATGCCAGTATTTTCAAATTGTTCATTTTCTTGTTCAGAAGGATGAACATCTTTGGCATCACAGATCAATTCCTGTCTTTTAGTCTTTTTTGGTTTTATGTCTTTTGATCCAAGTGACCTGCCACGCTTTTTGCGTATAGAAGAATCATTTGCGAGAGATTTTTCAGAATTCTCCGCTGGAATTTCAATTCTGGCAGGGGCGTTCATAGCAGGAATATGTGACTTTGTCACTTTCTTTGTGTCTGTGAATGCATCAGGCAACTGATTTGCAACAACTTGTAAATGGATTATCTTTTGCACCTCTTGCTCACATATATTTGATCTAGAATCAAGGTGTGATAATCCTGTTGCATTACATGTTATTTCTTTCGTACTTGGGTCCGATTTATTAGTGTCTCCCCCTAAGGTTGGGAATACTGTCTCATTGAAATGACAGTCAGCGAACCGTGCGGTGAATAAGTCACCGGTCATCGGTTCAAGATATTTGATTATTGAGGGAGATTCAAATCCAACGTAGATTCCCAACCTTCTTTGAGGACCCATTTTTGTACGATGAGGTGGAGCAATCGGAACATAAACAACACAACCAAATATTTTTATGTGTGCTAAGTTTGGGTCTTGTCCAGTAACTAATTGTATTGGGGAATATTCATGATATGCAGTCGGTCTAAGCCGAATTAAATTTGTTGCATGCAAAATAGCATGTCCCCAAGCTGATGAAGGTAAATTACACTTCATTAATAATGGTCTAGCGATTAATTGTAATCGTTTAATCAAAGATTCAGCAAGACCATTTTGTGTATGGACATGAGCAACAGGGTGCTCCACATCAATCCCAATCGACATACAATAGTCGTTAAATGATTGGGAAGTAAATTCTCCTGCATTATCAAGGCGGATTCTCTTTATAGAATGATCCGGAAAATGAGCTCTTAATCGTATAATTTGAGCGAGGAGTTTAGCAAATGCTAAATTTCTAGTCGATAAAAGACTAACATGTGACCAACGTGTTGAAGCATCAATCAACACCATAAAATATCGAAATGGTCCACATGGTGGGGCTATCGACCCACAAATATCTCCTTGAATCCTTTCTAAAAATGCAGGTGATTCAGTTGCAATTTTGTTCATAGAAGGCCTGGTGATCATTTTGCCAAGAGAACAGGCCTTACAAGGAAAATCCCTTGATATTGGAACCCTTATATTCTTTATTGGGTGTCCAAGTGAAGTCTTAATGATTTTATGCATCATTACTTGGCCTGGGTGACCTAAACAGTCATGCCACAACATGAATGTTTTCTGATCATCTAACTTTGCGTTAGAAACCAAATTTATTTCGAATGGACTAATATGAGTGAAATATAGTCCTGAGGAATATACTGGCATTTTTTCACAAATACATTTAGTGCCAGATTTAGTTGTCGTTAGACAAAGATATTCCTTTTGGGTTTCATTCATGATTTCTATGTGATAACCATTTTGACGCATATCTTTAAAGCTTAATAAATTTCTCCGCGATTTGCTGGAGTATAAAGCGTCATTTATAAGTAATTTTGTCCCGTTAGGGAGCATCACATATGTTTTCCCAGAGCCTTCAATGAACTTTGCAACACCTGATATTGTATTGACTTTAGCCTCAACTGAAGTCATTTGAGAAAAATATATTTTATTTCTCAAAATGGTGTGTGTTGTGGCGCTCTATCAGACATAGCTCTTTATCACTTGAGTGATCCATATCTTCAATATATGTAAATAAACATAAGCTTTGACCACAAATTATGCATATTATTTAACATAAGAGTACATATATTACACACATTTATTTAAAAACAAGATAAAAAGGGGAAGAGAGAAAAAGTACATAAAACTAGTATCATGAGTCTAATATTTTATTTTGTAGCATCTATCTATATACAAAGAGCTGTGGAAACGCAGCCAAAATTCCCGCCCAAACTACCAGGTCACAAATGTGGAGTCGGGTGTAAAAACGGGTCTAGCATTTCAGGTCAAGTCTTTAACCAAAAAAATTAAATCTGTGTTGCTTTGACAGGCCGCATGGGATTGCATTTATTGTGGTAACATCAAGTCTTTTCAATACTTTTTCAACATTAAATGCAAAAGCAGTAGACAATTTTTAAAAGCAAATGTAACTCGGCCAGATTCAAAATTGTGTGGCCAAATCGCAGTAAGGAAAGCTTTGACATTAAATGATGTGTACTTCATATCTTCTTGAGCCAACTAAATAATAAAATAAAATACTCCGTATTTAAAGTACATTGGCATTAATGCTATGCAGCAATGAGATTTGAATTCAAATATAAAAAATCGTAAAGAATTTTTGACCATTGGTTATTGGAGTTACTGCCAGCTGGAAACAAAAATAAAGTTAGTCTCTGCAGCAGTATAAATAGCCTATCCCGGCCGGTTGAATTTCCATCCCACCCACGACATCATCCACTCTCACACCACATTTGAATGGCAGCAAATCAAGGAATTACTTATTTCTCAGAGATGTTGAGAACACAAGGACTGCTTGGTCTATCAAGGTAGTAAGGGCTAATGAAATGACACCACAGACCAGGGGAGGATGAACTTTGTGTTCATTGACTCACAGGTGGTGTGAAACCACCACAAACTGCATATGCAATGCAATTATTCAGTTTATGCAGGCAATCCGGTAGATGTATGCATGTATTAAAAAGATACGCATGCTTTTGTATACAATATGCATTTATAAATATTGCAAAGTCAGTATCTAAGATTTTAATAATTCAGTTTGTTTAAAAACCTATGTCTTTGATTCTTGCAGGGTGACAAAGTCAACGGTTTAATGCAGTTCATATATAGTAATTGTTTATATAATTGTCCAATAATAATTTCACTAATATTCACAATACATATGAGTAGTATAGCATACTTGGATATTGTAGAGTCATAGTTACTGTAGTCATACTAAGATATTGAAGCCAATGCTTATAATTATCCAGCTATAGTAACAATAGTTAATATAGTCACATAAATTGTTTAATACTTATTATACAAAAATGATACTAATTATTATACTAAGAATGCTTAGAGTGTATTCTTATATATACTATTAATTCCGTTCGTAATACATATATTACTTATATTTATATAGATATTATTATATATAGCATTAGAATAGTATTACATATTGGTTTATAACATTATTATATTTATGACAGATTTTTATATTGTTTACATACAGACATCGATATAGTTTAGATACGTGATATACAGATAGTAAGAGTGCTTATAGCATACGTAGATATAGTAGTCATAGTTAGAGTATAAATAGCATACGAATACATTAGGAGTGTGTGGCATACATAGTATACAATACCCATACGACCATTGCATTCAAATAAACATGTATACAGTATCTAGAACATAGAGAATATATGCCATCACCGTATCCAGATCGTCAACAATTTGTTAGAAAAGTCGCATAGATAAAACAGAGAAAAGTCGGCTTCCAAATAACAGATTCATCAAACGGTGAACAAGACCCCAAAAATTAATAGAGCGACTTTTTTCACCATTCTCATCTCTAACGCTAATTTCATGTATGACAAATACATTAAATCTCAGGATATAGAGATAGAAGTGTGTATTTGTGACCAAAAAGTTACTTTAACGACCGTAAATTGAAAAATAAAATCATGTTCATGTACATCGGTGATCAAACCCATATCTGATAATTCCACAGATCTGGTCTCCAAATGATTGAACCGATGGATTTTTTATCCTCAAACAGTGCAAAAAAGAACGAATTTACAGATCTTTGTAAACTATTTCAAAATCGATACATCAAAAATTAAAAAAAATAAAAAAACTCACAACGTATAGTGGATTTCATGCATTCAAAAAAAGTATTGTTTGTTTAAACAAATTACCAAAACGGTGGTCAAATTCACTGCATGAAATGTTTACTTAAACACAAATTTGAGGACGAAATATACCAAAAACGACTGTAGGCAGCCGCTACACATTATTAGTTGTCGGATGACATGTGGAATAATCGAACGGCTACAATCGCTGCTTAACATGACGTTTAAATACCCGACAACCTTCTCAGCTTGCCGGAAAAGCCTAATCACGGAGTAGGTGGAAGATCTGGAGACCTTCGGTCTAAAGGTTTAGCCGTCGAGTAACCAGCATATGGGATGTACGGAGGTGAGTGGGGATTTATACTGGGTGAGTGGATCGGGTAGGTTTAGTTATAATTTTGGGCTGGGCATGTAGCTTTAGGTTATAATTCTTGGCCTAAGTTGAGTAGGATTTCGAATAAATAGGTTTGTTGGGTTGTTAATTAAATAGGTGAGTAGTTGGGCTTTCGAACAAATAGGGTTTTCTTTTTTTTTTGTTCGAGAATAAATAAGGTTGTTAAGTGTTAATAATGGTTAATAATAATTGTCAATTAATTTCTTTTATTAATTCACTATCACTTCTAATTACGAATGTAAGAATTTGTCAAGTACATATTATTGTATTGGCTTTATGGAATATGGAATATAATTGAAAACAATATATCAAATTTGTATCAATTTTGAATTTATATGTATATATGTACATATTATGTAAATAAAATATTTGTCCCCTGTTGGACCTTTACTAAAAAAAATCAGTCTTTACTCACAATCAATTTTATGTTGCACAATCAATTGTAAAGGGTTGAAAATATTGATTTGTGATGAGGATGAACAACAGATCGATCATACGATTAATGTTGTTTACAAAGTCTTTCAGAATTTGTAGTTTTATTATGAACATTTATTACTTTACTTACCACTTTGTACTTTGAGATGTTATCTCTTTTAACTAACTACGAGCACTTATTATATTACTTACCACTCTGAGTTCAATTATTTTTGCATTTTATAATACAGTTCTTAATAACACATTGATAAATTTTCATCCGTACATCGCACGGGTGAGAATCTAGTTTTATGAGACCAGCGTTCGCTTTATATTTTATAATTATAAAGAAAAATACAAACTACACCCGAAACTAGGTCTCTCAATGGACCGGGTAACACAGGCCTGATTCAGAAGCAACGGGAACGGAAGTAATTCTATTTCTCATTTTTTGTTGAGGAAAACCGAAGTAATTCTATTTACGGCAAGACCCTCCAGAATGCCGAGCTCCGGTACACCCCGCTCGAGAAGACGATTTACGCCACTTACATCACCGCCAAGAAGTTGACACACTACTTCCAGATGCATCCGATCAGAATCCTGTCAGACCAGCCTCTGGGTGCCTCTCTGAGGGCGCCTGACACAATCCGGGTGGTGAAGTGGTCGATGCTCTTCAACCAGTATGAAGTCAACTTCCAAACTCATACGTCTATCAAAGGCCAAGCTTCGATTGATTTCGTCGTGGAATGTATGGCCTGAGAGGTGACGGAGAAGCAACATGAGAGCAACGAGCAGTGGTGGACCCTATCAACTGACGGGTCAGTCGGAGCAAAGGGATGGGGGCGGAATCGTCCTCCTGAGGGATTTTGGGCCTACTACACCTACCGCTATCTATTCAGAGTCTCCAACAATGAAGTGGAGTATGATGACATAATATTCGGGCTACGACTAGCATCCACCATGGAAGCATAATGGGAAATGGCGAAATATGACTCCTGGCCGGTCGCTTCACAGGTCAAAGGTGAGTTCAAGGCGAAGGAAGAATGAAGGCTAAAGGGTCAAATAGGCCCTCGAACTAACTGAAAAAGTGCAAATCACCAATTATATAGGAGGTTCTGTCCGGCCATCGCTATTGGGGCGTTCCAGGTGGAAATTTTTGATGAAATTTTTTGAGCATCTTTTTTTAAGTCTAGTTTACCCATACCAAATTTTTGATAAAAAATCAACCGGGAAGACAATCAAATGATTTTCTGAAATGTGTTGCGTTGTTTAAATACGCAGTTATCTTCAATATCATATTGTATGCAGATTTCAAGGAGAATAATCCATCATTCTCCGGTTGCCATCTTCAATATAGTATGAATAGCACGGATCCTTCTCCATTTAGGAGAGTCAGTAACTTTGGCCATCATGTTAGATCCCTTAGGATATCTTGCCTTAATGAAATTAGCCCACAAAGATATGTCAGTCATCCACTTCCACCAAAGTTTAATAGAATAAGATTTTTCCAACTCAAGCAAAGATCTTATCCCCAAACCTTCCTCAACTGGTAGACAGAGTTGATCCCATCTGACCCAGTGGTAATGTTGCTTACTATTAGATGAACCCCAAAAGAAATCTGTCATTTTCTTTTCCAGAATAGTAATCACCTTTTGGGAAGGTTATCTGCAACTAGAGTATGAAGTGGAATGGCTCTAAGGACATGCTTAATGAGCACCAACCTACCACTTTGAGATAAGTTCCTCTGTTTCCAGAGTGTTAATTTTTTTCAAGCTGGTTGATGATATTTATGCATCAACTATATCTATTGATTCCTTTATGCATATTCACACCAAGATATTTGATGGGCAATGAAGTTCTTGTTGGGCCACAGATTACTCAGTAAGGCATGATAGAAAGGGAAGACTCATTAAAAGGAAAGAATCAGAAAAGAGATAATTTAGCCATTAGCCTTTATGTAAATAAATATATTTACTTTCCTTTTCCTCCCATCTCTAACGTATGGAAAGTACTCCGTAATTAATTAGCTTCCTTAGATAGATATACTAGTTAGTATATAAAGGGATCTTCTTGTGGAGGAAACACACGCTCAACACACCATCAAGCACCATTATTCTTCATTTTCGAGCTATCCAATTCTTCTTTCATATTTAATTGCAATTATTCTTAATAAAATTATTCTCGATTCATATTTGATCGATTACCATTCAATTCATATTTAGTTTAGCATATTTTGGCTAAAATAGTTCTCTGCATACCAAGAATATTATGGATGACTTTGATTCTAGCTCTAGCAAATCTGCCACACACTTCTTAGGCATAGGTACAATATTGGATTTTGGTGTATTGATCATCATTTTTGGTGCCTGAACTGGATTTGGTAACAGAGGTTTATTCAATGCTATTTTTTGTGATACACGATTTTTAGCTTACATTGTAATAGCTTCAACTGTCTCATCTTGTAGCCTTGCAAATTCAATAGCTTTTCTCATATTTCTTGGATTAAAAACCTTCACAGATGACTTTACTGTAGGTTTTAACGCAGCCAAAAAGCAATCCAAGAACTAACTAGATGGCAGTTTAGGATTCCTTTGTAACATAGCAGCTTTTAAGGTTTCAAATTCATCAATAAAGGTTTCCAATAATCCAATATGCATGCTTCAAGCTATTGAACATTTCAACAACTTTATTGCTCATATTGTCCCTAAATATAATCTAGCTTTCAAATAAAGAGTAAATTATTCCCATTTTAACCTCTTTTTGGACCCTATTTAATGTCCAACCCAATTAGTAGCTTTACCTTCCAAATACAATGAGGCTAAATCCACTCTCTGATTATCGGGAATATGGCAAAGTGAGAAATACCTCTCACGCTTCTGAATCCACAACTTTGCATTGTGACCTTCAAAAGTAGGGAATTCTACTTTAGGCATAAACCAGAAGGCATTTGACACAGGTTTTCCATTTATTCCATCCACCTCATCTTTAGATGAAGATTCTTCTCCAGATCTCAAGTCATCACCTTCAGTTGCTTCATCTTCCTCATCTAACTTTTTGTTATTCTTCATTCCTACTACTTTCTTCAAGATTTTACTCATCATGTCCATCGTAATCTTGTGTTGATTCTCCAATTTCTGATTAAACTATAGTTACATTACTTTCAGAGCTTCGTCTATTTCAGAATTGGTGTTCCTCGTCTGCACCATGTTTCTTCTTTCAATCGATGCTTTTCTTTCTTATTATCAACAAATCGATCGAAACAGTCTCTGATACCAATGATACAAGTCAGGTTATCTGTAGAGATTAAGAAAGAGATAACGAGAGCATGTATGGCAACACATAACAGAATATGGAGAATGAGGAAGAAGATTATCGTTGAGTATTATTCATGACATCTCAAATGTATAGGCTGACCTTATATAAGCTGGTCAAAGTAGTTCAAAGTCAACAAACTATAACAGACTTTTAACTAACTCAAAGTCAAAGTTGTTGACTTTGAACAACTTTGACCCCTCAGGGAAATACTTTTAACATGACTCTAATTTGAGAAATATATTTTATTTAACATTATATATGTAGAGAATTCATAAACCAAGCCCAAACTCAGAATAACTTCAAAAGAACCACTACAACAAAAACTAGCTATAGAGGCAACTCTTTGAGGCAATTACACTACAACAAAACGAGCCTTTTGCAACGCCTCTAAAATGTTACATTAAATTGTTAATATGTTACAAAAGGCTAATGTAACACTTCTATGAGCGTTACTTCAGGTCTCGTTGCATAAAGTCACATGCAACACTTTTTAGTATGTTATGCAACATTTTATATAAATGTTGCAAAAGTAACCCAAATGCAACTCTTTTTTCAGTTATTTGACATGCATCTTATGCAACACTTTTAGAAATAAAATGCAACACAAAAACAAACTTTAGGCAACATCAATCTTTTGTTTATGTAACATTTTTATTATACTGTTTGCAACATTTATTTATATAATGTAACATTTATCACTTTTATATGCAACATTTTTATAGAGTTTTAAGTAACAGTCTTCACATTCGTCATTAACCTGCAACAACTATTTCTATGTTTTTATATTTCTAACAATTAATTTGATGGCTTGAGTTTCATTTTATGTATTATGAAAATCGCATATAATAATATTTAATTATACAATAATATTTGTTATACAATAATATTAAGGGTATTAAATATTTAACGAAGCAAGCTTAATCTTATAAGAATACTTACATCCATATCCACAATAGTAATCTAAATTTACTGTGTATGAAATGAATCAGAAATCTAAAATACATCTTAAAAAGCTAGCGACTCAACAATGATCTGAAAAACAATAACCGACTCCATTATATATGCCCCATTCGTTGATCCTGATCTTCGATAATTCAAAGACGACCCTCATCACTACTAGCATGTCCCTGCAAGAGAAATCAAAAAGATAAAATAAGAAAGCATAAAATAAACACATCACAAGTTAATAAAAGGAATTGCAAAAAAATTATAATAACAATTAGAATTTTAAATTGTCTATATGAATGGACGAGTGAACAAGTGAAGCTGCGCCTTCCAAGCGTTAATAACTTCACCAAGTTAATCAGATAACAATTTCAAGTTAATAACATACATCATTCATCAAGTACTCTAACAAAATCCAAATATCATAGTGCACCAACAACCTATAAGATCCACCTAAGTAGTTTACTAATATGCTCAAGTCATACATGTCAATATCCTCAATAACGAATACACGTCTATTGTACACTTTTATAAGTACCAATCAAAGGCCATGCCTTACTCTATTATAAACGAATTGCATCTACGATTTTTGCATGTGGTCAATCTATCATCATTTACTGCCTTGAGCATTTCTCCTGATATTAAAAAAAACTTTAGATATTAACTAAGTTCAACTAAATATTTATAAGAGAAAAGGGGCAAATAAGTCCACGTACTAACCGAAAAGGTCAAATAAGTCCTTATTTAGGAGGTTCTGTCCGGCCGTCGCCATTTGGGGTGGTTCCCGATGGAATTTTTTGATGAATTTTTTTAAGCATCTTATTCATTCAGTCTAGTTTACATATACCAAATTTCAGCTAAAACTTCAATCGGGAAGGCATTCAAATGAATTCTTGAAGATAACTGCGCAGTTAAAAACGCAGTTATCTTAGAGAATTCATTTAAATGTCTTCCCGATTGAATTGTTAGCTAAACTTTGGTATGAGTAAACTAAACTCAATGAATAAGACGCTCAAAAAATTGCATCAAAAAAATCCACCGGGAACCGCCCCAAATGGCGACGGCCGGACAGAGCCTCCTAAATAAGGGCTTATTTGACCTTTTTTGGTTAGTAGGTGGGCTTATTTGCCCCTTTTCCCTATTTATAATGATAATATTACAATAACAAAATCAATCTTAAACTTAGGTGATCCAAAATAAAACAAAGTCTAAAGAATACAAAGATAAGAAAAGAGGCATGAACTTATTTCACCTCAATCATGTCCCTTCATATTTGAAAGAGGACTATGTGCATTAATATTTGTTGGTATAAATGAACTGAAGGTTACACCTTCCAGAATTGCATCAATTGGCCAACTTCCTGTTTCAATTGAACAAATCTTTTATGTCTCGGCACCCAACCACTAATGAAAGGAGAAAAAGCAAAAGTGTGGATGATAACTGTGGACATTCAAAATTGTTGGGCCGAATTTAATTTATATTGAACCTCTTTTCAACTTGATTGGACCTCCTCTGAATGATACCGGGCTATTATGCGTCTTATTGGGCCTCTTTCAAATGAAATTGGGCCTTATCAAAAGGAGAGTATTAACATGGATCCATTCAGACATAATTTGCTGATTAAATTAATTCGGGTCATTTAAATATCCAATTAATTTAATTATAAATTAAGTCTTTAAAAGAATGGATCGGTCCTATTAATTTCTCCTGTTTGAGCCCAATATGAAATAGTGGTCCAATGAATAAGTGGCATGATCCAATTGATAAAGAGAGCAACGAATCTGGTTAAGAAATCCATCCATATGGATGATAAATAGCTCCGAACCTTGTTAAGAAAGCTGTCCAGATACGTTGCATAAATGCTGATTTTTCTAGCTATTGAAATGCAAGATAATAAAGCCCGAAGCCCATTTTAATTGAGGCCCATGGGGTATGGACGAATTTCAGCAACCCTAAGCCATATTTTCACCCCCTCCACACCTATAAATAGGAGTCTCAGTTGAGAGAAAGGGAGGAGAATTTTGAGACGAAGAAACGCTGCAGAAAAGCTCTGAAGAACTCCCGAAAAGCTCTGAAGGATTCCGAAACATCGGAAGATATCAAGCCACGTTTTTTTAATATATGTTTAATCCTTTGTGATTTCATCTATTCTTGATTAAACAAAGCCAAAAGTTGAAGAACGTTCGAAGATCTGAAGAACGAAGCTTGAAGATTCGAAGATCTGAAGAACGAAGTTTTGAAGATTCGAAGATATGAAGAACGAATCTTTGAAGATTTGAAGATATTCATATGAAGATTGAATCAAGAATCAACTGAAGATCAAGCCATATATCCCGGAAGGCCCTTTAACAGAAGATCAAGCCATAAAATGGCCCTTTTGTTGAAAATCAAGCCACTTGAAAACCGGAGGCCCTTCAAGCTGAATTCTTTATTCAAGAAGATTTGAAGATCCGAAGAACGAAGGTTCGAAGATTCGAAGATCTCAAGAACGAAGTTTTGAAGATTCGAAGAACGTTCGAATATTTGAAGGATTAGAGATTTAATTTTAAATTAAATTCTTTAATTATATTACTTCAAATTGCAAGTGAAGAATCAGAGGATTCATATTTAGAGATTGTACCCGATATTCTCACATATTATTATTTGCGATCAATTTTAAGTAAATACTTAAAATTTGTTTCACAATAACATTACATAAAATAGGACATTATTATATAAAAACAAAATATACTCGTTACATACACAATCATAATGTATTGAATTTTGATATTAAAAATAGTACCTTGGTAGAAACCGCATCAAGTTGCCCATAGTAAATGTAAAAATAATTGTTTATATGAACTCTCATAAATGTAACTCAAGAAACCATCAACTTTTCAATGCCTTCACTTTTCATCATCATAATTTAACTATTTTAGAGCCAACATCAGGCTTTAGAATGATTACACACTAGATATCTTCATATCTTAATTCTAAAATTCTTAATGAACATCTTACATTAAATTAACTATTAACTATTTAAATATATTTTTTTCTTCAACTAAGAATTAGCAACCCACCTGTCAAATAGATGAGTGATAGGAGCTAAAACATTCTATAAAAATTTCACAACTTCAGTGAGACCATCAAATGCCTTGGTCATAACCATTTGGATGATCATCATCTCACTTTTTTGTCTATCACTGAATTGATTCGGTAGATATTAGGTTATGATCTTTATATCATTTGCTTATATAAACTTTGTTGAGAACATATTAGATATATCGGCGGTCACTAAGCTCATAGGGTTGAGAATATAGGGCACAAAATAAGGGTTTGATGCACCAAACTCCCCTATGATTTGGAAATTTGGCGCATTAGCCCCATGTGATTTAAAAAATGCGTCAAACCCCCTTGTGTTTTAATTAATCATGCGCCAAATCCCTTATGTGAACAAATTCAATTGTCAAATAAAAGAAAAATGATTAAATTTTTTGTATGATTCAGAGATTTTGACATATTTATTTGCATAATCAATCAAAATATTAAGAAAAGTGATTTTCAAATCGTTAAATTTATTCATAAAGGGGGTTCTAGGCATGATTAATTGAAACACTAAGGGGTTTGACGCATTTTTTAAATCACATGGGGCTAATGCGCCGAATTTCCAAATCACATGGGGGTTTGGTGCATTAAACCCCACAAAATAAGCAGTGGAATTGGACACAATTTCAGAACATGGAATAAACAAACTAATTCATGAATAGAGTAATATCACTAACCACAATAATCCAACACTGTCAGAATTAAGATGCCAAAAGGAAGCCTTGACTATCTCCTTTGAAGGAAGTTTAACCATCTCGTCACTAGCATTCTAATTCAAAATGGAAGGAATGCTTTAAATGAAAGTTAATGTCACGACATAGAATTAAAAATTACTAAATCTCAAACACTAAATGAATGGATGGACATGTATGACTTAAAATGAAAATGATGACTAAAGAAAGGAAAGTTATATTAAGGGCATGGTTGAATATGCACTATATATTTTGAAGAAGTCTCATAGGGATATACCAAAAACTTATTGAAGGGTTTATTCAATGTCTGAGGCACCTTAAACAAATTCTGCTTCTGCTGAAAAAATCTTGTACCGATATCCCTTTACCCCCAAAGTAGAGAAAAATAAATGGTCTATGTTTTCTAATCATATTTATGATTGTTAGATAATTTATCAAAAAAATCAAAAGGTGCTACCGTCTGAGTTTTACAAAGGTACAAGGACACCAATTAAAAGAAATTATCATAGAGACATTTTAACAAACAGATTGCAGACATTCAACAATTGGTATAATTTTGACCAAGTAAGGCCATTTTTTGGGCCTTCCTTCTCAGATTGGTAATATTCAAGTTCTATCTCAAATTCCAAGTGAATTAACAAATCCTAATAGAAGGCATATATGCAAATATCGAAGACAAAATATAAAATAATTCAAATTTATAATGCAATGTTTGGCCTAAAAAACATTTTTACCTAAATATGGATGGATAGCATCGGAAGAAGTGAAAAACAGCGGAGGAGATCGAGGATCCAGGAACAACATAGAAGCGGTTGTAGGCAGAGAAGGAACCACAGGTAGGCGGATATGATCGAGGATCAAGTGGCGGTCGACTCATCACAACGATTTCTCCTCCGTTTTCAGTCGGGACTACAATTCATCCGTCTTTGTTGGCCTGCTGCTTTTTGCGTTTTAAATCTTCGATAAAAATTATATGGAAATCAAAGACAAAGTATTAACTCATTTTACCTGAATACAAAATGATAGCAGAGGAGTAACAGCAATCGGTAGAGCCGTCGAGGAGATGTGACGCCCAGGACTGGCCGGGACACGCTAACAACTCGCCGCACAATCCGATTAAGGCAACCGCAATCCACCTTACTCGAACCGTGCAAGGCGTACATGAATACCATTCACACAAGTACATCCATAAACAATCATAAGTAAAGCATTTCAAAATATGCAGCGGAATACAAATTCTTTTCAAAAGTCAAATGCCACACAGGGCGAACATGAACACGCAGGCTCCCAAATCATTTATAATTTAAAATAGTTCCATGAGCATTATTTTATTTATATCAAAATAGAACTGGAAGAAGCACGAACCACGTCCTCTCTCCATAGATCGCCCGAAGCAATGGGAACAGGAAGCAAGCTCTAGCCTCTACCTGAAAACTATGAGGTGGCCTCCCCCGTGAAGTAGAGGTCAGTACTTGAAAGCATTTGACAAGTACAATGACAACTATACTGAATATAATCCATGTTTCAAACACAAGACCCTCAACATAGGGTGATACTATATTATGAGCATAGCCTATAGCTACCCCGTTTCAAATCACTTGTATAGAATATATATATATATATATATATATATATATATATATATATATATATATATATATATATATATATATATATATATATATATATGAGTACTCTTCTCATCAGGCCGGCCTGACGGGCTGCCCCGTCCGGCCGAGCCCGTTTGGGCACCTTCCCGGTGGAATTTTTTGATGAAATTTTTTGAGCATGTTCCTCATCAAGTCTAGTTTGTCCATACCAAATTTCAGCTCAAAATTCGATCGGGAAGGTCGTCAAATGATTTTTGCAAGTTAACTGGTCCGGAAAATACATATTCCGGACCAGTTAACTTGCAAAAATCATTTGACGACCTTCCCGATCGAATTTTGAGCTGAAATTTGGTATGGACAAACTAGACTTGATGAGGAACATGCTCAAAAAATTTCATCAAAAAATTCCACCGGGAAGGTGCCCAAACGGGCTCGGCCGGACGGGGCAGCCCGTCAGGCCGGCCTGATGAGATGATTTCTATATATATATATATATATATATATATATATATATATATATATATATATATATATATATATATATATACCAAGTCAAATAGCCAACCCGTAGGTCCATTTGTATTTCAAAACAATTCCCCTTGTATAGCCCTTGGCCTATTCTTGCATATAGCAAATCTCGTAAGGTTACCCCACCCCTAGTCTAAACTCAACTCCATCGAGAGGGTTACACAAATTATCCTTTGTACTCATCCACGTTGGACTTACACACCCTACGGTGTATTCATTCATTTTGGGCTTACACACCCAGTATAATATCTTTGATTCATTTGGGGCTTACACACCCCGTATAATGCTTTACTCGTGTAGGGCTTACACACCCCGCGTAATATTTTATTCATGTTGTTGAGGTTTATTCCTTCAACCCGTGGACCCAACACGTAAGCCCAAAGGTTTCGAGTGGAGTGAGTGTATGAATGTCTAGCCCAACAACTATCAGATGGATCAGGAGACAAAAGTAATAGCAGGCAATGTAAATAGGTATTATTAACTTCGTAATAACTCCCCTAAATACAACCTACTTGCTAAAAGGGCACGTCGGCCGTTCGTCTTACAAGGCAGTTAGAAATGCTCAAGTAAGAATGCTGGAGCTAGTATGCTAAGAATAGTAAGTTGCCAACCCTTTACAATGAAATAAATGCTTCTATTTATACCCGCCAATGGGCAGGTGGCTGTACTGACGTGGCAGCCTGTGGACCGCTGGTGTCCCAACTACCAAATCTTTAGCATTAAATGCACTTCCCGCCAGAATCTAGGTTTCCCGCCGGATCAGTGGGGACGTTCGTCCACCCGGGAAGTGAGTTGGATTGCTCCAAGTGACCCTTGAGGGATATTGGCTGTTCGTCTCCTGGCCTTGATAGATACTCACCATGTGCACTGGGTTTTCTCCGATGACTACAGGCTTGCTCTGGGGACGTTCGTCGCCATCCCTGGTGGCCCGTGGCTCTGCTCCTTGTCCCTGCATAGACGTTCGTCGGAATGAGCTGCTGGGCCTGAGTCCTCCAACACCAGACGTTCGTCCATCCTTAAAGAACATGGGCCTGTGGGCTGGCCTAGTTTCTAGCTGGACGCTCGTCTGGCAAAATGGGTTAGTGGGCCGGACCTCGGCTTGGGCCCTTAACCCAACACAAGTCCCCCACTTCTGATGTTCTGAGCATGCGCAGGACATAAGGAAGTATGAACCTCCCCGAAGTAGACGTCCGTATCTTGGTACTTGTGTTCATTGCATCTTGGTGGAAACGTACGCTCGTGGCCATGGTGCTTGACAGCTGTTGACGGTTCAGGAAACGAGGTGACGGCTGATGTTGCGGCGGCGCATTTTCCCGAGGAAGTGTCATCATTACGTTCCCATCCCACGCACAGCGCGTGGGCCGGAATACGCTCCTTGCCACGTGTCAGCCACTCGTTGGTTTCTCCATCGGTGTTTCCCCTATAAATGCTGGGTTTGCCCTCTGAATTAGGGTTCCCAATTTCTGCTCTCTTGCTCTCGATTTTCCGCAGCTCTTCAAGTTTCCTGAATTCGGCCAACCATACCTTTGTAAGGTAATTTCCCCCCTCTGCTTCTTTCCTTTACTCTGATTTCTAGCCGGAATGACTTCGATGGAGATTTCCTCAAGTTCTGATTCCGGTTCGTCGGGTTCCTCCTCGGGCTCCTCTTCTGAAAATGCTAATGCACGCTCCCTGGGAAAAACTAGTGTTTCCGGAACCTCTGGTTCGGCCACGACGGTGGGGACCATCCGGGCTGATGGCGAGCCGGATGATGTGTCTCAAGATAGTGGGAGCGACGCCAGGGGTGGGGATGCCGATGAGGCAGTGGACGTTATTGATGCGGTCCCCCTGAATGAGCGTCCTGCTGATTATGATTCTGGAGAGGAAGCCGAATCCGGTTCTGATATGGAGGTGTATGATCTGGGCATCCCCACGGATATGGAGCGTCACATCTGCCCGATTAGGAGCGCCCTTGACCACGACCAAGTCCTCTCCCGTGTGGCCCTCAATAAAATCCGCACCTTCCTTCCTCCGCCGTTCGTCTGGAGTGTGAGAGGCGCTGAGCATGTGATGAGGAGACGTCCGGGGATGATCATGCTCCACCTGGATTCCGTTGAAGCCGGGCTGCGGTTTCCACTTCATGCGTTTTATGTGGAGTTCTTCCACTGCTTCCAGGTGGCTCCGGCGCAATTCATGCCAAATTCTTACAGATTCATATCGGCCTTCTTGGTGCGCTGCAAACTTGCGGGGGTCGATGCCACTTTGGAGCTCTTCCATTATTTCTACCGCGTCACTCCTCAGAATGCCGACGGGTATCTGAGCGTGGCCGCACGTCCTGGGAGGCGGCTGTTCAAGAACTACCCCTCGTCCATCCACGACTGGAAGAACCGCTTCTTCTTCCTTCGATACGACGGGCCTCCTCTCCCTCTCCGGTGGAATGGGTATCCCCCAAAGATTGAGTCACCGGAGCCGACCGACGATCTGCTTTTGGATGCGGAGAAGGTGTTGGAGGGTGGCGTCCGTCCCATAGCCGGATTTCTGACCTTCGAGGCACTCTCTGGGGCAGGCATAGGTACCCGCCCGTGTTCCTGGACTTTTTCTACCCTTCGACGCTCGTCTCGGGGCCCGGGCGGTCCTGTCCTTCGAGGTGAGTGTCTTATTCTACTTCCCGCTCGGCTTCTAATCCTTGTTGTTTCTTGCAGGTTCACCGCCCGATAGAGACCAAATGAATCACGCCGAGTGTCTGAAGACCAGGAAAGCCAAGGCGGCCGCGGCTAAAGCTGCGATGGCGAAAGCCAAAAACGCCCCCCGCCTCGGAGTCCAACTCCTCGGCCTCTGATGCTGCCAGGCGAACCGCCGAGGGTGAGCAACATTTAATCGCCACCATGCTGGCCCAGGGTTCCGGGGCCCCTGCTCTCGAAGCCGCCCTTCCGCCGCCGGTCGTCCCCACGAAGACGGCTCCTCAGAAGGGGACAGAGAAGGTCCCTGAGAAGAAACAGAAGCGGGGCCGCGAGGCAGGCTCCACTGGCCCCCTGCTTGAAGATGCCGGGTCCCTGCCTTTGAGCCGCCCGGCGGAAGAACTTTGGAGGGAGATGGCCCTCAAGGCCGGTCTCGAGCTGCCCCGCCGTTCGTCGTCCGAGGCGACAAGCGCTGCGCTGGCAGCCGCTCTTCAGGTAATTCCTCCTTGCTAGATCTGAGCATATATATTTTTTCCTTGACGTTCATCCTTTGATCCTTATTATTTTTTTTTTCTTCTGTCATCCAGTCTGGGCTCCTTGTCCTTCAAGCTGAAGCTGCCCGGGAGGCCGATCTGATGGAGGCCAAGGCTAAAGCCGATGCGGCCATTGCTGCGGCTCGGGAGGCCGCCCGTCGAGCTGAGGCGGAGGCTGCAGCCAAGGGGAGGGAGATTGCAGCCCTGCAGGCTGAATCCCGCAGCCAGTTGGCCGGCCTTGAAAGAGCCGGTTTCAAGCTTGTTCCGGTGCTCCCTGCCGCCAAGGACACCACTCCGGAGTGGTTGGTCGACACCTCCGGCTACAGGAACACTGGGGAGTTCATGGACTCTGCCAAAGACTATTGTGCCGGAGTCTTCGCCGACTTGTTTGCCGCGGCTCTGGAGAAGATACCGCCCCGCCAGCGTCTGGCCCGCGGCGTCCGGCTACTTGAGGGTTCTCCTCTGTCCCGCAAGTTCCTGTACGAGGTCGGCGACAGCACCTTCTCAGCCGGGTATAACGAAGGGGTTAAGGCCACCCTCCCCATCTTTTCGAGGCTGCAAGGGGCCGACTTCGAGCTGGCAGCGCATACAGACGACGATCTGCTGCTCCAGGCTTTAGGGAAGCTAGCGAGGGACCAACGGCGGGCGGAAGCAAAGGCCAGAGGGGAGGTTCCGGAACCCCCCACCCCTGAGCCCGAGGCCGAGGAGGAAGAGCAGACTCCGGGAGGCAGCCGGCCTGAATCCCCTTTCTTTGTGTAATGTAAACTGTATTTTTCCATTCTAACTTCTGTAATATCCGGCCGTTAGAGCCGAGGAATATACATCCTTTTGCCCATAATTGTTCCATGTTCATGATCTCTGCATGTTACCTTTCTTCCTTTTGTCCTTTGTTGTATGGAAACTCCCTCTTTGCTCTGGGGACATTCTCTGTCGCCTAGTCTGCGTGGACGTTCATCTCTGTTCCCCACTTGGCTTGGGGGCAGGGGCGTCCCTCTGCCAAAACCCTGTACACATTTAGTGCGTGGCGCCAGCGTTAAGGTCCGTCTCCGGACGGCGACACCCGGCGCCGATACTGGCTGCCCCTCCTGCAACCTCATTCCGATGGCAAGACGACGCTCGTCGGGGGTTGACCAAACAGCACGCTTTGCAAGTGTGGTCATACGCACATCGGAGATTGCCTCAATGCTTGCTAACGACGTTCTTCTATCGTCGCGCGGCATGAACGCTAAAGCCCCGCGCAAGGGTGTCCGCCTGTCCTGCGTTTTCATCTGGCACGAAGTGTGGAAAGGCGACGTTCGTCCTCCGTGCACCCTTAATGGACGTGATTTTCACTTCACCCTTTTTGTGCCCATCGTCTGTAGTATAAGGAATCCTTCCGGCGTCTCGACGCATCTTTACCGCCCACGCGGTATCTTGACAGTGGGAAGACGTTCGTCGGTAATTGCCTTGTCAGTGCGCGTTTTGAGTATGGACATATGGGCGTATTTCCCTGGAACAGCGCTTGGTGACGACGTTCGTCCACATTTGCGTGACATGAAAAACTGGTGTACTGCAAGAGGGACGTCGCCAGTTGGTGCGTGTGCCCTCATCAGCCGCCGACGCTAGGGTCAGCCGGGTAGTTAAGGAAGCAAGGGAAGGCGAATGTCTTCAAATTCCTCCGAGCCGGTGAGCCCTCCTCAAGGGACGTTCGTGGTACGGACCCGGATGTCCTTGTGTTGGTTATGCGGCGACAAAATCGAGACGCCTTAAATACCGTGGTAGGTACCGGTACCCAGGCGCCACGTGTCCTGCTTCGGTTGGGGCAATTCCGCGGTGTTGCCTATAAATACTCAGGATCCAAGTGATCCACTCACATTTCTCCTTACGCTGCACAATTGCCTTCTCTCTCTAGACTTCTCTTTGATCGTATCGGAAATCTCGAACCCCAAGGTACCGTTCGTTGTCATGTCTTCCGAAAGTCGCTTTGATGATGGGTGTTCTTCCGGTGATGACCTGGAGTATTATGAGCGGGGAATGCCACCCCGGCCTCCCCGTTATAGCCTTAACTTCTCATGCGTCCGGCGTCAAGTTCAACGCCTGACGAACGCTGACAAGCGACTGATCAGTCAATGGTTTTATCCCCCAAGGACCTACGACGATCGGCGTCTACGAAACCCCATGCGCCACCTGCCCGGCTATGTGGTGGTCCACCTAGATTCGGTGATAGCCGGGCTGAACTTCCCCCTGCACAGCTTCCACTTGGAACTTTTCAGGGCCCTTGAGATTGTTCCTGCGCAGCTCGTCCCCGCCGCTTATCGGATAATCGCTGGCTTCATCATTAGATGCCACAGCGTCGGTGTGACCCCCACCGTGGACCTGCTGCACCACTTCTTTCGTCTGTCCACCTTCGGACATACAGGGTATTTGACCCTGACTGCCCGTCCGTCCATGGTTCTGTTCTCGAACAACGCTGGGAACCCAGACGGTTGGGAAGAGCGCTTCTTCCTGGCCGGAGTAGGCTCACCGATGCCATTCTCTGATCGGTGGAATGCCTACCCTGTGAAGACGATCCCGCCGCCCATGACGGACGAGGAGCTTGGATATGCCAAGCGCATAGCCGGACTTGGCATCCAGAACCTCCGGTTGCTGGTGGCCGAGCCCTTCAAAGCTCAGGCTGGATTAGGTGCGTCCGTTTGTACTTGTATTGCTTTAACCTCTCTTCGCTGTTATGGTTCTGAACGTCTTGATTCCCTCTATGCAGGAGTTTTTCCACCCACGTCCATCATGCGCCGAGATAATACCGCTCCGTCTGCCGCCGGTCGTGGGCACAAGGGGCATGACAAGCCCGGGAAGCCGCTCGTCCCCAAGGTTGAAACTCGGGTGACCAGGGCCCGGACTGAGGATGATTTGGGCGCTGGCGTCTCCAAGAGGCCGCGCGTCGAGGGTACAGCCTCCAAGGCCATCATAGTAGCCGACGACTCTGATGGTGAGCCCGGGAGCCCCCTTAAGCGGAAGCCTGCCTCTCGGGGCAAGTCCCGTCCTTCTCCCCCACGAACTTCTGATGTTCGTCGTCTCCGGGACGATGATGCCCAGGTCGCTAAGGGTTCTGACGATGCTCGTCCTCCTTCGCCCCCAAAAGCCAATGGGTCCTCCCTTGGTTTGATTGAGTTCTCCGGGGTTGGTCCACGCAAGGAGTCAATGATGCTCTTTGGTCAAACAGCATCCTCTATATGGTGCGGCCTGAATCTCAAGGTCCCCCAGGACTTCGCTGCTCAGGAGGCACCCGAAGACCTTCTGGAGTGTGGTCAGAGCACTTTGGATAAAGCCGGGCTCTACTTCCACAGGGCCCGGATGGCCTTCGAGCACCAAGGCAGGGAAATGGCCCGGGTCCGGGCCGAAAGCGACGCCCTTCTGAGGAATGCAAAAGGCAGGGCCGGCACTCTTCAAGAGAAAGCCGATGCCTACGATAAGCTCGTCCAGGAGAATGCCTCTCAGAAGGAGCTCCTCAAGAAGCAGGAGGCCGAGCTCGTGGATCTTCGCAGCCGGATGTGGGCCGTGGAGCAGGCCAAGGTGGAACTCCGCCAGACGGGCGTGGACAATCATGTCCCTATTTATGAGGCCGATGTTGCCAAGATCAAGGAGTCTGGTTCCATTGCCTTTCAGAAATCCAAGGCTTATACTGGCGCCATCCACACCATGGCTATGAAGTTCCTCCCGCGGCTCGTTGGCGAGTTCCTGGCCACCTGCCCGGATGCCTACCAGGATGGGGTTAAATTGCTCCAGGCCACCCCCACCGGACGTCGTTTCCTTGACGATCTCGCCGATGACACCTACCGCAAAGGTATGGTTGGGCTAGTAGCGGAGAATCTCCCGACGTTCGAGCGTCACTTTGGGGCTCCCTTCGATCCGGAGGCGGCTGGTTTTGACGTCTTGATGGCAGACGCTCATGCAGGGGCCCTTGAGCTGCTGAAGGAGCAAGAGGAAGCCGCTAAAAGTGACAAGTCCAAGCAGGCCCCTTCCCAAGTTCCAGCTCCGGACGCCGATCGGCTGTGATTCTCCGTTCATTATCTTGTACTTGTACAATTTTTCATTTTTTGTATTGTACCCTCATACATTGTAATTTTCCGGCCAATAGTGCCGAGGAATAAAAATCATTCTTTGCTCCATGCTCGTCTGGCATTTTTTTTTTTTTTTTTTTTTGGAGTCTTTTAGTCTTCGTTCGTCCCTGGTCCTTGGTCCTACCGGCGTCCCTACCTCGAGGAGACGTTCGGTATCCGCAGACATCGCAAGGAAGAACAGGTTTATCTACATCGAGATTCCCCCCTTTTTTCGTTCGTCCGTGGTCCTTTTAGCCTTACCGGCGTCTCTTGCTTCGAAGAGGACGTTCGGTACCTAAGGAACTCGCAGGGACGAACAGGTTTACCCTCACGGGTTCCCGTCTTCGTTATCCCACGTCCATCGATCCATGGTCATTTGTGGGATAAGCAGGTTTATCTTGGCAGGCTCCCTTGGTTCGTCTAGCCCCCTCCACGTCTCTACTAATCTCTACATCGAGAGGTGTTCGCCTTCGGCGGTGGGGGAAGATCTGGCACACCCGGGCAAGATTCCCTTCCGTGTAGGAGCTTCTCTCCTCTTCTCCCCATCTCTTTTCTTTTTTTTTTTTTTTTTTTTTTTTTTTTTTTTAAGGGAGGTAATCTTCGTTCGTCCTTGGTCCTTGGTCCTACCGGCGTCCCTACTTGAGGGGACGTTCGGCATCCGCAGACATCACAAGGAGGAACAGGTGTATCTGCATCGAGATTCCCTGTGCTTCGTTCGTCCTTGGTCCTTGGTCCTACCGGCGTCCCTACTTCGAGGAGACGTTCGGTATCCGCAGACATCAAAAGGAGGAACAGGTGTATCTGCATCGAGATTCCCTTCTTTAGCCGTCGTTGGCAAGAAAACAGAAGTGATGTAAAAAACAGGGGGCCTTTATCATTGACGACGTCCGGTCATTTTACATGGGAGTGGAAATACAACAAGGACATCAGCCTCTAACTATTGATAGAACTTCTTCAGGTGTTCTACGTTCCACATCCCGGCATGGTCCCCCCTCCAGGGTGTGGAGGAGGAACGTCCCCTGGTTATATCTTCTGATGACCCGGTAAGGCCCTTCCCAGTTCCTCGCCATCTTGCCGTCCTCGAGCGGCTTGCTCTTCTCTCTTTTCCTGAGTACGAGGTCCCCGGCCTCTATTTCGCGGAATTTCACGGCTTTGTTGAAGTATCTCTGGGTGGCCCGGTGATATTCTTCCATGCGACGAGCCGCTAGGTCCCTCCGTTCCTCAATGAAATGGAGCTCCGCTCGTAGGTTGGTCTCGTTGTCCTCCGGCTGGAAGTGCTTGGTGCGGTGTGTAGGTACCAATACTTCCGTCGGTACCTTAGCTTGGAACCCGTAAGCTAAGGCGAAAGGGGTCTCCCCAGTCGCCGTTCTGGGCGTTGTCCTATATGTCCACAAGACATAATTCAGCTGTTCCGGCCAGGTAGAGGCGTAGTCTTCTAACTTCTTTTTGATTCCGTCCATGATGGTCCGGTTCATGTTCTCCACTTGGCCGTTGGCTTGCGGGTACGCCACCGAGGCCTTAGAGTGCCTGATGCCCCACTTTGCCAAATATGCCTCGAAGCCTCTGCCGACGAACTGCCGGCCGTTGTCAGTGATGATCTGCTCTGGGATCCCGAAACGGCAGATGATGCTCTGCCAGACGAACTTCTGGCATTGGAACTCAGTAATGGAGGCCAATGGTTCGGCCTCGACCCACTTCGTGAAATAATCAACTGCCACGATGACGAACTTCCTTCCTCCAGCAGCCGTGGGCAGAGGACCCAGCAGGTCTATGCCCCACCTAGCAAAAGGTAGTGCGATGGTCATCGGGGTATAGAAACTCGCTGGGCGGCCAGGGACAGGTGCATACTGCTGGCATACTGCACATTTTCGGGTGTGATTGAAGCAATCTTGCTGTATGGTCGGCCAGTAATAACCTTGCAGGATGATTTTCCTGGCCAAGGTCCGGGGGCCCTGGTGGCTGGAGCAGATCCCTTCATGTATTTCCTCGATTACCGCCGCTGCCAGGCTCGGCGGGAGGCATCTGAGGTAGGGTCCGCCGAACGTCTTCTTGTAGAGCTGTCCGTCTATAAGTTCAAAGTTAGGGGCACGCCTCTTTATCCATGCGGCTCTTCCTGTACTACCATCACCTTCGGGCTCAGGGAGTGTTCCATCTCTGAGATAATCTGCTATCTCCTTTGCCCAGTTAGGTTCGGCAACGGAGATAACCTCCACCTGGATGACGTCCGTCGCCGGTGTTAGGAACACCTCCTGCCTAACGAAGCCTCTGATGTGCCGGGGGATGCTTGATGCCGGATCATCGGTTGGGGGGGTTGCTCAGTTTCGACAGTATGTCCGCCTCTGCATTCTCCACCCGCGATACCTGCTCAAGCACCACCTGCTCAAATTGTGCGGTCTGTTCC
This sequence comes from Cuscuta epithymum, assembly GCA_945859915.1. Taxonomy (NCBI): domain Eukaryota; kingdom Viridiplantae; phylum Streptophyta; class Magnoliopsida; order Solanales; family Convolvulaceae; genus Cuscuta; species Cuscuta epithymum. The sequence goes on from CAMAPF010000020.1 coordinate 66,203, forward strand.
TCCGCCAGCTCTTTGTAGACTTTCATTCTCTCTTCCCTGGTTTCTGCCGTGCCGTTCATCTGGGTTACCACCAGCTGGCTGTCCATTCTCACCTTCAGACGAGCCGCTCCGAGGGCTTTCGCGCATTTCAGTCCTGCGATAAGCGCCTCGTATTCAGCCTCGTTGTTGGTGACCCTGAACTCGAATTTCATAGAGTAGTAGGCCTTGAAACCTTCGGGGGAAGTGATCACCGCTCCCCCGCCACAGCCCCGCGCACTCGAGGCCCCATCGGTGTACATCTCCCACCAATTATCGAAGTTGTTGCTGTCATGGGTTTCGTCCTTGGTGCGCGCGGTGCATTCTGCAATGAAGTCCGCCAGTGCCTGTCCCTTGATCGTCGGCCTTGGTTTGAAGTCTACGTCATACTGGCCGATCATCAGGGACAACTTGGTTATCCTCCCGCTCGCCATTGGATTCCTGAGGATGGTGGCGAGGGGTTGCGTTGTGTAGACGGTCACCGGGTGTGCTTGGAAATACGGCGCCAGGCGCTTGATGGATGCAATCAAGGCAAGGATCGTCTTTTCCATCAGTGTGTATCTCGTTTCGGGGCCGTTCAGCGCCTTACTCACAAAGTATATCGGCCGCTGAACGCCTTCAGATTCCTTCAATAGCACGGCACTTACAGCCAGGTCGGCCACTGCCAGATACATGTACAATCTCTCCCCGGGATCCGCTTTGGTGAGGATGAGCGGGGAGGAGAGATACACCTTGAAATCTTCGAAGGCAGCCTGACACTCCGGGGTCCATTCAAAGGGATTGGCCTTCTTCATGATCTGGAAAAAGGGAATCGCCTTATCGGCCAGTTTGGACAAGAACCTGCTCAGGGCCGCCAGACGCCCGGTGAGTCGCTGCACATCCTTTAGGCTCTTCGGGGCCTCCATGTCCATAATTGCCTTCACTTTCTCCGGGTTAGGCTCGATCCCCCCGCTCGCTCATCATGTAGCCGAGGAACTTGCCACCCCGGACGGCGAAGGCACATTTCTTCGGATTGAGCCTCATGCTGGCCCTCTCCATGATGCCGAAGACCCTCTCCATGTCCTGGACATGGTCCTCCTTTCTCTTGCTCTTGATCAGGATGTCATCCACGTAAGCTTCCATTGTCTTCCCAAGTACGTCTTTGAACAACATCCCAATCATCCTTTGAAAAGTAGCCATGGCGTTCCTCAGGCCGAACGGCATGACGATGTAGCAATACACGCCGTCCGCCGTGACGAACGCCGTTTTCTCGGCATCATCGGGGTGCATGAACACCTGATGGTAGCCCCTGAATGCGTCCATGAAACTGAGCAGCTCACAGCCTGCCGTTTCATCCACCAGCAAGTCGATCCTCGGAACGGGGTAAGGATCCATCGGACAAGCTTTGTTTAGGTCCGAATAATCGACGCACATCCGCCAAGTGTCGCCCTTCGGGGCTAGTACCACGTTGGCCAGCCACTCCACGTGGATGACCGGCCGGATGTGTTTAATGCTGAGGAGAGTTGCCGTCTCCTTCCTGATGAAATCGCGTCGGTCGGCCGCCATGTATCTTTTCTTTTGCTGTACAGGCTTGGCGTCCGGCCGCACGGCGAGTCTGTGGCATATGAGGTTGGGGTCGATGCCCGGCATGTCCTCCGGTCCTCTGGCGAACAAGACTCGGAATCTCCGCAGGACAGCTATGACCCCCGCCCTGATCTCCGGCTCTAGATCTGCACCGATGGACACCTTCCTGTCCGTCGGGTCGTCGAGCTCGATTTCCTCCAGCAGAGTTGCTGGTTCCAGATGAGCATCCAAGTCGGCCTGTTTGGCCCTCTCAGAGATGCTGTTGACCCGAGCCTCCCGCTCGTTGAGCTTCTCCATTGCCTTCGTGTAGCAGGCCCTGGCCATATGCGGGTCCGTACGTGCCACTCCCACTCCAGTGTCGGTGGGGAATTTGATGCATGAGTGCCGTACGGAGCACATGGCCTCCAAGTCTTCCAAGCCGGGTCGGCCCAAAATGGCGTTGTGGGCGCATTTTAGGCGGACCACGACGAACGTCATGCTGATTCGGGCCGTATGAGGACCGTCGCCGATTTCTACTGGCAAGGCGATGGTGCCCTCGGCGTCGATGCAATCCCCGGTGAAGCCGGACAGCGGGGTGCGTAGGGGATGCAGCATGTCCTTCCTGAGCTTCATCCCTTCGAAAGCCTCCCAGTAGAGGACGTTCACACTGCTCCCGGTGTCAACAAGGACGCGCCGGACGATGGCATCGTTCACGTCCATGCTGATCACCAGCTCGTCCCTGTGCGGTGCTGGTGACATTGGCAGATCAGCGGGGCCGAAGGTAATTGCCTCGATCTTATTGCGCTTGGTGGGGGGTGCTGATACGGAACCCACATACAGTGATCTCTCAAATTTTTTCCGTTCGGCGGGTGTATCTCCTGTCTCAGCGCCCCCGAAGATCACCTTGATCTCCAACTTCTTCTTCTTGCCCTTTGGGCCGAGGGATCCCTCCGGACGTTTATCTGCACTCCGATAATCCACGTCCTGAGGTTCTGCCTCGCGCCGGTCGTCGCGGCGCCATGTCTTGTGCCTTGGGGTCGGCTTCTGCTGACTGTTTTTGTTCAGCAGCTGGGTGAATTCGCCCAAGTACCCCTGACGGATCAGCTCGTCGATCGCTTTCTTTAACTGGCTGCAGTTGTCCGTCAGGTGGCCGATCCTCTGATGGTACTCACAGTAGGCCGATTGGTCAAGCCCCATATACTTCTTCATATCTTGAGGTTCCGTCAGGAGGCCCTTGTCCTTGATGGCCTCGAAGATCTGGCTCACTGGATATGCCAATGGTATATAGCGGTCGTCCGGCCGCGTCTGGTTGTCTCCGGGGGGAGCCTTCCATGGGATCATCGCCCCGTCCAACCTCTTCTTTTTGTTTGGGGGTGAGGGCCCGGGTCCCGGTTTGAGTCCGAGCCTGTCCGCCATCTTCCTAGGCTGGGTTGCGGGAACTCCGTCCCGCTGCCTGATCTCCTCCTCAATGGAGGCATATTTTTGTGCCCGAGCCAAAACCTCGGTGTAGCTGGTGCCGGGATTCCTCCTCAGGTCCTGGTACAGATCCCCTGTGGCCAGCGCACTGGTGAACATGTTGGTGGCCAGACGTTCGTCCAGATCGTCGACCTGCAGTACCTCGTCCCTCCACCTCACCAGGAACTTAGCCAGCGGTTCGTCCCGCCCTTGCTTGATGTGGGCGAGTGCCGTGACATCCTTCCTGGGGGTGGTGCTGGCAGCAAACTGTGCCATGAACTGCCGGGAAAGCTGTTCGTATGAATCAATGGTGCCTGGCCTCAACTGGCCGAACCATTCCTGAGCTGGCCCCCTGAGGGTGCTGAAGAACAACCTGCAGATGGCCTCGTCCGATGCTCCCAGCATGGACAGGTTCCCTTGGTAGCTTATCAGATGGGCCTTAGGATCACCAGCCCCATTATACACCAAGTTCCCCGGGGGCCTGCAATCCCGGGGAATCTCGACGCTCATCACCCGTGGAGTAAAAGGTGATGTGAGAGAGAAGGAGGGTGTGGCCGAGCCGGCGTCCGCCCGCCTGTTCATCTCGGCTATCTGCCTCTCCATGGCTTCCAGCCGTGCGTCCTGTGCGGCCCTTCCGGGGGACATAGGGGGCGCGGCTTCGGGGGTGGCGTTCTGCTGAGCGGCCACAACATCGTGCGGCCGCCTGAAGATCTGCGCACCTCGCCGTTGGAAACGTCGTCCAACGGTGTTGACCCTTGGGGTCTCGTCTCCCCGCGGAATCAGGCGAGGAACTGATGGTGTGAGAGCCCTGGATGCAGCGATGCTAACCCTGGTCCGCCCTCCCGTTTCACGGGAGCCTGAACCCCCACCTAGCCGCTCGTGGACGGAGGGCCGGTGGTCGCTGGAGCCTGTCGTATCATCGTACGACTGCATGCGGCGTATGGGAGAGAGGGGTGTTCGCTGGGTGCTTGCAGAGTACACCCGATCTCGGGCCTCCCGTTCATCTGCCAAGCGACGCATGGTATCTGCGAGTTCCCGCATGAGGTGGGGATCCTGCCTGGCCTCCAGGGGAATGAGGTCAGTGATGCCCCCGTTTCCTCCGGAGGTCCATATAGTAGCGGATAGTCCCGAGTTCTGGCCGCGGTTCCGGCGGCTCGACTCCAGACGCTCGGAGAGATCACGCTGGTTGTTGCTTCCTGACATCGTATTTGCTGTAGGTAGACTTAGCAGCTGTTTAGGAGAGTTTCTGGAAACTTTTTGCTCAGTTTCCCACAGACGGCGCCAGTGTTGAGGTTTATTCCTTCAACCCGTGGACCCAACACGTAAGCCCAAAGGTTTCGAGTGGAGTGAGTGTATGAATGTCTAGCCCAACAACTATCAGATGGATCAGGAGACAAAAGTAATAGCAGGCAATGTAAATAGGTATTATTAACTTCGTAATAACTCCCCTAAATACAACCTACTTGCTAAAAGGGCACGTCGGCCGTTCGTCTTACAAGGCAGTTAGAAATGCTCAAGTAAGAATGCTGGAGCTAGTATGCTAAGAATAGTAAGTTGCCAACCCTTTACAATGAAATAAATGCTTCTATTTATACCCGCCAATGGGCAGGTGGCTGTACTGACGTGGCAGCCTGTGGACCGCTGGTGTCCCAACTACCAAATCTTTAGCATTAAATGCACTTCCCGCCAGAATCTAGGTTTCCCGCCGGATCAGTGGGGACGTTCGTCCACCCGGGAAGTGAGTTGGATTGCTCCAAGTGACCCTTGAGGGATATTGGCTGTTCGTCTCCTGGCCTTGATAGATACTCACCATGTGCACTGGGTTTTCTCCGATGACTACAGGCTTGCTCTGGGGACGTTCGTCGCCATCCCTGGTGGCCCGTGGCTCTGCTCCTTGTCCCTGCATAGACGTTCGTCGGAATGAGCTGCTGGGCCTGAGTCCTCCAACACCAGACGTTCGTCCATCCTTAAAGAACATGGGCCTGTGGGCTGGCCTAGTTTCTAGCTGGACGCTCGTCTGGCAAAATGGGTTAGTGGGCCGGACCTCGGCTTGGGCCCTTAACCCAACACATGTATTACACACCCCGCGCAATACTTTATTCATGTAGGGCTTACACACCCCGCGTAATACTTTATTCAAATAGGGCTTACACACCCCCGCGTAATACTTTATTCAAGTAGGGCTTACACACCCCGCGTAATATCCATTATTCATTTAGGGCTTACACATCCCGTATACATTTCATTCGTTTAGGGCTTACACATCCCGTATAATCTTAGTTCGTGTAGGGCTTACACACCCCTAATATAACTCCCAACGTTCATACCTTTATTTGACCGTGGCCTCGACCACCTCAATACTCTTTGTATTCACGTAATCATAATTTATCAACCTCGGGCTAGTCTTCATCAAGGCTCCCCGGGCTGCCTTCATATAGTCTAGGTAGACTTCACCATTTCCTTTGAGCGTGACCGTAGTCCATCACTCATTCTAAGTCATGCCTATCTTATTCAATACACACACAATTAATCCCTACAGATTGATATCACTTTGATCATATCAATGACTCAAGTATTCCTTACTTCACATCTAATCACTCTGCCTATCCACGTACGTATCCATATATCCCTTTTAAGATCTTGTGGGATCACACATTTATCAACATTTGTCTATATCATTCTAATCCTCAATATCAATTCAATAATTAATATATTTCAAGGATTTCTCTCCTCATGCATAATACCTTTACTTATTCACCTTTGTAATATCATATATCAATTTATATGACCACATAGCAACAAATTTATTCACATTGAACTATATCATTTAATTCCATCAAAAATCATAATTTGATTACTTAGGTAATCTCATGCTCAACTCACGAGTTATAGACAATATAGTCAGCCATCCTCACCTTAAATATGTTCAGCAAGGTTGCCTATTCAAGCCCTGTCGTTTAACCTTCGATCGGGAATGATCTGAAACAAGCTTGGCTGGCAGAGGGCAAAAACCGCCCGGCTTTTGCAAAAGCTGTCCGGCTTTCGGGCCCTACAGCACGAAAATATCACCTAGAAGTGGCGGTTTCCGGCGATTTCGATTCCTATCGATTCAACAACTCTTCTAAGTTAATTACCAAAACTTTATATCATATTTCTACACTTTTAAACGTGTAGAACACCCTCATAAATCCAACATATGATTTCTTAAAAATCATATTAACTAAATATAGTATATAACTAGTTTGAGCGGGAATAGCATTCGGTTACCTCAAATCGAGCTTTCTTCTTCCCGGAACCCCTTTCTTTCTTCCTCCTTGCTCCAAGAACGTGTGAATCTCCTTGTGAGCTCCCCCCCCCCTCTCTAAGTGGCGTAGGATGCTCCTCACAATAAGATGAGGATAGCCTATATATCCCTCATCCTTTCTATAATTAGAAAGTTTGGGCTAAAATGGGTTGGGTTGTGTAATGGGCTGCTCCTTTTAATTTTATCCGACCCGAAGCTATTTATAAATTAATCCTCCCGTTTATTATGGGTTACATTTTATATGGGATATCCCAAATTAAAGTGTAGGGAACCATTCACCCTTATACTTGCTCGGCCCGAGTAATTGTATATTACTTACTTCTTATCCTTGGGCTTTTTATTTAATTTATCCTGGTCCAAGAATATATATTAGTTAGTCCCTCCCCATGCTTGGGGTCCGACCCACAATTTAATTAATCAGTATTAATTTAATCAATTAATTATTTCTAGTATGATTAATATACTTGTAACTAGTTTTCAAAGTGAATATACATCCATGACTTTAACTAATTATCCTCATCGAAATTAGTATTTGTACTTTCACTTAGTTTTTAATATCAATGGATTTAAAAATCCAAGTTTAAACTGGGAGCAGTGTTACAAGCCCCCCCAACCCCCCCCCCCCCCCCAACAGGAATTTCGTCTCCAAAATTCACGTCGCGGTTTCATTTCAACTGGTGTCACCCTATTCTTAGAGAACACATTGTTCCATGTTCCTATGTTGACTTGATCATTTTATAAAATCATAACCATTATATCATTGTTGCCCTTAGGCACTTTCATTAACATTATCATACTCTTATGGTTTACCTCGTTTAGGTGCCACCCCATCTAATTACATAATAACAAGTCCTTCCCTACTTGGGCGTCAATTCTTCCTAGAATTTCCAAGTGGACCTGACTAATTTGGGTTTAGTTCTTTGGCATGTGAATCTGACAATTCACACCCAAAGTCCTAAATAACATTGTTCTCTAACCTTCGACTTGAAGGTTCCCCAGTATACTAGACAACATACCCCGATGTAAAACTTACTTACTCACATACCGTTATGTAGTTGGCCCGTGAGCCCGTGTTCATATTTCATTTCATTCATCGTTAGCACGACACAACCCGTAGGTCTCATCATTCATTAACTTTTAAATCAAAACGTATAACTTTTACTAAAAATCTAGGATCGGCACAACTTAAGAACTTATTATAAATGTACTATTTATAAATGTACCAATTTTTTAAACCAATGGCCGATATCCACAAGCATCCATCTATCTCTCAGATGGTTGGTTACTAGATATATCTTGGCCAAGTGCTTCTCAATTTGTTGCAACCATTTATTGGGGAGTGCAAAATTCTGTTGTCTATAAAAAGGAAGAATAGAAGCTACACCAATGAAGGATTACAGTCATCCAACTCTTCAAGGACCAGTGAGGATCAATGTGTGATATTTGCACATGCTTCAACAGCAAGTTTTGCTATTTGCTTTCTCATGGGTAGAGTTTCTGTTACAGTTTCCAAGACTGCAGATGTCATTATTAAGCGAGTTAAATGTTTTATACTTACAAAAGGTGCTGGACTTACTTTGTACCCAATAAATACTTACTACGGAGTATAAAAATATATCAAAGTGAAGATATACAATAGAGTAAAACTACTCCCCTTTCTTCATATATGACCACACAAGTTTCTTTCTCCAAATATGACCTATTACGTAATACCTACATAATACTTTTAATAAATAAATAAATAAATACTCTATATAGACTAAAATGCCCCTAACTTATCATTATTAAACCCTAATAATCTCCCTCATTCTATCATCGCATCCATCTTCGTGGTCCATCGGCTCCATCTTCTACATTGCCTCCATCCACCTGCATCACCTCCAGCAAGTAGCAATGGGATTAATCCCTCTATTCCGACTAAATCAAGCCATAGGTTGCGTTACTGATTGTCCGCAGAAATAGAAGCGGACGGCGTTGCCGTTGGAGGAAGTTGATGCATTGAGAGAAGCTTGCGTCGCCGGCCGGCATCATCGTCTCGATCCATGGCGCCGCCGCCGCCCAACATCTTCTCTTGGATCCACCGATGGATTGTGTCCGAAACCTAGTAGGGAGGAAGGGAGCGCGGTGCAAGTGCATGCGGAAGCCGGCCATCTTGGGCCTGTTTTGTGAAGGTTGCTGCCTTTTTTTTAGCAAATTGATGCCTTCTTTTTATCCATGAGAAGGCTTCTGCTCTTTTTTTATCCATTACTTGCTTTGGCCCTCCATTCTCATTCCAGCTTTTATGGTTTGAAATTAGGAGTTTCTAAAATTAGCATTTGTACGCATTAAATATGTGCAATGAATATGAGTCGTGAATATGATGATAAATATTGTTGAGTATGGGGAGTCACTTTAGGGTTGTGGGCATTAAATATGGGCATTGAACATTGAAAGAGAATATGACAATATATGTGTTGTACATAGCAGTGAACGAATGCATTAAGAAACTTTGTTGTGCAATGATTATGACCAGTATTGCACTAACACAAAGCAGTGATATCATCATGAAATGCAATATACTTAATTAGACGTAAAATAATAAAATTATTAAATTTTAAAAAAATCCTCAATTGAATAAGAAGAGAATTAATTTTAGTGGAAGTGCCGTGATTATTACCAGATGTGCAGTAAAGTCATGCATTAATTTGGTGCATTAACGACAATATAAAGTGCAGTAATTTTAATTGGACGAAATTAGTGCAAAATGCACATATTTTAAATAAGGGTATTTTCGTCATTCAAAATTTAAATATAAACGAATTTTGTATTTGTTTTTGGATTTTTTGTCATACAAAGGTATAAAAACTAGTTAGGTTATAGATTGAGAAACTCGTTGAGTTTTAGTCATATCCCGGTAAATTTCCCTATACAATATCAAAGTCAACAATCTGCACTTTAAGAAGAAGACCATTAACATAATTTTTCATTGAGACGTTTGAACAAACATTTGGTAGGTGATGTTGGCTCTATCCTTCCAAATTCAACGTGTTGACCGTGTTGCTACTCAATTGACCTCGTTGACCATCTAGCTCCTCTAATTGACCTGTAAAATAATCACTAAAAAGAACTAAAAATATATTAGTGGCTCGAGACGCGTTATACGCTGTCCTAAGGAATTATTTCCGGCGTACAGAAATTTCCCCCAAGATATAACAAGCCCTTCGTTTATAAACCGGTACCAGAACTAACGAGAAGAAATTAGTATATGAACCCAACAGTAAAATTATAAAAGTCTAAGTATTGTATAACCAGTTTGTAGGCGTGAAATGATTTCCAAAAGGACACATATTACGTTGTTCATCTCCTTTCAATTCTTTTGGCAGAACACATAAAAAAGAAATACAACCAATACATAGGTTTTTTTTGTTGTGCAGCCCCTTCTTCTTATTTTCTCACTAAATAAGCATGCTTGCGTTATATATATATATATACACACACACACGCGCGAATCATATGGACATCCAAAAGCCAGCAAGCCAAATTAACATAGTTTAATAGGAATTAATAATATTAATGGTTCTCACTAAAGGCACAATGTAACGTTCAGAAAACAAAGAAAATAATAGAAACTTCAATTAAAGAAAATGCATCAGTTTCATTATGTTTTTTAAGAGTTTGAACACAACTAATGAATTAAATTCATTTGCATAATAATTTAAATGTAAAAAATCTTATTCATTTGAAATATCACAAAATTTCCAACAATCCCCCACATATTTCAAATGAATATTCTGATTATTAAAAAAAACAATGATTCCTTATTGGGTTTATATATGGGGTGAGGTTTTTCAATCTGGTGTCTGTAGACTTGAACCAGACCTAGACATCTAAGTCTTTAAATACCGAGTTTATTGGTGAAACGTATAGTTCCTATGAACCAATAATCTACTTTGGTAAGTCAGTGTCTTAGGGGATCATTTTTCACCCCCATCTTTCTCGTCGTTAACGCCGTTGTGCGCCTCTAGGCCGTGCGCGTGCTTGGTTTTCTTGAGTGCTCTAGAAGCGTTGTCAATGCTTCATGGAGGCGGCCCCACCTCTCACTCATATAGGTGACCTCATCAAGTGTGTCCCGCAGTTAACACACCACCCATAAGGACTATGACAATCATTAAGAACTTTAGTTCAACCTCACAAAGAAATGCAGGCTAGCCTTCCACATCATAGAAATGGACATTTTACAAGGCTAGCAGAACAAATGGAAGACTTGTTATTACCCATTTGAACTTGCTTCATGGGATCTCCAATCACACAAGTTGGGTTCCCATCCTTATTTGTTGTCAAATTGACATTAGTCCATTTCCCTCGATGTTTAAATTTATCATTTAACGTCCTACGGATTCTATCAAAGGAGTAGCTAATTCCTTTCAACTTCACAAAATTAATGGAATAATTTCATTCTCAAACATCTTTGCACCACTTTTAAGGGTGAATGAATATCCACTAATTTATCTCATGTGAGTCGACTCATATTACTTGTTACATATCATTTTTCATTTAATATTAGTTAAACTAGTTACTTTATTAATTGCTACATTTCTCATTAAAGTAAATAAACTAGTTAATTTTTACATTTGTCATATTAATATTATTTAAACTAGTTAATTGTTGCATTTCTCATATTAATATTAGTTAATTGCTACATTTCTCATTAAAGTATTAATTAGAAGTAGTTCGATTTTTTTTCAAGGAAACACAAATTGATACATTTGATGGACTCATATTTTAGTTCGAATTTGCTATAGTTTTCTTAGTCACATTTTATTATTACTATTGCACTCATATAAAATATTTAATATCATTTAATATTTGTTCAATTTTAAAGATGGAGCGTGGTAGACATTCTGTAAATATGGGTAATCTCCAACGCAACCGCAAGAGGGAGATTGCGGCGACTCGTCCTACTTCACGCAAAGGCAAAGGTAAAGCGCGGGCCGAGTCTTCTTTTCAAAGTCGAGATGATTTTGAAACGGATTACCAACGGAGAGACGATATGGCGATGTCCGACGAGCAACTACAAAACCTATTGTCCCAAAATGATCCACGCTTTGCACAAGAACAACAACAATTCTCGACAACCATTGATGAAGAGGAGCTCGAGGATGATGATGCAGAGGAGGACAAGGGGGGCGACGGGACTCACGGCACCCCGGATAATGAGCAAGAGTTGAATGACAAGGGCGGTTCAACCCAAATTGGTAAGAAATCTAAATCTCCTATTATTGAAAACAATTTTACAAAAAGGAAAGACAAAAATACCGATAAATGGTACGCAAGTTGCAATCATTGCAACAAAGAGTATAGTTTGGGAACTTATGGCGGATACAGGAGTCTAACAAGGCATCTTAAGTCCGCCCACTTTGTGGAGTATGCGAAAATAGACAAAGGCAAGGGGAAGCAAACACAAATATCGAGGTTTGCAAATTCTCAACCCTTTGGTAATTTCTCCTATGATGATCTAAAACATTTGACTGGTATGTCTCATTTAATTGTCAAAGAAAATTTACCCTATATTTTTTCCGAAAGTCTTGCTTTAAGAGATTATGCTCAAGGCACTTTAAATCCTCGATTTAGGAATTATAGTCGCAAAACGATTAAAAAAGAAGTTATAAGGCAATATAACTTGGAAAAAGAAAAATTACAAACATTTTTCACAAACTTTGATGGACGTGTTAGTATTTCTAGCGATATATGGGAGGATACTTACCATCATTTATATTATTTGGGTCTTACTGCACATTATATTGATGATGATTGGAATATGCATAAACGTGTTCTTGCTTTTCGTGAATTCAATGATCGTCACACTGCTGATAATATTTATATTCTCATTGAGCGTATTTGAATTGAGTATAATTTGATTGATAAGGTGTTCGCTGTAGGTTTTGATAATGCTAGTAATAATACTGCTGCTATACCTAGATTGTGTGAATTGTGTGGTGCTTCTACATTGATGGGTAAGTTTTTTCATCAACGTTGTACATGTCATATTCTAAATTTGTGTGTACAAGATGGGTTAATGGCATTAAGAGATGCTTTGGAGGTAGTGAAGGGGGGAATTAAAATTATTTGGGCTAACACTCCACTAAAAATGCAATGGCGGCAATATTTGAAGGATAGACGTGTCAATTATTGTGCTTTTCCTAAAGATTTGTCTATTCGTTGGAATAGTACTTATAACTTAATTCAAGTACTTATTAGATACTCTCCCCGTCCCTATATTAAGTTCCTACTTTGACCTACACACATATTTAGGAAATAAATTTGACTTTACTGTTTAGACACTATTTGGCACTGCTTGACACTATTTTGATGTAGGATAACTTTCCATCTAGAGAAATGAGAAGATGATTTTGGGACGGTCCAAAAAGGAAAGTAGGAAGTTAATAGCGGGACGAAGGGAGTATAAAGATCATTTTCCTGCTTTTTTAAAACAAACTTGTAACTATATTATAAACCCGGCCGACATCGACACTTGTGAAAAAATTGTTAATGTTTTGGTATATTTTAATAACGCAACTCAAACTTTTAGTCATGTTTATAAACCTACGGCAAAGGAATTTTTTGTTGAAGCTGTTAATCTCGCCGACGCTTTTTGTGAATTTTCCGATGCCGCTTACGTTAGTTATTTTTGTGATTTCATGAAACAAAAGTTTTTAAAATATTATTCACATATTCCGCATATATATGGTATTATATTTGTTCTTGATCCTCATTATAAACTTGCTTACTCGGCAAATTGTATAGATTACTATTATGCTTCTTTTTTTCCAACTCAAGAGTTCGATGATAATCCCATAGATCCTAAACAAGAATACAACGAGGTTAGTAATTTATTTCATCAATTGTATAATGAATTTCATGCACAATATGGTAATGCACCCCCTCCCATGCCGCGAACATCTTCTTCATCTAAAAGAAAATCACTTTTAAAATCTGCATTAGGTTCTGTTTCGAAAAAAAGTAGAGCAACTCCCACTACTGAACAAAGCTCAGTTAACGAGCTTTCTTTGTATCTAACATTGAATGTTGATTATAAAGTTGGGGATGACTTTGACGTTCTTAAGTGGTGGAAGGAAAATGAAAGAACGTTCCCGGTTTTATCAAAGATGGCTAAGCAAGTGCTAGCAATGCCGATATCACAGTTGCCGTGGAACAAGAATTTAGTGCGGCCGACAACGTCCTAACCGATTATAGAACGAGGTTAAGCCCGAGCTCTCTTGAGACGCTAGTTTGTTTACACGATTGGTTGAAGGCCCAACGAAGAACTCAAGAAATGACCATCGCTCCCACCCGCCACTTTATGGAGGAAACAACCACTGAAGGCGGAGATTCCGATTGATTATTTATTACAAAATGTATTACATTTATTAAATTAATTCTAATTCTCAATTGTACTTCTTATTTGAAATAAATATACTTGAATTTTTTATATTATTGTGTAAATCAATTCAAGAATTAAAAAAAATTACAAAGCCCCGAACCGGACCGGCCCAACCCGGTAAACTGCAGGGTGGCCCGGCCCGACCCGGAACCGCCGGCCACCCGGCCCGGCCCGGCCCGGCCCGGGTCACATATAACTGGTTCGGGCTTTGACCTGGACTGGGGGAGTAGGGCGGTTCGGGCACGGTTCATGAATTTAGAGGCCCGGCCCGGCCGGTTCGGGCCCGGTCCGGGCCTAACGGCTATCTTAAAAAAAAATTGGCCAGCTAAACAGGCCTTATAGCCGATGCATTTCAACCCAAACGGCTCTATAGCCGTTGGGAGCCTGCCAGGGGGTCCCGGGGTGGGGTGGGGGGTGGGGGTGGGGGTACTAAAAATCTATAAATACTCCATTTTTTCTATACAATTTACTACACATCTTCTCCAAATATTCCTACTCTCTAATCTCTATTCTCTACTAATCTTCTCCATCTTCATCTTCTCAAATTTATAACTACATATATTATATTTATAAAATTTATTATCTACTTATATTAATATCTACTTATTATATTATTGTTACTTGTATTTATTTACTTATAATATCTAATTTATTTACTTATATTCACATATTACATATACCTAATATATATATATATATATATATATATATATATATATATATTAAAATATTATATATAAGTGTATTACTTATCTTATAGTAATATACTTATATTATATATACTATAAACATAATATTATATATTACTAGTTAATCTACTTATTATCTACTTATAAATATATATATTTAGTATATCTACTTATACACTTATTATCTACTTATCCAATTGCTTATACACTCTCACACTCCGATTAATTTTGTTTACACACTCATACATTCTTTATTAATATAAAAGTAGTTAATTGTTTCACTTATCATTTTAGTATTAGTTCATTGCTATAAAAGTAGTTAATTGGTAGTTGTTAGCTTATTGGAAATAGTTACATTAAAAATTGTTAGACAATAATTCGAAATTAATTGTTTACTTGTTAAACTAGTTAATTGTTACATTTCTTAATCTCCTATAATAGTAGTTAATTGTTACATTTATTATTCTCCTATCAAACTAGTTAATTGTTACATTTATTATTCTCCTATAAATTTCATTGCATTGTTCCATTTATTATTCTCCTATCAAACTAGTTAATTGTAACACTTAGTATTCTCCTATTAAACTAGTTAATTGTTAATTATATTAAAGTTGTTCGAATTTTATAATAAAAGTAGTTAAACTTGTTAACTTTTTATTTATTTATTTATTATTTGTTAACAAATAGTTCGAATTTTATTGCATTGTTACATTCTAGTTAATTTAATTGTTCGAATTTAATTGTTACATTCTAGTTCGAATTGTTAGATTTGTATTTCAAATTCACTAGTTTAATTGTACCTCGCATTTAATATTTGTTATATTTTTAAGATGGAACGTGATAGAGCTTCTGTAGATATGGGTAACCTCCACAGCAACCGAACAAAGGAGATTGCGAGGAATCATCCAAGCTTATGCAAAGGTAAGGGACGGGCCGGGTCTTCATCTCAAACCCGAGATGATTTTGATGCGAATTATAACCAAAGATATGGGGATGCGATGTCTGATGAGCAATTAGAACAACTATTGCAACAAAATCAAGGGGCCTTCTTCCATCAACAAAACGTCCCGACCATTGACGAAGAAGAGCTCGAGGATGATGATGCGGAGGAGAGGGATCCGCAAACGGTCGAGCACGAGGTTCATGGCACACCGGACGATGATGAAGAGCAAGCGGAAGTGGCTACTCTTCCCAAAGCGGTGAGAAAGCTGAATCAGTCTTTAAGGCAAATTTTACAAAATATAAAGACCCCGAAAGCGAGATATGGTACGCCACTTGCAAGCATTGCCCAAAAAAGTATAAGTTGGGAATTTCTGGAGGGTACAGGAGCGCCACAAGGCATCTTAAGGCCAAGACCCGGCAGAATATGCGAAATCGAACAAAGGCAAGAGAAAGCAAACACAAATTTCAAGGTTTGCAACTGGCCAACCCTTCGGTAATTTCTCCTATGATGATCAAAGACATTTGACTGGTATGTCACATTTGATTGTTGAAGAAAATTTGCCTTTTATTTTTCTGAAAGTCATGCTTTAAAAGAATATGCTCAAGGTATTTTAAATCCTCAATTTCGAAACTATAGTCGCAAAACAATTAAAAAAGAAGTTATAAGGCAATATATTTTGGAAAAGGAAAAATTACAAACATTTTTCGCAAACTTTGATGGACGTATTAGTATATGTAGTGATATATGGGAGGATACTCATCATCATTTATATTATTTGGGTTTGACTACACATTATATTGATGATGATTGGTATATGCATAAACGTGTTCTTGCTTTTCGTGAATTTAATGATCGACACACCGGTGTTAATATTTATATTCTCATTGAGCGTATTTTAATTGAGTATAATTTGATTAATAAGGTGTTTGCTATTGGTTTTGATAATGCTACTAATAATACTGCCGCTATTCCTAGATTGCGTGAATTGTGTGGTTCATCTTCTTTGATGGGTAGGTTTTCATCAGCGTTGTGCATGTCATATTTTAAATTTATGTGTAAAGGATGGGCAAGCAGCGTTGGGAGATGCTATGGAGGTGGTGAAGGGGGGGATTAAACTTATTTGGGCTAGTAATCCACTTAAGATGCAATGGAGAAATTATTTGAAAGAAAGACGTGTCAAATATTGTGTTTTTCCTAAAGATTTGTCTATTCGTTGGAATAGTACTTATAACTTAATTAAAGTGCTTATTAGATTTAAAAACCATTTTCCTGCTTTTTTAAAAGAGTATGCTAACTATATTATAAACCCGATTGACATCGACACTTGTGAAAAAATTGTGAATGTTTTGGTATATTTTAATAATGCAACTGAAACTTTTAGTCATGTTTATAAACCTACCGCAAACTAATTTTTTGTTGAAGCTGTTAATCTCGCCGGCGCTTTTTCTGAATTTTCTGATGCCGCTTATGTTAGTTATTTTTGTGACTTCATGAAACAAAAGTTTTTAAAATATTATTCCTATATTCCGCATATGTATATAGTATTGCATTTATTCTTGATCCTCGTTTTAGACATGCTTCTTTGGAGCAATGTTTAGATTACTATTATGCTTCTTTTTTTGGTCCATTGCCTATATACAACGACAAGGCCATAGACCCTAAACAACAATTCCAAGAGGTTAGTAATTTTTTATATCAATTATTTAATGAAACCCCCCCTCTCTCCCACCACGAACATCTTCTTCATCTAAAGGAAAATCAATTTTCAAATCTACATTTGGCAATCTTATGAAAAAATGTAAATCAACCCCGGTTAATGAACAAAGCTCGATCATCGATCTTTCTCTGTATCTAACATTTCCTGTTGAGTATGAAGAAGGGATGATTTTGACGTTCTTTAGTGGTGGAATGAAAAAGAGAGAACGTTCCCGATCTTATCAAAGATGGCTAAGCAAGTACTAGCAATGCCGGTATCAACAGTTGCTGTGGAACAAGAGTTTAGTGCGGCCGGCAACATCCTAAGGGATTATAGAACGAGATTGAGCGCAAACCCTCTTGAGACACTTGTTTTCTTCCACGATTAATCGAAGGCCAAACGTAGAACTCAAGAAATTAGCATTGAACCCACCCGCCACTTTATGGAAGAAACAACCGAAGATGGCGGAAATTCTGATAGATTCTTATTTATTATAAAGTGTATTTCATGTTTTAATTTTTGCTCAATTTTCAATTGTACTACAAATTTCAAATAAATATATTTTAACTTTTTTATGTCCAAGTTATCTTAATTTAATATTTAAGCAAAAATAAAATTAAATAGCCAGAGCCCGGCCCGAACCGGCCCCCTACCCGGCCGGGTAGGCCCGACCCAGACCCGGCATCACCCCAGGCCGGTTCCGGGCCTATGTTTCTTAAAAAAAGCCCGTCCGGACCGGACCAGGTCCAACTCTAACTGTAACGGTGAGTAATAAAGTATGCTTATTACTTGCTCCGTATTAGTCAAATTTTTTGAAATCTTAAAAGGTCAATACTTGTGAACGAGTTACAAGTCTTAGAACTAGAAGCGCATGTTCTTTTTGCCAATGGTTATATTATATTATTATGTATCCTACCAAAAAAATTGATGAGCATTTGTAATAATCCTATAGGAAAACATCTTTTGAGAAACATAAATATTTTATTATTAATTTATCATAAAAACAACATCCAACCTTTGATCATAAAATAATTTAAGAGCGAAACTAAAAGGGATACAAGGAGATCAATGGTCCACATTTTTTTCATCCACACTTCTCTCGCGGAGAACATAAAAATAACTTACTGATATAAAAATCCTCTTTAGTATCGAAACGAGATATGGTGCCACTTTTCATATTTCAAACTACTCTTACACGGTACACAACCACGACCTGCAAGGCTGCAAAAATAAGAGCCAAATTACTATGCAGATTTCACACTTCAATGAAAAACGTTCTTACATTCATGGGTATAACGTTTATCATGGGTATATAGCTTCATGCTACACAAAGTGCATACTCCCTCCGTCCCATTTTACCTGTCCTACTTTCTTTTTTGGCTTGTCCCAAAATAAGTGTCTTCTTTCCTTTTTTGGAAACAAATATGTGGTCTACACCATTTCACTTTATTCTACTCAAACCTCAACCAAAACTTTTACTTTTTCAACCACTTCATTAATAATCGTGCCAAGTCAAACTAAGACACATAAAATGGGACGGAAGTAGTATGTAGTGGGAGTCGCGTACACATTCACTCGCTCATGGACATTCAATAGATCAAAGATGGAGTAAATAAAAGAACACCACTACATGTGCAGTGTTGTGCATGCACAACTAGGGACGGACCCAGAAATTCATCTTGGAGGGCGGTAATTTAAACAAAATATTTTTTGGGAGGATGAAAATTATTTTTCATATATATACAATTAAAAAAATTGTTGTGGGGGGGCGGTCCCCTGGATCTCTACTATGGTTCTCTACTATGGTCCGCTCCTGTGCAAAACAAATCACTATTTTGTACATTGGGTTGGAGATCTGAGAGTAAAAATATCAAAAATAAAAAAACAAATAAAAAGTAAGTGGCAAAAGATAATTAAGTACTTCTCACACAACATTCAATTGAAAAGTGCACATCATGAGAAACAAAAATGCAATGCAATTCGAATAAATTGGATTGTTTTTTTCATAATGATTTTTCACTTGAAAGCATCTGTTAACTTGCAATATCGCATATGTGTATGTGATTGGGTTGGTATATATTGAACATTTGTGGTTAGTGTACTTGAAAGCAGGGCCTAGTCTCAACCATAGCTATGGGTACTATATGCAGTTCAATTCACATTTTCAACACGAACACATATGTGTATTGGAAATAGAGAAAGAGAAGAGGTGTGCAACTCATATAACTGATGCTCAACTCAATGTTTCCTGTACATTCTGAACCCCTTTTCTTTGGGTGTCTTATATACACTTACATTTCACCCAAAAAAATGCTCAACTCAATGCATTTTAATACATATTATACAAGAGCACGGATAAAGATGAACTTATAGGCTGTTCAAACAGACTGGAAACTTAAAAAAATATAAAGGTTTTTCAATGCATTTATTGAGCTCCCTCAGTCCCAATTTGATTTACAAAATTTCGTATTTTAGTTGTCCCAAAATGATTTTCCACTTTCTGTTTTAGATGAAGAAAGTGACAAACTTGCATCTCTACTTTTACCCCTATTCAATTTACTTCAAGGTCTCCGCTTTATGGAAGATACGACAAAATAGTAGAGCCAAACTTCAATTATAAACTTCCTCAACTCTTGGTGCCATTCAACTTTTGCAAATCAAATTTAGAACATAAATAAAATGTGACCTGTAGGGCATGGGACACTGAAAAAACTCAAAAAGAATATAAAGGCATGGTCTAATGGAGTAAAGCAATTGAATGTTGAAACTCCCGTCCTACACAAAATAAAAAGGTATGGCAAACAATTCTACTGAAAAGTAGTAATGATGGGTTTTTACACAATGGAATTAAGTACAAGTTCATGAACAAACCTCTTCAATACGCTCCCTTTCTTTGATCTAAAGATTTTTTCCCTTTCCGTAATGCATCCTCTCTGCTTTGTCCTTTCTCTTTCCTTTTCCATGTGCCCCCTCCTGCATCATGCATATAACCCAGTTAGCACTTTACAATTGTATTTCACATACAAAGAATATCAACATGGCAAATATTACCGTACTCACAGGGTAATTTACTTTTGCCGACACCAAACAATAACATGAATTCTACGTGTTATATCTCATTTGTTAGTAGAACAATGTACTACTCACCTATCAATATATTGCTTTTATGTCATGTATATAAAGTTTGAATTTATAGAGTACAATTAATCATATACTCCCTCCTTCCCCCTTATGTTGTCCCGTTTTACTTTACCTTTTCGGGAAGTCCCATTAAAATTGTCCCATACCATATTTGGTAAAGTTTTTGTGGCTCTAAATCATTCTTACTTTATTCTTACTTTATCAATTAATATCAACCACACAAACTCACTTTTCTTAATAACCGTGTCACCTTCTTCCGTCCCAATATAAAAGGGACGGAGGTAGTACATCTTTACTCAAGCTGTGAAGTTCAAATAACTAAATAGGCATACACATACTGTTCAAATACTTCGCACTCTGAGAAAAAGAAAAGAAAAACTCATGTCAAAAGCAAAGGATTAAATACCAAGTTCAGGAATTGACCAAGTTCAGGATGCAATGTAATTTCTCCCATAACACGACCAATGTTAGAAAACTCCAACTCTAGTCTTACAGATCACAGAATTGGTTCAAGAAATATCTCAAAGGCAACTTTTATTCTCAAAGGCAACAATGGCCGAAGGCCTAAGGCAACAGACTGCGTACAGTTTACAAAATCAAATTCAGCATGCCTATTACAATCTCCAATACTACTATTTATAGTAGGATGTTCTAGCTACCGGTAGTTATTCGTATTATAACAAACTAACTAATAACCAACCCTCCTCCTTCTATAATAGACCTTAGTAAAAAACTTATTTAATAAAGTCTCTATCAAATCTCCCCTCCTGAACATCCACCTGGCCCTCAAGGTGGGCGATAGGTAGCAGCCAAAAGCTCCTTTTTCTTCTTCATCCTAGCGCTCCTGCCTTCCCAATATTTCACAAATTTCTGAAAGAGAAACTTCATTACTCGGTCTTGCCAATTCACAGACGTCTCCTGAATATCCCTGCTATTGTGAGGCAACCCAGGAACTGAGCCACCGTTTGTGTATGAAGATACAAAGTCGGCTTCTTCCTTGGTCTGGATATTAAAATCAATAGTCTCTTGTTCCATGTTCTTCCCCTGCTCATCCTCTTTACAATACAGTAGATGCCCCTCCACAGTTGGGTGCAGAATCTGTGCATTGATTGTTCTAGAAGTCTCGTTTTCATTTAGAGCTATATCCTCTTTTATGAAACAAATCTGACTCCCTTGCTTCCAAATGATGAACTGGTGTTTGAAGTTGATTGCCATATTTCCCAATTGAGATAACCATTCCATGCCTAGCACCAATTCTGTCCCTCCTAACTCAAGGATGTAGAAAACTTGTTGTATTACACTCCCTTGTACATCTAGTTTCAGCCCCATACATCTGCCATTATTGGGAATTAACTCCCCATTACTAGTCTGGACCCTATAACCTTTTATTTGATGGTAAGGGATTTTATACTTGTCCACCAATTTCTGCGAAATGAAATTGTTAGAAGCACCACAATCAATGAGAATATTTACTGGTTTCTCTCCTGTATACCAGCTTAGTCTTCCCATTACTTCAAAAGTTCTCACAGGCTGTATACCATCATTGTTGAGCACAGACAATTGCAATGATTTGAGTTCAGGGTGAGGTCCCTCTTCTTCAGAACTGCTGCCCTCCATCTCAGTTTCTACCTCTCCTTCGGAATGTTCCATCAAAACCATTCTAAAATTTTTCATCTTACATATATGCCCCCTGTTCCAGTTTTCTCCACACTTGAAGCATAAGCCTTTCTTACTCCTTTCCATCAATTCTTGTTGGGATAATCTGGGGCCTATTTTTCCTGAACTGGAACCTTCACCAGACTCCACAATTTTGTTGTCAATACTAGTCTTCCCAGCAGAGTGTGTAAGAATTGGATTACTGCTACTTCTAATCCCTTCTTCCCATTTAAGATAACTGCTTCCTTTAGTTGCAGTGTTCTTCCATGATCTTTTTCCTTCTTCTTTATCCCTTCTTGACAGTATTTCTTCATTCTTATCCTCAATCACTTGTGCCTTATCCATTATTTTCTCCAGATCTTTGGTCTTATAAAGCTTCAGTTCTGCTCTTATATCCTTCTTTAACCCATTCAGAAATATAGCTCTCATTACCTTTCTGTCCAGATTTTCTTGAGAAGCAATAGCTTTTTCAAATTGTTCTCTGTACTCTTGTACAGAATTTCTTTGCTTCAGACTCAGCAAGGGCCCCAATGGATTTTGAATGAGCTCAGGTTGAAATCGCCTAATCAGTGCTTTCTTGAATTTGTCCCAATTCCTTTCTCTGGCTTGTTTTTCCCACCATTGAATCCATCCCAGCGCTTTACCTTCCATGGAAACTACTGCCACTTCGATTTTTTCTTCCTCTTATGTGTTATTGAGGCGAAAGTATCGTTCGATCCTCACAAGCCAGCCAAAAGCGTCTTCACCTTGGAATAGAGGTAAATCAACCTTCCTGTGCGTCTGATGGTGTTGGCGAGGTTGATGATGTAGTCGAGTTGGTGAGTACTCCTCATGACTATCTGAGCTATCGGAACTGTCCATCGATCGCGTCGAGTGATGATGCGCTGAAGGTCGCGTTGAATGATGCGATGAAGGTCGCGATGATGGATGCGATGTGCGATGCGAAGAATGACGCGATGAAGTTGATGCGTGCGATCTACTCCTCGATCGACTTTTGTCCCTCGCGTCCAGCCTTGCTAGAATCGTAGCCAACAACTCCTTCGTTTCTTGACGGTCTTTCTCCAGTTCTTCTATTCTCGCTTCCATTTTTCCTCGCGTCCAAACCATTAACTAGATCAACTGGCTCTGATACCAATGTTAGAAAACTCCAACTCTAGTCTTACAGATCACAGAATTGGTTCAAGAAATATCTCAAAGGCAACTTTTATTCTCAAAGGCAACAATGGCCGAAGGCCTAAGGCAACAGACTGCGTACAGTTTACAAAATCAAATTCAGCATGCCTATTACAATCTCCAATACTACTATTTATAGTAGGATGTTCTAGCTACCGGTAGTTATTCGTATTATAACAAACTAACTAATAACCAACCCTCCTCCTTCTATAATAGACCTTAGTAAAAAACTTATTTAATAAAGTCTCTATCATGTTTAAAGATGACTTTAATTTCTGTTACTCTTATACCCCCCTTTTGAAGCAATTAAATCAGATCAATCCAGAATATACTTTTTATCTTTAATCCTGGTTCCCACTTCAATCCCCAACTCTCTTTGTCTTCAAATATCTTCACTGATCAGATGTTGGCAATCAATCCTACGGCCTAAAGAATGAAAGAACATGAATGAGATGAAAATTACTGGTTACTCCTTGGTGGTCATTGCTTACAGAAGACTGATTTGCCTTGCTTGCTTCAAATTTACGCTCCCCGCTTGTGAAATGTATTTGACAATGAGATGCCGCTGGGTAATACTCCCTCCGTCCCGGATAAAACTTGACGTTTGCTTTTGGCACAGTATTTTATGAGCTCCATTAATGGAAGAACAAATGTCTAGTATGCCCTTTGACTTTTGGGGTGAGTTAATGATATCCACTCAAATGTAAAAAGTGGGTTGGTAGTGAAGGATAGTTAAGACATTTAATGTAAAAGGTGTTGCCTAAAAAGGAAACGTAAAGGAGTAAATGGGACGTCCCAAAAAGGAAAGTGTAAAGATTTAAATGGGACGGAGGGAGTAGCATTGATTTTTCATCTTTTGATTACTACCTCAATCTTGTTTGTATTTTTTTTGTTTCATGTTAGCCAAATTTTGGGAATAAGGCTTGGATGTTGTTGTTGTTTCATACTAAGGCTTAGAACTTGTTGTCCAGAGTCTAGTGGTGGAGGCTGAAGGGCAGAGGGTGGACTGAGAGCTTCATTGTGGTGGCCTTTGAATGTAATTCATTTTCTGTTTGGTTGTATTATTTATAACAGTGAATTATTTTAATTCAATACAATTTTTATCCTATGAAACTAGTGGTCTTGTAGAGCATATGTCATAAATTTTACTCCTACTGGTGGGAACTCTCTTTAGAAAAACAGCATGTGGTTGAGAGACAATGTTCATCATCATCATCATTACAGGTGGGGTAAGGGGGGTCGGATGTACGCAGTCTTTCCCCTATACTAAAGCACAAAGAGACTATTTCTGAATGACCCGTAGTGAAAAATGCGTCGAAAATTGCATAGACTGACTGTTCATAACAAAGAAGCACAGACAGCTTAGCGAGACATTTTGCTTTATTCCATCATATTCTCAAGCCACAAAAAGTGAGTCTTTGGCTCCATTGAAGATGATGGAAAGTGATTGAGAGACAATGTTAAGATATCTTTTTTTGCTACATGATGAACAAGACAGAAAATCAACAAGATGGAAAATCAATTCTTGAAAGTGTAGTAATAGTAGAATAGGAACCATTAATGTGCATCACATGGATGACTCTGATGGTCCGCCAAAATCAACCATGCTTCCATGGCTGAGTAATGAATTTAGAATGTGAATTACCAATGATTAAAAGGTTGAATAGCATGTCCAAACTCTTAGGGAACTGTTTTCCATTTTACATTATGTCCCATCACCAAATACAAAACCCACTTTGGTACGAACTAGTCAAAAGAACAAGAGAATCTATAAACAAACATAAAGAAGCAATGATTTATCAATCAAAACTGGTACTTGGAGGGGTAAGAAAATAAAAAACATCGTGAATTTCTATGCAACTTAGAAATCAGGGACCAGCTCTACTTCACCTACATACATATTATATTACACACAAATAAGGGACCAGGACCAAATTACATATTACATATATGATTATATATGACTATGTTGATAAGTGTGTTGAACATGTTTGGGCCAAAATAAGGTTCAACTGTTAATCGATAAAGCCTCTAAGGAGTAAGGACCCATCATTTCATTCATTGTAGTGATGGCATCATATAACATGAGTGGATATATGGTTTAATAAAAATCTATACTAATAAATATGAGAAGATTATATTGTTCATGTTGGTTAAGTGTATGAGATAGACTTCAAATGAGATCCATCATTTCATTCATTGTAGTGATGGCATCATAACCCGATTATATTGTCTACTATGGGACCTAAGTGTACGAGATAGACTTCAAATGAGATCCATCATTTCATTCATTGTAGTGATGGCATCATATAACATGAGTGGATATATAACACACAATAAACACGAAGAAAATAGCCTCTAAGGAGTAAGGACACAGCCTCTCAAAAGGAGTAATCGTTAAGCAATTCCACTTATGCCAAGTGGCAAGTGATTTTAATTAATTAGTCCAATAATCTAGAAACAAGCTTTATGGGTGCAAGGGATCATTTGTAACTTGTAAACATGTGTACCTTTAGTGAGATTACTAAATAAATGTTGCACCCTATTTAAACTGGATCCTATTTTTGGAGCAGAGGGGAAGTATTTTTTTTAGGGAAGTATAACCAAAGCAAATAATGAAATAAATACCTCTCCTCAAACTTCCAGGTTGCATGTCACCAAGAATGCGATCAATGCTCCACTCCGTATATCCCTTAATCGGTGTAGTATGGGGGAAAAGAACTTTGACCACACCTACTTTACCATATTGAGCTGCCACCTGTATTGGTTTCCTTGGTTTCCAAACATCCTGCAGATTTCATACAAAGTGAATCAGAGTATCTACTTACACGTCTTTATGTGACCATTGACCAATCATCGTACACTTTGAAGAGTGTATAGTTTGGAAATGAATGCAAGAGAGCATGTAACCCAAACTAAAATGGTAAAGCTTCCACCTATCGTGCACTCCGTCCAAAGTCAAATTAAAGCTCAAAAGTGACATGACTGGCCATTTTTTAAAAATGCACTTATATGGCTTGGGCTAGTTTTTGAGGCATGCTTCAAGATGAGGCGTACAGAGAAGGTTTCAAGGTTTAGGTTTTTTTGCAGGCTTATGCCTTGAGGCATTTTTCTGAGGCGGCTTTCCTTTGTTTCTATCTCTTTAATGTCTTGTCACTTGAAAAGGCCTAGTGTTTTTTGATAGACCCAAACATTTAACATGTGTCTGTACTAAACCCTGCCAAGTCTTGTTTCAATTAAAATGTTCATTTCAACCCTAACATTTACTTTCTATTACACATTTTAAGTGTCATTAAAAATTATTCATACAGCATACTTCAGAACCAAGAAGTCAACAGAGCAGATGGGTAACCAAGGAAAGATAAGAAAAATAAACAAGTAATGAAAGTGAATGATGATGATGAAGAAAAAGAATTTTAGGATTTTCATAGCAGAAGGGATGACGGTGACAAGACTACAACACATATCAATTCTTCCCAAGACCTTCAAGTCATGTGACTGTTTAGTGTTTGAGACTGTCTGGACTTCTATTCATAGTTGCAGATGGTGAGGAATGGCACGTGGGTCATGCGCCATACGGCGAGAAAACCCTCCATCGCCATGAACAGTCCTCCTGGTGACGACCACAAACATGGCATTGTGGCTGTTGCCATGTCAATTGCGTCATAACATTAGACAAATCTGAACATGTTTGCTTTGTAAATTTTGGGCTTTTGGCCCTGATAAATACTTAAATAATCTGCCAATCCATAATATTAATAAAACCCTAATAAGAAATTAATGTCAGCCCATTGTATTAACAAAAAACGTGATAAAATATAAATAAAGATACAAGTAACGTAAAAGACAAAGCTGCTGAAGTAAACGTAAAAGAAGGAGTCTGAAACTCTGAGCTGCACAGTTTAACCATGGAGCTGAGGATTTCTACTGCCTTTGCCAAGAAGCTTTGTAGAAACTCAAAGAAAAGAACAATGACTCTTGGTGTAAGTGTGTAACTACTGTGGGCATGTTAATAGAGGTGGAATTACTAGGTTAAAACAGCACTTGACCTGGAAGCACCACAACACAAAACCGTGTGAACCAGTCCCTACTGATAAGAAGGCTGAACTGCCGGCCTTAGTTTTCCAGGCAAGAAAAGGGAAAGATTACAGCCAAAAAATGAATGATTTGGTATACATTCGGCAGAGGATTCAGTCCAAGATAATGAGGAGCGTGATAATTCATGACGATTATGGCATAATCATCAATTCATCAAACAAAAACACGTTCACGTGAAACTTTTTTTAGGATATTATGTTTTTGGCACTAATTTTAACTATTATCATTTGCAATGGAGCCAAAGGCTCACCATTTTTTGGCTTGGGAATGTGATAGAATAACGCAAAAATGGCTCACTTAACTGTCCGCACTTCTTTAATATGCAGCAGTCAATCCATGCAATTTTCACTATCGATCATCCGGAAACAGTCTCTCTGTGCTTTAGTACGGAAATAAGACTACGCCTGTGTTTGCGTAATTGCGTTTGCTTGTGCTTATCAAAAGTGATTTATTTAAGAGATTATTGAAAAAGTGATTTTCAGTAAAAATAGATGGAGTTTGGAAATAGAAGAGTTTTTAGTTAAAAGGTAAATGTTGAAGTGTTTGATAAAAAATGATTATAATGTACTCCCTCCGTCCCACTAAGATCTTCCTGCTTTCCTTTTTTAGCCGTCCCAAAAAGAAATTCTCCTTTCCCTAAAAGGAAAGTTATCCTACATCAAACAGTACAAAACAGTGCCAAACAGTGTCAAAACAATGTCAAAACAGTAAAACTAGGTAAGTTTATTTCCTTAATAAGTTTATTTCCGTAATATGTGTGTAGGTCAAACTAGGAAGATCTTAGCGGGATGGAGGTAGTAATATTTTTGGGAACATAAAAAAATACGCTTGCAACATAAATCATACTACAAAAATACTCTGTGGTTATTTATTCGCAAAGCATGTTGTTTATTCACATAACATTAGCGCAGGCACATCAATTTTAATAGGAGTTTCATTTTAAATCAAAGGAAAAGGAGATCTGCAAGATAATTTGTTAAAAGGAGAACTGTATTTATTCACAATCATCACTTTAGGCATTGAAATTCCAGATTGAACTTATATGAATTATTAACTTTACATAGATATAGATTTTAGCTAATCTGTTCAGTTGGATTTGTTTCCTTCTTGCTGCAAGGGTATGCCTGTTCCTTATGTTTTTAGCTAATCTGTTCAGTTGGATTTGTTTCCTTCTTGCTGCAAGGGTATGCCCTTAGTGAGGTTTTGGTTTAGCCCCCCTCACTTCTTGTATGTTTATTTGCTTTTAATAAATTATTGTTTGTTTAAAAAAAAAATAGACATAGATTTTAGAAAAAGAGAGTTTCTAGACAAATGGATACAAAAAGGAATGGAGAAAATTAAGAACTAAAAAATAGAGAAAGATTGAGGGATGGCAATTGCATGGGGAGAAGACAAGCCTGTTTCCCTCTTTTGAGGTAGACGAGAAATACGAAAAAGGGTAAGATTGGGTTTGGGAGGAAAGTTGAGGATAAAACATTCCCCAAACTTAGAGTTATTAACAATAATTAATAATAATACCTAAAAAAGCAAGTAAAAGCATCATGTGATGTGCTTCGGCTTTTGGCCTAAAATCTCTTTAATTGAAGCTAAAATTTGTATTTGCAAACACCCATATGGCCATATCAGCTTTTCTTCCCAAAAAAGCCAAAAAGTGATTTCCGAAATCCATAGCAAACATAGCCTAAGTGCACCAACCCCCTTCCCTTACCCAAAGGCTCCCACCGTAGGTGGGAGCCTTTGCGGCACTGGGGTAATGATGACGACGATGACTTTAAACTATTTTAACTTCAAACGAAAATTAATATTCAACTTTTTTATCATGTTTTGCTGGTTGGGAGAAAAATTATAGCGTCTATATAATTCATAATTTTTGTTACTTTTTTGTCATTTGGTGATGCCATAAATGAGTGATCGCCATCACCATGAAAAAATGTCTCGGCATCATGGATGTCGCCATACACCATGGCAACTATGCTTCAATTATTGCATATCTTTAGTTGGTTATTACTAGTTTAACTATTTTTAAGTTTTATTTATAAAGTATGAGGCTTACGCCTCAATTCCCTTTAAGTCTTACCATGGTTGTCACGGCGTCGCTGACTAGGCGCCCTGGCGCTAGGGACTGCCCGCCAGCTTCACTCGCCTCGCCAGATGAAGAATAGTTGTGAACGGGCGTCGTCCAGGCGTCGTCTAGGCGCTGTTTTGGTGATGAAGTCCTTGCCTTATTGAAAAGTCGGATCCCTATGGCGCAGGCCCAGAACCCAAATAAAAATAGATTTAGGCTTTAATTAAAAGCAAGCCAAAGCCGTATAGCCAAACCAAGTCGCAGCCTCGCAGAGTCGCGGGAAGCAGACGAACTGGCAAGTATCACCCTTCTTCAGTCCCTCGCTCGCAGAAGCAGAGTAGCAGACCAGTTCCCAGTCCCCGATCTCTTCTTCTTGGCTTCAATTTTTTAATATTTTAATTAATTAAGTTGTGTGTGTATAATGAAAGGGTGTGTGTATATATATATATGTGTGTGTGTGTGTGTGTATTCCCAGCCTGTGAGTCTTCTATTTTATTACTCGTATATGTTATAAATTATAAAATAATAAACTATTAAAATAATCATAAAAACTACTCCGTAGTACATACTAATATATACTATGTATAATATACATATTTTGCATAGTACAATTATACATATATATATATATATATATATGATTATATAAACAATTATATATATAAATATATAATTATATTATAGTATATTATTCATGTATAGGCGACTAGTCGCCTAATTGTCGCCTAGGCGGGCGCCTTATAGCCTAGGCGATATGGCGGTTAGTTGGCGCCGCGACTCGACTTACCGCCGTGACAAGTATGAGTCTTACGCTTTACCTATTTTGAACAAATCGCCTCGATACCCAAACTAGCCTTTTTAAACCTTGTGACTGGCACAATAATAAATATCGACCAGCTAAAATAGGAGGGGCAGACGAAAACGAAAAATTATTGGGAGAATAAACAGTAAGGGGATGATGAAAAAGTCAGGATATTGCTATCTTTTATATGATAGTGGCTGCCAAAGCAAAAAGAAGGGCAAGTACTAATAATCTTTCGTAGTAGAAATACAAAGCAACTAAAAGAACAAACCAGCCAGGACAAGAAGCATTACAATTGAAGACAACGTGTCATGGGGACATGCTTTGATTCTTTTTCTTACCATCCAATTTCAAATGAGATGTGAGATACGTAATCTATAATACTCGAGATTTAATTGAAATTGATTAATAGTACTACTCATACCAACAAGATGCATCTCCTTTTAGAGGAGTAGTCTTGGGATGGGTGATCCCTAAAAAGTTTCTTAGGGCGCACATGAGTGGAGACAAAGTGCGCGCAAAAGGCTAGTGGCGGTTTGTGAGGACAATATTAGAGGTCTGGAGGGTGTGTAGGAGTAATGATAAGAACAGAAAAAATAAAATCAACGGGGTGAACCGTTGCCCAGATAATCAACGATAAATAAATACCGTTGCCCAGAGCCAAAAGGCTAAACCAACTTTTATTCCAAGATTATCAAGAATGAAGCATACAAGGGGTATAAATAACCCTCTAGGTCTAATAAGAATAGGAATCCTAATTAAATTATTCTAGGAAACTAAATAGAATAGGAAACCTCTAGTTCTAATAGAACTCCTAATTAAATCATTCTAGGAAACTAAATAGAAATAGGAAACCTCTAATTCTAGTAAGAATAGAAGTCCTAAATAAATCCTACTAGGAAACAAATTAAATTAGGAAACAAAATAAAAGGAATAATAAATATTAATTAAACAGCCCGTAACCGGCCCACGGAAGTGGGCCCAAGTCCGGTCCCGCCACATGCTCTTCCCGCTTCATATGAATCCACCCCCCTTAAAATAACCTTGTCCTCAAGGTTGAAAACTCGCTGATTGGGAGCTGAAATTTCCAGACATAGTATAGACTGGAAAATATCCTTCTCCTTCATGAACCCTTTCCTGGCCGGTTATTTCGCAGAATTCATGCTGCTTGAGGTCCAACTCTTCATCCTCCTCGGCTATCATTACCCGCAGCTGCTTAAAGGGACAATCATGCCCTGGCGTGAATGGTTTCTTGCATCTAAAGCATAATCCTTTTGCCCTCAAATCTGCTAACTCTTTTGGCGCAAGACGGGTGAACTGGGATCATGTCGTAGGCTGCCCAGACAGCCCTGACTTTGTCCCCGGAGGCTGTCCACTATCCTTCACAAAGCTGCCCCCTGAGCCCTGTAAGCTGCCACCGGTGGCAGTCAACGGGGAACCCGTGTTTGCCCTTACAAAACTGCTGGAACGTACCCCCGAAGAATGATAATTCAGGCTGCCACTTTCTCCACTTTGGACGGACAGATTATACTCCACTTCGCGAGCTAATTCCATAGCCATCTCCAGGTTGTTTGGTCGAAGTAATCGCAGCGAGCTTCGGATTATCTCCTTAAGCCCACTCATGTAATAGCCCAAGTAATGATCGTCAGTTAATCCGGGTACTTGACTGGCGAGTTGTACAAACAAAGTATTGTAATCTTCCACTTGCCCAATTTGTTTAACGCCAGCTAGCCGCTCAAATCTGTTTCCTTGATATCGGGAATCAAATCTAGCCACCAAGGCTTGCTTAAATTCCTCCCAGGATATGCCGGGTTTGCGCGCCTTTAACCATGTCACCCAATAGAGGGCTGCCCCTTCCATAGAAATCCTAGCCGCTGCAATTTGTCTATCCGGTGGGGTCCTGTTGAGCTCGAACTGCTGCTCCACTCTTGCCAGCCACCCAATTGGGTCTTCACCGTCGAATGAGGGAAGCAGTGTCGTGGATGCGCTGCGCGGTCCGCCCTCGTCGGTGAAAGCAGTCGCGATGTGGGCGGAGGAGCCGCTCTCGATGGTCGTGCTTGGAGACTTCGCTGGCGGTACCATGGCCTTTGCGATTGCTGCCAGGGATTCTGCGATTTCCGCAAGCCGGGCGGCCTGCTCCTCCTGTTTCCGAGCCAGTACATCCAGTTTCTCTCCTTGTGAATCGAGCTTTTGATTTACCAGGGCCTGTTCAGCCTCCAATTCCGTCAGTCGTTCGTTCTGAGTTCTTGTCATCTTGGCGGGACGGGGATCCGGCAGGTCGGACCAATTGATAAGAACAGAAAAAATAAAATCAACGGGGTGAACCGTTGCCCAGATAATCAACGATAAATAAATACCGTTGCCCAGAGCCAAAAGGCTAAACCAACTTTTATTCCAAGATTATCAAGAATGAAGCATACAAGGGGTATAAATAACCCTCTAGGTCTAATAAGAATAGGAATCCTAATTAAATTATTCTAGGAAACTAAATAGAATAGGAAACCTCTAGTTCTAATAGAACTCCTAATTAAATCATTCTAGGAAACTAAATAGAAATAGGAAACCTCTAATTCTAGTAAGAATAGAAGTCCTAAATAAATCCTACTAGGAAACAAATTAAATTAGGAAACAAAATAAAAGGAATAATAAATATTAATTAAACAGCCCGTAACCGGCCCACGGAAGTGGGCCCAAGTCCGGTCCCGCCACATGCTCTTCCCGCTTCATATGAATCCACCCCCCTTAAAATAACCTTGTCCTCAAGGTTGAAAACTCGCTGATTGGGAGCTGAAATTTCCAGACATAGTATATAGACTGGAAAATATCCTTCTCCTTCATGAACCCTTTCCTGGCCGGTTATTTCGCAGAATTCATGCTGCTTGAGGTCCAACTCTTCATCCTCCTCGGCTATCATTACCCGCAGCTGCTTAAAGGGACAATCATGCCCTGGCGTGAATGGTTTCTTGCATCTAAAGCATAATCCTTTTGCCCTCAAATCTGCTAACTCTTTTGGCGCAAGACGGGTGAATTGGGATCATGTCGTAGGCTGCCCAGACAGCCCTGACTTTGTCCCCGGAGGCTGTCCACTATCCTTCGCAAAGCTGCCCCCTGAGCCCTGTAAGCTGTCACCGGTGGCAGTCAACGGGGAACCCGTGTTTGCCCTTACAAAACTGCTGGAACGTACCCCCGAAGAATGATAATTCAGGCTGCCACTTTCTCCACTTTGGACGGACAGATTATACTCCACTTCGCGAGCTAATTCCATAGCCATCTCCAGGTTGTTTGGTCGAAGTAATCACAGCGAGCTTCGGATTATCTCCTTAAGCCCACTCATGTAATAGCCCAAGTAATGATCGTCAGTTAATCCGGGTACTTGACTGGCGAGTTGTACAAACAAAGTATTGTAATCTTCCACTTGCCCAATTTGTTTAACGCCAGCTAGCCGCTCAAATCTGTTTCCTTGATATCGGGAATCAAATCTAGCCACCAAGGCTTGCTTAAATTCCTCCCAGGATATGCCGGGTTTGCGCGCCTTTAACCATGTCACCCAATAGAGGGCTGCCCCTTCCATAGAAATCCTAGCCGCTGCAATTTGTCTATCCGGTGGGGTCCTGTTGAGCTCGAACTGCTGCTCCACTCTTGCCAGCCACCCAATTGGGTCTTCACCGTCGAATGAGGGAAGCAGTGTCGTGGATGCGCTGCGCGGTCCGCCCTCGTCGGTGAAAGCAGTCGCGATGTGGGCGGAGGAGCCGCTCTCGATGGTCGTGCTTGGAGACTTCGCTGGCGGTACCATGGCCTTTGCGATTGCTGCCAGGGATTCTGCGATTTCCGCAAGCCGGGCGGCCTGCTCCTCCTGTTTCCGAGCCAGTACATCCAGTTTCTCTCCTTGTGAATCGAGCTTTTGATTTACCAGGGCCTGTTCAGCCTCCAATTCCGTCAGTCGTTCGTTCTGAGTTCTTGTCATCTTGGCGGGACGGGGATCCGGCAGGTCGGACCAATTGATAAGAACAGAAAAAATAAAATCAACGGGGTGAACCGTTGCCCAGATAATCAACGATAAATAAATACCGTTGCCCAGAGCCAAAAGGCTAAACCAACTTTTATTCCAAGATTATCAAGAATGAAGCATACAAGGGGTATAAATAACCCTCTAGGTCTAATAAGAATAGGAATCCTAATTAAATTATTCTAGGAAACTAAATAGAATAGGAAACCTCTAGTTCTAATAGAACTCCTAATTAAATCATTCTAGGAAACTAAATAGAAATAGGAAACCTCTAATTCTAGTAAGAATAGAAGTCCTAAATAAATCCTACTAGGAAACAAATTAAATTAGGAAACAAAATAAAAGGAATAATAAATATTAATTAAACAGCCCGTAACCGGCCCACGGAAGTGGGCCCAAGTCCGGTCCCGCCACATGCTCTTCCCGCTTCATATGAATCCACCCCCCTTAAAATAACCTTGTCCTCAAGGTTGAAAACTCGCTGATTGGGAGCTGAAATTTCCAGACATAGTATAGACTGGAAAATATCCTTCTCCTTCATGAACCCTTTCCTGGCCGGTTATTTCGCAGAATTCATGCTGCTTGAGGTCCAACTCTTCATCCTCCTCGGCTATCATTACCCGCAGCTGCTTAAAGGGACAACCATGCCCTGGCGTGAATGGTTTCTTGCATCTAAAGCATAATCCTTTTGCCCTCAAATCTGCTAACTCTTTTGGCGCAAGACGGGTGAACTGGGATCATGTCGTAGGCTGCCCAGACAGCCCTGACTTTGTCCCCGGAGGCTGTCCACTATCCTTCGCAAAGCTGCCCCCTGAGCCCTGTAAGCTGCCACCGGTGGCAGTCAACGGGGAACCCGTGTTTGCCCTTACAAAACTGCTGGAACGTACCCCCGAAGAATGATAATTCAGGCTGCCACTTTCTCCACTTTGGACGGACAGATTATACTCCACTTCGCGAGCTAATTCCATAGCCATCTCCAGGTTGTTTGGTCGAAGTAATCGCAGCGAGCTTCGGATTATCTCCTTAAGCCCACTCATGTAATAGCCCAAGTAATGATCGTCAGTTAATCCGGGTACTTGACTGGCGAGTTGTACAAACAAAGTATTGTAATCTTCCACTTGCCCAATTTGTTTAACGCCAGCTAGCCGCTCAAATCTGTTTCCTTGATATCGGGAATCAAATCTAGCCACCAAGGCTTGCTTAAATTCCTCCCAGGATATGCCGGGTTTGCGCGCCTTTAACCATGTCACCCAATAGAGGGCTGCCCCTTCCATAGAAATCCTAGCCGCTGCAATTTGTCTATCCGGTGGGGTCCTGTTGAGCTCGAACTGCTGCTCCACTCTTGCCAGCCACCCAATTGGGTCTTCACCGTCGAATGAGGGAAGCAGTGTCGTGGATGCGCTGCGCGGTCCGCCCTCGTCGGTGAAAGCAGTCGCGATGTGGGCGGAGGAGCCGCTCTCGATGGTCGTGCTTGGAGACTTCGCTGGCGGTACCATGGCCTTTGCGATTGCTGCCAGGGATTCTGCGATTTCCGCAAGCCGGGCGGCCTGCTCCTCCTGTTTCCGAGCCAGTACATCCAGTTTCTCTCCTTGTGAATCGAGCTTTTGATTTACCAGGGCCTGTTCAGCCTCCAATTCCGTCAGTCGTTCGTTCTGAGTTCTTGTCATCTTGGCGGGACGGGGATCCGGCAGGTCGGACCAATTGATAAGAACAGAAAAAATAAAATCAACGGGGTGAACCGTTGCCCAGATAATCAACGATAAATAAATACCGTTGCCCAGAGCCAAAAGGCTAAACCAACTTTTATTCCAAGATTATCAAGAATGAAGCATACAAGGGGTATAAATAACCCTCTAGGTCTAATAAGAATAGGAATCCTAATTAAATTATTCTAGGAAA
Source organism: Cuscuta epithymum (assembly GCA_945859915.1). Taxonomy (NCBI): domain Eukaryota; kingdom Viridiplantae; phylum Streptophyta; class Magnoliopsida; order Solanales; family Convolvulaceae; genus Cuscuta; species Cuscuta epithymum. Next base: position 102,107 of record CAMAPF010000020.1, read on the forward strand.
CTAAATAGAATAGGAAACCTCTAGTTCTAATAGAACTCCTAATTAAATCATTCTAGGAAACTAAATAGAAATAGGAAACCTCTAATTCTAGTAAGAATAGAAGTCCTAAATAAATCCTACTAGGAAACAAATTAAATTAGGAAACAAAATAAAAGGAATAATAAATATTAATTAAACAGCCCGTAACCGGCCCACGGAAGTGGGCCCAAGTCCGGTCCCGCCACATGCTCTTCCCGCTTCATATGAATCCACCCCCCTTAAAATAACCTTGTCCTCAAGGTTGAAAACTCGCTGATTGGGAGCTGAAATTTCCAGACATAGTATATAGACTGGAAAATATCCTTCTCCTTCATGAACCCTTTCCTGGCCGGTTATTTCGCAGAATTCATGCTGCTTGAGGTCCAACTCTTCATCCTCCTCGGCTATCATTACCCGCAGCTGCTTAAAGGGACAATCATGCCCTGGCGTGAATGGTTTCTTGCATCTAAAGCATAATCCTTTTGCCCTCAAATCTGCTAACTCTTTTGGCGCAAGACGGGTGAACTGGGATCATGTCGTAGGCTGCCCAGACAGCCCTGACTTTGTCCCCGGAGGCTGTCCACTATCCTTCGCAAAGCTGCCCCCTGAGCCCTGTAAGCTGTCACCGGTGGCAGTCAACGGGGAACCCGTGTTTGCCCTTACAAAACTGCTGGAACGTACCCCCGAAGAATGATAATTCAGGCTGCCACTTTCTCCACTTTGGACGGACAGATTATACTCCACTTCGCGAGCTAATTCCATAGCCATCTCCAGGTTGTTTGGTCGAAGTAATCGCAGCGAGCTTCGGATTATCTCCTTAAGCCCACTCATGTAATAGCCCAAGTAATGATCGTCAGTTAATCCGGGTACTTGACTGGCGAGTTGTACAAACAAAGTATTGTAATCTTCCACTTGCCCAATTTGTTTAACGCCAGCTAGCCGCTCAAATCTGTTTCCTTGATATCGGGAATCAAATCTAGCCACCAAGGCTTGCTTAAATTCCTCCCAGGATATGCCGGGTTTGCGCGCCTTTAACCATGTCACCCAATAGAGGGCTGCCCCTTCCATAGAAATCCTAGCCGCTGCAATTTGTCTATCCGGTGGGGTCCTGTTGAGCTCGAACTGCTGCTCCACTCTTGCCAGCCACCCAATTGGGTCTTCACCGTCGAATGAGGGAAGCAGTGTCGTGGATGCGCTGCGCGGTCCGCCCTCGTCGGTGAAAGCAGTCGCGATGTGGGCGGAGGAGCCGCTCTCGATGGTCGTGCTTGGAGACTTCGCTGGCGGTACCATGGCCTTTGCGATTGCTGCCAGGGATTCTGCGATTTCCGCAAGCCGGGCGGCCTGCTCCTCCTGTTTCCGAGCCAGTACATCCAGTTTCTCTCCTTGTGAATCGAGCTTTTGATTTACCAGGGCCTGTTCAGCCTCCAATTCCGTCAGTCGTTCGTTCTGAGTTCTTGTCATCTTGGCGGGACGGGGATCCGGCAGGTCGGACCAATTGATAAGAACAGAAAAAATAAAATCAATGGGGTGAACCGTTGCCCAGATAATCAACGATAAATAAATACCGTTGCCCAGAGCCAAAAGGCTAAACCAACTTTTATTCCAAGATTATCAAGAATGAAGCATACAAGGGGTATAAATAACCCTCTAGGTCTAATAAGAATAGGAATCCTGATTAAATTATTCTAGGAAACTAAATAGAATAGGAAACCTCTAGTTCTAATAGAACTCCTAATTAAATCATTCTAGGAAACTAAATAGAAATATGAAACCTCTAATTCTAGTAAGAATAGAAGTCCTAAATAAATCCTACTAGGAAACAAATTAAATTAGGAAACAAAATAAAAGGAATAATAAATATTAATTAAACAGCCCGTAACCGGCCCACGGAAGTGGGCCCAAGTCCGGTCCCGCCACATGTTCTTCCTGCTTCATATCAAGTAACTACCTCGGGCCCTACGGGCGGGGTGTTACATAACCACACATAAAAGACACAAAAATAATTCCAACAATCGTGTGGCATAGTAGTTTCTAGTTTCATTGCAAGCATTATGTTACTAAATCATCAAGGTTGTCAAATAGAAACTATAACAGAGGTATGGCGAAGGCATGATATATTCTTCGCGGCAGTTCAACCCTTTATGGCGATAAGGAGCCAAGTGGGTTCCATTGGTTGATTGAATATCTGGCCCACATTTTACCTAGTAAATTCAACTCAGCATAACAGTTCAACCCATAGTACAGCTTTGAATTTTTGTGCTTTACTAGTTTTGCGCTGTGATACTAAGTTTAGTTCTAAGTTTCTAACTGTGTAATTGTTACTTGACAGACTCAGGGTGCATGGAAATGCTCCAATTTGTAGAATTAAACCTAGCCCTAGTCTGCTTCACCAATTCGATGACTTCAGCAAAAGTCCTCATCTTCATTCATACCCAGGCCGTTGTGTTTAGCTGCCGTCAGTAAGTCCCAAACTCTCAACTCTTTCTCCTTCTGCAACCAGACTGCTGCTTTGTTTCTCCTCTTCTAGGTAGATTTGTTTACTTCGTCGATAACAGAATACTCCATATTAGAATACTATATTGGGTCGCAGGGTTGGTGGTGGGATTTGAGGTCATAAATAAATTACTCCCTACTACGTATCTTGCCTATACCCTTATAATAGGTGTGGGATAAAAAAGCAAATTGAATTTAAATGATGATGTGGTGTGTATTAAAAAGGAGTAATTGTGTTTTATGCTATGGGTTAATATTTTAATAGTTAAACCTTTCAATATGGTGAGTTGTTATTATTATTACTCCCTCCGTCCCTTAATAAAGGGAAAAATGTGTGATTGAGGTTTTACTTCTATGATCAAATATAATTACGTGACCAGCTAACTTGTGAAATAGTGCTCGGTTTTAGTGATGTGACATGGCAAACATATTATCGAGGCAAAAATGTTGTTAGGGCGTACTGTGGGCCAAAAACATTTCATTCCCAAATTTTACTTGACTTCTTCTAACGTGAGATTGACATACACCTCCAACGCAAGAAATTCCTCCGAATGGTTAGCTATGTGATGATGATCAATAAGAGTCAAGGCCAGTCGCTTGAAAATGTGGGGATATTCTTACCACGATGGTGGTAGACCAACCAATTGCACATTAAATGTGATTTATACCAATTTGTAATGTTACATTATATCTTAAATAAAATTGAGAAGTTTTAAGTTCAAAGGCAAAAATGTTATGCATTCATTTCAGAAGATAATTAAAGGGATAAGGGTCAGATAGGGCCTCGAACTCGAAAAAAATGTCAAATAAGGTCATATTTCGGATGCTCTGTCTGGCCGACGCCATTTGGGACGGTTCCCGATGGAATTTTTTGATAAAATTTTTTGAGCATCTTCCTCATTAAGTCTAGTTTACCCATACCAAATTTCAGCTAAAAACTCAACCGGGAAGGTAGTCAAATGAGTTTTTGAAGATAACTGTGAAGTTAAACAACGCCGTATATTTCGGAAAATTATTTGACAACCTTCCCGGTTGAATTTTTAGCTGAAATTTGGTATGGGTAAACTAGACTTAATGAGGAAGATGCTCAAAAAATTTCATCAAAAAATTCCATCGGGAACCGCCCCAAATGGCGTCGGCCAGACAGAGCATCCGAAATATGACCTTATTTGACATTTTTTTTCGAGTTCGAAGCTCTATCTGACTCTTATCCCATAATTAAATTACTAACAAATAAAATAGTTTTTCACCACGTAAAACACACGGGTGAAAAAATTAGTTCCTTATATAAAAGGGAAAGTGGCAAAGTTAGTGGGACAACCAAAAAAGGAAAGTTGGTAAAAAAATTAGAGACGGAGTGAGTATTATTTAGGATAGACTAAGGGGGGTGTATTCATTTCAGACATTTTAAGACATTTTAGGATTTCTGAAATCTGGGTGTATTTAAACAAGACATTTTAAGACATTTTATAAATCCCAAAATGTCTAGGTGTATTCATTTTGGACCGAGACTTGGATTTTATTTTCGGACCTGGACTTATCCAAACTTACACGCCCAAATACAAGCTCAAATCCCATTCCCAAATCTCACCCCCATACGTGAGACTTGGAAATCCATCTGCTAGACGCGCAAAGCTGGGACGCGAAGAAGAGGCTGCGACGCAAATACTGAGTTTGGGAAATCAAGAACAGCTCCATCAATCTAGGGTTAGTGCGTATTTCTTCACCATCTAGCTGTGAAAGTGTATTGATTTTTCATCCTTTTCTTCGTTCTGTATACTTGCGGCTGATTTTATACGAGTTAGGGGTGTCGATTGTTCAAGTCATAACCTTTTGGGTCTTGTAACAATATGGCTATTACAGTATTACTGGTAATAATCGTATATTGAGTGGTGCAACAGCTTGTATATTAATAAATTTGTTTTTAATGAGTAATGGATTATTTTTTAATTCATAATAATAATACGAAAAAGACTTGTTAGGATTGAACTAGTACACTGCCACACTATATTTTCCAGAATATGATTGCCACACTGCCACACTATATTTTACATTTTGGAGTTTTTCACTTTCTTGTAAGTTCGTATAAAACAAATTTACACTACTTTGAGATTATTTGTATGTTTATTTTTTTTGGACATTACCATTATGTATTCATGATTTGCATTTGGATTTAATTGTTTCTTTGCTTAATGTGGTTCAGTTTTTTGTTCAACAGTACACATAATGTCACATAGTGACATGCCCCAAGATAATGATAGTGATATGGATGAGATTGAAGAAGATGAGAGTAGAGAAGATATGTATAGACATATTAGATATTTATTTGTAGTCATTCAGACCGCCATATACATGTTAAGCTTGCACGTAGTTAACATGCATCAGAATCGTGTGAACCGTTACTCACTTGCGAGGAGACCAAAAACTAGAGATGGCTATGACTATATTCATAAAATCCTGAAGGAAGATCCAAAAGATTTTCGGGATATTTATAGAATGTATCCAGACGTTTTCTTGAAATTATGCCATATTATTAGGGAGAAACAATTGTTGGCAGATACAAGGTACGTCAGCATTGAGGAAATGCTTGCAACATTCTTAGTTATTGTTGGTCAGAACAATCGTTTTGGCTACTTGTAACTTTGATCTACAATTTATGTATGTGTTGAGTGGCTGGGAGGGATCAGCACACGATTCAAAAGTTTTGACTGATGCATTGACAAGGGAAAACGGTCTGAAAGTTCCCAATGGTACGCCTGTGTGACATTATATATTGCCTTTATCAGTAGTAATCAATGTGGTTGTTATATACTACTATCACCTATTTGGTGTTTTTATTGTTATTACAATTACTATTTGCTATTATTATTCTTCCAACTATTAGCACCTTTTCGAGGTACCCGCTATCACCTACAAGATTTTGCTGGTCAAGGTCGTGATCCAAATAATTCGAAGGAACTTTTTAATCTTCGTCATGCTTCACTAAGGAACGTAGTTGAAAGGATATTTGGGATATTCAAGTCAAGGTTCGTCATTTTCAAAACATCCCCCCCGTTTCCTTTCCGCACTCAAGCCGAGCTAGTGCTTGCGTGTGTTGGATTGCATAACTTTCTACGAAAAGAATGTCGCTCTGATGAATTTCCGATTGATCCTGAAGATGAAATCCGATCTTTTGAAGCGGAAGATGTTGAACAATATTTTGAAAGTCAAGAACAACAAAGGGCTAATGCAAATGCTTGGAGGGACACAATAGCATCTAATATGTGGAATGATGCTATGAACTAGTATAGGTCATGTGATTGTCCAAGTAGCATTTATGTTAAGTTATTTTTGTTTTATGCTTTCATACATGTGGTATGTTGGTGATGATGCTTATGACTTGAAACTGCTGAAAATATGATTGTCTTAGGTGAATTGAGTTATGTGGTGTACGAATGTGATGTATTAGGATTTAAGAAGAGGTAGGTGTTAATTTTTGCCTTGTTGGCGAGTCTTATTTTTTCTTGATGTTGTAATTTTAACTCAGTTACCCAGGTTTTTATGAATACCCAATGTGTTCTATGAAAAAAAAAGCATTTACATAATATGAATACCCAATGTGGAATTATTATCCTTAATGACACTTTTTAATTTTAAGGGAAAATTTAAATGATTAAAATCCAAAAATGTCTTAATATGTCTCATGTCCAAATCCACACAAATCTTGACAAATCTACATAAGTCTCAAATGTCTCCTAAAATCTCATAATCCTAAAATGTCTTAAATAGTCTTGAATGAATACACCCCCCTAAGCTTGTGTGGCCTGCATGTGTGTTTTACGTTTATATATATAGGGGTGGGGGTTCAAGTAAAAAGTAGTCTTCCTAGAAAAGGTAAAAATAAATCTTTGGCCGTTAATCAATAGCAAATGGATGGACTACATGAGCTTTAATCACAAGACACAGTGTAAAAAAATGTGCAAATGTTTGAAAGTACAACGTAATAGTTAATGAAAAAAGTGCCCTAAGAAGTGCTAATAATGATCGTCAAAATTTTCTAACTTATTAACCTTTTATTTTGTATTGTTCTGCACTTATGTGCTCTACAAGACTACAACAAGACTACGGGTACACTTTTTGTAACTTTTGATATTTACACATGTTACAATATTTGTACAAATTTGTTACAATATTTCACTTAAAAGTTCTTCATGATTACCAATGAAGTGTGACATCTAAATATAATTATTATGTATGTAATTTACTTCACCTAATCCGCACTGGTTAAGCTATTTAGGGAGTGTTTGCAAATGTTTTGCTTAAAAGAAGCACTTTTTGAAGTGGTTTTGGGAAAAGTGATTAAAAGTAAAAGTAAAAGTTGATAGTGTTTGAGGAAAAAGTGAATTTGAAAAGTAAAAGTTGTTACATACAAGTGATTTTGTAGTGTTCGGTAAAATAAGTGTTTTTTGTGTAATAGAAAAGGTAAAAAGCACTTTTCACCCAAAAGCCGAGAAGCGCTTTTTTAAGAAGAAGTTGTCACTTGTAAACAATAATTTTAGCTTTTTATGCCAAAAACCGAGAAGCGCTTTTTTTAAGCTATTGCAAACACTCCCTTTAGTGCAAGTCTACAACACCATGCACTTGATTTATATTTATATGTAGTGCCACCCGCCATTGTTAACAAAGTAAATCATGCACAAATAGTCAATTAGAAGATTAGGAAAACATACATCATCCGAAAACCTTGTAACACATTTAATGTTTGGATCTGCTCCATTTTCCAATAAGTATTTCACAATTTCTTGGTGGCCAAAATATGCAGCTTGGTGCAAAGGGTTTCCTTCCCAGCTTGTGGCTGGACTATTCAAGGTTGCATTTGCCTGTATGAAAAGGAAGAGATTATGTGTTTAAATGTGCGCACATATGATGAAACCAACAAACAACAACAAATGAAGTCAACAGATATTTTAAACATAACAACAACAACACGCCTCATTTGATCCATGTTGTCACAGTCAAGAAGAGGAGAAAGATACAACAACATCCAAGCCTTAGTCCCAAAAGATATTGGGGTCGGCTAACATGAATCTATACATGATATCACCACCAAAAGGGAAAAAAAAGCATATAAAGATAACAAAGATAAGCTATTAGAAAAAGATAATATAAATAGAGATGAATAGACCTAAAAATGATAAAATAAAAAGGATAAAAATAATGTTTATAAAAAAGAGGAGAAAGATAAGAAAAATAAAAAGATAGTTAAGATAAATGGATAAGATAAACACAAATATAAGAAAAAAATTTAAACATAACAACAACAACAACCACGCCTTATTTGATCCATGTTGTCACAATCAAAAAGAGGAGAAAGATAAGAAAAATAAAAAGACGGTTAAGATAAATGGATAAGATAAACACAAATATAAGATAAAATAACATAACATAAGAAAGATTATAGATAAGAAATAAAAGAACATAAGACAAAAAAAAACATAAAAATATGGAAAGATAAGAAAGATAAAAGAAAACGAGAGAGAAAAGATCAATCGTCCGCGAATATGCGCCCTCTACATTGTTGTCTCCAAAGTTGTTCTCTCATCCAAGCCAAAAAGAAGCATATCAGTTATGATTTGATAGAGACTTTACGAATATGAAGATAAGAGATAAATATAAAGCGTATTCTAGAAATAGGGTTTGTTATTAGTCAAGACGGTTTGAGCTAATAACTAACCGGGTGTTGACCTGTCCTACTATAAATAGAATAAGCATTAGTAATTGTGGGGATATGTTGTATTGAATCTGTAAACTGTACGCTACTGTTGCCTAAGGCCTCTGGCCCTTGTTGCCTTGTTCCTGAATAAGAAGTTACTTATGTACTGTGAATTTTACTCTGTGTATTGTTAGATTGGTCTTGTAGAGTCTAACATTGGTATCAGAGACAGTAATCGTCGTGGATGGTTTGGACGCGAGGGAAAATGGAAGCAAGAGTGGATGAGTTGGAGAGAAATCATCAAGAGACGAAGGAAATCTTGAACGCGATTCTGGCAAAGTTGAATGCGAGAGAAAATAATCGATCGAGGAGTCGATCGCAAGCATCGTCAACCTCGCGACATTCATCGCGTCCTCTACTGCATCAACACGCGACGCGATTGGAAGAAAGTTCCGATGAGTCGGAAGGGCACCGGGAGTATTCACCACCGCACCAACAGCGACGTCACCACCAGTTGCACCAGAAAATCGATTTACCTTTGTTCAACGGTGAAGACGCTTTTGGTTGGCTTGTCAGAATCGATAGGTATTTCCGACTCAACAATACAGAAGAGGAGGAGAAGATAGAAGTGGCAGTAGTAGTTATGGAAGGCAAAGCTCTAGGATGGATTCAATGGTGGGAGAAACAAGCAAGAGGAAGGACTTGGGAGCAGTTGAAGAAGAAGAAGGCACTGCTTCGTCGTTTTCAGCCAGAGTTAATTCAGAATCCATTGGGTCCTCTACTGAAGTTGAAACACAAGAACTCTGTACAAGAGTACCGAGTACAGTTTGAAACAGCTATATCTTGTCAAGAAGGACTGGATAGGAAGGTAATGAGGGCTATTTTCTTAAATGGATTAAAGAAAGATATCAGGGCTGAACTTAAGCTGTATAAAACCAAAGATCTTGGCAAAATTATGGATATTGCACAGCTGATTGAAGACAAGAATGAAGAAATCCTGTTAAGAAGGAATAAAGAAGAAGGAAAAAGACCATGGAAGAACACTGCACCTAAAGGAAACAGTTATCAGAAATGGGAAGAAGGGATGAGAAGTAGCAGTAATCCAATGTTTACACATTCTGATGGAAAGGATAGTAATGACAATAAGAATGTGAAGACTGGTGGAGGTTCAAGTTCAGGAAAAATAGGCCCCAGATTATCCCAACAAGAATTGATGGAAAGGAGTAAGAAAGGATTATGTTTCAAATGTGGGGAGAACTGGAATAGGGGGCATGAATGCAGGATGAGGAATTTCAAAATGGTTCTGGTTGAACACTCTGAAGAAGAGGCCGACACTGAAGTGGATTGCAGCAGTTCTGAAGAAGAAGAGGGACCTCATCCTGAACTAAAATCAATGCAATTGTCTGGAATTAGCAAGGAAGGTATAGATTCTGGAAGAACTTTTAAGATGGTGGGGAATTTGAAGTGGGCTGCAGAAGATAAGAGGGTCAATATTCTCATTGACAGTGGGGCTACCCACAACTTTATATCTCAGAGATTAGTGGACAAGTGGGGTATTCCTTTCAATCCAATCAAAGGATATAGGGTACAAATAGGTAATGGGGAATTCATATACAACCAAGGCAGATGCATGGGATTAAAGCTGATGGTGCAGGGTAATGAAATCAATCAAACTTTCTACACCTTAGAGCTGGGAGAGAATGATGTGATTTTGGGATTGGAGTGGTTAATGCCATTGGGAGACATGGCAATCAATTTCCAAAAACAGATCCTCATATGGAAGCAGAAGAGTCAGAATTGTTCAATTAGAGGGGCTAAAACCCTAAATGAAAAAGATGATTCTATCACAATCAGTGCAGAGATTCTGCAACCAAATGTGGAAGGGTATTTACGGTGTTATAAAGATAAACAGGGACAGAACATGGAACAAGAGACTATTGATCTTAATATCCAGACCAAGGAAGGAGCTGCCTTTGTATCTTCATGCACAAGCGGTGGCTCAGTTCCTATGTTGCCTCTTAATAGCAGGGATGTTCGGGAAACGTCTGTGAATTGGCAAGACCGAGTAATGAAGTGTCTCTTTCAGAAATTTGTGAAATATTGGGAAGGCAGGAGCGCTAGGATGAAGAAGAAAAAGGAGATTTTGGTTGCTACCTATCGCCCACCTTGAGGGCAAGGTGGATGTTTAGGAGGGGAGATTTGATAGAGACTTTACGAATATGAAGATAAGAGATAAATATAAAGCGTATTCTAGAAATAGGGTTTGTTATTAGTCAAGACGGTTTGAGCTAATAACTAACCGGGTGTTGACCTGTCCTACTATAAATAGAATAAGCATTAGTAATTGTGGGGATATGTTGTATTGAATCTGTAAACTGTACGCTACTGTTGCCTAAGGCCTCTGGCCCTTGTTGCCTTGTTCCTGAATAAGAAGTTACTTATGTACTGTGAATTTTACTCTGTGTATTGTTAGATTGGTCTTGTAGAGTCTAACATGATTCCTCTAATCCAAGTCTAATTGGGTCTTCCTCTCTCTCATTCTCGCCTTTTCTCGTCTAACATGTGCATCACCACCCACTCTTCTGCGAACATGACCAAACCACTGCAATCGAAACTCCTACATCTTATATTTTTATCTTCTACAGGAGTTACTCCCACCTTTTGTTTGATTCTCTTTCCCAAGCGGTATTTTCTAATATGTCCACACATCCAACGCAACATACGCATCTCTGCCACACTCATCTTTTAAATGTGACATTGTTAAACATAACTTTCACAAAATTTTACAAAGCAAACAGACTATGGTAAAGTGGTAGCAAATTAGGTTTTGAGAAGTTGAGTCAACCTTTAAGCGCATATTCAACAAAAAATACTAGAGGTATTTATCTAATTATGACATAGTTTATGATGCACAATAAGAGCCTTTTTATGCGTTAAGAGCAAAATGTCAGCCAACCCTTCAAGAGAAGATCAAAACACAATGGCAGTGCTGCGAAATACATTACTTCCCGATCAGGATTGGCAGATTTCACTGCCTTGCTCTTAATTACAATCTCTCTGTGGCCAACTGAAACAACCATCACAGAAGACCATTTCCCCTTCTTATTCAATGACATTTTCTACTAAAACATCTCTTTTTTCTATTCCCTTCTCTCCTCCCTATGAATCCCATTGCTAGGATGGAAATGGCATCGGTTTTAGACCCGATTTGAACTGGACCCATTTGCTTTCAACTAAAACAGAACTGTTTTTATAAATGCAACTGGGTTCCATTTATACATTATACATATACCTAATAAATAACATAATTCAACATGTTGTAAGAATAATAATAGAAATAATGGAAAAAATATTAGTTATGAAGTTTGGATCGACCAAAATATGACCTTATTTTAACTGGACAAAAATGTGAGTTAAGTCACCCGCACACGCATCGATCCTTCCTCCACCATCTTCGCTCCTTCCTCCACAAGCACACGCGACGACAGCGAGCTCCAGCGAAGATGACGACGGCAACCACCATTTCGTCACCAACGAGAAGCGACGGTGATGGCCAGCAACGCTGGCGCCGACTAGCTTCATCTTTTTCATCGCTGCTGCTTTCTTCTCCGTTATTCGCTGGCTTGCTCCATCCCTCTCATCTCCCCTTCAAATATGGCGCTGATTGACTGTAAATTCAAATCTGTGGCCGCAAATTCAGATCTTTGACGGCCATTCCTGTGCAGGGGGTGATAGGCAGGCAGCTGTGGGGCACCTTGAGGGGGCCATACTGTCACGGAGATGGAGAAAGACCGGTTTGGTGGTGTCTTCGGAGTCAAGTCAAGGAAGGGGAACGGGTAGGTGGCGGTCGGCGGCAGTAGTTGTCGTCGGGGCTGGTGGGGTACGACTAGGGGTTGCCCGGTTCTGGTCTGGCTGGCCCGAGAACTGGACCAGACAGCCACTATGCAGGACCGGACCAGACTGGTTGACCGGGACCGGTTCCGGGCCTAGGACCGACCCGGGAATTTTTGGGGGCGGTCTCGGGCTGCAGTCCCTTTGGTACCGGCCCGGCCGGTACGGCCCCAGTCTGGGCTCAATATTTTTTTTGGGTTTCGTCAACTAGTTTGGGTAAGAGGCGGGTTGGGCTGGGTGGTATGGGGGTGGGGGGGGTTAGAATTAATAAACAAAAACCAAAAAAAAAAAAATGGTACCCGAAACCTGACCTGGGACCGGCCCTGTCCCGGAACATAGTCGGTCCGGTTTCGGGCCTCCATTTGGGGGCTCACCCTAAGCCCGACACGGTACTGGTCCATCCCTAGGTACAACGGCGGTAACTAGTTTGGGCAGTTTTGTTACTGTGCCACCGGCGGCGGGGATCTCACTGTGGACGTGTAGAGGCGGCAGCAGTCACTAGACGGTGGTAGGATGACTGTAGTGCAGTGACGGTGGTTTCGGGGGTGAGTAATGGTGGTGCAGTCAATGTGTCACTCTGCCGGATTGACTATGGAAGTCACTATGCCCATGTCACTGTGTCATCGTAACGGCGGTGGTGTCACTGTGGGGCAGTGGTATCACACGTAAAAGTGACATCAAAATCAGACAGTGACATAATATAAAATAGCAGTGACATCATGTTTTTCCAAATATGTGACCTTAGTCACATTTTTGTATGTTTGTAAAAATGGTCACATTTTCGGAAATTAGCTTCAATTTGATAATATTCAAGGAAAACCCCCATATTAATATATAGCATAATAATGTATAATTGTCATCGATAAGGATAGCAATGAGGTGCAAAGGCGGCCATGTCTAGGGTTCATCCCCTAGGGGATTTTCCGGCGATGAGTTATCACAATGTCCGGCGGTGAAACTTTTTTACTCTATTATTATTTATTGCTCATCATTACCCCAATGCCGCAAAGGCTCCCACCTACAGTGGGGTAAGGGGGTAAGGGGGTCAGATGTACACAGCCTTATCCCTGTACTAAAGCATTGTGAGCCTGTTTTCGGATGACTTATGATGAAAATCATGTCGAAATTGCAAGGACTGATTGATGTACTCATGATGAAAATCATGTCAAAAATTGCAAGGACTGATTGATGTACTCATGGTGAAAATCATGTCGAAAATTGCAAGGACTGATTGTTGCTTCATAAGAAAGAAGCGCATACAATTTAGAGATCCATTTTTCTTTATTCCATCATATTCCCAAGCCAAAAATAGGTAAACTTAGGGCCTGTTTACTAACAGAGATATTTTCCTGTTTTATACTTTTGTTTTTTTATCTCCAATTTTCTGTTTTTATTTTTTAGTTTTTCATTTTCAAATCTGAAAACATGTTCATCAATTTTTTTCACCCAGTTCTCCAATTCCACACCCTTGACCCCTACGCCTACCCTTACCACGATCTTACACTCTACCCATACTGCCCCACAACCCTTCATACCCACCCATACCTACTCGTAGGGGTCAGGGTAGGGAAGCTATGGGTGGGGGTGGGGTAAGGGATATGGTCGGGGTGGGATGGTAAGGTCTAGGGGTAGGGGATTGGGTGGGGGTAGTGGGTGGGTTAGGGTCGTGGTTAAGGGGTAAGGGTGGGGTAGTGGGTAGGGTTGGGGTAAAGTAGGGGTAGGGTAGGGAGTTGGGATAGGATGGCGGTAGGGTGGGGCCGGGACCAGGGTGGGGGGTAGTGGGTAGGGTTGGGGTAAGGTAGGGGTGGGGTAGGGTAGGGAGTTGGGATAGGATGGCGGTAGGGTGGGCCCAGGATCCGGGTGGGGCCGAGGTAGGGGAAGGGTAGTATGAGGGGTAGGATGGCGGAAGGGTGGGGGTAGGATGGCGGTGGGGTGGGGCCGAGGTAGGGGCATGTGGTAAGGGGTAAGGTAGGGGTAATATATGAGGGATGGGGGTAGGGTTGGGTGGGTTGGGGTGGGGTCAAGGTGGTAGGGGTGGCGGTAGGGTAGGGTGGATCGGGGTGGGGTCGAGGTAGGGACATGTGGTAGGGGTGGGGTAGGGTCATTATAGGGGAAAATGGGTATGCGGGGTGGGGATAGGGTAGGGGTAAGAGGTAAGGTAGGAGGATGGAGGTACCAGAATGGAACCGATATCGGAGCGGGACCGAACCCACCACTAGGTGTAAGTATGCAAATTCATTGCAGCGACACCGTAGCATCTGCGTTTTTCAAATTTGGAAAACTAGTAAAAGTCACTTCTCCAAATCATTAAGGAAAAGAGAAACATGTCTCATTTTTTTCTTTTTGAAAAACGATTTGGTAAACACGTTTTTCTTTTTTCCTTTCTCCAGTTTTCCAGAAATTTCATTGGTAAACATGTTTCCTGTTTTCTGTTTTCCAGTTTTCTGGAAAACTGGAAAATATCTTTGTTAGTAAACAGACCCTTATATTCCATGAAATTTTTGGCTCTCTAGTTGGTGAAAAACATAGCGCTTTTATTTCACGCAGCTGTATTGTGGATATGGCAAAGAAAATGTTAGGGAAAAGAAGGGCATGTGGCCATGATGCTGGATGCGAGCAAGGCATATGATAGGGTGGGTTAATATTATCATGTCGTGTGTCCGCAGTGAGCTATTATGTGCAATTTGATAGAGATTATATAGGCGATCCTCTCTAATTTTATTTATTTATTTATTTATTTATTTATTCCTGTGTCAGAGTGTTTAAGTGTCATGTTGAAAATGCGGAGACCCGGGGTGATATTCACGGGGTCTGTGTAGGGGAGCGCCAAGGGTCTCTTATTTGTTATTTGCAAATAATAACTTTCTTTTTTTCAAGCATATATTGCAGGTCTATAAAAATTGGAATCATAGATTTTTGTTGAGGGCAGGAAGAGCAGTGTTGCTCTGAATGTTATTCAGACTATGCCCATGTATGTATTGAATGTATTTCTTTTATCTCTTAACTCCGCCATGACATCATTTTTTTGGTATCACGCTTGTCCTAAGCCAGGATAAAGGAGGAGGGTGTTGTGGTAGGCGTGTGACGGCTAACAATATCACCCCTCCACCTGGGGTGGTGTCAAATACATAAGGGCGCTCTACACTTCATAGTCCTGGGTGTGGTGATAAGAATGTTAAGGCTGCTAGGTTATCGCCTGAAAGCGACAAGCCACTCCTATGCCCGAGGATAGTGTCAAATAGGCAAGGGCATGGTGGGAGTCGATGTGGTGTGAAGAAGAAAAGACAGAGTGCTAGATTGCATTTTGGGACATGGAATGGTGGCTCTCGTACGGGAAGATTGTCCGAAACTGAGGAATGTCAGCATAATGTGCATGCAACAGACTAAGTGGGTTGGAGAAAAGGCACGTGAGATTAATCTCGGAGGTTTTAAGTTGTGGTATTCAGGGAGAGAAAGGAACAGGAATGGAGTAGGCATTATGGTGGCACATGATCATGTTGAGAGTGTGGTGGAAGTCTACAGGAAGAACGGTCGCATCATGAGCATTAAGTTGATAATAAGAGATGAGATTGTGTCTGTGCCTCTGTGGTAAGTGCCTATGCACCATATGTGAGACTGGATGCATGTGCGCCCAAGTCATGATGATTTTGAAAGTCTCCATGGTGGACATGGTTTTGTCACTAGAAATGAAGCGGGGAAGAGCATTCTAGATTTTGGATTTTACCTCGACGTATGAGTTGGTTGTGATGATCACTTCGTTCAAGAAAAAAGACTCTCACCTTGTGACGTATAGAAGTGGAGCTAATAGTACCCAAATTGACTACTTTTTCGTAGAGATGGCAATTTCGGCTGACCCGTTGGATACCCGCACCGAACCGATTTGGTCAAATTGGGGAAAACCGGTTTGACTGGGGAATGGGTACGGGGCGAGGAATACCCGAATTTTTTAAATGGTTAATGGTGTGGTTATGGTTCTATATTAATCCGCCCCGTTATCCGCCCCAAAACCGCCCCGTTCACTAATGGTGCGGGTACCCGCACCGTTACCCAATCCGTAACATTATTAATTATTTATAATAATAATTTTTTATATATAAGAATAATAAGTATATATGCTAAATTGTGTATACTAAATAGTATATATCATAGAAATAATGCTAAAAAGTATACTACTTTTTTAGGCCAAAAACTAAATATAGGCCTAAACCTGTTTTTGGAATTTGGCTTCTGGGCTGATTACTACTTTTTTATTATGTTACAAGAGATATTAGGTGCATGTCCAACTAATGCGTTTAGGTCAGTCTGCTTGATTGCTTAAATGTTTGCTTTTGTATGTTTTAGGGTGCTTTGAATATATAAATATCAAGTAGGATTAAAAATTGGTTATTTGTTTTCCAAAAAAATGGTTATTTGGTATCATTTGGGGAAACGGTTACCCGTGGATAAACTGATTCCCCGTTGGGGCGGGTACGGTTCAAATAAAAATTACCCGAACGGGTAATGGGGCGGTTTTGGGGCAAACATTTGTCCAACGGGGCGGTTTCGGTTTTATGTGTACCCGTCCCCGATCCGCCCCGTTGCCATCACTGCTTTTTCATATGAACGATTTGGAGAACTAGCTACATTGGTTGTAAGGTTATCGCAGGTGAGAGTGTTGTCACTCAACATAGGATGTTTGTGCTTGATTTTCAAGGTAAAAAGAGAAGGCGGGTTAAACGTACACGAAGAGCCAAAGATAAAGTGGTGGAGGCTCGAGAGGAATCTTCAACAAACTTTTGCACAGAAATGTTGGAGGAGCATGTAAGGTCCATTGATAATGACGCACATATGGATGATGTATGGTTATCAATGGAGTCCACCATTAACAAAGTGGCGAAAGAGATATATGGAGAATCTAAAGGATGTCTACTACCAAAAAAGAACACATCTTAGTGGAATGATGAGGTGAAACAAGCAATAAAGATCAAAAGGGAGTGCTATAAGAAATTGGGCAAAAGTTGAAGCGACGAGAACATAGAGGAGTATAAAGAGGCTAGAAGAGCAAAGAAAGTTGTAAAGGAAGCAAAAGGAAAAGTGGACAAAGAATTGTATGCAAAATTGGACTCTATGGAAGGAGAAAAACATATTTACATATTTGCTCGTCTTCGTGACCGTAGGATACAGAAATAAAGGAGAGGCGGAGGTCATACTTTGATACCTTGTTCAACGGGAATAATGTGCAAGGTATTGATGATCTTACTATACCAGAGTAAATCAGGACTTCGTGAGAAGGATCCAAATAACATAAATTGAAGATATGCTATGAAAAAGATGGGCGGAAGAACGAAGTGGACCCAGATTGCATACCGATTGAGGAGAGAAAGGCATTGAGTGGCTAACAATTTTCTTCAACATGATTTGGAGAAACAACAAAATGCCAATGAGCTGACAGAAGAGTACTCGCATTCCCTTATTTAAAAATCAGGGTGATGTACAAGAATGTGCCAACTATCAAGGGATTAAGCTTATGAGTCACACCATGAAACTTTGGAAGCGACAGGTTGAGCAAAGACTTCGAAAAAGTGTGAAAATTTCGAAGAATCGGTTTGATTTTATGCCTGGAAGCTCAACAACTAAGGTCATTCACCTTCTTGCATCCTGAAATCTCTAAAGGTTGTAAAGGCATTGCACAATTTTAAACAATGCTCTACACACGCAAGCAGCCTCATCTCTTTCTAGGAAAGCTTGCCATAAACGAAAAGTGTTGTAATATTCAAATATGAATAAAAAAGGAAAGTGTTACAAACATTCAAGTACGAAGAGAGTACAAGTTATAACAAATAGTATTAATATGTATAAAAAAAGGATCTAGCAAACCAAATATGGATAACCATATCCGACTTCTTACTCCATTCCTTCTCATGAGAGGAATCATATTTTAAAAGGAATAAAGGATAAGGGGAAAATAATTAAAAAAACGAAAATGATGATAAAAATAAAGAAAGATGAGAGAGGTGTGTGCCTATTTGAAAATAAATGGGTATGCATTTTCAACCTTTAGATGTTGAGTCGTCCTTTAGGCGCGTTTTCAACAAAACCCCACTAGAGGTATGCATCTAATAATTACATGGCCTATGGCGCACAATAAGAGCCTTTTTATGAGTTAAAGGTTCATAAATTTAGGATTGTGAGATGTTACTTCATGTGAAACATAAAGAGCATACGCATTAAAGTTTTGAATGCTTATAGCCCGCTAAAAATGCAAGTTTAGAAAACAAGAGTACAAGACCAAAGCAACTCAGTCCCCACATCTCTCTTTTGTACAATAGCTTTATTTAACATCAAAGAAGAGAAAGGAAGGTAGCTAACCTCCACCAACACCTGCACACAAGGGAGAGAACATGAACGGATAGCCAACCCGATAGGAGAGAAAGACGGGTAATCAGGATGCCCATTTGGCTACAAAGAGACAATAAGGACCAAAGTTTAGAATACGGAAACATGATGGATGCAGCAAGCACCCAGGAAGAGGAAAGGTACTATTGACATTCGTAATTAAAGTACTCATATGCATAGCAAAGAGTCATTTAAGTCGCTTTCCACCGACCTAATTTTGTTTAAATTTTAAAAAGTTACTGAAAAAGTATGACCTTATCACTTTCCTACATCAAATTTTATTTCAACCAATTTGATATTGAATCAACCGCAGTCAAATCTGTTTGCAAATTTTCATGCCTTCAAATACAAAAAAAAAAAAAACTTTCCAATCAGATCATGAAGTTGGAATGAACTAACTAAAAAAATTGGCTTTCTGAAATTGAACACAAACTGTCGGATTCTAATCATAGAAAAATACCTAAAACAAAGATGACCTATAGCATTTCCATCAACAGTTGGCCTTAAAGTCAATGAGGGAGTGACACACATCCATGATTTAAAAACTCTACGAGTCACAGGCGCAAGATATAATTATATGTGATCTCGCCACCAAAGTTCTACGACTCTATGAGCAACAAGACAACTGGATTTTTGCAAAGGAGAAGTTGATTTACATTAGCACCATTTTCAAGCAGAAGTCTGCAAGCATCAGGTTGGCCACTTAATGCAGCTTGACTAAGTGAAGTAGAGAAATCACGGTTAACAAAATCAGCTTTTGCACCCTTAGAAAGTAAGGATTTCATTAACTCAATATCACCTACACCCAAGTAGGCAAAGCAATCATGTCAGAAATATGTTTCTTGTTTCACAAGACTTCTGCATTACAGTCATGGTCAGCAAATATTAGGTTAAGAAATAAAATTAAAGTTATAAAGTAGATGCTAGAACTCAGCCTCAACTATCTTAGGATCAAGGAGAGAATGATTATGGATGATGACAATCCAGGAAAGTAAGTTGAATAAAGTAAAAAGTACCCTTCTTTGCAGCATAAAGAAGAGGATATCTTCCCCTCTCAAATTCTAAGGCAGCACCATAATCCACAAGGAATTTGGCTGTAGCTGTATGTCCATGCTCAGCAGCATAAATTAGAGGGGTCTTGTCTGTGAAATTGCACGGATTTTAGAACACGCATGGACCTTGATTTAAAAATACAGCTAGCATATGCAAAAGTTCAAATGATCAAAAAGGTTTAAAAGTTAACAAAACAACTTAAGTCATCTTTCTCGTTGACATCGAGCTTCAGATCCTTCAGAAAGTACTTGCATGCATCGGTAAACCCATCTGCAGCTGCATGATGAACAGGCCCTCTCTTGAGATTATCCCTCACGTTGGCAAAATCTGATTAATTGATTTGATTTTTAAATGAAAGACAACACAACAAGCCAAAAATTATTAATTGTCTGCAATAACCCCAATGAGTAAGATAAGAAATTTCAAATTATAATATTCGAACCCTTCAAGAAAGCTGGAATTGCAGCTGCAGCAGCCGCTCTGAAATGGTGACCAAATACTGCAAATGAGATGAGAAAAAACTAACAAACCGGGATACTTGTGTTGAAATTACATGTGTGTTTATACATGTATACAGTACAGTTAGCGCAGGACAAAGGAAAGTAAACCTCTCGAGGCACAAACGCTGGACATGTTCCGAGCAAGTAAACCTAGGCTATGTTTGGTTTGAGAAGCTGAAAAGATCTTTCTTAGACTTTTTACTAACTGTTAGCTTTTTAGAGCTAAAAAGCTTGCAGATGGAAAAGATCGTAACTGTTTCATGAAAGCTGTCTGTTTTAAATAGCCATGTTTGGCAGAACTTGCTGTTGTAAGTACCTGAAATTATAAAATTACAATAAAGGGTATGATCAAATATTATAATTAATCAATGAGAAAATAAAATACATGCACAATTGCCCATAGCTAATTTTTATTCCTATATATACGCAACATTCTAGTGCATTGAAAGAAGCAAAAAGGAAGCAGCTCTATAAGAACTTCATAAGATTGAAGTGAATTGCTGCGTAGACAAAAAAAAATTGAAAACAAAATTGAAAACAAAAAACAGAGCATAAAATACACAAACAAACTACATCTTTATGAACAAACTCTATAAAACCTGCACTACAATGAATAAACATAGCTTGTAAATTGTAATGACTTTGAACACACACCCAAAAAAAAAGCAGAAAAACTCCCATTTAAACAATAAATATGGAAAAATCAGGGAGTAACAAAACACATCCCAAAAACAGGTAAAATTGGCAATGAAAATAACAAACCGGTAAAATTACTCGGCACAAATCAAATCAAATTTATTTCAATTCGTCAGAATATACCAGAGATTTAAAAAATTAAATTCAAAGTTGACACAAATTTCCAATGCAATTTTTACCAGATTTTTACCAAATACAACACAGATTTTAGTTATGAATTGTTAATCAAAATCATAAAAATTAACAAACATCCGCGAAGAAGAGAAATCGATAAAAGGGTTTAGCAAAGACAATAGAATATGAAAAGATTGAAGCTCTTGGAGAGAGCACCGTTGACTGAAACAGAAGCTTGCAGACTTGAGGCGCACTAATGAATGAAGTTGGAGAAGAAAGAAGGGCTTGAGAGCAGGGTTATTGTGGAAAGGCCGAAAAATGAAAAGTTCTTTCTTATTCTAGGCTACCTTAGCTAGCGTTCTACAAAAGGTACGGACTTTTACAGACTTTTTAAATAATAGTTAAGTTAGAAGTTACAGACTTTTGCGTACCAAACATGGCCCTAGAAAATTTGGTCTTGGTGTTTCTTCGAAAATACGGAGTATTTAGACGCAGCAACAATAGGATTTTATGAGACCAGAGTTCGCTTTATATTTTATAATTATAAAGAAAAATACAAACTACACCCGAAACTAGGTCTCTCAATGGACCGGGTAACACAGGCCTGATTCAGAAGCAACGGGAACGGAAGTAATTCTATTTCTCATTTTTTGTTGAGGAAAACCGAAGTAATTCTATTTACGGCAAGACCCTCCAGAATGCCGAGCTCCGGTACACCCCGCTCGAGAAGACGATTTACGCCACTTACATCACCGCCAAGAAGTTGAGACACTACTTCCAGATGCATCCGATCAGAATCCTGTCAGACCAGCCTCTGGGTGCCTCTCTGAGGGCGCCTGACACAATCCGGGTGGTGAAGTGGTCGATGCTCTTCAACCAGTATGAAGTCAACTTCCAAACTCATATGTCTATCAAAGGCCAAGCTTCGATTGATTTCGTCGTGGAATGTATGGCCTGAGAGGTGACGGAGAAGCAACATGAGAGCAACGAGCAGTGGTGGACCCTATCAACTGACGGGTCAGTCACAGCAAAGGGATGGGGGCGGAATCGTCCTCCTGAGGGATTTTGGGCCTACTACACCTACCGCTATCTATTCAGAGTCTCCAACAATGAAGTGGAGTATGAGGCCATAATATTCGGGCTACGACTAGCATCCACCATGGAAGCATAATGGGAAATGGCGAAATATGACTCCTGGCCGGTCGCTTCACAGGTCAAAGGTGAGTTCAAGGCGAAGGAAGAATGAAGGCTAAAGGGTCAAATAGGCCCTCGAACTAACTGAAAAAGTGCAAATCACCAATTATATAGGAGGTTCTGTCCGGCCATCGCTATTGGGCCGGTAAACATTTGTGTGGATTGTTTACCATTTTATTTAGTTTGTAAACATTTGTGTGACTTTAGTTGTAATTGTATTTTAGTTCTCATTTGTAAATTGTAAAGTAGAGTTAGGATTTATGGTGTTGGAAAGGAAGACTTTGAAGTGAAGAAAAATGATTATTGGCTGCCCAGGACAATCACCCGGTCGGGTGAGGTATTGCACCCGGTCGGGTGAGACATTGAAATGCGAAACTGCTCAGGAAATTACATCACCCGGTCGGGTGAGGTATTTCACCCGGTCGGGTCTGACTTGACCCGGAACACCAGAACGTGCCGAAGATCACCAGAACGTGGAAGATATTTGATTTTGACATGCACCCGATCGGGTGGGCACTTTACCCGGTCGGGTACCCGACCCAAGGTGTTGAAAAACACCTATAAATAGCACACTTTTCCTTCACTATTTTCCATCCCTTCTTCCATACTCTTAAGCTCAGTTTAGAATAGTATTTCTTTTATATTTTTATAGCATGTTTAGTCTCCAAATGAGGAGCTAAACTCTTCCATCTTGGTTTTGCTCCTTTGAAGCTTAATGAATTTGTAAGTTGTGAGTTATTATCTTTAATTTTCTTCCTTGAATATTAATTCTTCCTTTAAATACTATTTCTATATCAATGTTGGGGAGTGTTACTAAGATGACAATTAGTTAACATCTTGACATTAGTTATAGTAATAGTTATTTCTTCCTCTACGTTAATATCGGGGAGTGTTACTAAGATGACAATTAGTTAACATCTTGATATTAACTATAGTAGGTATCATCTTCTTTAATATTCTTTCTTGAGTATTATTTAATTCCTATTCATATTTCATATTAATATTTTGAACATTACTTCAAGGATCAACTAGTTTTGTTTCATATATTAATTAATACTAGAATCGGTCGATTAATACGCTTGTTATTAATTCGGTCCTTTCACGGTAGTAAACTTGGATTATTAATGCATGCATCTCATGGTTAATGATCTAAGGGGAATTAATTACATTGATTAACCAATAAATCGCTTGTGTTGAGGTTATCAATCTCAATCGTTTTCATCTTAAGTTTATTGCTACTGTCAAGTTAATATACGACGCTTGTTCTATATTGACTCGATAGTAAGTTTTATTAATGAACGCATCTCGTTATTAATAACTACCCTCGATGAATTGGATATACTCCTCGATTGAGTATTCGAGAGGAAGATAGTTAAAGATATAACCGGGATCGACGAACATTTCATTAAGTGGATAAAAGCAAAACCAAGTCTCCTTCTCATTAATTAAACCACATAACGCGTTCATCTTCGTGTTTAATTTAATCAAATCACTCAATCAAAACTCCCCCCATTTATTTACTAGTTACATAAAAAGAAAGTTATTCCTTTCCCTGTGGATACGAACTCTACTACGCTATACTACATATTAGTGCTAGTATTGAAATTATTTTGAGTGCACACACGACAAAGTGCACGTCAAATTTGGCGCTGTTGCCGGGGAAAGGCAATTATTTTTCTTTTTTATTTTATTTCAAGATAAATAAATAAAAAACAATAATAAAAATATAAAGAATTCTTATTTTCTATTCCTGAGCTTTGTTTGAGTATATGGTTAAACACCGATCTATAAACCAAATCACCTACCAAACAAATCCCGAAACGGAACAAGCCTTCGAGAGGTTTAGGAATTTATTTCCGAATACTTCTTCGGAGGAATCATCAAGTGCTAGCTCCAACTCTAGCGAATCTGAAGAGCCAATCACTATGGCTCAAGAGACAAGAACATTGAGGGAGCTCACAACTCCGAACTTGAATCAACAACCATTGTGTATTACCTTCCCTACTCTTGATGAGGGTAATACATTTGAGCTAAAATCTGGGCTCATACATTTATTTCCATCTTTCCATGGCATGAGAGGAGAAGACCCGAATAAACATCTTTCGGAGTTCCACATCGTTTGCACAAGCATGTGCCCAAACGGTGCCACAGAAGAGCAAATAAAACTGAGAGCCTTCCCATTCTCCTTGAAAGATACCGCGAAGGATTGGCTTTTCTATCTTCCTTCGGGAAGCATCAACACATGGGCACAAATGAAGAAGTGCTTCCTCGATAGGTATTATCCTGCTTACATCTCATCTTCTCTCAAAAAGCAAATAAGCAACATCGAGCAAAAGGATGATGAATCCTTATATGAATTTTGGGAAAGATTTAAGAAGCTATGTGCTAGCTGTCCCTATCATGGCTACTCAGAACAAGACCTCATCTTATACTTTTATGATGGTCTTGTTGATGATGATAGAAGAATGGTGAACGCCACTTGTGGAGGCAGCATTGTTAATAAAACTCCTTCACAAGCTATAAATCTTATCTCGGAATTGGCCTAGAACTCACGGCAGTTCGGTCGCGGATCCTCAACTCGTAGAGTTGCCGCTGCAGAATCGACATCATCACTGGAGAGTCAAGTTGCCGGCTTGACTTCTTTGGTTAAGGATTTCCTCTTAAAATCCAAGACCCAAGAAGTCAAGGTCTGCGACATTTGTACACAACAGGGGCACCCCACGGACTCATGTCCAACTCTTCAAGAAGACAATCTAGAACAAGTCAACGCATTGGGTTTCCAAGGACATCAACAAAGGAGGTACGACCCATTCCCCAACTCTTACAACCAAGGACTGAGGGATCATCCAAACTTGAGGTATGGAAACCCCCAACAATCCAACCCATCTTCTCAACCACCTTTCAACAATCAAGGCTCAAATTCTCAACCTAATATGTCAACTGATGACATGATAAGAGCTTTGACTTCAAACATGGTTACCATGCAACAAAGCATGGGACAATTTCAACAAACCATGATACAATTCCAACATGAAACAAAGTCAAGCATTAAAAATTTGGAAACTCAAGTTAGCCAAATTTCAAATGCCGTAAACCGATTGGAAGCAAAGGACTCGGGTAAACTCCCATCTCAAACGGAGCAAAACCCGAGACAACATGTGAATGCAATCATGTTGAAGGAGGTAGAAAAGAATGACCAAGAGATCGAGGAGGTTGATCATGAAGAAGAAGCTCAATCTGAGGAGAGAACCACAAAGGCGAAACTTCCTCCATTTTCATCGTATGAACCAGTAGCCCCATTCCCCGAGGCATTGATGGAGACAAGGAAGCTGGAGAAAGATACTGACATCTATAAAACTTTCGCCAAGTGTGAGGTAAACATTCCGCTCCTTAACTCAATTAAAAATGTTCCCCGTTTTGCTAAATTTTTAAAAGAAGTATGCAAAACAAAACGAAAGGATGAGTCGAAAGAAAAGCAAGAGGTCAAGGTGAGTGAACATGTATCGGCTCTATTTCAAAAGAAACTTCCCAAAAAATGTAGCGACCCGGGCATGTTCACCATACCTTGCAAGATAGGGAACACCGCATTTTCTAAGGCCTTGTTGGATTTAGGGGCATCCATAAATGTCATTCCTTACTCTCTGTATAAATCCCTACAACTCGGCCCACTACATCAAACTGCTGTAGTGATTCAACTAGCAGATCGATCTAATACTTACCCAAAAGGTGTATTAGAAGATGTGCTAGTAGAAGTAGAAAATTTAGTTTTCCCTGTTGACTTCTATGTCCTTGAAATGGGAAATGATGACCAAACGACGCCCATCCTGTTGGGTAGACCTTTCTTAAAAACCGCAAAAACAAAAATTGACGTGTCTAGTGGTTCATTAACTTTAGAGTTCGATGACCAAAAAGTAGAATTCAATATCTTTGACTCTACAAAAAAACAAATTAAAAATCAATCCCTTTGTTCTTTAAATGTTTTTGAACCACCAACACTGAATATTTTTGTTGAAGAGGAACCAAAAAAATCTATTTTGAAAGGAAAATCACCTACTATTGAGGTGGTAACAAGGAAGAAAATTCGATCTTACTGGAAAAGGCCGAAGAAGAAAGCTGAAACGTGTCCCAACATGGCCTTTGAAAATAAAACAAGGGATGCTCACGATCCCACTTAAAACAAAAAATAAAATAAAAATAACGTCGTGCCGCGACATTAAATCAAGCGCTTTTTGGGAGGCAACCCAAGTTTGTATTTTGATCATTTTCATTTTTGTGTGTGTGAGAAAAGATTTTCCAAAAAAAAAAAAAAGACCTGGGATTGAACCCGGTCGGGTATAAAATACTACCCGGTCGGGTCTCTTCATAAAACACAGCACCCGGCCGATCACTCGGGCAAGGCAGATATGGAACAAGGTAAAAAATCAATACGCCCGACCGGGTCTTCTCCATAAACCCGGCCGGGTGTTTTGCTTAAAAAATTCTGGATAAGCGGGAGTTAGGCCCGACCGGGTCAACTTACCCCACCCGGCCGGGTCGTCGCGAATTCTTTCACAGACTCAGCTGGCCATCCTCTTCCTCACTTTCTCTTCTGCAAACACGAACCAAACTCCGCCAAAACACCATTTTCAAACTCCATACATTTGAATCCTCTCCATTTTTACACCAAATTCATAAAAAAAAAAAAATCATCCTCTTCATCTCCTCTTCACCCTCTACACCCACCAAGACACCCACAACCCACCAAAAATCCAAATCACCCTACTCCACTAACAACAAACGTCGAAATCTCCTCAACCAAAAAGAAAGAAATGACACCAGAAAGGGGAAAGAGATTCATTCTCTTGGACATCTCGGACACAAGCACTAGGGACAGTGCTTTGATTAGCTTGGGGGGAGAATTTCATGGGAAACTCACATTCATACTCTATATTCTTAAGTTATTAAAAAAACATAAAAAAAGAAAAAAAAGCTTGTTAAGTTGAAAACCTGAAAATGCAACTTAAGCAAAAATAAAGCAAAAATAAGAGTGAGTTGTGAGGATTGAAACAGAAAAATGTGGGAAGCTGGGATGAAAACCCGAAAGGGCACCTAGGCAAAATGAGAGAATGAGAGAAAGTATTTTCTTTTATTTCTGCAGGATCCTAAGGGTAACGAAAAAAAATAGGTTGATAGGAAGTATGGAGTTGAAGACCCCTCTTTACTGTTATATTTTTGGGGATATTTTTTGTTTTGTTCTAAAAACACACGTGGATGTTGGTGTTGATACTTTTGTCATTTTAAGGACTTCTTGGGCTGGATTTGGTTTCCTCGAGACGAGTAAAGGTTCAAGTGTGGGGGTGTTTGATATGCACTAATTAGTAGTGCATAAGTGTATCTTTTTATGTTTGATTTGTGTGGTTGTTTACCATTTTATTTAGTTTGTAAACATTTGTGTGACTTTAGTTGTAATTGTATTTTAGTTCTCATTTGTAAGTTGTAAAGTAGAGTTAGGATTTATGGTGTTGGAAAGGAAGACTTTGAAGTGAAGAAAAATGATTATTGGCTGCCCAGGACAATCACCCGGTCGGGTGAGGTATTGCACCCGGTCGGGTGAGGTATTGCACCCGGTCGGGTGAGACATTGAAATGCGAAACTGCTCAGGAAATTACATCACCCGGTCGGGTGAGGTATTTCACCCGGTCGGGTCTGACTTGACCCGGAACACCAGAACGTGGAAGATATTTGATTTTGACATGCACCCGATCGGGTGGGCACTTTACCCGGTCGGGTACCCGGCCCAAGGTGTTGAAAAACACCTATAAATAGCACACTTTTCCTTCACTATTTTCCATCCCTTCTTCCATACTCTTAAGCTCAGTTTAGAATAGTATTTCTTTTATAGTTTTATAGCATGTTTAGTCTCCAAATGAGGAGCTAAACTCTTCCATCTTGGTTTTGCTCCTTTGAAGCTTAATGAATTTGTAAGTTGTGAGTTATTATCTTTAATCTTCTTCCTTGAATATTAATTCTTCCTTTAAATACTATTTCTATATCAATGTTGGGGAGTGTTACTAAGATGACAATTAGTTAACATCTTGACATTAGTTATAGTAATAGTTATTTCTTCCTCTACGTTAATATCGGGGAGTGTTACTAAGATGACAATTAGTTAACATCTTGATATTAACTATAGTAGGTATCATCTTCTTTAATATTCTTTCTTGAGTATTATTTAATTCCTATTCATATTTCATATTAATATTTTGAACATTACTTCAAGGATCAACTAGTTTTGTTTCATATATTAATTAATACTAGAATCGGTCGATTAATACGCTTGTTATTAATTCGGTCCTTTCACGGTAGTAAACTTGGATTATTAATGCATGCATCTCATGGTTAATAATCTAAGGGGAATTAATTACATTGATTAACCAATAAATCGCTTGTGTTGAGGTTATCAATCTCAATCGTTTTCATCTTAAGTTTATTGCTACTATCAAGTTAATATACGACGCTTGTTCTATATTGACTCGATAGTAAGTTTTATTAATGAACGCATCTCGTTATTAATAACTACCCTCAATGAACCGGATATACTCCTCGATTGAGTATTCGAGAGGAAGATAGTTAAAGATATAACCGGGATCGACGAACATTTCATTAAGTGGATAAAAGCAAAACCAAGTCTCCTTCTCATTAATTAAACCACATAACCCGTTCATCTTCGTGTTTAATTTAATCAAATCACTCAATCAAAACTCCCCCCATTTATTTACTAGTTACATAAAAAGAAAGTTATTCCTTTCCCTGTGGATACGAACTCTACTACGCTATACTACGTATTAGTGCTAGTATTGAAATTATTTTGAGTGCACACACGACAAAGTGCACGTCAGTTTATATGAGGCAACCTCAAGGTTTTGTTCATCCATCTTTTCCTAATCATGTTTGCCGCCTTCGTAAGGGCCTTTACGGACTCAAACAAGCCTCTAGAGCTTGGTCTCACCGTTTTAGTGGTTTCTTATTGAGTCGTGGTTTCACACAAAGCAGGTATGATTCATCCATGTTTATTTATCGCACTCAGTCCTAGGTGGTTTATATTCTTTTATACGTGGATGATATTTTGATTACTGGATCTTCAGCCTCTTTTGTTTCCTCTGTTATACACACATTGTCACTTCAGTTTGCCATGAAGGATTTGGGGGATTTCATTATTTCTTGGGTGTTTAAGCACAACGTACACCTAAGGGCCTATTTTTATCACAGGCTAAATGAGAAAACTGTCAAATAAGCCCCCCCCACTACTACATAAAAGTCAATTGAGCCCCTCAACTAAAACAACACTCAATCAAACCCACAAACACATAAAAAATTGTCAATTTGGCCTATTTGGCCGGTAACCTTCCAATTCAAGGTGAATTGCTTACGTGGTATATGAGTTGGCTTTTAATTTTATCTTATCCCTTTTTTCTTTCCCTATTCTTTCCCAGCGCTTATCTTTTTGGTTCTCTTCCCATACGCTAATCAGAAGCAACTGGTCAGCAAATGTGCTTTCTTCCTCGTAGGTCCACGCCTCCACCCTCTTGCCTCTAAAGCTCGCCGGCGTTGCAGACTTGCAGACGAGCTCGTGTTCTGTCACGAAGACGGTGAATCGCTCACATCGATTTGTGTATGGTGCGAAGGGGAGTTGTGTGTTCTGCCGCGAGAGAGGGGTGGTTGCGAAGGGGAGTTGTGCGTTAAAACTAAACGACAAGGCAGAGATCTGGTCCGCCACTAGCCGATGCCATTTGCCGGTGCCATCTTAAGACGCCGCTGCTCGTCGATGGTCTTCGTGAATGGGCCGCGCCGGGGAAAGAGAAAGAGACAAAGAAAGAAAGGAACTGACGCCAGAGACCGATGGGGTGGTTGTGAAGGGGAGCTGTGTGTTGGACGGAAGGGGCATGTATTTTCTCGGTCATCGGCCGGTGCCATCCTCATAACCGCTAGTTACTAGCTGTCTTCATCAATGGCCAATTGAAGTCAAAGAGACGGAGAAAAGAAAGGCAAAAAGAAAGACAGAGAAATAAAGAAAACAGAACAGGAAAAAAAGCAAAATTAAAATTAAAATCCACATTGACATAGTTCACCGGGAAACCGGAAATTTACAGGTCAAAAAGCTAATTTGACAATTTTATATGGGTTTGTGGGTTTGATTGGAGGTTGTTTTAGTTCAGGGGTCCAATTGACTTTTTTGAATTAGTAAGGGGGCTTATTCGACAGTTTTCTCCAGGCTAAATATATATCTGATCTCTTACGCCGCTTTCATCTTCATACTGTCAAACCAGTCCGTACCCCCTTACCTTCGTGTACTACCCTCTCTCTCACAGATGGGGAACTTTTATCTGATGTTACTGAGTACCGCAGTATGGTAGGTGCTCTTCAGTATCTCACTATTACTAGACCTAATATTACTTATGATGTACACCTTGTGTCTCAGTTTGTGCATGCTCCACGTACTACTCACCTTTTGCCTGTCAAGAGAATTTGCAGGGTACCAGCACGCATGGTCTATGGTTACGGGCAGACAAAAACATTTCGGTGGTTACAACATACTCAGATGCAGATTGGGCAGGTTGTCCAGACAGTTCGCGGTCTTCTACAGGATATGCGGTTTTTCTAGGATCTAATTTAATTTCTTGGCGATCCAAGAAACAACCTACAATGTCGAAATCTTCTACTTAGGCCGAGTACAGGGCTATTGCTTACACTGTCCAGGACACCCTCTTCATGAGATCACTTCTCGCTGACATGGGTATTTTTATTTCGGCCCCTGTTAATCATCTCTTTGATAATGTCTCAGCTTTATATTTGGCCGTTAACCCCATTCAGCATGATCGGAGTAAGCATATTAAAATTGATTATCACTTTTTTCGTGAATGAGTGGCACATGGAGATCTTGTGGTGAAGCACATTCCTACACAGTTGCAGTTAGCTGATATCTTCACCAAGAATTTGTCTAGTCAGCGTTTTGAATTTTTACGTTCCAATTTGCACGTGATTTCCCCTGCACAAATTGAGGGGGTGTAATAATGCAATATTTAGGGATTACTTTGTAATATTCCATAACTCAGTTTTATTATAAATATAAGGCTAAAGCACCCAATAGGGTAAGCCATTATTCTCCAATTCATACTTTCGTATACAAAGTTGTGTATGTAAAATGTAAAAGGGAAATTATCATTGACCTCCCTCGAGGTTTCGCGTATTATCACCTAGACCCCTGCACTATTAAAAATATACACTTACCCCCTCTTTATCCTTTAATGAAAATTTAGTAAGTCTTAATTGCGTTTAGCAAAAGTATAAATTTAGTTTTATAAATTTTCTCACTTGCAAACTTAATATGATAATTAATAAATTTATATGTATTCAGAACCTTTCCACCATACTTTTTTTTGCAAGCACGCATACTTTCTAATGAAATAATCCTTATTATTGACAAATTTATTAGGTACATAACTACATCGACATGTGAGAAAAATTATAGGAATAGTAACAGACACAATCGAAAGGTACGACTTAAAACAATAAATCGCTGTTACTTTTAAAAGTTCGGAAATATATCCGAGATTGTAGAAATTTTGATGAAACTTTTCTAACGAAGAAAATACACGAGAATATAATGACCGCTTTTTGAATTAAGATTTTAGGTTGGGACCGAGACCAGACCGGTGAAAAAGAGGCCTCATGCCTCACTTTTTGGGACCGGGATTGACGCCCATGTTTTAACTCCGTTCATTTTTTCATTAAAACCATTGAGAACATTTTAAAATGAGTTATAGTCCAGTTAAATGTTAAAAAATAGGTAGTTAAAAATGTTTAAATTATTAATTAGAAGCGAACCTAAATCAATTAGGAGATTGGAACCGAAGATAAGGTCATGGGCCGCCCTAATTATTTAGCACTCATTAGTTTGGGTGTGGACCCCATCATAAACTATAATTTCTTTACCAATAATTTACATGTAGACACGATCATATTTTGTCAAATATTAATTTACAAGTTATTACTATACCTATAATGATCTCACTTTCAGAGATAACAAAGTGTCTAGAGTGCATATTGGGAATTTCTTGCATTCAATTTTTAATTTAGTAAATATCACTTTTGAGTCAATTTGGTTCATTTAAGTTGATTTCTTTCAACTTTTGACAAATTTAGCATATTTTGATCATTTTCAATTGAGTAAAGTTAGTCACTTTACAAATTCAAAGACATAAATGAACTATCTAGAGTGAGGTCAGTTTTAGTCATTTTTTTATTTTATTTTGTTCAACTTCCGTTGTTTTTAATATGGATAAATTTACTAATTACGCGATCAGATTTGTATTAAAAGCGGACATAACGAAAAATTATGAAATTATACCTATAATTTTCTCTAAATATAGATTAGAAGTTATTTAACCATCATTAAAGATAGGGAGGGGTAAGAGTATATTTTTGATAGTATAGGGGTGTGATTGATAATACATCAAACCTCAAGGGAGGTCGATGATAATTTCCCAATGTAAAATGTGCATTATTGCATTTATTTAAAAATGGAGGTAATACAAATTACATGAGTATCTCTCAAAAACTATCTTGTGTTGTGAAATGAAGAAGATGAAGAACAGATTTAAGAGATAGATATATTATTAATAACCTCTAAATAACTTCTTCTTTTATCTCTGAGATTTCTGATTTTCTAAGTTAATTTACAAGACTTCATCAAGCTCCTATTTATAGTGTTTGAGCTTGATGATTAGTCACCTAAATGATGAGTCTACAGATTTGGTGGCAATAACAAATTGAGCCACCTGTTCTAACTAGGTTACAAGGATCATTACAAGGATGATGAATAGCTAGGTGTCCTAATGACAAGGATGAACAATTCACACATGTGTTTCTCGGGAATTTACAACACTCCCCCTTGAATGTTCATCCTTGAATATGTATTTGTTGTTTTTAAAAACTTATTGTGAAAATTAAGGGGTAAAGATTACGACTTATAATGTCGTTGTATTTGGATGTACTGTCTCGTTAAAAACCTTATCAGGAAAAACCCAGTGGGATAAAAACCTGATGAAGGGAAAAAGAGTGCAGTGCATTCAAATACTCCCCCTGAATTTAATATAAATTATTAAGGTGGCGCATGCCGATTTGCTGTACAAGTTCCATGAACTTCTTCGGGGGTAATGATTTGGTGAAGAGATCGGCTGGATTTTCACTGGATCTGATTTGTTGAATGTTGATCGTCCCTTCTTTCTCAAGGTCATGAGTAGAGAAAAACTTTGGAGATATGTGCTTCGTTCTATCTCCTTTGATGTAGCCTTCTTTAATTTGAGCTATGCATGCGGTGTTGTCTTCGTAGATCACAATCGGGTGACAACTAATAGCTTTCATACCACATTCATCTTGGATGTGTTGAATCATAGATCGCAGCCACACACATTCTCTCCCAGTTTCATATAGTGCAATTAATTCAGAATGATTTGATGATGTAGCTGTCAATGTCTGTTCATAGATCTCCATGAGATTGCGGTGTTACCATAAGTAAATACGTACCCGGTTTGTGATTTCACCTTTTGAGGATCTGATAAGTATCCAGCGTCTGCATATCCGATTAAAGAAGCTTTTGCATCTTTGTGGTAGAATAGACCGAGATCAATTGTACCACGGAGATAACGGAATATGTGTTTGATCCCGTTCCAATGACGTCTTGTTGGACATGAGCTGTACCTAGCTAATAAATTTACAGAAAATGCAATATCTGGTCTAGTATTATTAGCTAAATACATTAGAGCTCCGATAGCACTCAGATATGGTACTTCGGGACCGAGTATATCTTCGTCGTCTTCTAGTGGACGGAATGGATCATCGTGTATGTTGAGAGATCGAATGACCATTGGTGAAGTCAAAGGATGAGCTTTGTCCATATAGAATCTCTTCAATACTTTCTCGGTGTGATTGGATTGGTGGATGAAAATTCTATTCTTCAAATGCTCAATTTGAAGTCCGAGACAAAATTTGGTTCTCCCGAGATCTTTCATTTCAAATTCTTTCATAAGATATTTTGCAGTATTTTCAATTTCATCGGGAGTTCCAATAATATTTAAGTCATCAACATATACTGTAATTATGGCGAATCCCGAATTTGATCGCCGAATGAAAACACATGGACTAATCGGATCATTCTTATATCCTTCTTTGAGAAGGTATTCACTGAGACGATTATACCACATTCGTCCAGATTGTTTTAGTCCATACAATGACTTTTGTAATTTAATGGAAAACATGTCTCGAGTTTTCGAGCTATAAGCTTCAGGCATTTTAAATCCACCGGGAACTTTCATATAAATGTCTGTATCAAGTGAACCGTATAAATATGCGGTCACTACATCCATTAGGCGCATTTGCAGCCTTTCAAAAACAGACATGCCAATGAGAAACCTTAATGTAGTTGCATCCACTACTGGAGAATAGGTTTCTTCATAATCAATTCCCGGCATTTGAGAAAAACCTTGGGCAACAAGTCGGGCTTTATATCTAACAATTTCATTCTTTTCATTGCGTTTACGCACAAATACCCATTTAAAACCCACAGGTTTTATGCCTTTTGGCGTAGGGACTATCGGTCCAAAAACATCACGTTTTTCAAGTGATTTTAATTCAGCCTGAATAGCTTCATTCCATTTTGGCCAATCGTGTCGTTTCCGACATTCTTCTATTGATGTTGGCTCATTGTCATTGTTTTCATTCATAACATTTGTGGCAACGGCATAGACAAATATCTCATTAATATCAATATCTTTTCGATTCCATTGCATTCCAGTAGAAACATAATTTATTGAAATTTCATAATTATCAACGTTTCTATCAGTATCTGGAATATCTTCCTCATTTAAGGAAGTTGAATCATTATTTGAGATGTTTGTTTTGTCAATATCATTTTCTATGCCAGTATTTTCAAATTGTTCATTTTCTTGTTCAGAAGGATGAACATCTTTGGCATCACAGATCAATTCCTGCCTTTTAGTCTTTCTTGGTTTTATGTCTTTTGATCCAAGTGGCCTGCCACGCTTTTTGCGTATAGAATAATCATTTGCAAGAGATTTTTCAGAATTCTCTGCAGGAATTTCGATTCTGGCAGGGGCATTCATAGCAGGAATATGTGACTTTGTCACTTTCTTTGTATCTGTGAATGCATCAGGCAACTGATTTGCAACATTTTGTAAATGAATTATCTTTTGCACCTCTTGCTCACATATATTTGATCTAGAATCAAGGTGTGATAATCCTGTTGCATTCCATGTTATTTCTTTCGTACTTGGGTCCAATTTATTAATTTCTCCCCCTAAGGTTGGGAATACTGTCTCATTGAAATGACAGTCAGTGAACCGTGCGGTGAATAAGTCACCAGTCATCGGTTCAAGATATTTGATTATTGAGGGCGA
Source organism: Cuscuta epithymum (assembly GCA_945859915.1). Taxonomy (NCBI): domain Eukaryota; kingdom Viridiplantae; phylum Streptophyta; class Magnoliopsida; order Solanales; family Convolvulaceae; genus Cuscuta; species Cuscuta epithymum. The sequence continues at coordinate 137,587 of CAMAPF010000020.1, forward strand.
TTCAAATCCAACGTAAATTCCCAACCTTCTTTGAGGACCCATTTTTGTACGATGAGGTGGAGCAATCGGAACATAAACAGCACAACCAAATATTTTTATGTGTGCTAAGTTTGGCTCTTGTCCAGTAACTAATTGCATTGGGGAATATTCATGATATGCAGTTGGTCTAAGCCGAATTAAATTTGCTGCATGCAAAATAGCATGTCCCCAAGCTGATGAAGGTAAATTACACTTCATTAATAATGGTCTAGCGATTAATTGTAATCGTTTAATCAAAGATTCAGCAAGACCATTTTGTGTATGGACATGAGCAACAGGGTGCTCCACATCGATCCCAATCGACATACAATAGTCGTTAAATGATTGGGAAGTAAATTCTCCTGCATTATCAAGTCGGATTCTCTTTATAGAATGATCCGGAAAATGAGCTCTTAATCGTATAATTTGAGCGAGGAGTTTAGCAAATGCTAAATTTCTAGTCGATAAAAGACTAACATGTGACCAACGTGTTGAAGCATCAATCAACACCATAAAATATCGAAATGGTCCACATGGTGGGGCTATCGGCCCACAAATATCTCCTTGAATCCTTTCTAAAAATGCAGGTGATTCAGTTGCAATTTTGGTCTTAGAAGGCTTGATGATCATTTTGCCAAGAGAACAGGCATTACAAGGAAAATCACTTGATAATGGAACCCTGATATTCTTTAATGGGTGTCCAAGTGAAGTCTTAATGATTTTATGCATCATTACTTGGCCTGGGTGACCTAAACGGTCATGCCACAACATGAATGTTTTCTGATCATCTAACTTTGCGTTAGAAACCAAATTTATTTCGAATGGACTAATATAAGTGAAATATAGTCCTGAGGAATAGGCTGGCATTTTTTCACAAATATGTTTAGTGCCAGATTTAGTTGTCGTAAGACAAATATATTCCTTTTGGTTTTCATTCATGGTTTCTATGTGATAACCATTTTGACGCATATCTTTAAAGCTTAATAAATTTCTCCGTGATTTGCTGGAGTATAAAGCGTCGTTTATAAGTAATTTTGTCCCGTTAGGGAGCCTCACATATGCTTTCCCAGAGCCTTCAATGAGCTTCGCAACACCTGATATTGTATTGACTTTAGCTTCAACTAAAGTTATTTGAGAAAAATATATTTTATTTCTCAAAATGGTGTGCGTTGTAGCGCTGTCTATCAGACATAATTCTTGATTCATATCTTCAATATATAAACATAAGCTTGATCACAAAATATGCATATTATTTAACATAAAAGTACATACTGCGTATATTACACACTTATTTATGAAAACAACATAAAGGTAACCTAAAGAAAAAGTACAAGACGACATAAACTACTGTTTTACAATATGTAAAAGTCTTATAATTTATTTTGTGTTATTTTGATCAGTGGCAAATGCATCATCCATTATGCTATCATCCATGAAGAAGTCGGACACATCAAATTTTGGCAGAGATGGAGTTGTGTCATTGACATAATTTGCTTCCACATTTTTGCCTTTGTTCAAATTCATGGAAGCTTGAAATAACTCCACAAGATGCTTTGCAGTACGGCATTTGTTAGCCCAGTGTCCCGTCATGCCACATTTGTAACAAGTCGTCTTCACCGAGGTTTTTGTAGGGCGATTTGTTTGATGGGCTTTTTGTTTGCCCTTGCCCTTGTAATTTGGTCTTTCGACCCGTTTATATCCTCGGTGGGACTTGTTATTATGGCCATTAAAATGCCCACGTTTAAAATGCCTTCTACTGACACTGTATGTTGCATTTGATTCAGTGGCTAAATTATGGCCAGATGGACCATAAACAGAAGGACTAGAACCAGTGGGTCTCAAATTATGATTTTTCATCAGAAGGTCATTATTTTGCTCAGCTACCAATAATACTGATATTAAGTCGGAGTATTTTTTAAAACCCTTTTCTCTATATTGCTGCTGTAGCAGCATATTAGAAATATGCATTGTAGAAAAGGTTTTCTCCAACATATCAGCATCAGTGACTTTTTGCCCACATAACTTTAGTTTGGATGTTATTTGGAACATAGCAGAATTATAGTCACTGATAGATTTAAAGTCCTGGAATCTTAGATTGATCCAGTCATACTGAGCTTTTGGCAAAAGTACCTTTTGCTGGTGACCATACCTCTCTTGTAAATTGTCCCATAATTCTTTTGGTTCATCAACCAAAAGATATTCAGATTTGAGACTTTCATGGAGGTGATGACGGAGGAAAATGATAGCTTTCGCTTTGTCTTGGGAAGATGATGGCTTATTTGCCTCAATAGTGTCTTCCAGACCGTTGGCCTTTAAATGTGCTAAAGCATCCACTTTCCATTCCAAATATTTTTGGCCGGACAGATCAAGAACGTCAAATTCCCTTTTGCTAATATTTGACATGATATACTACAAGAATGATTAATTTTGGTATAATTAGTAAAGTGCATATTTACATCAACAAATACTTACTAGTAGATTAATACCTCGTATTTCATAGTAGTATAAAGTATGATTAATGCTCTATCACAAATTTATTTACGGAACAAACTAGTTGTAATATAACTAAACTGAATAGGCTAATATCGTGACCACGTGCCTCTGATAGATTTAATTGTCATGTAGTATAATTTATCTCTTTTATTAATTTATTTGTAAAACTAAACGGTTGCCAAATGAAAAAGGCTTCAAGTATCTGATCATTTGTGCAGAACAGTCTGTTTCTTTGACGTAAATATTAGAGATATGTATGCACGTGAATTGTCTGACCCAGTGGCGGAACCAGGACTCGTGACTCGCAGGGGCACAATAACAAAGAAATCATATACTACGTACTACTAAAAAAAATCATATGCATCACGAATATAGCAATAAACAAAACTATAAAATTAAAAAAAAACTACTTAAAGAGTACCTTAATTTTGATTACAACCTGATGCGTCAAATGAAGGAGATTCATTGAGAGGGGACAATCTTTGTCTTCGAGATGTCATACTCTGAAATCGCTTCATAATGACTTCATTCTCAATTTTAACAAATATATCTTTCTCGATGTAACACACCAAGCAATCTGTCAAGTATTCCTCTCCCATCTTGTTGCGCAAATCACCAACAATGTCATCATCGGACAATTCAACTTCTATTCGATCCTTTTTAACATTATTTTCATTGTTAAGAATGACATTAGCTGATGAAGAAACTAAATTATTCGATGAAGAACCACCAATTCTTGGATGTTTAGGTTCCGGTGTATAATATCGTAACATAACGATATTTTGTCAAACAATCTAGGCCAATTACAATTGAAATAATATGAGTATAATTGTATAAATTACATTATAACAAATTAACAACATTAACTAAATCAGTAAATACACAATTATAACTTTACAATATAATTAACATTTTAATGAGATTATCAGTTATCACAACATAATTGCCAAAAACTTCAACACTGTATTTGAATTCAAGAAATAAAAGTATTCAACAATTAACATTTTATTTGAATTAAACAAATACAATTCAATAAATAAAATTTTTTAAATGAAATTATCATAAAAACAATTAGTTTAAGGCATTAAAAGGCTTACTAGGAGCCCAACCGTCCAGGAGTCTAGAGACGCAGTCGCTAATCGCTATTCTAGTTCCGACTCGCTGACTCACTGCTGTGATTTGCTGGCGTTACACGCAGGGGCAGAGGCTTGACCGCTTGAGTTGGGACTTGGGATCTTGGTGTTTTGGCTTTTGGGGAGTTGGGTTGTGGGCTGTCCCAGGGAAGAGTTTTTGGGATTGGGCTGGCACAAGGGAAAGGGCTAAGGTAAAGGGCTTTTGGAATTGGGCTGCAGGGGCTCAACTAATTAAATGTTAATATATACGAAGTATATACATATATATTATAAAAAGAAAGAAAAACACTGCAGGGGCACGAGCACCTCCGGGCACTAGGCTGGTTCCGCCCCTGGTCTGACCTTGAACGGTGCATGACTAGATACAAAAATATACAGAACCCGTGATAACAAAAAAACAAAACATCTTTCTTAAGACAAGATCATCCAGTAAATTTTATAATATTAAATATTAATATCTAATCGTAAATTGCCGCATGTGAGACACGTAACTCATTTCTCAGCCTTCTCATTTAAATATATATACTTGTTAGCATTTTTCTTTTCGGTGTTTACGTTACTTTAATTTAAAGCTCATCTAGCCAGGAACAACATTTTACTCATTAGGCCGCAGCTAGCTAGTTGACTAGTTCTTTCTACTTTCATCATCTATCATTCTTTTAATTCGTAAACTTCACCGGTGTATTAGTGTATATATCAGTCATCTTTATTTTACATTTGTTTAGCCTCTACAACATGTTCTTCTCTACACCCATACTGTGCTTACAATTTTGAGACACTCATACTAAAAAGGGAAAAGGGGCAAATAAGCCCTCGAACTAATAAAAAAAAAAGCAAATAAGCCCTTTTATAGGCGGTTCTGTCCGATTATCATCATTTAGGGAGGTTTTCGGTGGAATTTTTTCATAATTTTTTTTGAACATCTTCTTCATTAAGTCTAGTTTAGCCATACCGAATTTCAGTTAAAAATTCAACCGGGAAGGCACTCAAATGATTTTTGGAAATATACTGCGTTGTTTAACTGCACAGTTATCTTCAAAAATTCATTTGACTGTCTTCCCGATTGAATTTTTAGCTGCAATTCGGTATGACTAAACTAGACTTAATGAATAAGATGCTCAAAAAATTTCATCAAAAAATTCCACCGGGAACCTCTCCAAATGACAATGGCCGAACGGAACCTCCTACAAAAGGGCTTATTTGCACTTTTTTGATTAGTTCGAGGGCTTATTTGCCCCTTTTCCCTACTAAAAATTTATCGAGAACCAGTATTGTGTTTCGAAAACTCCCCTCATATCATTTTCTCCTCTATTAGTTGTCCACAATATTCTTCTATGAATAATTAAGTGATGATTATGGTGCTTTTATTTTATCAGAAGAAATCAATCATGCAAAGGTATGTTATTTGTATTATTTAATACGAAGTATATGCGTATATGATAGAAGATATTACTCCGTTATTTAAAACCCAGAATAATTTTCAAGTTTTGAATACTAAAATAAGATAATAAATATTGATGCTAATACCTGCAGGGGATGATGATTTCTTCAAGAGTTTTGAGCAGATTCGTGCTGATAACGTGTTGTGAAATGAAGAAGATGAAGAACAGATTTAAGAGATAGATATATTATTAATAACCTCTAAATAACTTCTTCTTTTATCTTTGAGATTTCTGATTTTCTAAGTTAATTTACAAGACTTCATCAAGCTCCTATTTATAGTGTTTGAGCTTGATGATTAGTCACCTAAATGATGAGTCTACAGATTTGGTGGCAATAACAAATTGAGCCACCTGTTCTAACTAGGTTACAAGGATCATTACAAGGATGATGAATAGCTAGGTGTCCTAATGACAAGGATGAACAATTCACACATGTGTTTCTCAGGAATTTACAACATCTTGCTCTAAATTGAAATGGTGCATAATTCCATTTGACATTTACTGTTTGACTTTAACTCCAACGACTTCTAGCATTCGGTCCAAGTCAATTAGTCATTTCTAAATACTCCCTCCGTCCCAGGGAGAAGTTCCCGGGTTGACTTTCACACATATTTAGGAAACAAAGTTACTGAGGGGTAAATTTTACTGTTTGGCACTGTTTCGACACTGTTTTGCACTGTTTCGACACTGTTTGGCACTGTTTTGCACTGTTTGACACTGTTTTGATGTAGGATAACTTTCCATTTAGGGAAATGAGAACTTTTTATTGGGACTATCAAAAAAGGAAAGTGCGAACTTCTCCCTGGGACGGAGGGAGTAAAAGTTTTACATCCATAATAAGCATTTTATTTCACGCATAATTGCATATACTCCGTAATACAGTAAAAAGTAGACATTTTTTGTTAGTTAAATTCCAAAAAGGGATTACCTTTTTAAAAAAAAGTGTCTATCTTTCAAAAAGTAAATTATTGATAATTCCGTGATTAGCATCAATTTCTGAAGTCAAAGGTTTTATGCCAGTATTGAAACAAATCAGCAGATCAGGCTGGAGCACTGATACAAATATACAATGGAGAAGGGAGACAGAGTGAAGGTAGCAGCTCTTACACTCGCCTCTTGCGCCACGCTTGCAATCTACATTTTCTTAGCGTCCAAACTTCATCATCGTAAAAGACGAAGTCGTAGAAATCCTTCGTCATCACCTCCTCCGTGTTATCTCAGAGCAGAACCCAAACCTCAGTACGATTTCAAACGTGTCTTGGCCGATAACTCTTATTCTCACTTCCAACACCTCAGCCTCCATCCCGCCAACACCTCCACCGCCGGTAACCGCCATAACTCTATTTTGTTTCATTTGTTGCTGTAAAAACTAAACTTTAAAGTTTTGTACTGTTAATCATCTCGATATTTAGGATCAAGGAGATACTAGAAACATATGAGTTTATAAGGCCTGGATAGAGTATCTCATAGAACTCGTGCAATCATTAAATTTTGCTTAATTGTGTGCTATTTGGTCACTTGAGTTACGCCAATACAGAATTGGATTGGATCACTCAACTAAATACATATAGGCACTTAGGACAGATCACACTTAAAAGGAACAACTTTCACCCATTAGTTCATTTGTTTCAAGATGATTCACTTGTCTCATTTAGAACTCTAGCAACTACGAGTGTGTAATATGAATTTGGTGTGTTTGATAGAGAAATGCACGAGTTTGCATCCATACATGGCAGAGATTTCGGCATTGCTGAAGGAGCCGAATCTGAAGGCTTTGGAGAATTATAATGAGAATTTGGATGAATTAAAGAGCCGTGGTTCGTATGTTTGGGTGGAAACTGGGTCACAGTTGCAGGAGTTGGCTGAAGTGTTGAGTGGGGAAAGGATATTTGGTGTAGATGTGGAGCATGATAGTGTGAGATCCTTCTTAGGTTTGACCTGCTTAGTTCAGGTTCACATATTGATTTTTTTTAAACTCTATTTTGTACACCCTTACTGAAATTTCCTCTTAGTAATTTGTCTCTATGTGTGTGCATAAGCTATGTATATTATACATATGTATAGAATTTTGATTAAATAAGAAATGACCTAAGGAGAGAAATGAAAATAAATACGGAGCAACAAATTTTAAAATTGTGCATTTTCTAAATCGAAAGATGCATTCTCATAAATGAAAAAACATGGAGTCATTTTTTTAAATGAAGTGATTTTTTTCTGTTATTGCAAAAAAACATGTAAACTCTATGAACCTCGATTTACACCACTTTGCATCATTCTCATTTTTCATCGGAAGAGCCATTCTAACCTGAACCGAACCATTCTCATATGTATTTCTCATATATACAAGTTCTAATGTTGGCTTTGGATGGGCGAAATAGATATCAACAAAGAGGGAGGATTATCTTGTTGATGCAATAGCCCTCCATGACTTGATGGGCATCCTTCGGCCTATATTTGCTGATCCAGGGATTTGTAAGGTAATTCGTTTAGACTGTGTATAGAACTGAGAATTTATATGTAAAGAGAATTGTCTTTCTTTGCGTGTGTTTACATTGGAAATTATGAAAGAGTCAAAGTTGACTATTTTTTAAAATTCCACGTATGTGCGGGTTATAAATTTCCATCAATTCCAATAGCCTAAGACTCACTATTTTATGGCTTGGGAATGTGATGGAACAAAACAGAATGGCTCACTAAACTGTGCACACTTCTTTCTTATGAAGCAGCCGTCAGTTCATGCAAAATTTTCTATGCAATTTTCATCATGGGTCATCCGGAAACAGTCTCTGTGCTTTAGTACAGGGGTATGGCTGCGTACATCCGAACCCCCTTACCCCACCATAGGTGAGAGCCTTTGCGGCACTGGGGTAATGTTATTGTTGTTGTTGTTTCGGGAATGCGGGTTATAAATAAAACATGTTCATTAAAATATCTGAAATTGATCTATTGATTTTCCCCAAAAATTTGATCCCGGATTGATCCTTGATGAAATGTTGCAGGCCATTAAGGTTTTGTGTGTTTGATTCTTCGTTTATTATTGGATTTTTAGCTTTGCCCTTTTTTATGAAACTAGTATGCCTTTTTTCATCGATTATCTTTGTTTGTGCATTAGGTATTCCATGCAGCTGATAATGATGTTCTCTGGCTTCAAAGAGATTTTCATATTTATGTTGTTAACCTATTTGACACTGCAAAGGTAAAGTTTGTCAAAAAAAAAATATAACCACCTTAAAGTTTTTCTAGCCGTCAAGATTAGTAGATTATTGCTCCTTGTGATTTTATAAAGGTTTCAATGTTTCATATTGCAGGCATGTCATGTTTTGTCTAAACCGCAGAACTCATTGGCATACTTGTTGAAAACTTATTGTGGTGTCATTACAAATAAACAATTGCGAGTAAGGTTCAAGGTTCAGTTATTGCAATCTCTTTCTCGCACAATATAAACCATATCGTTTCATTCCCATATTGGATTGGGTAAATGGGCATTTGTATGTGATATAATAATTCATTATTGAGTCAGGGTCACACAATTCAGTTATTATAATGAAAATTGTTGAACTACATGGTGTAACGTGTTAAAACAGCTTACAATATTTGAAGATTTAAATGACAGAGAGAAGATTGGAGGCAACGTCCTCTGCCAGAAGAAATGCTGCATTATGCTAAAAAGGATTCACACTATCTGATGTACATTGCGTGTTGTGTTTATAAGGAGCTGAAGATACACGATTTAGGTATTCTAAATTTATTTATTTAAATGACTATATCCTATGAATTTCACATTTCCTATCTATAGGTTACTTCTTTACTTGCTTCTTTATGCACAGAAAGTTCACCATGTCTCAAAAACAAATTGACTTTTGTTCTTGAGGCCACTAGTCGTTCCAATGCAACTTGTTTGCAACTATTCTCAAAAGTGATTGAAGCATATCCGGGATACTCTGCTGCTTCGTCAATAATTTCTCGATGTCATCGGTACCAAGGAAATCTCCCTTCCAACTTTGTCAATGCAAAGGTCTTATACTTTCAGTGTTAAGAAAATCTTCCACTTTTAGCCGCATGACTATTTAAGTCATTCCAATTTTTTGTCTAGGGCGATCATTATTCAACTTTGGGTTCACAAATGTAGAGTTTTTTTATTGTTTTCTACTTCTGGTCTCTCTAATCAATCAAGTGCCAAATTCTGCAATTCTTTCAATTTTTGCCACTTTAAAAACTGAAAAGGACCAAAACTGACACAAAATCATGGTAATGAACCAACAGGGGCAATAATGAAAGCCTGGACTAAAAATTGTAAATAGAGTGTAATAGTCGTGTGATTAAAATTTTTAATGTTTCAATCTTTTATTGGAAGAGTTTGTTAGATACCACTAAATGCTATTAACCTTATATCTTTTATGTTCGATTTGGCATTTAGTTTCATGACCTTGTGAGCAGACTGTGTGCATGGAGAGATATTATGGTGAGTCATGACTCATGAGTAGACTACGATTATTTTCAGTCACTGGTTTCTTTATCTGTTAATTCATGTGTTATGGTTTTCTTAGTTGGACATACTTACATAATCTCATTTTAACTTCATAATATAATTTGATATTCTTTTAGGCTCGAGTTCATGATGAAAGTTTAAGGTATGTTTTATCTGATCAAGCACTTGTTGCACTAGCAGCTAAAGCCCCTACAGATGTTAGAGATATACGCAAAATCATATCTCAATCCCATCCAAGTGTGTATCACATATCATCATTTCAATCTCCATCATCTCTAGCTTGTAGTCATATGGAATACTTTATGAGTCACTTATTTCAAGATGAAGTAGGTGAGGATGAGGAAAGCCTTCTTGAAATCCTTCAGAAATGCTTAGGTGTTAATGGAAGTTGTCCTCTCTTCGCCTATAATATTGCTTTGTTATCTGAAAGTAGCTTGGAAGTAGCCGACAGATCTGTGGTTAGAAATAAATCCGCAAAATCGTCTCTGGCTCGGAAGGCTCTTCAAGAGCTGTTTGACAAAACACAGCATTGCAAATCTCCAGTCTATGACAACTGTAGGATCTATACAAGTGATGGTCGGTTTTTAAGTTTCTGTGGCCGTAGAAAACTCGAGTGGTTAGTACAAATTTCATACACTTTTTTAAAACAAGCCTGGCAGCATATTAGACTTGGAATACGAGTCTCAACTCAAAATCTTATTTATCACTGCTCTCTCTTTTTAGTTTATTCAATACTACGTATGAATCTCTAATTCTCCCCTCCCTTTAAGTGGACGACTGAACCATTTCGAATCTAACCAATTGGTCACTTCCATTTCGGACAGACAACTAGAAAAACAAAATTGGGCTAAACCTTCTTTACTATGATAGAAATCAGGATTGTATTGAAATTCTTTGAGCCAAACCATACTATAACATTGAATCCATTCTGTTAGCTACTTAGCTAGTTCAACCATTGTGTTATCAACTCATCATTCTCGCTTTTTTTTAGGTGGGACTAACACCTTTATCAACATAGGTTATACGAAGTATATTAACTAGTAAGCTTATTGCAGGTATCTAAAGAAGAGTTTGGCAAAACTTGTTGAAGAGGACCCTCCTGCTATAATGCTTCTGTTTGAACCCAAACGACGTCCAGAGGATAAGGAGAAGGACTTGTGTTATGAAAATAAGAAAAATGTGTGTGTTCGATGTGGTGAAGGTGACCGTTACTTAAGATACCGTATTATACCTTTGTGCTACATAAAGCACTTCCCGGAACACTTTAACAGTTACAGATACCATAATCTTGTTCTCCTTTGTGTGGACTGCCACGAAATTGCTCATGCTGCTGGTGAAAGATACAAGGAGAAGATAGCTGAAGAGATTGGAATACCACTTTTTGTTGGTAAAGATGTTGATGGTTCTAGCCAGAATAAGAAACACACCCCACCAGATTTTGTTGTTTCAGATCATAATAATAATAATAATAATAATAATAATAATAATAATAATAATAATAATAATAATAATAATAATAATAATCAAGAGTCCAATACTGACATCATATGTAATCCAGTTGTATCAGAAAATGGGAATATCTCTACTGCGAGTGATTTAGTTGTACAAAGTGACGAGAGTGTTTCTTCTGAACAGTCAAAGGAATCAATGTTTGGGCATGGACCACATGGGAAGCGGGTTGTGGAATTTATACTCAAAGAACATGGGGACGAGGGAATTCGTGAATTTATTCAGAGATGGAGAGGAAATTTTGTAGAAGCCATTCATCCCCGTTTCCTGCCTGCACGTTGGAATACAAAGCACATGTTTGATTGAATCCTGTCCTACGATATAATGTTTGTGATAGGTATACATACAACACACAATATGTATTATCTTATAAACAACAACACTTACGTAAAAGATACTCCGTAACACATTTCTTGTTTCTTTAACTAAGAAATGTTGATTGATGCGGTGATGCCATGCTCTTTCACAAGCGATATTAGTTTCTAATGTAAAAAAGGAAAGAAAATGTTTGATTAATGGAAACTAATGGAAAACTAATGTTTGAGTAATTTACCAAAAAAGTCGAATCTTACATGTATATATTCAACTAGATCAATAATACTCCCTCTGTCCCGTTCAAATTGTCTCATTTTACATTTTCAAGAAATCCCACTATTGCTGTCAATCCTGTCATATACCAAATTTGGTAAAATTTGTGTGATTCTAAATCATTCTTACATAAATGAGTTTTAGGTATATTTAAATGATTCTAAGGTTTAATATTAAAGAAATGAGCATCAGTATTACTTTTTCAATAAATATAATTTTTTTTAAAGGAGTATACATTAATTATGAGTATTTTCTTAAAAGAAAATAGAAAAAAGTACAGATAACCTACCTGTGGTTGAGGTCATTTGCGGAGAGGGTCCTGCGTTTAACTTTTTCCCAAACTAATATTCGTGGTTTAATTCCGTTAGCGCCACAGGGACTCAGCCCATTGGCCGTTAATAAAGGCTGACGTGGATATTTTTTTTATTCAATTGGGTTCCGCGTGGGGTGTGGTAGGGCCTTGTCATTAAAACCCTTTGACTTCAGTCATTTAATATGTTTAAGCAAGGTTTAATAAGAGGAACGATAGGGCTGGAGCAATTCTAACGATGAGTTATTCGAAATCCAACTCTAGTGCAAACAGCAGGAGGATGGACGGACGAAGTGAATGGATTACGAGGTGCGACTGTGGTATCCAAGCTCCAATCTGGACAGCTACGACGGAGAAGAACAAAGGGAAAAAATTTCATGGGTGCGGTAGATATTTTGCAGGTGGGGCTGAAAAATGTAATTTTTTTGAGTGGGTTGATGATAGCGCTTGCGGAATGCCCCATGACACCATTGAATGTCTGTTTGACAAGATTGGAAGCGTTGAGGAACATTTGAAGGTTCAGCAGTTGGAATTCCAGACTGCAATGAACTCTTGCTTGAGTGGGATCGCTGAGTTGAAGAAACAAAATGGCGAAATCCTAGTGGCGATTGCTAAGTCTCACAATTCATGTTTGAAGATGAAGATGATTTGGTTGTTGGGTATTGTTGTTATACTACTGGCTAGAAAATTATTTTAGGTTTACAATGTTGCTAGGTGTTCGATGTAATGACTGAATGAAAATGTAGTGTATTTTTTGGTTTTGTTTGTTCAAGTATGTGTCAAGAATGGTTATTTGTTATGAACTGACTTCATGTATGTGTCAATTATTGTCATGTGTTATGGTAATGTATTATCAAGAGTTAAGGACTTCACTTATTTGGTTGGCTTGACTTGTATTGTTGTCAGAATGCATGGGTTACCCCCAACTGTTAAGAACTGAGTTAAAACAAAGTTTAAAAGAACTCAGAATGTAAGTGATAAAAAGAAGGTCTAAAAAGAATTGTTAAGAACTGAGTTAAAACAAGGTTTAAAACAACCTAGTAAACAAAAGCAACTACACCAACCTTGTACCAATGCAAAAAAAAGGCAATTGAACAAAAACGACCCACAGGCCTTGTACGTTACACACCCCTAGCCAAATGTTACAAAACATGTCTGTCATAAGCATCCAAAAGTTATCCAAATGTGTCAATACACATCATAAACAATTACATGTGTCAATAGAAGGCAAAAAGAACCCAATGGGTTTTTACATTTACATTACGCATAAACTTAACCAAATGTGTCAATACAAGGCAAAAACAACCCAAAGGGCTTTTACAATTACATTCCCATTACATAAGCACCATGAACATATTATGATGATACTCCTGCCTCCTCCTGTAACCTTCAATTATTTCCAGCATTACCATTCTGCAAGCAACAACCCAATCAGTTAGAATTGCTGTTAAGTTACACATACTACATAATAAACAAGTACTTCAATTACCATAGATGGTTGTGAACTGCAACTCCTAGTTACTCTTCTGCATGATGGCTCGGGCTGTGTGCTACCTCTGCCTCTCTTCTTGGTTGGTTTTGTGTTTGCTCTACTCACAGGTTGATGGCCAGTACAGGGTGGCTGCTCTTGTATCTCACCATCCCTTTCAGCTTGCCTAGCCTTAACCTTAGCTAATCTATTCCTTCTCTGCCATGGTGTTTCCCCTGTAATTGAGGTTTTGCACCCTCTAACATTGTGGCCTACTTGATTACAATTTCCACAGAGTACTTGTTTCCCAGCCCTAGATACTTTATATGGATTCCTGCTTTCATCAGCCTGTTTTACCCTCTTTTTTTTGGGCCTACCAGCTGGTTTTCTTGGAACTGGGGGCAGAATGTCAGGAAACTCTGTGGTCTCCCATTCTTCTTTACTTGGCACAGGGTGAATGATGTGTTCATAGACAGCTAGGTATGTGGCTTTTGAGTAATATGAGCTGACATATGTCTCTGGTTTTTCCCTATTAGCAAATATTGCACATATGCCATGCTTACATGGAATTCCATTTAAATCCCACATTCTACATGTGCAACTTTTTTCTTTCAAATTGACCACATGACTAGTATCATAAAAATCCACCTCATACAGTTTATCCCCAGCTGGGGTGGCATAACAGTTCCTACTTTCATATTTCAATTTCTCAAGGAGATCCTGTTTATTTGGACATATATCACCTTTATACTTCAACATTGCAGTGTACTTCACATGAAATCTCTTCATCATCCTTTTCCTTATCCATTCAAACATGCTAAGTATGGGCATAGATCTAGCTCTAAGAATGTATGCATTAAAGGACTCACACATGTTGTTTTGAAGCGCGTCAGAATGAGCATGTGGAGAGAAATGAGCCCTACTCCATGTCTTGGGATCATATTGCATCAACCAGTTGTAGGCAGCCTCATCAAAGGTCTTGATCCCCTCCATTCTTTTCTGCCATGACCTCAAGCTCCCTGTGCTTGCAGCTAACCACAGTTTCTTCTTGTACTCCCCAGCACTGAAGACTTTGCGAAAGTTCTCATACATATGTCTTACACAATACCTGTGCTCATTCTTCAGATTTACTGCCTTAAAGGCCTCAACTAACCCCTGAAAGATAAAAAAAGTAGAGACCAAATAGGGCCTGAAATCAGAGTGAAAAAGTATGGAAGACATAACACATATAAATTCAAGTAATATAATATCCTAACACACATAAGAACCAGATTTAAGGTAAAATAATACCTTTTGCTTGTCAGACATAAACACCCAATCAGTCTCTTCTGGTCTTCCAAAATCTTCAAACATCACCTCAAGAAACCATGTCCAAGATGCTTTGTCTTCACTATCAACATAAGCAATGGCTATAGGAAACATGTTTTCATTTCCATCCCTAGCAACTGCACACAACAGTTGCCCTCCCATAGAAGTCTTCAAATGACAGCCATCAAGACAAATCAAGGGTCTTATACCTGAAAAATAACCTTGCTTTTGTGCTGTGAATCTCATGTACATGTATTGTAACATGGGCAGCTCTCTGGGTACCCTATGAACCCCTTCTTCACCACCACCAACCTCTTCCTCAACCTCCCTGAGCTCAGTTTTTATCTTAACAACACTGCCAGGGTTAAACTTGATGACAGTTTCAGCATAATCTCTCAACCTTCTGTATTGCTCTTTAATGTCACCAGTAATCTTGGCCTTAGCTTTAACCCTAGCTCTGTAGCACATGGCTAGACTGACTTCTGCACGCAACTGTCTTTGAATTGTTTTTTGCATAGCATTGACATCCCAGTCTGGGTTGTCCCTTAACTCATCCAAATATTTTTCACTCAAATACGTGCTACTGATTAAACAATTTCTATTAGTAAAAGGACAGTCATGCTTAGGTCTAAAAGTTTTGATTTCAAAATAAGGAGCATCCCTAAGCTGTGAACCATGGACCCTGAATGAACATGTTTCCTTATTTTTACATACAACAGAGATATTGGCTCTAGTGTTCTTCTGATATGTGAAATCAAATCCAGCTTTGATAGCCCAATCCTTTAGTGCTTTTCTGAATTCATGATGTGAAGAAAATTTCATACCTTTGCGCAAATCACTGACCTTAGATGTGGTTCCATAGGTAAACTGACCATGCCCAGCCTCATCATCTGATGATCCCCTGAGGCTATGTAGATCTTCACTATAGGCAGGAATTTCATTGAATTCCCCCAAATCTTCTTCATTTACCACTGTATGCTCAACAAGCCTACCCTCATTTGCTTCTTCTGCTTTTTCTGCTTTTTCTGCCAAGTCCTCTTCTAAATCATCTATTGCCTCATGGAACAACTCTTCCTCACTTCCTTGTAGATCTTCATACAACCAGGTGGTTTCACTAAGGTTGGAATCAGACTGGTAAATAGAAGAGCTATCACTCACAGGGGTTGAGCACTGATAATCTTCATCTGGCTCACTTTCCTCACCAAATTGGATTCCTAAAATAGTAAGGCTTGGATCAGTTGGATCTTCAGATCGGGTAATTGGTGGAGTGTGGTATATTGGTGGACTTTGGGTAGGCAATGTAGTGTGGGCTTCCTCTGAAGTTTGGGTAGGCAATTGACAGTGGGTTGCCTCAACAGTTTGGTTAGGTAAAGAAGTCTGGGCTGAATTTTTGGAATTAGGTTTGGGGGGGCTTTTTGAAAAATTCCCCTTTTTACTATTTTTAGAAACAAAATAGACATCAATGTGTGGGTCCATGATCTTGCAAACCAACATGTCCTGCACATCTTTATCACAACCAATTTCTTGCAAAGAAACAGGCCCACACATCTCACTAAACCTTCTAAACCACATATCTACCCCATTCGTATAACCCAAGTCCTGAGCATACCCATCTAACTCAAACTTACTAAGGTAGTCTATGTCCACATTCTCCATTTTCTTTACCTCACCTCCCAAATATTGTTTCTTCTTCTTCGGACAATCCCATTTCCCACCATGGTGAATCCACAGGTTCACGTGCTCATCGTCCATTCCCAGCCTCTACAAAAAAATCACAAAAATAACCAAAACTAAACATTTAATTCCATCTGTGCTTCATCCCTAACTTTAACGACGCCACACACAATAACGAAACCCAACAGTGAAGTAGCTTTCATGAGTATTAAACTGACCTAAAGAGCAGCAACAAGAAATTTTGAGTGAGCTTCTTCTTCTTCGTAGAATAACCGTGCCCTAAATTGTCGTTTGGTACTGTAATCCGTTCGTAGCAAGTAAAACAGGCCCGCACTTAAGTCATATTGCACATGTAATTCAAATTAGATTCTGACGTGGATAAATTTCCCCCACGCGGCAGCCATTAACGGGCCACGTCATTATTTCCTAACGGAAATGGGCTGAGCCCCCTGTGGCGCTAACGGAATTAAACCACGAATATTAGTTTGGGAAAAAGTTAAACGCAGGACCCTCTCCGCAAATGACCTTAACCACAGGTAGGTTATCCGTACTTTTTCCAAGAAAATACAACATTATAAAATGAACACATTATTTGACATAATTAAAAAGTATTTTTTTTAACCTCCAAGAAGTAAGAATAGATCTCTAACTAGCCACATCACATTCACCACAAATTTCAATTTCTTTCAATAGAAAACCAAAACTCAAGCATAATAACGACATAGTTATATAAAAAAAGAGAAACGGTTTCCCTCCCTGGCTTTCTAGGGTTTATGATTCCTTCACTGGTTTTCATTGTCTTTGTGATCGCGAGCCTGTATAATCTGGAGTACATAATGACAGATACTATGGAAGATTTGTGTGCTCGATTGTCCTTAGATGACGTGGATACTGAGGAGGTTGACATTGATGAAGCAGTTACAGACGAGGTGCCATCTTTCTCTCTTTTTATAGTGGTTGGCCAAATTCTTACAGACAAACAAGTTCAATTTTCCTTCTTTAGAGATTCGATGGCTGACAGATGGAGACCCGGAAGAGGGGTTAATACCAGGGAGGCAGGTGATAAGAGGTATATCTTCCAATTGTTCCACGAAGTTGATGTTAATAGGGTCCTGGCTGAAGGCCCTTGGACTTATGATAACTGTTTATTGATTTTACACCATCTGGAGGCTAATGAAAATCAAATGACTGTGCCATTACTGCATGAGAATTTCTGGCTGCAAGTTCATCATTTACCAATGTCCTACTTTATGGAGAAGATAGCACAAATTATTGGCAGACATGTTGGAAGCTTTGTGATGGTTGATCAGAATAATTTTGATGGTGGCTGTAAGGAATTTATGCGCATAAGGGTGAAGCTGGATGTAACTGTTCCATTGAAACAGTGCATGAAGTTAAAGAAAGGGGCCGAAAGTGTGTTGGTTGATTTCCACTACGAAAGATTGCCGCATTTCTGCTTCATCTGCAGGTTGATGGGCCATGTTGATAGGCACTGTCCTAAGTGGTTTACAGGCTTTACGGCTGACCAGGAGAGACCATTTAGGGTGTGGTTGCGACATGGGGGGGGGGGGGGAGAAAGGATAACGGGCACAGAGGTAGCAAATACCTGGTGGATGGCAATGGGGGTTTTTTTTATGCAGACGAAAGGTGCTCCAAACGGAAGACCGACCGGTGCTTCTGGTAAGTTTTCAGAGGAGGCCTCTAGGAAGGAATGTGCTCAAGTGGGAACGACCAATACTGTTCCAGTAAAGTTGACAGAGGGGAACTTAATTGTGAGGACCAATGAGGCTAACTCGGGAACTGTAGGGATACAGAAGAAGCGGAAGGTCAAGGCAGCTGAACTTTCAGAAGGTGATTACTTGACTTGGGAGAATGAAGAATCTTGCTCAAAAAACGTGTTGGAGGCGGGTCCTAGTTGCCAGGCCCGCTCGGAACCATGAGTTGCTTAAGTTGGAACTGTCGAGGGCTTGGCAACCCTGCGGTAGTTCAAGCATTGGTGGATTTAGTCCACTTGAAGCGGCCTAGTTTAGTATTTTTTAATGGAAACATTTCCGAATTTGGCAAGGATTGAGGAGGTACGTGGAAAGGTTAATATGCAGTTCAGTTTTGTGGTGGAAAGTTCAGGCCACCGTGGAGGCTTAGCCCTCTTATGGGGGGATGGGTAACAAGTTCAGGTTCAAAACTCTTCAAATAACTTTATAGACGCGCGAGTGATTTTGGAGGAAGGTGACCCCCCTTGCGTTTTACTGGCTTCTACGGTTGCCCGGAGAGGCATCGTAGAAGGGAGTCTTGGGATATGCTTCGTTCTTTGAGTGAAAGTTCTCATTTGCCATGGCTAATTGCAGGAGATTTTAACGATCTCTCTGGGATTGTGGCTTGCACAACTTTCCATTCATGGGTTACCAGTTCACATGGGAACGGTGGAGAGGCACGCCAAACTGGGTAGAAGAGAATCTGGATAGGTTTTTGGTCTCTAATGATTGGTTGGACAGATTTGGAGATGCAGCAGCCGAGTCTCTTGAAGGATCTCCCAATGACCACCTTGCTCTCTTTATTCGGCTTATTCCAACAAGGGGAGTTAAACGACGACGGAAATTTAAGTTTGAAAATGTATGGCTCAGAGAGGATGATTGTCGAGAGGTTGTTGCAAGAAGTTGGCTGGCAATTAGAGGCGCTGGAGTGGTCGGGCAGATTGAGGGTTGTAGTCGAGCAATCGGGGAATGGGGCCGAGGCAAATCTGGACTTTGGGGTAAATGTATCTCTTGCTGTAAGAGAAAATTAAACTCCTTACGATACCGGTCTGACTCCTGTGGATTAGAAGAATTTAGGAGAGTTAAAGGAGAATATTTGGAACTCTTGGAAAAAGAAAACTAATATTGGCGTCAGCGGGCGAAGGAGTCTTGGCTCCGACAAGGGGATTTAAACACACGCTTTTTTCATAATGCGGTAAAACAACGAAGAAGGAAGAATAGAATTGAGAGATTTAAGCTTGATGGTGATAGGTGGGAAAGGGACAGATAGGCCTGGGACCGGTTCGGTTCCTAGGCAAAATATGTGGAACCGTTTGAAAATATGAAATTTTACTAACGGTTCGGTTCTTATAAATTATTTTAAAGAACCGATAAGGAACCGAACCGTTCTTAACGGTTCGGTTCTTGTCATTTAACGGTTCCTAGTCTTTGAAAAAATTCTTACAAATCACGACTAAATTTTTGCCAAAAAGACATTCAACGTTCAAAATCTCAATACATATATGCTGAACCAGTTAAAGAGAATAATAATTTTAAATACTCTGGACCTTCCGAGTTCCGACCAGCTGGAGTTTGGACCTAATGAGAGGCCTAAGAAGCCTAAGAGAACCGGTTGAAATAAATAATAGTTTTAAATAGTTATATAACTAAACTAAAATAATGAATATAATATGAAATTAAATAAGTAAATATACATTACAATATATATATTCATAAAAAATATATTTAATTTTAATTATTATATATAACGGTTTCTTAACGGTTCCTGGTACATATTTTTTTCAGGAACCGAGAACCGAACCGTTAATAAAAATTAGGAACCGAACCGTTAACAAATAACTAATAAATATCGGAACCGAACCGAACCGGGTCATAACGGTTCGGTCCGGTTCGATTCTCCGGTTCTTGGTTCCAAAGTCCCAGCCCTAGGGACAGAGGTGAAGTTGGCAGAATAATTAGTGATTATTTCACTAATATTTTCACAGCGATTCAAGGGAATTCTGATTTTGTCTCCAGTTGTGTGAACAGGAGGATCAATGACCATCACAATATGGAGCTGTTGCGCCCCATCAAAGCAGAGGAGGTGAAGTCAGCACTTTTCACCATGTACCCGGATAAGTCCCCCGGGCCCGATGGAATGAGTCCATGATTTTTCAGCACTTTTGGGATTTGGTGGGACCGGATGTTGTTGAATTTTGTATAACGACCTTTGAGACGGGTAGATTGCCGGAGCATGTGAACCATACTAATATTGTTTTGATACCAAAAAAAGAATGCCCAGAAGTTCTGGGAGATTGGCGGCCCATTGCCTTATGCAATGTTGTGTATAAGATCTATGCAAAATTATTAGCAAATAGGATGAAGGGCCTATTGCACACATGTGTTTCCGAGCAGCAAAACGCCTTCATTCCAGGGAGATCGATCATCGACAATATTATGATAGCCTTCAAATCTCAGCATTACCTCAAGCGGAAGCGACAAGGTAAGGTGGGGTTTGCGGCACTCAAATTGGATATGAGTAAGGCCTATGATCGTGTGGAATGGAATTTTTTAGAGCGGATGTTAGAATGCCTTGGGTTTGCTAGCAGATGGGTGCAGATCATTATGGAATGTGTGCGGTCGGTGTCATACTCTATTCCTTTTTATGAGACCGAGCTTGGACCTATTCTCCCGACCAGGGGTTTGAGACAGGGAGACCCCCTTTCCCCTTATCTGTTTATTATTGTGGCAGAGGGCCTGAGTGCCCTTATTCGACGGCAGGAAGCAATAGGGCGAATCCATGGAGTTGCAGTTGCCACTTGCCAGGGGAGCCCCACGGATATCTCACTTGCTTTTTGTTGATGATAGCTTGTTATTCTTTCAGGCTAACCAAAGAGAGGCGGAAGCTGTCAAGCGGGTGCTTACTGATTATGAAGCGGCATCTGGACAGGTGATTAATTTTCACAAGTCCAAATTATTCTTTAGTAACAATGTGGCTGAAGATAGTAGAGACTTGCTAATTTCCATGTTGGGTGTGGGGATGGCCGGGGGCGAGGAAAAATATTTGGGTCTACCGGCCTTATTTGGTAAAAGTAGAAAACAAATTCTAGACTTTTTAAAACAAAGAATATTAAAAAAATTCATAATTGGAATAATCGCTTCCTATCCAAAGCCGGGAGAGAAATTCTCTTGAAAACAGTCATTCAATCGATGCCGACCTATGCGATGAATGTTTTTTTATTACCCAAAGAACTATGTCGGGAGATAGAAGTCCTTATGAATGGCTATTGGTGGAATGGGAAATCCGGGAAAGGGATTAGATGGACTAATTGGGAGACTCTATGCAAGCCCAAAAAAGCTGGTGGTCTGGGGTTTAAAAGGATTAGAGAGTTCAATTTGTCTATGCTTGCAAAGCAAGCCTGGAGGTTGTTCTCAGAACCCGGATCACTGGTAGGTCGGGTTTTTAGAGCACGCTACTATAAAGGAGGCGATTTTCTATCTGCCAGGTTAGGTGGCAATCCCTCCTTTATCTGGAGGAGTTTAGTTGAGACGCAGGATATGATTCGAGAGGGCTACAAATAGAGGATTGGGGATGGCAGGTGTGTCAACTTTTGGGACGAGCCTTGGCTGCCTGACGAGGATAATCCCAAAGTATCTTCAGATAAAGTTCAAGGGCTAGAAACGGCTTTGGTGAATGGACTTATTAATGATGAAACTAAAATTTGGGATGATGATATTCTGAGGGACGTCCTTAATAGCAGGGATAGAGCATTAATTTGGCAGATTTCTTTGAGTAGGTGTTTGGTGTCTGATAAACGCATTTGGAGGTGGGAACCAGGGGGTTGCTTTTCTGTCCCCAGTGCTTACCGTCGCCTTATTGGCGAGTTTCAAGTAGCAGGAGGACTTGAGTGGACTAGGATCTGGAACTAGAAATTCCCCCCTAAAATAAAATTCTTTTTTTGGCAGGTGTGTACAGGGTGCCTTCCAACTACGGAGAATTTGCATCGCCGAAAGGTGGAATGTCAGGAGAAATGTGGTCTTTGTGGAGAAGAAGGGGAATCTTTGACGCATCTCTTTATCAGGTGTTCGGTAGCTAAAGAGGTATGGAACATGACTGGGCGCTTTTGTGTGAACCAGTCGAATGATTTTTGTGAGTGGGTAGCTCAAAATTTCCGAACTAGGAAAGAAGAGGACTTACAGGTGATGGGTGTGGGGATGTTGGGTGATCTGGTGCGAGAGAAACAAGAGAGTTTGGCAGGGGGAAATGGCTGCAACGAGTCAAGTGGTGCACCGGGCCAGAACTTTTGTTGAAGGTTGGCAACTAGCGCAGGCCGCTGGAAGTCAGCCCGTAGCCGGGACAGTTGCTGGTCCATCCTCATGGCAGAAACCTTCTACAAGTCGCTTGAAGCTTAATGTTGACGCTTCACTCCAGGGAGAAAGATGCGGTTGGGGTTGGGTGCTGCGGGATGAAGAAGGGATGTTCGTTGCAGGAGGAGTTGCTTCTTGTTGGGGGAAATTCTCACCGATTGAAGCTGAACTGATTGGTATCCGTGAGGCACTTAGCTGGCTGAAGGGACCAAGTTGGAATCGGGTGGATGTGGAATCAGATTCTACTTGGGCAATTTCTGAAATCCGGAAGGGATCGAGTATATCTTCATTGGGTCTTCTGGCAGATGACATTAGAGAAGCAAGCAAGGAATTTAGTAGTATTTCATTTTCACATATTAGACGTTCTGCGAACAGGGTTGCTCATACTCTAGCTAGAGTGGCCGGTTCTAAGTCTAAATGTCGGTTTTGGTTGACGATTCCTCCCTCTTTTATTGTTGATGTATGGAACAATAATTTGATTGATGATAATTAATTCATTTCCCTTAAAAAAAAATTAAAAAGTATTTTTCTTATTATTCTCATTACAAATCTACTACTCCGTAATAATTAAGCAATTAGCCTAATTATACTAAGTTTGTTTGCGAACAATATATAATACATTTGTGAATTATTAAAATGAATTTTATTTTATAGTCATTTTATGAATTACATTTATGAAGAATATGTGTTGAACATTTTAAAATGCACAATATTACGTGTTCACTGTTGCGTTTTTGTAATTTTGTTATACCCGGAGTATTAAAATGATTATAAAGTCTAAAATGAGTGCGCATTAGAGTATGAAATTGACAAAATGAAATTATAATTCTTGAATGGGGAATCATAAAAACTTTTTGGTGGTGTGTTCATTATATTTATCCTCGAACTAACTTAAAAAGTACAATTCATCTTTTGTATAGGAGATTATGTTTGGCCGTCGCCAATTGGGGCGGTTTTTGATGAAATATTTTCGATGGAATATTTTGAACATCTTTTTCATTAAGTCTAGTTTACTCCTATCGAATTTCAGCTAAAATTTCAATCGGAATGACACTCAAAAAATCAAATAACTGTCTTCCCAATTAAATTTATGAGTAAATTAGATTTAATAAAGAAAATATGGAGTATTAAATGGGACATCAAAAATATTTATCAAAAAATTACATCCAAACCGTGCCAATTAAACTAGCCTTCCATTCGCATTTCTTTATCAGAGTATCAGGCGGCGTCATAGATAGATACGGTACGATTCGATTGTCAATGGAGAACAAAGTGAAGCTAGCTCTCAAACTGACAATCGCATCTTGCATCACTCTTGCAATATCCATCTTCCTAGCATCGAAACTGAAAAATCCTCGAAGACGAAGTCGGAAGCTGAAACCTTCTCCCTGCTATCTCAAAGCAGAACCCAAACCTCAGTACGCTTTCAGGCGCGTCTTGGCGGACAACTCCTACTCTCCCTTCAAGCACCTCAAAGTCCATTCCACCTCCGGTACTTGCTGGACATTTTTCTTCTAACGATTTTTTTTTGTTCGCAATCTTCAAGTTGAAGCTGGGTTTAACGAAATTTGACGTGTTTGATAGATGAATGCGGGGATTTGCATCCGTACAAATCTGAGATATCAAACTTGTTGAATGAACCGAATGTGGAGGCTTTGGAGATGTTAAACGAGGATTTGGAGGAATTGGTGAGCCGTAATTCGTACGTGTGGGTGGAGACCGAGTTGCAGCTGCAGGAGCTGGCGGAGGTGTTGAGTGGAGAGACAATATTTGCTGTCGATACAGAGCAGCATAGTTTGAGATCCTTTTCAGGTTTCACTTGTTTAATTCAGGTTCGAGTTTTATCACTCAATGTTGTGTCTCGATGTAATTCAGTAATTGCGCATAAAATATTTTTCGATACAATATGTTGTATATGCCTCTGCAATACTGCAAATAACAATTGCAATTTTTATCGTGTGGCTTTACATGTGATCACTAGATATCAACTAAGAAGGAGGACTATCTTTTGGATGCAATAGCCCTGCATGACATGATAGGAATTCTTCATCCTATATTTGCTAATCCAGGGATTTGTAAGGTAATTCATTTATCATATACAGAGCAACAAAATAATCGATGCACCAGATTGATGAAATGTTGATGTTCTGATATGGTTTTTTTCATTATTGTCTTTTCTCATGATATACTACTCCATATTTCTAGTGTCTTGTCTGCTTTAGGTATTCCATGGCGCTGATAATGATGTCCTCTGGCTTCAAAGAGATTTTCATATATATGTTGTTAATCTACTTGACACTGCAAAGGTAAAGTTCGTTGATGTTTTAACCTTGGAGCTTCTGTTATGTGACTAAGAAATGCTAACTACTTTAAAATTTAAATTTGATTTCTTGTGATGTTATATTGCAGATATGTGATGTTTTGTCTAAACCACAAAGGTCTTTGGCTTACTTATTGGAGACATATTGTTGTGTTGCTACTAATAAGCAATTACAGGTAAGGGGTTCATGAATCCGACTTAAGATCATGAGTTGGAAGGATCGGGAGATGCAGATTAGTACTTTTAATCTTCTTAGGTGTCAATTCAGTTCTTAATAGGCAACTTTGAACCACAAAAGTCTTGTGTCACTTAGGATCCAGGAATGAATCAGTGTCAGTGGTTATATTTTCTCAGCTTTATTTGCAAAGTATGGCTTAAATGCAGTACTACTATTTCTGTTAGCCCGCATGAATTGAACAATTCTCATCATGGCCACATGTTGCTCTTATCTGATGGATAATATTCATTAAGATCAATTGAATTTGAACTGCAGAGAGAAGATTGGAGGCAACGTCCTCTGCCAGCAGAAATGGTGCTATATGCTCAGAATGATGCCCACTATTTGTTGTATATTGCACAATGTCTTTTTACAGAGCTCAAGCTAAAAGATTCAGGTACACTAGCTTCCATTTTTTATAGCTATTTATAGTCCTTCTCTTCCATCTATCACATATGAGCATGATTTTGTTGACAAAGTATCT
Source organism: Cuscuta epithymum (assembly GCA_945859915.1). Classification (NCBI taxonomy): domain Eukaryota; kingdom Viridiplantae; phylum Streptophyta; class Magnoliopsida; order Solanales; family Convolvulaceae; genus Cuscuta; species Cuscuta epithymum. The sequence goes on from CAMAPF010000020.1 coordinate 163,138, forward strand.
TTCCTTAAGAACTTTGTGGCTCTATGTGAGAAGTAGGCTCTGTTTGCAAACTCTATTTCTAAGTGCTTTTGGCTTTTTTTTAAGAAAAAAACACTTATTTTACCAAACACTACCAACTTTTACTATCTCGGTTTTCGTGTAGAATCTACTTTTTACTTTTTCTATTACACAAAAAGCACTTATTTTACCAAACACTACCAACTTTTGCTACTAATCACTTTTTCCCAAAAAGTGCTTTTATTTAAGCACAAGTGGTTGCAAACAAAGCCGTAGGATGGCTGAGGAAATAGTCTGGAAAACTTAGGGGCCGTTTTCTCACTGGAAAATTCTAGGCCTGGGACCGGTTCGGTTCCTAGGCAAAATATGTGGAACCGTTTGAAAATATGAAATTTTACTAACGGTTCGGTTCTTATAAATTATTTTAAAGAACCGATAAGGAACCGAACCGTTCTTAACGGTTCGGTTCTTGTCATTTAACGGTTCCTAGTCTTTGAAAAAATTCTTACAAATCACGACTAAATTTTTGCCAAAAAGACATTCAACGTTCAAAATCTCAATACATATATGCTGAACCAGTTAAAGAGAATAATAATTTTAAATACTCTGGACCTTCCGAGTTCCGACCAGCTGGAGTTTGGACCTAATGAGAGGCCTAAGAAGCCTAAGAGAACCGGTTGAAATAAATAATAGTTTTAAATAGTTATATAACTAAACTAAAATAATGAATATAATATGAAATTAAATAAGTAAATATACATTACAATATATATATTCATAAAAAATATATTTAATTTTAATTATTATATATAACGGTTTCTTAACGGTTCCTGGTACATATTTTTTTCAGGAACCGAGAACCGAACCGTTAATAAAAATTAGGAACCGAACCGTTAACAAATAACTAATAAATATCGGAACCGAACCGAACCGGGTCATAACGGTTCGGTCCGGTTCGATTCTCCTGTTCTTGGTTCCAAAGTCCCAGCCCTAGAAAATTCTTCTTTGATTTTCTAGGAAACTGGAGAACGGAACTCTATAATACGTGTTTACTTTAGTGTTTTCCAAAATTAGAAAAATGGAAACATGTTTCTAATAACTCCAATATCTCCAAATTTGGGGAACTCATTTTAGTTGTTCTTCAAAACAGGAGACAAACTCAATGCTACAGTTATGGATGGGCACATTCCAGTCCAGGCTGAAAAATTGGATCAAACCGTACTGGTCAGTCTAGATTGGACCTGGACTGGTACACCAGTCCAGTCAAATACGGAATATTTAGGTCTGGACTGGTTGGACCATAATTAAATAACTACTGCGTATTATTTATTTAAATATATATCTAAAATATATTAGTATTTCAAAGATATTAAGAATTAACATAGATTTAATTTAAATAAAGTATTTATACAAGAAAAGTTTTATATTTACAAAATTTGATTGCGCAAAGTCAAAGTTTTAATACAAAAGACTTTCTCTGGTCCAGAAATGGTCCAATCCAGACATCAACATAATTTAGCTGGAATAATCTGGTCCTGGACCTTCATTATACTTCCCATTTTTTTATCCAATAATTTTAGGAATTTTGGCTCTGGTGCAGTCCGTTTTAGGCCAGTGCCGACCCCTAGCTATAGTATGCTCTCGGGGTGGGCATGATTGTACCAGAACAGCCCAGGTAAAGACCGGGTCAGAACAGGTTATCCGGTCCGGGACCAGAACTAGGACCATGTCGGGGTAGGGTGGGTACAATCAATGGCAGACCCACTAAGGGTCCCATGGGGTCCCGGGACCCCGTGGACTTCGAAAAATTTACCTATATATATTACATATATTTTACAAAATTTATGTGTATATATAAATAACATGTATGCGACTTAGAATGCAAAGAGATGCCGCGGAGTAGTGGTAGTGTGCGTATGCTTAAAGTTGCCTCCCAACGTGAGGTGTTGGGTTCGACTCTCCCTCCCGTCAGTTTTTCTTCCTTGAACCTTATATTTTTTTAAGAGTTTTTTCCACTTTTAGTCCTCCGACTATTATGTCATTGACATTTTTGGTACTCGACTTTGATTTTTTCCACTTTTAGTCCTTGACTATTGCGCTAGAGACACTTCTGGTACCCGTCTTTGAAAATTTCCATATTTAGTCCTTCAACTTTCATAAAAGTGACACATTTGGTCCTTCAACTATTATAATAGTTACTTTTTTAGTCCTTCACTTATTGTGTCAAATTTATAATGGAAGGACTAAAAGTGTCAATTTGACAATACTCAGGGACTAAATGTGAGAAACCTTGAAGTCAGGGACTAAAAGTGTCTCTAGCACAATAGTCAAGGACTAAAAATGGAACAATTAGAAGTCGAGTACCAAAAGTGTCATTGACATAATAGTCAAGGGACCAAAAATGGCAAAAACTCATTTTTTTAAACTCATTTTCTTTGGGTCCATTCTTTAAGATTTTCTTTGAATGTTAAGATTAAATAAATAAATTTATGTATTTATGATTTTTCTTAAAATTTGACGATGAAGGATGAAAATATATTTCAGTATTGTATCCAAATTTAAAAAAATTCGGAGTACCGAGATTAGTTAAGATATTAATTCAAATGTTCGTCTTTATTAGTAAATAAAGAATCGGATATAGTACTTGCTGAAAGTGAAACTAATTTGGCGGTTTGGCCTATAATCTACATGAACAACATAATGATTTTATCCTAATGTTCAAGAGAGTGTACGCCGTATTTATTGTCAAAAAAGGTCATTTCAACTTCGGGATCATGATTTCCCTATTAAAGTAATTGACGGCAAAAAAACGTAGATTTGTTTCAAATTGGTTTGATGACCATAAATGGTTGGAATACAGTATTGCCAAAGATGTTGCATTTTGTTTAGCGTGTTATTTGTTTAGGAATGAGTGGAAAGTAAGTGGTAATCATTTTTTTGGAATAAGATTTTTAGCATGAATAAAAAAGATAGGTTTTACATCGCAAAAAAAAGGATAGATTTTATGTACATGTTGATAGACCTATGAGGTACTTTTGTAAACTTGAGAATGACTTTTATATGTAATTTTTTGTTTTATATCATCTTAATGTTTTGCCGATGTACGTTAACCATGAAACATTATGCTTATTATTTTTTTTTAATTTTATATTAATGAAAGTTCCATTAGTTTAGGGACCCCGTGACTCTGATTTTCTGGGTCCGCCACTGGGTACAATACCAGTATAAGTTCTCGGGTGTGGTACTAGTATACGTAATATAGTACTGGGTCGAGGTAGAGACGTAGAGTGAGCAACTCCGGTACCGGTATACGTAATAGGGAAACATAATAGTGGCATTAGTGGGTACAGTACCAATGTATGTACTAAGGGTAGGTACCACTATACATAATATCTTTGCAATGTAGATATTTGAAAACATATAAGAAACACGTGAACACCATTTATGGACATGGAAAATTGGAAAATAGAAACAAAAACGGGAAAATGAAAAACACAAAATAGAAGCAAAGAAGTGGAGAAATAGGTAAATGAACTCTTGTAAAATTGTATAATGATGAAACCTATTTCTAGGTGAATACAAATAACCCTATCATAATTATAATACCGATCTTACGGTCGTACCATAATTACAAGATTAATAAAAAATAACAATTACTATAAAGTACTCCCTCCGTCCTTGAAAGAACTTCCAACTTTCCTTTTTCGTCCGTCCCAATAAAACTTCCATTTTTCTTTTTTGGTAAAGCATATGTGGTTCACAACATTTCTTACACATTTCTCTTTCCTCCGCACAACTCTCCACTACACAATACCCACTTTTTTAATTTGTGTGCCATTTGTACTATGGAAGAACAATTAGGGGCGGAGGGAGTATAAACATTATTTACAACTGAAAGGAGGTAATATATGCATATATATACAGGGCGTAATTCTAGTGAGAATGACACTCCGTGGTACACATATGGTTCACCTTTACGCATACTTTTACTCTGAGTAATGCAAATTGATGCATAATATTTTTTAAATTATTTACAAAAATGTCACATCTTTTTCATGGTTTATGACAGTGCACATTCCAGCTTTTATAGTGCTCATTTATCAAATGTAGCTGACAAGATGCATTCATAATTTCATATTCATCACATTAGTTCACATTCTCATTTCATCCATACCTATATATGCGGACAGGTGGGTGAGTATATTTATACTTTACCCCCTACCCCCAATTGAGCTTAATAGCTCCCCTTAAAAGAGAGGGGTCAATGGGATTGCATCAAAAGAAGCTGATATACCCCATCCAAATGTCTCATATTTGTTTTTTACTCGGATAGTTGGTGGCTTTAATTTTTTAGGTAGCTTATCTAGCCGCACATCCTAATAATGTATTGAGTTTGCTTACATATACAGAACATTCACGAAGTCTCAATGAAAAAATGAATTTTGTTCTTGAGGCCACCCGCCGTTCAAATACAACTTGTTTGCAACTTTTTTCCAAAGAACTTGAAGCAAATCCAGGAGAGTCTGCTGCTTCTTCAATAATATCTCGAAACCATGACCAAGGAAACCTTCCTTCCAGCTCTTTGAATGCAAAGGTTTTGTTATTTAGTAGACCTTGTTACGTATCAACAAACATTACCAATTGTGACCTATTTTTTCTTTTTTTGTGGTATTCAGTTTCAGGATCACGTGAGGCAATTATGTGCATGGAGAGATATTATGGTGAGTGGATAACTCAAATACAAAATAAAATATTGCTATAAAATTATATATGTTATTAATACACACTTTCATTATCTTCTTTTTCTTTTATTTATTTCTCTGAAATTAGCTGTCATATTATCTTGTTAGTTGGTGATAGAAAGTTGTCATCTGAATTTCACAATATTATTTGATATTCTTTTAGGCTCGTGTGCATGACGAAAGTTTGAGATATGTTTTATCTGAGCAAGCTATTGTTGCACTGGCTGCTAACCCCCCTACAGAAATTAGTGATACATGCAATATCATATCTGAAGCCGATGCAAGTGCGGATCAGATAACAACACCCCAATCTCCATCATCTTTAATTTGTAGCCATTTGGAAGACTTGGATCGCTTATTTGAAGATGGAATAGATGCGGATGATGAAAACCTTCTGCTAATTCTTCAGAAATGCTTAGGAACTAATGGGACTTGTCCTCTCTCCATCTATAATTATGCTTTGCTCTCCAAAACTAGCTTGAAAGTAGCCAATCAATCTGTGGTCAAGAAAAACGGATATAGAACTGCAAAATCCATGGCTCGAAAGGCTTCCCGTGAATTGTTTGTCCAAAAATTCTCTTGTAAATCTCCAGTCTACCACAATTGTAGGATCTATGCAAATGATGATCGGTTATTATGTTACTGTGACCGTAGGAAGCTTGAGTGGTTAGTTCTTTTTAAATCATGCTGAATTTGCACTTCGTGTTTACCCAGTATATGGCTTTACATCCCATATTCTATTTTATTTGACTACAACCCGAGTGGCCGAGTGGGGTGCAAAGTCAAAGAACATAAAACATGGTGTAAAGTCAATCTGGGAGTAAAATTAGAGTATCAATTCATTCACACGCACACATAAATACTGACAATTTAATTTTTAACCTTAATCTAGGTACTTAAACAGGGATTTGGCAAAACTTGTTGAAGAGGACCCTCCTGCCATAATGCTTCTTTTTGAACCTAAGGGACGTCCAGAAGATGAGGACAATGACTTCTACATTCAAAGTAAGAAAAACATATGTGTTGGCTGTGGTGAAAGAAATCACTATTTACGGTACCGTATTATACCTTCATGCTACAGAATGCACTTTCCAGAACATTTGAAGAGTCATCGGTCTCATGATATAGTCCTCCTTTGTGTGGACTGCCATGAAGTTGCTCATGCTGCTGCTGAAAGATTCAAGAAAAAGATAGCTGTGGAATTTGAAATACCACTTTTTGTCCGTAAAGTTGTTCATTCTACCCCAGCTGAAAATGCAACTTCATCCGGTGTGAATGTGGAAGAGGATGGTGTGTCACCTTTACAATTGCATACAGCAGCAATGGCTTTGCTGCGTCATGGTTCCAGAATGCCATTGAGGCGACAAGAAGAACTAAAAGAGGTTGAATTTAATGTTATTCTCTCTTTGAAAAAAAGTCTTTTTTTGGGTAGAAGGTCAAATTCATTTTAAGTCAAATTAATTTGACTTCTAAAAATTGTACGTCAAATTAATCAAGGGATTAGCTTCTAAAAATTTAGGAATTGTCATTTATACCCCTAAAATTCATTCCCAAGATTGTTTGGACTTTGGAGTAATTGACTAAACCCGCTTGCCGCTTGGCTCTACAGGAATTTTACTACAAAATGAAAGTTGACTTTTAAACCCAGACTTTTTTTAGTGACAAAAGAAGTACTCTTTGACGGAGAGAGTATTAGTTATTAGAGACATTTGCATCACTGCTGTTGTTCATAAGAAATGATGAAAGTGTTGTAGACTTCCAAGCTCTTACAATCTCATCAAGTTATGTGCATCATGCTTTCTTATTTTGTACAATGTTCACCAGTTATCTTTAATTATGTAGTGCCCTGAATAGTAGCCATTTTAGAGAAGATGAAACATATTCTTCAAACATGTCCATTTTCCAAATATTGCGATTGTCCTTCTTCAACCATAAATGCTCCATTGTACTTCGTATAACCTTAATGAATTGATGAGGAATATTCTAATCAATTTTTAAGTGAAATTATTGATTTATTTATATGTGCATGAACACCTTAAGTGACAGTGATTTGAGAACAGAGGGAGCACTTGTGAAGTAATTTCAATCCCATAGAAAGATTATTAATGCTAAAATGTGCATATTTCCATATGTATTACTGTATTGCAGGTTGTAAGAAATTACTATGGAGGAAGGGAGATATCAGAAATAGATCTAGAAAATGCTTTGCTAATAGGTATGAGTTCCATTGGGAGAAGACGGTTTGTGAAAAAGAAGCTTTCTTCCAAACAGTCAACACCATATGTTGCTTCTGATCATAACAATCACAAGCCAAGCAGTGATGCCAATGCAAAATCTACGTACGAGAATGGCATATTAAGTGGAACTGAGAAATGGTGGAACAATGGGAATACAAACAATGGGAATACAAACGCTGTGGTGTTGAAGGATATAGATTTTGACAACCAATGTTGGACTTCTAATGCTGAAAGTGGAAGTATATACACTGAAAGTGATATGGTTCACTCTAATAAGAATGTGAACATTTCATCTAAGGTACACTCGAAGGTATCAATGTTGGGGCATGGACCACATGGGAAGCAGGTGGTGGAATTTGTACTCCAAAAGAATGGGGAAGAAGGGATTTGTGAGTTTTGTCAGAGATGGCGACAAGTTTTTGTTGAAGCTGTTCATCCTCGTTTCTTACCTGCTGGCTGGAACATAATGCACAGGTTGGGAGTATTTCTGATGATCATACATGACTTGTTTTTCATTCATGCCCGCCCTATCCATAAAAGAATATGGATGATAAGGTTGGATGATCTGTATGGGGTTTTGATCAATCTTAAATTCATATTGAATTTAAGAAAGTCAAATTGCTTACATTGATTTACTCAAATACCTTTTAAATTTAGGGTAAATGTTATGGAGTACTATAGAGTACACTGTTTTAATAGTGTTTGAATATGTAAAATTATTGTTATTTGAGGGTGTACAGTAAGGGGTGTTTGGAACTAACTCTGCTTCCACTTCTACTTCCTTTTTAAAAGTAGAAGCAAGTCAGAATCAGTTTTTCAGAAGCTGATCTCCCCCAGCTTCTAAAAAACTGCTTCTACGAGTAATTTGGAGCACCCAGAAGTACTTCTACACTTTCACCCAAACACTCCAATATCTGTTCCTGCTCCCTGGAGGAGCAGAATCAGTTTTAAGAAGCAGATTCAAACATCTCTCTAATATGAGAAAAATTCTTTACCAAAAAAAGAAAATTACCTTTTTAGAAACTTTCCAAAAAGGAATACACAAACATAATTCTAAGGCAAAAAGAGTATTTTTCGCTTGGATTTTATTTTATTGTGGAATGGTTTTGACTTGGACCTTTTTTCTTCTTTTCTTCCAGTGGTAAAAGAGATTTTGGAGAGTTTAGTGTCTATAATCCTGAGAAAATAGATTCCACCGATGCTTTGAGTAGATGAGGAACTGTAAGGACAGGACAGATCAAGCAAAAGCTCGTTTCATTTCCCCTTGTTTTTCTCCGTTTCATTTGCTTTGCCTGGTCTTTTGCAATGGAAAATGGAGCCCGAATTACTACACTGATTTTGTTTTTTAATGTAACATTTGTATCTCGGAAAGTTTTCATGTAGACCTGTTGTCTCAGTTCTCATTTTTCATCATTTATGAATTTAAAATTCATACATGGTCATGCATTATTGTGTCACTAGTTTTAACAATAGGCTAATGTATTTCCTCAACATTCTTTGTAACAAGAGAAGAAAAAGAATTGTATAAATGCTCTTAAAATTACAGTAAGCTATCATTAGGATGGAATTCTACATTGTGGTTCTTGTCCGTCCAAAGACAAATTGTATCAGAATGGGTTGCAATTTACCAGCTTGGTTTCAGGTAGTGTAGACTGTAGAAGCGATTTCTCTATTTTGGGAGAACCAGATTGGAAATTCCCAGTTACAACTTCTCATTCAGGAGCAATTTCCCATTCAACACCAAGTGGTGTCCACAGTTCTGGTACATATAAAAAAAAGGATGACACCTCATCCCTGAGGGTCCCCCAACACCGACCGGATGACACGATGGGAGGATGTAAATTGGACTATAATAACAATCTGACAAATAGAGAGTGATGCTTCATCCCCGGTATTTGCAGAGGTCTTCTATTGAGTAACTTCTCATCGCAGTTGCCGGGAGTAGTCATGGATTGAATCGGGCCAAGTTCTGGGTCGGGCCTAAGTCTGGCCGGGCCCAAAAAAAATTCTGTGAGAACCGGGACCGGCCCGGTAGTTGACCGGTGTCGGTCCGGTCCGGGTCGGGTCCGGTTCTATTTTTTTTCTTGATTATTTTTATCCCCCACCCCCTATCCCACAAACCCATCTGAAAGACCCATTCCAACCCAAAGCCCCAAACCAACAAAAAACAAAAAAAAATGAAAGGCCCGAACCGGGCCCGGAACCAACTGGGTCGGTTCTCATTTACCTAAGCCCGTACCCGACCCGATTACCCACCCCAAACCGGGCTTAGACCCGGAACCGGTATCCGGTTCCCGGGCTGGGCCGGGCCTGCACAGTATCGGGCCGGGTGACCCAAACCGGGTCTAAGCCTAGCCGAGAGTCGAACCCGGGACCTAACCCTTGTGACACTCCCTCGTTATCAGTTGAGCTACGCCCACCGGTGTACTGGTACATATAACATACTAACTGTCGTAGGACCTACATTACCGATTCTGGGCTGTTTTTTATCACCCGCCAGTCCAAGTTCAATCTTTTTTTAATTTATTTTATGTTTTTAAACCCTTCATCCCTTCTCCAACTTTTAAATGCCCTCCCAGTCTCCCACTCCCTTTCAAATGCTTCCCAATAATTTAAATTAGGGGTGGACCAGGCCCAGGCTTTGGATCAGGCTAAGGTGGCTCCGGGTCAAAATTATTCGGGTATGAAAATAATTGTCTTTTGAATTAATTCCAACCCCCCCAACTCCCAAAACACCCAAATTGCCCAGCTCCACCCACCTAGTAGCCAGTCCAACCTAAAAAAATTAAAACAAAAAAAAATATTTGGGCCCGGACCAACCGGGCCGATCCATCATTCAATAAGTCCATAGCCCGCCAAATTAATGCCCCGGTTTGGGCCGGTCCATCACTCTGTCTACCAAATTAATGCCAACCAGGTCAGGCTGATCCAGCATAGTAACAGGCCGTGCCAGGTCCCGGGTCAGGCCGAACCGTCCCAGTCCACCCTAGCTCAAATGCAAGAATGGGCTAATGTTGGGACCATAGACTCGTCCCAAACTTAAAAATTGAGGCTCAGGACGGGAACTTCTTCCCATAGGTACTGTCCCAAATACCAACCAAACCGGTCCTGGATTGAGACCTTGTCCACCTCTAGTTTGTTGTAGTCCTGGTCTGGTTTTGGCCTGGAATGATAACAAATCCATTCCAATGTAAAATAATCATATACTTTCAGTGTACTACAAATATAGCCACAGTTTAGAATCTTTTTACAGCATTCAGAACAGTAGAACGTGTTATATCATCAAAGAAATCATGAGCAATAATGTGATTCTGGAAACAGCAGTTGCAATTAATATAAATGATCTACTATCTTGATGTAGTCTCAAAAACTAAAATGTGTTTATCAAGTGAAACAAGAGCCACTTTGATTTGTGTTTATCATGCAGATCGCATTACATGGGTTCACATTTAACAATCTTCTATTTCTCCTTTTCTAACCAATGAAGCACCTAAACTCTGATGCATCCTTGAAACTATCCATCATGCCTCCACCTCAAAACGAAGTACAAGTTGTGCCCAAATTGTTGTGCTTTCCGAACAAGTGATGGAAGAAAAGAAGGGCATGCCCAGACCCATTTAAATACTAAAGAGTAAAGAATTAGAGGAACAAAATATGAGACTTGTGGTTGATGCCGTTGAAGATAAACGTCCCGCGCATTGGAACAAATTGTCTTGTGATTAACTGTAATTAAGCAATGAAAAAAAATACTCTTATTTCCATCATTTGCAATGGAGCCAAAGATTCATTATTTTTTGGCTTGAGAATATGATGTAATAAAGCAAAATGGATTACTAAATTGTCTGCGCTTCTTTGTTATGAAGCAACAGTCAGTCCATGCAATTTTGGACGCGATTTTCACTATGGGTCATCCGGAAACAGTCTCTCTGTGCTTTAGTACAAGGGTAAGACTGCGTACATCCGACCCCCCCTTACCCCACCATAGGTGGGAGCCTTTGCGGCACTGGGGTAATGAAAATGAAAATGAAATGAACAAAGTTATAAGGTGGTCACAAAGCAAATCGCTCATGGCTTGTAATGAGCGCCTGACATTTTACAACGTACACAAGGTTTTCGCAACACCGAATAGAGAAATTTAGACAAGTAGACAACCCATGAAGGGCAGGACAAATCCAACTCCAAAAAAGGCCGCCTCAAACCACGAGAAGGAGGGCTCTACACAAACTCCCATCATACCAAACTATAATGTTGTTCTAATTGATGAAGGTAGAATCCTTAATATGAGAAGCTTACCTCATACGCACAAACGAAACAAGGATAATAAAGAAGTAGGTGTTTACAATACACAAATGCTAACCTTGATTACTTCCTGCGATGCAATTCCTCCAATGAAGGCGGCTACAGCATGAAGCTCAGCAGCACCATATCTACACATCTCATGTATAAGGTCCTCCACCAAGGTGGACCAGTTGCAACCCAAGTCGTTCAGTAGGGTGACAGCGGTAGTTTTCAACCTGGATATGTCCTCATCCATCTCCCTGTCCGCGGAAAATATAAAAACTAGATTTTTTTATCTTATCTACTCCCAGGGAAGTTATATATATCACAGTGATATATACAATAGGCATTTACCCATCTAGTTGCCCGGGGAATTTATTATAGTTTGCAAAGAAGCGGTCAGCTGCTCGAAGTAAAATATAGAAACTCACTGCAATACTGCACCAGGTAAGACACTTCATGAACTCAGGCAGATAGGACTAGAGAAATTATAAAATCAATGGGTGCAAATAAAGTTATTAGTTTGAGCTCTCCGTACGGCATCTTCCAACATAAACAAGTAATCCACACTGCCAAAACAGCTCATGGGACTAGAGAACCTAATTGTTGTGAAAGCTACGACTATAATGTCTCAGCATACAAGAAAACTTATGCAGGACAATTATTTTTGGGTGTACATTTCTTATAGAGAATCCACCATAAACTGCAGGGTTCTTGCTTGGATAAAGTTACTTTTCTGAAAAGACTTTAAAGGGGTTGGCTTCTTAAACTTACTTTTTTGGAAGGACTTTAAGGGGATTGGCTTCTTGTATATTCCTGCTTATTCGTATCAGAAAAACAATCAAAATATTATCAAAGAATCACCTATCTGCGATCATTCTAGATATCCCCCCAGAACGTTGCATCAAGCACTAGAGACATCAATTGTCATAAAAGTGGCTTTTCAAACACTATCTTCTCCTATATACTAAAACTAGTTTGATATGAATGTTTACATACCTATACTCCTCATCTGTTAAATATTTCTGCAACTCTGGTTGGGCTGGGGACCTGAACTCCTCCTCAAGGGAGTGATATCTGCAAACCTGAGAAATTACAGAATAAATATATAACATTATTTAACAAACATCATTTGATAGTTATTATATGTATACATAATGACGGATAAAAGTCTGAAACCAGTTTATGTTCAATAATTGCAATTTGTAAATTAGAGCCTTCCAAAAAAAATAAAAAGTGATTGACGGTCTGGAACAAAGAAAAATCCTAAAAGATAGTCTGTTTTGTAAACTAAAACTTTGTTCAGGTGAAAAGTGGTACTTCCAAAATAGATAGGTGTCCCACTCCCTCAGTAGTCTGTACTGTTTCAACATCCAAAGCATGCAAACACAGCCACATGTAATCAAACTTTTTGTGAATAGCTCCAAGAAAAACAAACATTTGAGCTGGAGTCAGATCATACCAGCACGCTAGAAGCCACAATGCTAGTTTCATAAAAATCAAAACTATAGTTTTACTATTAACAGCATTTCAATCATGTCAAATACAATATGACATATTCACAATCACTCCTTTTGTTTTGTTATTGCTCATGCTTGTTTACCAATACATGTTCAACATTCACACTCTTTGCTGTGGCAATGTTGGAAGATACACATTGCAGGTCAGATGTTTGAAACTAGATGTGCGTAGTGGCTAATGTTCAGGTGACCAACATTGTATCCTGTAGAAGTGTAGGGCCTGTAGGCTAGAACTTTTCGTACTTCTAGTCTTAGTTTTTCTATAAATGGGTAATGTTACCATATTTTGTTCATATGACATTTGTGCTAGCTTCTAAATTATTACAATGGATAATGTTGAGTATCCCTCCGGAGAGCATATACTCTCGTCCCACCACTTGCAATGATTGCATTGGGGGGGGGCACCACCTGCACTCTGAGTGTCAAGAAGTAAAGTAAAATAGGAGCACATGCTGTACACATCTCAACTTCATTAAAGTTTAATAAAAGGAAGTGTTTACTCTATTTTAGTTTAAGATGACAGGTTCATAGGCTACATCCTGTTATCCAGTGCATATATGTGCACACAACAAGATTAATGTACTAAAGAATGTAACTAATGGCACAAACATAAACCCTACAGGAGGCGTTTATTATGAATAAAATTGAACAGGTCCCTTTTTCATTTGCCTGAAAGGATGGACTTCATTTGTGGCCAAAACTATTAGTGTAAAATTGTGGACGTGATGGTGGAATGGAGCGACTAAATATTTCTTAGGTGTTTTCATTTGCATATAAAGGTTGCTCATTTTCTTCTTAAGGATGCTCATTATATGTTCTACATATGATTATCATGGTACATCCGGATGTACATGTACCATATATGAAATGTGGCATTCCAAGTAACTCTCACTCTATAAATAATGAAAAGTCAAAAAAACATGCTAGCAATGCATGTGATCTAAGTAGAGCTTACTTCAAGCTTTCTTGCGTTTTTACAGAAGCTCTTTATGGTTTCCTTTGATATACTACTTGGATCTCTACCGATTCTCTGGAGTATATCCCTCACGCGTTGCTCCACATCAAGGAAATCAGCCTCAGCTTTGGCTTGGTAAATATTTTGCAAATTCACATATAGCCTGTAGAGCAGCATAGAAATTTTATCCTTGAGACACTAAAGGCATGCTCTGAAATAGGTATTACTCACTCGGTGGAAGAGGTCATATCCGGAATTGATCCCTCTAGAGGTGCCTCTCCATTGCCTTCATTAGCTATAAATTCCTAGCACATGCACAAAAAGATCATATAAGCTTGGACTCCTCCACTTTAGTATAGGAGAACCAGTAACCGAGTTCACCAAACAGTTACTAAAAGAGTTTCTAAATATTCATGCATAAAAGTATTTAGGGAAAATTCCCGAAATAGGAGTAAAAATGTTTAGAAATTCCAAAATGGGACTGCTATGTTTTTCTTCCCAAAATAGGAGTAACATGGCAGTATTTATTGCCAATTCGGAGTCAATAGTCCCAATACTGCCAAAATAGTAGCAGTACTAGGCATTAACATGGCAGTATTTGTTGCCCTTAATGACAGTATTTTCAATGATGGTAGTAAGACTCCTATTTTGGGAAGAAAAACATAACAATCCTATTTTGGAATTCCAGAAAGTTTTACACCTATTTAGGGAAATTTACCATGTATTTATAATACACACAGTGTGCTTGAGGAACCCATGACATGCTTTCATCATTAAGAGACATTTTTTTTTTGAAAATAAACATATAAGATTGAACAAAACTATATAAGTCAAGGAAGAGACATTGATAATGGAAATGGTTTTCCTCAAATAGCGGGAAAAAAAATGTCTTTTGTATTTAAATATAGAGGCCTTACTGAGTAGTTATATTATGACAAAAATACACATTACAGAGTAATGAAGTAGTCAGTCTATAATTGTCTGAGTTTCAGCATTTTCTCTTTGACCTTCACCTGAAAAAATGATGATTACCTTTAAAGCGGCCACCATTATCCAAAAGTCTGAGGATTTAGAATTGACTTCGGCAGAACTGTCATTAATTATTTGCTTAATGCTTGAACCTGAGATGGCCAAATAGAAGTTAAATCCACTGATCATTATATTTCAACTACAGCATGCTAAGGCCACCATTAACATACAAGCACGTTGGTATATTAAAAGCAGTATTATGGTTTAATATGAAATGCTCTGAAGGTGTGTGTACACATGCCCATAGATACATACATACATATTACATACATACATATATGTATACACATACATAAAGGCAGTTCCAGTGAGCAAACTTCTTTCCGTGAGAAATGAGAATGGTGCACATTTTGGTTCAGGGAATTGCACGTATATGGTTGAGATAATGCACATTTTGCAACAGTAGAAAATTTTTACTTTATTTACAAAAAAGCCACTGAATCGTATACATTTCAATTTCAAAAAAATGCACAACTCTCAAATTCAACGATCCAGATGTATTATCATTTTTTTCTCCTAAGATGTCATTCTCACTTAAGATGTTTTGCTTGAACTTAGATTTTCTGGTCTGAACTGGTATGATAGATATTCGGTCTGTGTATTTTACAACTGCAGAAGTCTGGTCTGGTCTGGTCTAGGACTGAAATAAGTCCAAGTAAAAACATTCTTGATCCTAAATCTAAACATATATATATATATATATATATATATATATATATATATATGCACACAGATATGTACATAACTACATATATATATAATATATATAGAGAGAGAGAGAATCGATCTCACCAATTTGCCTGAAAGGATGGACTTCATTTGTGGCCAAAACTAATTAAACAATACAGATTTTTTTACTCAATAGTATTAACGATTAGTTACAGGTGTTTAGATCATCAGAAAATTATTTTTTACATAAAATAATTCCTTTTTAATGATAAAATGATCTAAACTGTTACAGAATTGAGTTTGTAGGGTGTCTCTCTAAGAACAAATTCAAGATCTAATGGTTGAAAGTTGAAACTAATAGATATTACTACAACAACTGCCTTAATCCCAAAAGATTTTGGAATCTGCTAACAGATAATACTAAATGAATCATTGACTTCATTTTATCATAAATGTAGTTCGACCGGCGAGAATAGTAGAATACTACTCATTTAGAGAATAGTCAGAATATGTGTACACACACATAGTGCAGAGTGTGAATTCATTCTTATACTACAATACATAATTAGCCAGACTAACTAAAAAAAATCTAGAGGATTGAACACTTACTAATTCCACGAGGAGTAAATACTTTGTATGAAGCTGACATTGCCTCTTTGTAGTTGTCTTCATCATTTGCCATCATTCGGGATTTAATTAAATCCTGAGAAAAAAAAAGGGTATGCATACCGCCTTTGTAGACATAGAGTATTATGGACAAAATATCATTACAACATGGAAGAAACGTTTTATTTGAATATATGTGTGTGTGCATGTGTGCGTGTGTATTCCTGACCTTTAGTGCTTGTTTACTATTCGCGGTTGATGTAGGTTTTCCAGCATGAGTACAGGCCAACTGCTCAGCCAACTTTACAAGAATAATAACATATGGAGTGTGCTTATGAAGTACCAAGTCAGATGTATTCAGATCAATAGATTCAGCAAACCTGTCAGGTGATAAGTGCCTTATCAGAACCTCAATTGGAGGACATGCCCGAGTATACACATGCGGAAAAAATTATGCTTAATATTTTACAAATCAGCAAGCATGATAAACCACAAAGTACAATCCATAAAGCAATTTCTTATAAGGCAAACCTTTGCAATTCCGGCCATGGATTGTTGAGCCTAAGGTTGTCCATAAAGTTATCAGGCTTGGATTCAATCACAGCATGTTCCTGAATACATCAATTTCAAGAAGAGAAGCTTCCAGCATTTAAAGTCAATATTCAGAAGTGCCTAAAATCATTATCATTTTCTCTTTTTTAGAAGTGATTTTCTCATTGACCATATAGAGGAAACACATCAATTTCAAGAAGCTTTAAATGATTACACCCAAAAGAATTGCCAGTCGTTAGTATGGAGTAACATGAATGGTCCAAAAACATGACCTAGGAAAGACCAAATAACACGGAGTGAAGGTCGGTACTGAACTACTAATAACATGGCACATGCACACGGAAATTTTTACGCAATGTAAGAGGAGTTGTGCACAAACATTAAACAATATTTATGTGAAAATTATTGATCATTAATATATATATATATATATATATATATATATATATATATTACACAAACATTATAAAGTGAACACTGATCATGTGTGTTCTCTCTCTCTATACATACATATATATAGTACACACATATTAGGTCAAATTTTAAGTGACAAAAATGTTGCTTAGTTGAAAAATGAGAATGAATATAGTGCATTAAATTGTAGATCTAATGACTCGAAAAATGAAGGAAAATGAAAAAAATAAAAGTGACATAATTGTAATTAAGTGCAACTTCAGCCACCATATTCATTTGAAAAGTGCACATTGTGATACTTACGAGTGCAACCACCCCGTTTATGTGTGAGTCTATATATACATAATGTTTGCACATAATTGTAACCGTGTATGTAAATCTTAAACATGTGTCTAGCTTTACGAGAATGTGCCAGGATTTGTGCACAACATTAAACAATGTTTCTGTGAGAAAATATTGATCCATAATACACACAAACAAACACATATACATAATACATTGGATCTATTAAATAGTGCTGCTTATGACTTATTAGAAAAGTGAGAATAAATATAGTTCATTAGATATTGAGATTGTAGATCCAATGAAAATGAGAATAAACTCCAGCAAACATGTTCATCTGAAAAGCGCACACCCGATACTTACAAGTGCAACCTCATGTGTGTGTGTGTATTTAGCAAGGTAAATGAAAATTTTATCATTGATATATTATCTATTAATTTTATCATTGATATATTATCTATTTACTTAACATGAAAGGGAGTTTAATAAAACAATGAAGAATAAAAAGAAAACTAACATAAATAAGACCATTTGTTAAATGTTAATTATAAAATAATAAAATAATGATGGAAGCTTATAATTTATTTTGTACTTATGGAGCACAATAATTGAAATGATACTCATAAAGCACTATGTGTTACAATTTATGAAAGCCAAAATATCAAGTGCTTTAACTACAAATTAATGGAACTTGGAAGAACACAGGGATGTTTCTGCCAAGAAAAAAAATCGAAGGTTCTAATGCATAGCACAACTAAGCCCTTCAGACCACAAAGATGCAGCATGATCTAGTGTACGAGTTAAGCTGTCACTCATGGAGATTGTTAGAGATATATTCCTGGCTCTATGGAGCAACTATATTATCAGCTATAGCGTCATGTTAAAACATGTTACCTTCACACTGATCCTTACAAGGCCCGTGAGTCCATAGGACCGTGCAAATACTAAAATGACATTGGCCTCCCTGCAGATTGTATCCAATTTCATCATCGAATCTTCACTCAACTGAAACAAAAAGCAATGCGTAAAATGAAATAATTAACTGAATCACACAAAACTGTGAACATGATCATTTTGACCATGTTAGAGCAATCTAAACTCAGTTTTAACCGCTGAAAACATTCAACATAAGGTAAAACTTAAAATATATGCTCATTGCACTCCTCATGAGTGCTAGAGACCTAAAGTTATCTTTAAGTGAGCAAGTAAATATTCTGTTATTCCCTTTTTCTAAATGATTTCAGTTTCATGAGATCTTCATATTTCACAAGTTAAATAAACTATAACTTAGACCGGCGATAAATTGAATTAGCAAAGCATGTATCATGCGTAAACAGCACCCTCTGATAGGAACCTGGGCCTAATAGACTAATATAATAAAAATAAGGGACCGGGCCTATTAGAGTATTAATAATAAGAAGTGTATTGTCTAGTATAAATAGATGATAGCTGGGAAGAGTTAGGCAGGCTGTTTTAGACTTTGACTTTGGGACTTGGGAAGATCGAGAGCTATCTCTTTCTTTGGGGGGCCTTGGCTCATTTGGGGGCTTCGGCCAGTTCTTGTTACCATTACTGTACTGGTTCATCTCAATAAAATTTCAGATTGATTCTTCATAGATTTCTGTAAATCTTCTGTAAACCTAGATATCAGAGCATCGATCGCTGGATGAGATACACGCGCGCCAAAATGGAAGGAAGAATTAACGAAGTTGAGAAGAATATGGTTGATTTTGGAAGAAATCAAAGGGAAATGCAAGATCATATGGACAGGCGGATGCGAGAATTGCAGAATAGTATGGCGGCAAACATGGCGGAGAGTTTGGCCGCAGTACAAGCATCGATGGAAGCTACGATGCGAGCGACGATGCAAGCCAACTTTGCGGATTTTCAGAAGAAATTTTCAGATCGATCGAGAAGTCACTCGCATCGATCCAGTACATCGCATCGTTCCAAGCACCATCGGAGTTCCAAAAACGGAGGCAGTTCTGACGGATCGGACAGTCCGTCTAGTCAGTCGGCATCGCAACATAATCGCGGACCTCACCGGAGTCATCCACATCACCGTCACACAGGAAAGAAGATTGAGTTGCCTATCTTCAATGGAAGCGATGCTAGCGGATGGCTGCTAAGGATAAATCGCTACTTCCGATTGAATAACACGGAAGAAGAGGAGAAAATTGATGTAGCAGTGCTCGCAATGGAAGACCAAGTTCTCAGCTCGTTTCAATGGTGGGAGAGGCAGGCTAGGCATCAAAATTGGGACTCTTTTACTCAAGCATTGACCAGACGCTTCCAGCCAGACATGGTCAAGGATCCCCTGGGGCCTTTATTCATTTTGAAGCAGAAAAACACCATAGAGGAATATCGAGACAAATTTGAGACTGCAATTGCGACACAGGGACACTTAACTGAAGAAGTGTTGAAAGGAGCGTTTCTTAAGGGCCTTAAGCATGATGTAAGAGCTGAGTTGAAGCTATACTCTACAAGAACTTTGGCTGAAGTTATGGACGTGGCTTCTTTAATTGAGAACAAGAACACTAAAGTTTGTATCATGAAGAACAAAGATGAAAGGAAGAAGAAATGGCATGGTAAGAGTCAGCATCATAATTGGGAGGATGAAAATAAATGGAAGACTCCACTTGTTAACTCTATTAGTTTGGACAAGGCTACAGTTGATAACAAGATAAATTCTGATGTGCAAGAGCAGAACATGATAAGGAATAGCCCCAGATTGTCCCAAGCAGAACTATTAGATAGAAGCAAGAAGGGACTCTGTTTTAAATGCGGAGAAAATTGGGGTAGGGGACATGTTTGCAAGATAAGGAACTATAAAATGATCCTAGTGGAGAATTCTGAGGATGAAGTTGGTTCTGAAGTTGAATCACTGGAGTCAGGAAAAGATAAGACCATACATCTAGAATTGAAGACCATGCAGCTTTCAGTATTAGGTGAGGAGGGCATACCATCTATAAAGACATTTAAGGTAAAAAGAGTAATGAGGTGGCCTGATGGAGAACTAACAGTGAATGTACTTGTGGATAGTGGTGCATCCCACAATTTTATCTCACAAGACTTGGTGGAAAGATGGAAGATCCCTTACACTCCAATTCAGGAATACAAAGTACAAACTGGAAATGGAGAAGGCATAACCAACTATGGCAAGTGTGCAGGAGTGAGCCTGAATGTGCAAGGGGTTGAGATTCAGCAGACCTATTATTTAATGGAATTGGGAGGCACTGATGTAGTCCTGGGCATGGAATGGTTGACTGATTTAGGTGATATGGAAGTTAATTTCCAAAACCTGATCATTCAAGGTGATGGACATCTGTGGCACTGGGAGGGACACACTAATGAGCTGAAGCAAGAACAGTTAACTGAAGGCAGAAGGAATGAGTTTATAAAGGAGTACCCTGAAGTTTTCAAGTCAATTCTGGATAGAATGTCCTGGCGTTTGTGTTATTCTGCTATGAAAAGCATAGGGAAGAAGGTGGAAGCAGCCCAGTTAAAGATCCAGAAATCCATCCAGTATTGGAAAGGGAGAGGTGCTAGGATGAAAGAAAAGAAGAAGATTGTGGCTGTGTCCTATCACCCACCTTGAGGGCAAGGTGGATGTTTAGGGGGGAAGTATTAATAGGAACCTGGGCCTAATAGACTAATAATAATAAAAATAAGGGACCGGGCCTATTAGAGTATTAATAATAAGAAGTGTATTGTCTAGTATAAATAGATGATAGCTGGGAAGAGTTAGGCAGGCTGTTTTAGACTTTGACTTTGGGACTTGGGAAGATCGAGAGCTATCTCTTTCTTTGGGGGGCCTCGGCTCATTTGGGGGCTTCGGCCAGTTCTTGTTACCATTACTGTACTGGTTCATCTCAATAAAATTTCAGATTAATTCTTCATAGATTTCTGTAAATCTTCTGTAAACCTAGATAGTCCCTATCACCCTCAGCCCTTTAGCAGAGAACTATAAAAGTAGAACATACTGTATCCACATATACAAACCTGTGTAGCGACAATCAAGGTAAATTGCAAAAAGAAAGAAGGATTCTTCTCAATTAGTTCCTTTGGGTACTCGTCTATGAATTTGGCCTTCACGGAATCATTGAGCTCTTGCAGAAATGAGCATACGCATCTTGCCTTTGATTGTCCGACATTTGATTCGTCCACTAACAATTATATCATGAAGAGGATGGAAAAATAAAAACTATAGTTACTAGTTTCAACATAATGCATACACATACATGTGGCTTCATAGATATTATTTTACATATGCGCATACCCAGAAAATTATTTCCAAGGTCACCAGCTTCCACTTTAGATCCATCAACAACAGTGATACTTCCAACCCCACCAAGAACAAGGTTTTTCAAAGTTTCAGAACCAGTAGGCCCACAATTAAGTAAACATATACTGGATTTCTCCAAAGCAGCCTGTCCCTGCTCACCCCATATCCTGCCAAAAGAAGAGCAACGAGATGTAGGTTTACCCCTATTTTAACACAACCAAACTTCTCCAGAGAAAAAGCATCATTAAGTTTAGGCAAATCCAGCCTTTGGACTAAATTTGACTTAGCAAGTTACGCATGGAATAGCACTGCTTAATACAAAAGAAAATTGATCTATTGCATTGCTAAATACTAATGATGAAAAGATGGAACATTGGCATCAAGTACAAACTAAAGTATTGATAAAAAACTACTCCATAATGTTCAACTTTATTTCCTTAGGAAGGAAGAGTAGGGATGATGCTTTTGGCCGGATGAACTAGTGCATACTGCATTTTCTATATAAAAAAAATACTGCGGGCTCGCATATATTGCAACAGCTTCTAGCATACACTATAAGAAGGCGACACATAGGCTTCACCTGAAAAAAGCATTACCCTAAGTGGTCTGTGATATGGTTTTAGAAACTACTACTTGCATCAGGATTTTGAGTCCGAGTGCTACACACCCTATTTTTTATTTTTGTACTTTTGATTGCACAAGCTAGACTTCTTCCTGTCAATGTCAATCAAAACAAAAACAACTAATAATTTTTGTACACCATTGTGTTGAGAACAATACAGCTTTTGTCAATGTGAGGCTGGTGCACAAAAGTTGCAAGTCTCCATGATGCAAAAAAACCCTTTAGTTTCCTATCCGCGTCAAATTTGCATCTTAACATTCCTAATCATTTCTAACCATTTCCGGTTTCAAATATCCCATCTGTAAACCAACTTTATTTTTTCAATTCTAAATCTTATTATACATATTTGCACTGCAAAAACCTTCATTTCATTAAGGTTTTGCACTCTTTCAAGTTTGTAATGCCATGTGTTCACACGTTTTTTTCAGTTTGAAGGTTAATGCTCCATTGGCAAATTTAAAACATTCCCTTTGTTAAAAAAATGTATCCTATTTCAAACACTCTAGTTCTTCCGGAATACTAATATGTCCTGCAATTGAGTTCCTAGTTTGACTTTATGGTTTTTTAGACAAAATAACTTTTATAATGACTTTCCAATCATGTCGTTCCTCAAAGGTATGATCGAGAAAATCAACAATTAGGGATATACTTTTCATAGGGATAAAAGAATATTTTACCATCAATTCAAACATTGCCCAGAAGAGAGGTAGGAACTTGATTTTGGGACATCCCAAAAAAACAAAGTGGGAACTAAATTGCAGAACTGACAGAGTATAATTAGGTAAAGTTTGATGAAACAGATAAATTTCCATGTGGTTTACCAAAAAGTAATTCACTACCTTGTAGTATTAACTTTTCCAAAAAAGTTACTGCCTTATAACATTTAACTTTATATTTATACTGCATATTTAAATTATTCTATTCAAAGTGCGCATAATAGATACTCATGCTTCTTTATGTAAGTTTAAATAAAGTTTTAATATGTCCTCATACAGTTATACCTACAATGTGAATGGGCTGACATCTAGTGCTAGGTCCGCCACTCAGAACAGAGGTGAAATTAGTAAAGAAAAACCCTAATGAAATTGATTAATCTGTAGTATGTGATACTAAGTCATTGAATTTACAATTATACTTCCAAGCTGCAAAACCTACTTGAGAAGTTTACTAGCTCTCTGTGTGCGTAGTTCATCCTTTCGAATAATATAGCAGTTGACTGAAGTCCAGCTTTCAATTCATAAAACCTCAAAAACAATCACAGGCAACTCAACATCACTGCTATGAAGGAGAGAAAGACTGTTTTTCAATTTCGTGTAGTTTCGGCAACGCAACAAACTGAGTAAAAGGATACAGTTGCTTATGAGCATACGAGGGGCAATGGCCGCAATCCAAAAACTAAATAAATGGAATCATAAATTGACATGTGTTAAACTGGATTGGTGAGGAATTACTACCTGAGTTGACGATCGTATTTAACTTTGGGCTCCGCCATTGCGCGCGAGTAGAGAGCAGAGTGACTCGACAGGAAATCCGCTTGAAAGCTACGCTAGTGCAGCTCACGGGTTGTGATTTTTATTTGACAATAACTTAGAGGGGGTTAGTTTGCAACTGCTTTTAAAAAAGCACTTTTCACCTTTTGGCTTTAAAAAGTACTTATTTTCCCAAACACCACAACTTTTATTTTTCTCGGCTTCTGTGTAAAAAGTGCTTTTTACTTTTTCTATTACACAAAAAGCACTTATTTTATCAAACACTACCTACTTTTACTTTTAAAAATCACTTTTTTCTCAAACACTATCAACTTTTATTTAATCACTTCTCCTCACTTCATTAAAAAAAGCACTTTTTAAAAGCAGAAGCTGTTGCAAACAGACCCTTAAGGGTTGTGGTTTTTGCGGATTTGCCTTTTTGGCAAGGAAGGTAAAAAAATGATTACTTATCTATACTTATATAAAAAGGGGAAAACTGTTACATAGATCCCGTACTATATTATACTCCCTCCGTCCCGTTGGAATGTTCCCGGTTTGACCTACACACATATTAAGGAAATAAACTTATCAGGGGGTAAATTTTACTGTTTGGACACTGTTTGGACACTGTTTGACACTGTTTGACACTGTTTTGCACTGTTTGACACTGTTTTGATGTAGGATAACTTTCCATTTAGGGAAACAAGAACTTTCTATTGGAACATCCAAAAAAGGAAAGTGGGAACATTCCAACGGGGCGGAGGTAGTAAAAGTCAATTGAGTTTCCGTACTATTAAAACATTCAATCTAGTCCCTCAACTACGTAGTACGGAGTATTAAATTACACTCAACTATGATTTTTAGCCGGAGGGTGAACACAACCCTCAAATATTATTATAATATTAAAAGTACATCACATTGTACTCTTCTCCCACTATGCCCATATTCTTCCATATACTCCGTATATACGGAGTATGTAGTTTTCTTTTAGAAATGATATTTAGGATGTGGGGTCACTTTAATTTGTAGACATACCCCTTTAATTTGCTTATCTGTATTTGTTAAATCATACGCACTACTATTTCTCCACTGCCCCATCTCCGCTTCAGTTTCAGACCTCCATATTCAGTGTGCTTCGATCGTTATTTCCTAAACCGTTGGTAGAGAAGATTGCAGACACCTGCAGACGTATATAAGGTATTTTTCATTACTTCTATTATACTCCATAGTTAAAGATGCTTTTAGCTCCTTTAGTATTTCAATACTCCGTATTTGATTTTGCACTTGCATTTTTTTTAAACTCATACGATAGTATGGTACCACCGATTTCTATTCTTAAAAATTAAATATCTTTTAACCATTTATCTATCCAAGTTGGTGATTTGATTACGTTTATTTTTGTTCTTGAAAATATTACATACTCCGTACTAGAGATATCAAAAATTGAACTTTATTCATATTATACAGATTTTTAATTTTCTATCATACGGCTTTTTCTATTCAGTAGATTTTGAGTGTTTAATTTTTATCAGATTTTTAATTTCCTATCATTCGACTTTTTCTATTCAGTAGATTTTGAGTGTTTAATTTTTACTAATTATTTTTAGATTTGTAGTCTTGATCAGTTGTCATGAGTGTCCCAGACTTGAATTTTTGTGTGGGTGAAGAGACTCCTATTGTTAATGAAGAGTACAGGGGTTCAAATAATCAGCTTCTGGAAGAAGGAAATATTGAAATAGAACCTGAAATCGGGATGGAGTTTGAGAGTGCAGAAAACGCTTACAATTTTTACAACTCATATGCAAGGAAGATTGGTTTTAGTGTGCGTATTTTCCGAACTAACAAAAACAGAGTTGATAGTACACTAATTCAACGTCAAGTTTTAGTGTGCTCATGTGAGGGATTTTACAAGAAAATCAAGACACCTCAGAAGAAACGAGACGAGACACGTTGTGATTGCAAAGCATCCTTTACATTTAAACGTCTTCCAAATGAGAAGTATCAAGTGATTGGTTTTGAATCAGTACATTCTCACGACCTTGCGCCATTTGAACATTCTGGTTACTTGAGGTCTCAATGGAAAATTGAATTTACGCAAGCTGAAATGATGACCACAATGCATGCATCCGGCTTGAAGCAAGGACAGATTTTCTCATATATGTGTGAAGAAGCCGGTGGAACTCAGAACCTTAATTTTACAAGATCAGATTGCAATAACTTCCTTCAAAGAAAGCGATCTGAGTTTTTCAAGAAAGGTGATGCAGAATGTCTTCTAGAATACTTCAAGCAGAAGAAAAATGAGAACAAGAATTTCTTCTATTCATTTAGGTCACATGAAGATGGTGAAATATGTGGAGTATATTTTTGTGATGCAAAATCTAGACGGGATTATGGGTTGTTCGGTGATGCTATATGTTTTGATACGACTTTTCGGACAAATAAGTATGACATGTTGTGCGCACCAATTGTAGGCATAAACCATCATGGACAAACATCATTGTTTGGTTGTGGCCTACTAGATGGTGAAACATATGATGCAATTACTTGGTTGTTCATTACCTTTTTCGAGGCAATGGGAGGAAAGAAACCAAAGAGCATATTCACTGATCAGTCCGCTGCTATATCTGCGGTAGTTGATGAGCTATTACCTCAATCCCATCATGGGTTGTGTTTGTAGCATTTATGTCAAAATGCGGCAAAAAATTTGAGTTGTAACGGATACAAAACATTTTCACAACAATTCAAATCATGCTAAATGGGAGTAAAAACGTTTTGAAATTCCAAAATAGGAGTATCATGTTTTTTATTCCCTGAATAAGAGTAAACTACCAAGTTTGGAAAAAATTGCCAAGTTTAAAGCTTTGTAATGCCAAACTTGACAGAAATTTACTCCTATTTAGGGAATAAAAAATATCATACTCCTATTTTGGAATTTCAAAACGTTTTTACTCATATTTAGGGAATTCTCTCATTGAAATTCAGCTAACAATAATATTACGGGACCTTTTCTTAATGTCGAAATTAGCTAAATCTGTTAAAATTGATGAAAATTTGCTTCAAGCGGTTCAATAATCTAAATATGCTAAATTACGAAATGAAAAAAAAATTACATTTAAAATTATATTTTATTCTGTTAATTTTGATAAAATGAAGATAATAATTTTTTATTTATATATTGCCAAATTTAAAAGAAATACTACCCCCGTCCCAAAAAAATTTGTCATTTTCAAAACTTTGACCGGTTATATCTTTTTATTGAAAATTATTTATAATATAAAAATTATATGAAAATGTTCTTTGTTAAAAGTACTTTCATAAAAGTATAAAATTTATAGCTTCCATAATATTATACCAATCAAAATCAAGGTTCAAATTTTTGGAATTGGCAAAGTTTTTTGGGACGGAGGTAGTACGTTGCACATGCCTTTTGTAAAGTACTCCGTATAAGACCAAAAGGCCCCACAAGCATGTCTAATCTAAATAAATACTCCCAAAAAAAGATGTATTGGGCTTCAGGTACACATTTGTGTACACATTAGTACACAGTATAAAAGAATTTTTTTAACTTTATTTCGTTTTAACCTTTCTTTCCTCGCTCCCTGTGCCTCCCTCTCGTCCTGTACCCTCCTCTCTCGGAGCTCCTTGCATTTCTCTTCCCTCTTCTCCTTTTCTTTTTCCTATTTCTTTTCTTCTCATTAATTTGATTTTCTTTCATCTACACTCCCTCTGTGACCATCAAATTTTACAGAACTTATCTAGAGCTTATTTCTTCTGTAGATTCCTTCTAAATTTTCTACGGTAACTGGCAGGATGACTTGCGAGCATAGTGTTGGCCCTTTCAGCCACCAACACCATGCTTGCGTCTGTTTACCAGTCCGGTTCCCCGATCCAAGCTCCTTACCCTTAATTAACTCATATGTAATTAGCTCTTCTTCTCCTTTTTGTTAATGTTCATTTAGGTTTTGATTATGCTTTTTTTATTGGAATTGTATGTTTTATTTATATTATAACGGTTTTTGTTTGGCTAGCTTATGTTCGTATTTATGCACTTCATCACAATACCTATTGCTCAAGAATTCATTTTTTCTCACGCTTACAATGTGTTTGATAATACGTTTTAATGAAATGATGTTATTTTAATGATGCCAAAGTATATTTGAGTTCTAAAGGAGCGTAGTATACTTGCATATTTTTATTTTCAGTCTTGATTTTCATATATTCTTTACTATAATGACTTGTGGAATTTCAAGAATATCATTATTTAAGAGTACTAATATAGGTATAATATTCTAAGTAAGTCTTTTTTTTCATAACTTACAAAAAGATGTATGAAGAACATTGAGGGCCTATGGAGTAGTTGGCTTCAATCATTTATTTAACATATTTACATGGATTCGTCTCAATTGCTTTCTTATTATGTTTGTCATAGTGGAAAATGCATCTAATTCCAGTAGCATTAGGCATTAGCAATTGCATTTTGTGCCAATGGGGTGATTGTACTGTGTCATTTTGCTCAACTAAAGGAATGATGATGGATTGTTATTCTTCTTCCTAAAAAGAACATGTCTATATAGCTCGACTTCTCTGTGTTGTGTTAGCATAGTCTGGGAGTATCAAACATTTTCCAAATCAGTCCGTAAATTAAGCTTGACATTGAAGTTTGTGTCCATGAATTGAAGGTGTTCAGTTAATTACTTGCTTCAATTTTTTGAATTTGTGAAGTTGATTATTGACATTATAGTGTAAGTATTCTATTCTATTTTCTTGCACATGAAGTGTTCAGAAGGAACCGCAGGCAGAAGACAAACGCGAAGCTATTACACAACTAAGTTTGGCTATGGATTTCTTGAGGGAAGAAAATACAAGTGTAGGATGAAGAAAAACGAGAAGCTGTCAAGATTAATCTTTTATATTATGAAACTAATATTGAATGTTTCTAAATGACCATGCACATGCAGATTTTTTTACCAAAAGAGGAGACCATTTCTTGATTTATGCGTGCAACTGTGTAAGGGCATGCTAATTCTTTGTTGTCATTGTTCATTTCAGGTACCTGATGCAAGGTTTTAACTAAGGGTTAACTGATGTATGTAGCAATCCCTTCTGATATAAAGTTATGTCAAACTCGGCTTTATGATCACCCCAATGTGTGGTGGGAGAAGTGATATGAAGCTGATCCACGAAACATTCTTTGCCTCAATCCTCCTCACCAAGAATGGTTGGACCAAACCCACTGGAAATGAGTCTGAGACTTATAATGAATAGGCTGTTCATAACCGCTTTTGAATTCTCACAGTACGGGGCACAATTCAACCTTCAAACTCTCTGGTTTCCTACTTCATTACTGCTATTGGAGGAGTTATGGTGTTGCTCTATTTGTTCATGTAGAGACATTGTCTGGGCATGTGGTCAAATTTAGATTGAGTTTTGTCGGTGTTGATTTAATGATTTCTTTAGCTTGTTTTTTGAGATTTTATGTAGTAGCACTTTGGATTTAGCTTCAAAAAAAAGATTGAAATATTGTAGTAGCTAGATTTATAGTACTTGGCTTTGTTTCACTTGTAAATGAAATGTATTGAATAGAATAGTATATCAGTTATACGTTATGAAAAATGAATGTGACTTTTGGTGTTATGAAATTTGAAACGAAGTGTAATTGGATTTGTTGTGGAATATAATAGTTGGGTGATAAAAAGAATCGTTTGTTTTGTTTGTGCTTAGTCAAAGCATCATCTTAATATACTCATGTATAGAATTTCTATGATGCTCACAAACAAGATAATTTTAGCTAAGTTTTTTTTGTCACATGGACAATACAAATGAACACAAACAATTATTTTCTTAGCACATGCAAAATAAATGAACACAAGGACAGTGTGTTAAGCATGCACATACAATATAAACAAACGCACTGACAATTACTTCTACGCACGGACAAAATAAACGAACACACAAACATTGTTTTAATCATACACGAACAATATAAATGAAAACACAGACAAAATAAATGAGCACACGAACAATCTTTAACAGCACATAGACAATATAAATGAACACAAAGACAATCATTTTCTATGTCATTTGGAACAATAAAAGTTGAAATTGTTTGTGTTCATTTATATTGTCTGTGCAAGGTTAAAACATTGTCTGTTTGTAGAAAACTATTGTTTGTGTGCTAGTTTGTATTGTCTCTGCATAGTTTAAATATTGTTCGTGTGTTTATTTGTTTTGTCTGTGCATAGAAATTAATTGTCTGTATTCATTTATATTGTCTGTGCGTAGTTAAACTAATGTTTGTGTATTCATTTATTTTGTCTGTACCTAGTAAATAATTGTCTGTGTTCATTTATATTGTCAGTCACTAATTCAGACTCAACTAGTGAGTTGGTTTGCCAATGAGTGAGTAGAATAAATCATTGTTGGTATAGGTGAGACTAAAATCGAAAATTACCAACTAATTATTATATGGACTTGCACAAAGGCAAAATAATCCCCCAATACACAACTACTTAAGATTATATGGACTTGCACAAAGGTAAGAAAATTACCAACAAAAACCAAACAATACAATAAGTGAAGAAGATTACACTTTCTTTTAGGGCTATGGGTCATATATAGAAGAAGAGCAAATATAACAAAACATTTGGTAAGAAAAGGGCCAAGTGAAGGATTCTTCACATACATTTTTCCTAACTACCCTTCAACCAAGTATTCTTTCATCTCATCAACCAATCCCTGCATTTGTTGCCTAGAGTGTAATGGAGAAGGATAAACATAAGCACGATCCAACTCTCCATCCCTAATTATGTAAAATATAGCAATTTTGAGGGGTTGATGCCATGAATAGAAGCACATCCAATGAAGTCCTCAAGGAGGTTCGTGGGTTGTTGATCAAAGATGGGCTCATCAAACACCGAGATAAAGAACGTGCCGCAATCAAACCAGCTGCAAACAAAACTCCACCTGCACACTTTCACTTTTTTGACAAATTCATTAAACATAAAATCATTACAACACCAAACTAAAAATTAATTTCTACACATGAAAGCAATATAATTCCTATAACATAACATAATTCATCAACATATGCTAAGAAGGCCCTTAACACGAACGAACAAAGTATCAAATAGGTACAACAAATCTGTAAAACAATCAATTTTCAATTCCTGTTTAGCGCTAATAAACCTTTGGGGTAAATAATGAACAGAGTAAAATTAAATAAACTCAATGATATTAAAACATAATAAAGAACAGATTTGATTATATGGCAAGACATAATTGATAAGTTAAATTTAAAGTAAAATAAAAAATCACAAAAAGTGGAATAACAACTGATTTGTGAAGATGTACACTGTTTTGGCTCCTCCCTATTATAAAACATGTACATAGAGGTGGGTTCATCAACATTTTGTCTTCCATTATTGGAAACGGCAAATGAAAGAAAACTCAATTGAGACATTTCAGGTAGTACACGAATTGAATATATCATCCATTTCATATTGGTACTTCAATTGAATGAAAATTTCAGTAAGACATTTTAACAAACACTTTGCAGGCAGCCTGAAATTGATTTCTTTTATCCCAAAAATAATCATGCTCGATCTTCAATCAAAACCTGTGAAACAAACTCTATACATACAATATATATTGGAAGATCAATACACTAAGAATAAATCAAATTAATTACCAAATATATAGCTTAAGAGAATTACAAACTTGATGTGGATGAAGAGGTGTGCGAAATGTTGCCGTATGGTTATCATATTAGATGAGTATTTAGTATGCTTGAGCGTATGATTAATGTTGCTTTTAAAACATACAGAGTATTTAGTAAGAGATGAGTATTAAAGCACAGAGGAAATAGACATGGAAGAACGTAGAAGAAAGAAAGAAACAGGAAAACAAGGGAGAGAGGGATGTACGAGAAGGGAGGGGAGTGTAAAGAGAAGGGGTAAAAAAAGAAGGTAAAAAATAAAACCCTTTTATAGGGTGTACAAGTGTGTACACTTTGTGTGTACCAAAAGCTTTTTCGAAAAAAGATGGCCATTGACTCTTCAAGAAAGAAATGTCGTATACTTTAATATTATAATATTTGAGGGTTATGTTCACCCTCCAAATGGGGAGGTGAACAAAATTAAACTCCTAAATTTGACCGCCAAATCACTGGTAATAGCTTACTTGGACAGTGACATGTCATTTTTTCCCTTTTTCCTTTTCTTCCTTCTCCCTCCTCCATCCATACGCCTACAACTCTTTCTTCTTCTTTTTTTCTTTCTTCTTCGGCAAAGCAGCCAACAAACCAATCCAAGACCCCATTTCCCTCCTTTATTCTGCAAAGCCACCCAACTCACAAGTCACAACACGACTTTCTTCTGTGACGGGCTGCGGTAGTGGATGAACACCAAGACAAGATCGCCGGTAAACTGGGGATTCAATAGAGAACCTCAACAACCTCCGATGGAAGATGGGCCCAAGACCTCCGGTGACTTTGCAACAACCACACCTCTTATTTCCGGCGACATCGCAGCAGCCACCACGCCATCATCAACCAGTTTTTGCAGCAGCAGAGAGAATCGGAAGGATGGAGAAGCAAAAGGCCGAAGGTGAATCCATGTTTAACGTCGTTAGCGTGCCCCGCGTCGGAGAATGGAAGGAGATCTGCCACAACACCCATGGCCCACTTCATCTCTTGCGGCACTTGTGCTCCTTTGTACCAGGGTCGTGCCTTATGTAAGGCTGGAGAGGCATGGGCCTCAAGGCCCCAAAAATTTGTAAAAATTAGGGGCCCAAAATTTTATATTTATTAGTATTATACATATGTATTTTCTAGTTATTTTTTTATTTGTTTTCCCTTGGACAGTTTGACTTATATTTATAGGCTTCTAGGTTCTATAGTTAATTCTATTTGTCTATGTTTTTTATCTGCTTATTTAGTTATTTGTTTGTATTTTCAGAAATTTTCTAATTTTATATTATTTTTCTAAATGCTAATGTAATGTATAATTAAATACTAGTTGATTCTTGCTTTTTTTATTTAGTGTTATCAATATTGTAATTACGGAATTCTCAATTCACAATTAATTAAATTAAATTAAATGCTTTGAACTTTATAGGGAAAATTACTAACGTATATTGTTAAAGATTCCACTAAATTATGTGTTTACTTATTTGTACCATGGCTTCCAAACTTTTGTCTCGATTTCAAAAGAGGAAAATAAAATCACGTATTGAATCAATGAATCATTAACTCAAGTCAGGCCGGAAAAATAAAATCATGTAGTAGTTAATTTCTAATAAAAGAGACATTTCGGAGAGTACATCTTCAAGCATGTCTGAAAAGAGTTTAATGAATTAGCTATGTTATCAATTGAGAAGTAATTTATTGATAACATAGATTATGCATACTTGATTAATATATTTGCATCTAGAAATGTTCTACGAGTTCTACTTAATTAGTTTTTAGTACATCCAATATCATTTTTTCTAAAATGTAACACTTAAATTTAAAAATTGTGTTTCTGTGATATTTAATCATTGAATTTTAATGAATCTGTATGACAAAAAAACACTATGTATAGGGTCCATTTATGAAACTCGATTGAGACCCGAGTTTAGGTAGGATCGGCACTGCTTTGTACTCAAGGTCCGAATTGAAGATGAAGAATGGCAAGCTTGTTTTAATTTGATTGGGTGGGTTGGAAGAAAGAAAGAAGGAAAGGGAATAAAGAAAAACGGAAGTTGCAGGGGCTTGGCCGGGCGGAAGAAGACATGTTAGACAGCCAAGGGAAAGAGAATGGGAGAAAAGAAAAGCAAAAAAGTAAGAAAAAAGTAAAATTTGCCACATGGATCTGCCATGTGTAAGTGAACTTGTTAACTGCTTAAGATGTTTTCTTTTGGACTGAAATTTGTTGGTCTGGTCTGGTCTGGTCTGTTTAAGTCTGGTCTGGTCTGGTAAACGTATGGTCCCTGTGTATTTTATAACTACGGAAGTCTGGTCTGGTCTCGTCTGGTCTGGTCTGGGACTGAAAACAGTCCAAAAGAAAACATCCTTACTTACAAGTTAAAATACCTGATTGATTATTATTTTAAATTTGGAGGATGTTATTGAGTGATTTGATAGTACGAGGCTTAATTGACTTTTTTAATATAGTACGGGGACCTATCTGACAGTTTTCCCTATAAAAAGGGAACCCAAGACAATTAACGGTTCCCGTGTTCATTCAAAAAAAAACTGTTTTGGTGTCAAAAGTTGCGATTGTTCAATCAATAAATTCCTGCTGCTAATTAACCGTTGCCCATATTAATTTGGTAAAAAAGAGGCTAGCCACTAGCCAGTATGGGCCGTATGTAATATACGGACTTACGAAGTATTTTGGTGTGCGTGGTCCTAGAAGGTGCTGTATTCTTTTTTCTTCAGAATACAACCATGTAAGATGTTTGAGTGCTGTAATTTTTTTTGTACAGCGCCGAATATGAGAAAGAAAGATGTTTCTAAAATTATCGAGATGCATAAATACAACTATGATGGGTTAAAGTTGGTGAGATCATATACGTGCCTGGTGAGATTCACAAATTACATTAAAAAATTTACAAAATAATACTTCCTCCGTTCTTAAATAAATGCAACAGTCAACATTTCACATTTGTCGAGGCACAACTTTGACCATTAATATATATAATTCTCGATTAGTAAAAAAAGTTTAAAAAATAGATTTTGAAAATTTATAATGAGAAAAATTTAATAATATTTTTTTCAAAAATATATATTATTACATTAATAAATAAAACGTAGTCAAAGTAGAACATGTGAATAGTGCAAAAAGTCCAATGTTGCATTTAAAAGAGAACGGAGGTAGTATATTAGGAGTAATTTGTGTTGTTCAAGTGAATAGGATCTTAGATAAAGCTTAGCGGGACGAAGGGAATAGTATAAAAGATAATATTATATCAAAATGATATTAAGAGTGATTTGTGTTGACCAATGATATTTTTAATATGAAATTATTTTCAATCTAAAAATTATATCAAAATGTTCATTATTCAAAATATTTTCAGAAAAGTACAAATATTATAAATTATACTACGTATAAAAATATAATAATTAAAAACATTATCCAAAGTTTGTCGATCACTTATCACGAAAAGTCATTATGGCGAACATTTTAGGAATGGAAATAGTATATTATTACTTTGCATAGAAAAAGTGAACCATAGAAAAATTACTTCATATCCTAATATCTCATTAATATCACATTGGGTGTGCTGCCATTTAATGTTAATAATAGTTATGATAATTATATGCTGATAATATCCATCCATCATATGTAAATGAAACTTTATTATATGGTGGTAGTAATTTTTATACCCGGCCGTACACAAATATAATATTAGATTAGCAATAGAACCGCATGCAATTGGTAGGAAAATTTATGAACATTGCTATTTCTAAACAAATCTTACTTCCCAGTTTATCTCAAGCTACGTGGTAATTTCTTTTGAGTTTTATTTGAGAAAACATGTTTACCTAATTTACTACGTATAGTATTACTAATAACCTACATCATAAATGAAAATTTCTATCCGTGAAAATAATTGGAGAAAACAAAAAAGAAAAATAAAGAGAGCAAATTGTGACTCCAAACAAACTTGGAGGGCATGAGGAAAAAAGAAGAAGAAAAGTATGTAGTGCTTCAAAAGGGGAAAACGGCACCGTATGTGTGGTACCGGTTCATCATGCGCATGGTATACCGGTACCACTGTATAATTTGCCCATCACAAATGTTCTTTTAATAGAAGTCATATTCTCTTCATTTAAGTGTTTGTGGGAGGTATACCTCAGGAAAAGGTGTCTGTAGCTTTTAATACGGTATGTAGACGTTTTTCAAGACTTCTATCCACCAATTTTTGGCGATTTGCCTATCATAGTGAAAAATAAAATAAAAAATACACGTTATTATCCTAATATAAATTTTCATTGTCATTTAAATAAAAAAAGATAATATTGATCAAATACAAAAATATATATGTCCCGTGCAAAGCACGGGTATAAATACTACGTGGTAGTTCTAAAATAAGATTATAATGTTCTTGTTTTCTAAATAATATTAATTATGAGGTATTAGATCGTGTGATCTTTCTCATTCTCCATGACATCATGAATCCATGACCGATCAACTGATCTTTCCAATCAAATCGTTGTTTTATGGTTTGCTCAATAAATCTGAAAAAGGCGTTATGGCAAGATCTCTTTAGGATATGTTTTCACCGCTAGAATTTTTCTCCACTATCGTTTGTAACGAGGAGCGGTCGCCGCAGGCGGACTTAGGCGTACATGATTTGTTCTTCCGTCATCCTTCTTCCGTCATCAATTGTGCGGCTATTTTTCTTCTTTTACTTTGGCGAGATTAAGCGGAGAGAAAAGAATGTTTGATCTCCGGCGGTCGAAGGTTGTGCACGGACAGAAAGACGGATGATTGGTCTCCGACGGTCATGGGTATGGACAAAGCGTGGGGCTAGAGGCCGGAACAGGTCTGCATTTGAGCTCATCTGTGTTAGGTGGCGAAGGAGAAGGCTTGGTAGAGAGCATGATGAACAAGAGGCAATGTGTGGAAGAAGCTATAGTATTGCTGGACCCCCCTCCCGAATCGTCGCAATGGAGTGCAGAAGAGTCCAGGGTTTGGAAGCAGATTTTTAATTTTACTGTTTGTTTGCGATTTATTTTTCATAATAAGAATGTTTATTTTTCTGTTGGTTACTTTTATAGTTGTAAGACTCTTGCATTAGGATTGGGTGACAGGGGGTCTGCTTTAACCGTCTTTGGCTCAGTTGCGCCCAATAATGGATCAACAATTTATATTGCTTCTTTAGAGGCGATTAACTCTGAGTCTGGTTCGAGGGTCGATGGTTGTCAGTGGTATTTTTGTCTTTTTAACCCATATTTGAATGTTGTGATATCAATATAAACGTCTTTCTATAAATAAAAAAGAGTAATTATTGTCATGTTTTGGTGGTACCATACTTTAAACATGACAGTATTTTCCTAGCTTGGCAGTAAGTACTGCTATATATGAAATAAAAACATTGCAGTCCTGTTTTGGAATTCTGAAACGTTTTTACTCCTATTCCGGGAATTTCCCCTCCTTTTTATTGTAAAATATTTATATTTAAGTATTGACGATGTGACAATGTGCACGAAGATAAATAAATATCTCAAAATGGCCACAAATTCAATATTATAAAAAAATGATCCGACTCTGCTGACCCAAAAAAATGACGCACAAACCTAAAAACTAGGTAACTTATAGGACCCATATTTGTATGAGAAAAATAGACGTATATTGAGAATAAAGTACGGAAAAGAAAAAGGAATGAAAATACATATACACTGAGACTATTCGAGAGGCATCACTCTCCTTGATCCCATCCCATCCCATCCCAAATTATGTCCACCTTTTTCCCCTCCACCTACTTATTATTATATTACTCCCTTAAAGGCAGCCCTCGACAACTAAGTATTTTTTTTACTTGGACTGAAATTTATTGGTTTGGTTTGGTATGTTTAAATCTGGTCTGATCTGAATTGATCTGATCTGGTCTAGTAAATGCATGGTCTCTGTGTATTTTATAACTATGAAAGTCCGGTCTGATGTGGTATGGGCTATGAAGCACGGAAACTCTCCACGGCTCACGTTTCCACGTTTCGGAAACTCAGAAGCGTTTCGGAAACTCGTAAACTTCAAATTCCCATTTTGGGGCCGTTTCCGTAATTAAGAAAAACTTTGAAACACGTTTCACTACGTTTCGGAAACCTCGGATTCCAATTTTCTTTCTTTTTTAAAGATTATGTGATGGAAATTATTTTTTTAATAGTGAATTTTTGTGGTATTTCTAAGCCGCAACACTTTTTACATTTCGTAACGCAATGTATTGATATAAATGTATTACTCGTACATTTTATGTTTAGTTATGTACTAATATGAAATAATATCTAAATTCGAACATGTAAAGTGATTTTATTGTTTGGTTACTAAACAAATTATATGGAAAAAAACATGTACATATGGAAAAACTTGTGTGCATATATTAAAAAATACTTATAAATATATCCTTATATTTTATGCTCCCTCCGTCCCCAAAACAACTTCCCGGTTTGACCTACACTCATATTAAGGAAATAAACTTACCATGGAATAATTTTTACTGTTTTGGCACTGTTTCGACACTGGCTTGCACTGTTTGACACTGTTTTGTTGCAAATAACTAACTTGTCATTTAAGGAAATGGGAAGTTAAATTAGGGACATCCAAATAAGAAAAGTGGGAAGTTGTCTCAGGGACGGATGGAGTAATATTTACGCGTTTCCCCCACGTTTCGTATCCTATATTTTTAGAATTTACGTTTCTCGCGTTTCCCGTTTCCCGTTTCCCGTTTCGCGTTTTCGTGCTACTTAGGGTATGAGAGTGAAAACAATCTAAGTAAAAACATCCCAAACTACTAAGCCTGGATACTTTTATGGTACAATATTAAAAGACTTTATATTATTCATATTATGAGGAGTGTTTGGGTCCCTGTCATCACTCCCCCTGTGTAAATCGATTATTCAGGATATTTGTTATACATATATGAATAAAAATACTTAAAGCCATATTCTTACACATGTTGTTGCCGTGAATATCAATATATTCCTTGATTCATTGCTCCTCAAAGTCTCGTTCTTGTTCAAAATCCTAGCCCATAAATCTATTAGAAATGGACTAACTTTACAGTTGATGTTCAAGCTGTCCATCTCACTTCTTGAAAGCACCATCTCTTCTTCTTTGTAGAACACAACCTTATTTGTTTTTAACAATGGTAAGCTAACTTTAGTCAAATATTACAGTCCAATAATTTATTCTTATTCTTATAAATAATACGGAGTAATTGTTTTTATGAATATTTAGTTACATACGTTTTATCAGAATTCCGGTCCCACCTCCGACAACCCATTCGAGCCCCGACCACCCGTCACTGAACCCTAGCCGCCACCCTCCCCAGATCCGGTCATCATCTCAGACCTGATAATGCTTCCAATCGAGGCGAGGCCTGTGCGGCGAGGTGGGCGAGGCGCGACATGGCCAGCGAGGCGAGGTGCGGCGAGGCAGGCGAGGCTAGGCACGACACGGGCAACGGCTTGTGAGCCATGGAGAGGCGGCGTCCTGTGAGGCGAGAGAAGGTAGAGAGACGACAACCCGTGCGGCGAGGCATGCCGGCAATTTGGCGTAGCAAGAAAGATGGCATGCGAAAAGAGAAGGCACATGGAATAAAGAAAGCTAGGTCGTCCGCGATCGGTGGATTGTGCAGGGAATAGTCGTTCAGTTTTATGTGACCACATTTGTGTCCAGTTATAAAATGGTCATATTTTTGCTCATTAAAACCTCACAAGTAATTTTTTTCATTCTTTCTTAAAAGATATATGAATTACATGGGGTCTTAATGTTTTATAATTCTTGACATTTTATAGTCCTTACACTTTTTTGAAGAAATAACCTATATTTATATCATTAGTTTCATGATCATTACATCAATTAATGAAAATTTATACTCGACACCAACTAACCTCCACTAACTACGACTGTAAACCCTACGATTAGACATAGAAACGGTCACACCTGAAAGAGTAAAATGAATCGCTAATCGCGAAACGGGCTTGACACAAATATCACTGGTCTTATAGATCTGTATGCTTCTAACGAAATAAAAATAAGCTAAATTTCCAATCATTCCGTCAAATCTAGCAACATAGACTTTAACGGGAATCCAAACAACAAAGTAACAATAATTGATAGGAAAAATTTCTCGAACCCTAGCACTTCGTTCAACCCATGACGATGGGTTAAGGAGGAGGTCGGACCATCAATACCGTTGTGATTGATCTTGTATTACCGGCCCAACTCAGACATTCGCCAAACTCGTTGCTCCCCAACCCTTGCTGTTCCTCATACGTGTTTAAGCCGATGCTCGTCGTCGTCTTCGTGATGGCACCCCGACCTCTTACACCTGAAACAAGACATCCAGCCAGATGTTGCACCATACTCACTGATTGCATTGATTTTTGAGTGTTTATATTTTTACTTTTAATTAGTTTTTATGGTGTGTTGTTGTGGTAATTGCACATTTACGGTGCAATCGTTTTACTTTTCTAGTTTGTTGTAATTTAGTAACTTTAGAATTATCGTGAGCAAAATTCAAGCAAAAATCAACAAAGGATCATGGAAGATACCTTACAAAATTAAAGGAAGTTGCAAGGGAGCAAGAAATCATGCAAAAAATGTGATTTGGTGACTTACCCGGTCGGGTATACGCTTTACCCGGTCGGGTATGAAGTGACCCGGACAATTAAACGTGCTGAAGAACACCAAAACGTGGGAAATATTTGATTTTGACATTTACCCGGTCGGGTATGTCCATTTACCCGATCGGGTATCCGCCCCAGGGTGTTGAAAACACCTATATATAGCACACTTTTCCTTCACTTTTAATCATCTCTTCTTCCATATACTTAAGCTCAACTTAGAATAATATTTTTCTTATATTTTTCTAGCATGTTTAGTCTCCAAATGAGGAGCTAAACTTCAATTTCTTGGTTTTGCTCTTGAAACTTGTTGATTATTAAAGTTGTGAAGTATTTTCTTAACTTCTCTCCTTGAATATTAATTCTTCCCTTAATCTATATATCTCTATATTAATGTTGGGGAGTGTTGCTAAGATGACAATTAGTTAACATCTCGACATTAATTATTACTAGAAACGATCAACGAACCGATGGTTAATCGTTGATGGTTTCACAAGTAACTTTGGTTTATTAATGCACGGTCGTGGTTGATAAACTTAAGAGGGATTAATTTTGTTGGTTAAACCGAAACCGTTGTGTTAAGGTTATCAATCTCAATTGATTTTGTGACACCGCGCCCGTATGAACTTGAATTTGAAAGTAGATATGTATTTGAATTTTCCAACGAATAAAATTCGTGTAATTGATTGGCATATTTAATTAATGTGCGATTAATTAAATTATTTATCGAGCCCATAATAATGAGAATGGACTACAAAATATTTAGTGGGGTTATCATAATAATTATAGAATCCCAATAAGGTGCCAACTAAAGTTGATAAAAATATTTGGACAACCTGAAGTGCTATTTTGGCCCAACCTGCCAAAAATAGCAGGAATAATTGGGAGGAACTTCCTACACCCATTTAGGGTATCTCATAATCTAATTAGACCCAAAATAATTGGGAAGGGGACAAGGATGAGTGACATGGGGCGAATGGGAGCAAGGGGGAAGTCTCCTAGAGACAAAACCACACCCATGTCTCATTCATGCATTATTTTGGGAGAGTGATTGGTGTGAGGATAACTCTTCCTCTCATTAGAGCCATACGCACAAACCAAACCAAG
Source organism: Cuscuta epithymum (assembly GCA_945859915.1). Lineage (NCBI taxonomy): Eukaryota > Viridiplantae > Streptophyta > Magnoliopsida > Solanales > Convolvulaceae > Cuscuta > Cuscuta epithymum. The sequence continues at coordinate 204,232 of CAMAPF010000020.1, forward strand.
AGAGGAGCTCTGGGAAAGGTTCTCCACAAGCTCCAAGCTTGAGGGCAGCATCAACAAAAGAAATCCAAGGAGGAAAGGGTTGTTCTTGAGGTAAGAACACAACCGTTATTCTTTAGCTAGTATTACTTTGTATGATTTTTAAGAAATCATATGGTGGAGTAAACATGAAGTTCTACATGTTTAAAAGTGTAGAATAATGTTATAAAGTGGTGGTATTTAACTCAGAAGAGTTGTGGAATCAATAGGAGTTGAAACCGCCGGAAACCGCCACTTTAAAGGAGCTGTTCGTAGCTGCAGACCACGAAAGCCACCCACCTTTGGAAAAAGCCGCCCGGCTTTCGTCTGCTGTCCAGATTTTTCATCTCCAATCGGTTTAGAACGGGGATTGGTCGGAGGGCTTAACAAAGGCAACTATTTCAGCACTTCATAAGGTGAGGATGGCTGACTATATTGCTTATAATCTTTGAGTTAATTTCATGAGATTACCTAAGGTAATTAAATATGTTTTAAGGATTATTAATGATTAATAATGCCTGAGAATGAGAAGACTATTGTCTATAAGAAAAAGGAGCATAATATACAAATTTAAGAATAAATTGTGTATGATTATGTGTTATGAGCATGTTGGCTTGACAATGGAATTAACTATAAACTATATGTTGAAATATAATTTTAACTCCATATAAGAGTATATGAGTGATTAAAAGTTATATTTTGTATATTGATGTGAACTATATTTTCAATGGAAAATTAGTTTGGAATTTGTCTATATGACTATAAACTGAAAATTGGGTTTCTTTGTTGGAATTTATCCGACTAGTATTAAGATACTAGTTGGGGTATTGGAATGAGAATATGTTAGAGTTGATCCGAGGTTTGGATTGTGAAGTGTTGAACCTTAAGTAGTCTTAAGAGATACTGAGGTGGATTAGCATGAACTTTAAGTGATACAAGGGGTAGGCCTTAAAGGATACCCAAGATGAAGTGAATAATAAATTGATCCTAGATGTAGGATTGGCCTACAGGTGTATTTCGGTAGTCCTTGAGGATAGCCGGGTAAGTTATGGTAAATGGCAAGGACCATGGCCCTTCCCGACTCTAGAGAGCGGGGTTGGATAGCATGGACTTGCATCGTGATCACGGGTTAGGGTGGAATCCGAATCGGAGACCTAACTAGGCTCCGGTAGCGGTAACACATAAGATAGGACCCCGAAGGGCCTTACCTTCCTACGGGATGATGGGTATGAGTCCAGGGGCGGGATGTTGAAGTCTGAACCGAGAGCCTCATGAGGTCTCGGACAGTGGTAGCAAATCCCGTAGAAATAATAAGACCCACGGGTTGGGTTGTGCAAATGATAAACAAAAAGGAATATATAAGATGGGCCGTGTGCCGACAAATAAATGAATTTACTTATTATAGAAATAATAAGTGGGAAATATAAATTATTATTTATATTATGATATCACCCCATTTTGAGGGTCTTAGAAATTAAAACGTTGATTATACTTAGTATAGTTGTCATTGTACTTGTCAAATGCTTCCAAGTACTGACCTCCCCTTCACGGGGGAGGCCACCTCACAGTTTCAGGTAGAAGTTGAGCTTGCTACCAACACTCGTTGCTTCGAGGGAGGATCAAGGAGTGAAGACGAGGTGCGTGCTTCCTCCGTTTCTGTTTTTAAAATGATTACATTAATGCTCATGGATATTATTTTTGAATAATTATTTGGGGGCTTGTATGCCCATGTTTGCCAAAGTGTGGCATAAACACTTTATAAAATGTTTCCGCTGCTTTAAATGAATATTTTACATTATGTTTGTTTATGGATGTACTATGTGTGAATGGTATTCAAGACGCCTAGTATATAGTATGGATGAGTTGGACTGCGGTTGACTATTCGTACTGTACGGCGGGTTGTTGACGTGCCCGGTAGGTCCGGGGCGTGACAATTTAATTGGTATCAGAGCCTTAGTCCGTAAACTTCATAATGAAGCTTCAAAATTCCTTTTGAAAATGATTTTTGTAAACCATGAGCATAAAGTTTTGTACTTATAGAACTTTTGGTACTTGAGTTGCAAGGTCTCTAATTGTTAAGATGGTACCCTTAACAATTGGTATGACGGTGATTTAAGCCAAAAGGTGTCTTTAAGTGCCTATCCGTCAATTGACATTTGGTACGAGTCTAATGGCATTCTCAATTTCTTTCAGAAATGGAACGTACCGGCAAAGTCACTCGAAGGAACCTGACTGGCCAGGCACCGGGGAGATCCCAACATGGCAGTCGAGGGGCATCGAGGGTGTCTCGAGGGCATGGCCGTGCAGGCCACTCACTAACGGTGAGTGACGGTCATGTGGAGACGATTGATGAGCAATATGAGTCCGAGGAGGATTCAACTTACCAACCGGGAACTAAACCGGTTGAAACCCCTTACGATGGATAAGATGATAACGTTAGCGAAGAGAGCGACGATAATGACGCTCTAGAGAGAATTGAGGAATTGCTCTGGCAATACCAACAAGATCGCCAAAGGCGCCGGGCAAGGCGTGCTTTGGAAGGGGCTTCAAGGAGAGGAAGCCGTGTGACTCCTAGGGAGAGCATTGAACCCCAAGGACTTAGAGGTGCCGAGGTTCCTATTATAAGGATCTCGAAGTACCTCAAGGAGGCAAGAGATTTGGGATGTAAACCATTTGACGGAACGGGAGACATCTCCGTTGCGGCCGAATGGATCAAGAGATTCAATGAAGCGGCCCTTGATATGCAGCTGCCACCCAACATGAAGATGAGAGTGGCAACAAGATTGCTTGAAGGCATGGCGTCCACATGGTGGGACAGAGTTAAAGGAAAGTACGGCGAGGCCGTCACTTGGGAGAATTTCCGGCAAGAATTCTTCAGTCAATACTACTCCGACTTTGAGGTGAACTTGAAGAGGAGGGAGTACACAAACTTGGCCCAAGGAGGGGAATGCACGGTGAAGGAACTTGAGCACAAGTTCAGAAAACTTGCGGAGTTCATACCGGAGTACATTTGTGATGAGAACTGAATGGTGAACCACTTCTGGGATGCCTTGGACCTTGATATACGTGAGAGGGCGACACAATTGCCTAATATGACGTTTAGTCAAGTGGTTGAACAAGGCTTGAAGGAAGAGAAGGAGTGGGAGGAAAGAAAGCGAAGGAATGCCGAGGAGGCAAAGAAAAGAAAATGGGAGAACCATGGCCCCCAAGGTTCTAACAAGAAAGGGAATCACGGGGGAGGTGGATCTTTTAGAACCCCTGCACCACCGGCGAGGGGAAGTCAAGGCGCAAGCGGGCAAGGCTCAATGTCACAAGGCTCGGGCATGAAAAGGTGTAGCAACTGTAAGAAGAACCACCTAGGCAAGTGTCGTGATCCCCCGAGATGTTATCAATGCGGGGAGGTCGGGCATTTGAAGATGAGTTGTCCACAACTCGGGAGAACGATGGGTGAAGGACCTAGTAGTGGGACCACAATAAACAGAAACCGAACGGGGGCACCTCATGCAAGCACGGGGCACGGTGGAGCTAGCACAAGCAACGCACCGTCTGTTAATCAAAGGAGGACCTAAGCTAGGGTCTATGCTATTACGGAGGCCGATGCACGTGCTAACCCGGACTCCGTTGCGGGTAATTCCTTAAACTCTTGATATTAATGCTTTTATAAACGATATAAGTGTTTGGATATGCACAAAGTTTATGGCCGTTAGCTAACCGGGCATGTTTGAGCTTTGGGAGAGCAGCGTATACCTGTTTTGGGCGAACACCGTCCGGCCTTCGTCCACGAATTAATTTAAAAATACTACGGTGACGATAGACGCCCGGATTTGACGAAAGCCGCCCGGCGTTCGTCCTTAATTTTGTTGCTAAAATCCTACGGCGACGATCACCGGCCGACAATTATCAACACCGGCCGGCTTCTGTTCACGAGATTCTGGCGTTAAAGCCTCGCCGGCGAACATCGCCCGGCAAGGGTGAAAAGCGGCCGGCTTTCATAATTCGAATTTTGGGATTTATTCCGGGATTTCCTAAGGCGACGAACGTCGCCCGACTTTCGTGAAACATGGCCAGCATCCGTCCAGGGAATTAAATAAAAAATCCACGGCGCCAAGAACCGGCCGGCTTTCGATTAAAACGGGAAATGTTACGCAGCCAAACACTGGACGACTTTCGAAAAGCCCGGTCGGGTTTTGAGATTTAAGTATTGAATTAAGCTGCGGCGACGAAAATCGTCCGGCTTTGGCAAAGCCCGGCCAGCTTACGTAACGGTAAGTTACGAGCTTAACGAAAAGCGGCCGGCTTTCACGAAAAGCGGCCGACTTTCACCTCGGAACACGTGACACCGGTTTTAAGGTAGGAACCGGGATGGATTTGGGATGAGATGTTAAATGACGATCATCCAAACCATAGCCGATGTACTCTTTGACGTAAGAAATGTAACACCGTCCCCAAATGTATTTACTTTTAAGAGTATAATGTATTGAACCTTATGTAATGGTTAATGAATATACGAAGTGGTGAATTTTTAATAATTCTTTTGCGTGAAATAGTAAATTCGCACGTGGGACCCACACCGGGAGCGGGGGCCGCCCGATATTCCCGGGACCGTATATTTTATTCATCTTGGTCAATATAATATTTATATGGTGGTGGATAATTCATTTGAGCCATGGAATGGTCCAGAGTTGACCGATTGGTCAAAAGAGGCCCAAATACCGGTATTGGCAAATTAACCGATAAATGCCCGAAATTGAATTTCGGGGACTTATAAATTTAAGTTGGGGAATGAATATTCATTATAAGGGTCATGATGATGGAGAACACACAAAATATTTTATTTGAACCGATAAAATAAAATATATTTAAAACAGTCCGAAAAATACAACTTTCGCGACTGATTGTACACTTTTGGGCAAAAAGGGGTTGACCTCCCACATGGGTGGGGGCCAACCCACGAATGTGGACACATTTTTTCAAGACTTGGGCGGCTGGATGGAGAGGGGAAGGATGGGAGATGTTGGAGTTGAGAGGAAAGGCATCAAAGGTACACATGGGCTCCCATTTCTTTTTGTTTTGTTCACTCATTTGATCAAGACAAAGAAAATCCTCACCCACTCTCTCCCTCATCCCTGCGGCCAGCACCTCCAAGAAAGAGCCAAGCAAATTCTCCATCTTCCTTCTCCATTGTTGAAGAAAGCTCCACAAGAAAGAATCCCAAGGGAAGGAACTAAAGTGCTAAAAGTGTGATAGGATTAAGGTAATGACCTTATCATAACTTTTTCTTAATTTTTCTTCTACCATATGAGATGTATATCATATGGAGAACCCTTGAGGTTGTTCCACATGCCAATAGTGTGGAATAATGGGTTGGGGAGTAATTCTAAGTCCAAGAACGGACTTAAAAGCCAAACCGACCGGTTCACCGGAAAATAACCTTTTAAGGGTTATGGGTATTGATTAAGGTTTATGATGTTAAAACCTTGTTAGGAACTTGGTATAGAGTATCTTTGAGCTTCGCCGGAGTTGGTCAAAGTTGGCGGGAGTTGGTCAAAGTTCACCGGAATTAGTCCAAGTTCAACCGCGGAGCGTAGAACACGCTTAAGCTCACTTAAGGTGAGGATGACCGACTATATTGCTTATAATCTTTGGGTTAATTTCATAAGATTTCCTAAATGAATACACAATGTGATTTGCATGGACTGTTAATGGTTATTAATGTCACGCCCCGGACCTTCCCGGACACGTCAACAACCCGCCGTACAGTACGAATAGTCAACCGCAGTCCAACTCATCCATACTATACAAGGCGTCTTGAATACCATTCACATTAGTACATCCATAAACAATCATAATGTAAATCATTTAATTAAGCAGCGGAAATATTAATACAAGCATTCGAGCCACACGTGGCAAACACGGGCGTGCAAGCCCCAAATAATTATTCGGAAAATAGTATCCATGAGCATTAATTTGAATGTTTAAAACAGAAACGGAGGAAGCACGAACCACGTCTCCTCTCCTTGATAATCCGCCCGAAGCAACGGTGATGGTAGCAACCTTCAAGTTCTACCTGAAACTGTGAGGTGGCCTCCCCCGTGAAGGGGAGGTCAGTACTTGGAAGCATTTGACAAGTACAATGACAACTATACTAAGTATAATCAAAGTTTCAATTTCCAAGACCCTCAATCCAAGATGTTATTCATTTGTACTTAACTCCTGTTCCTTCATGCTAGAGCTCGGCTCATAGTCATGCTAAATTGTGCTAGAGCTCGGCTCATAGTCACACTACATTTGCTAGAGCTCGGCTCATAGTCATACTAAATTGTGCTAGAGCTCGGCTCATAGTCACCCTACGTTTGCTAGAGCTCGGCTCATAGTCATACTAATTTGTGCTAGAGCTCGGCTCATAGTCACCCTACGTTTGCTAGAGCTCGGCTCATAGTCATGCTACCACGTGCTAGAGCTCGGCTCATAGTCACGTCAACTAATCCCTAAACCACTTCTTAGTCTAGGTTCCATCCATTTTGAGTAACCCCTTAAGGCCTACTCCAAATGTAACTTAAGTTCATAATAATTTGAATATCTCCATTGAATTCCACATTCAAGTATAACTTGGCTCTAATATCAAAATATCACTTTTATCCTTCCATGACTTCCTTACATGAGGTAAAAGTATATTTATCACAATTTAGTTTATAGTTTACACAACTACTATACCATTGTATTCATAACACATAATCATACACAATTTATTCATAAATTTGTATATTATGCATTTTTGCTTATAAACAATAAAAATCTCATTTAGGCATTTTATTATTATAAATACATCATGCCAAACACATATAATTCATTTAGGTAATCTTATGAAATTAACCCAATAATTATAAGCAATATAGTCGGTCATCCTCACCTCGAGTGAGCTTAAGCGCGTTCTCCGCTTCCCGGTGGAACTTTGACCAACTCCGGTGAACTTTGACCAACTCCGGCGAAACTCCGGCGAGGTTCAAAAATGCTTAAGTCAAGTCCCTAACAAGGTTTTAACATCATAAAACCTTAATCAATACAAATAACCTCTAAGGTTATTTTCCGGTAAACCGGTCGTTTTGACTTCTAAATCCGTTCTTGGACCTAGAACCACTTTCCAACCCATCATTCTACACTTAATCATGTAGAACCATTCTCAAGGGTCTTCATATGATATATATCTCATATGATAGAAGAAAAATAAAGGAAAAGTTAATATAAGGTCTTTACCTTAACCCTTCTCACTTTCTCCTCACTTTTTCCTTCTCAAAGACCTCCTTTTGGACTCCTTAAGCTTGAGCTCTCTTCAAAGATGGAGAATGGAGGATGGAAAATTACTCTTGCTTCTTTCTTGGGTGCTGTCCGAGATGGGGGGTGAGGGAGAGAGGGGTGAGATTTTCTTTTTGGCTTTCTTGCCAAATGAGTGAGGATGGGGTCCTTAGGATGTCAAAATGGTCTCCCCCATCATCTCAAGGTTTTCAGACCTTGTTTGAGACAAATCAGCCTCCATTTTGTGGCCAAAATCGTGGGTTGGCCCCCACTCATGTGGGAGGTCAACCCCTTTTGTCCCGAAGTGTACAATCGGTCCCGAAAGTTGTATTTTTCGGACAGTTTTTGTTATATTTTATTTTATCGGGTCAAATAAAATATTTTACATGCTCTTTAACCAACATGAACCTTATAATGAATATTCATTCCCCAACTTTAATTTATAAGTCCCCGAAATTCAATTTCGGACATTTATCGGTAAAATCGTCAATACCGGTATTTGGGCCTCTCTTGACCAATCGGTCAACTCTGGACCTTTCCATGGTTCAAATGAATTATCCACCACCATATAATTATTATCTAGACTAAGATGAATAATTTATGTGGTCCCGGGAATATCGGGCGGCCCCCGCTTCCGGGCGGGCCTCACGTGCGAATTTACTATTCGTGCGAAAGAATTAATAAAAATTCGTAACATCATAATTTCTTTAACCATTCCATAAGGTTAAAATATAATATTCACATAAAAGTAAATACATTTGGGGACGGTGTTACAAGTTCACCCCCCCTTATTTGGGATTTCGTCCCCGAAATCCACGTGTCTAGTCGAAAAGAAAAGGGTATTGCTCCCTCATCGAGGCCTCGGTCTCCCATGTTTCTTCCTCGACCCGATCACTCCTCCAAAGGACTTTCACCATAGGAATCTCCTTGTTTCTCAATTTCTTCACTTGTTGTCCCACAATCTTCACCGGTTCCACCGCATATTGTAGGTCTTCGCGTATCTCTACTGGTGGCCTCTCAAGGATATGAGACGGGTCTCTCACGTATTTCTTGAGCATCGATACATGGAACACATCGTGTATCTTCTCAAGTTCCGGCGTCAACTTGAGTCGGTATGCTACGGCCCCTATCCTTTCAAGGATTTCAAATGGACCAATGTATCGGGGGTTAAGCTTTCCCCTCGATATAAATCGGATGATACCCTTCCAAGGAGAAATCCTTAGGAAGACCTTATCACCGACCTCGAATTCCAATGGCCTTCGTCGTTTGTCGGCATAGCTCTTCTGCCGATCTTGGGCGGCCTTGAGTCTATCCTGAATGACTTTCACCTTAGCCTTGGTGATTTCAACAAGTTCAATCCCCTCGAGCTTGGCCTCGCCGACCTCGTCCCAACATAACGGTGTTCTGCACTTCCTCCCATACAATGCCTCGTATGGAGGCATGCCGATACTCGCCTGATAACTGTTGTTATAGGCGAATTCGACTAGAGCCAAATGTTTGTCCCAACTTCCTTGGAACTCCAGAGCACACGCCCTAAGCATGTCCTCCAATATCTGTATCACTCGCTCGGATTGTCCATCCGTCTGTGGATGAAAAGCCGTGCTGAACTTCAATTTAGTACCCAAAGATGCTTGAAACTTGGGCCAAAATCGAGATGTGAATCGTGGATCCCTATCCGAGACAATGGATATCGGGACTCCATGTAGTCTCACAATCTCCTCCGTGTATAGTTTTGCCAATCTTTCAAGAGGGTAAGTGATGTTAATAGGCAAAAAGTGAGCACTCTTGGTGAGCCTATCAACTACAACCCATACCGCATCATAGTTGTTCACGGTCCGTGGCAACCCCACCACGAAATCCATAGTCACATGCTCCCACTTCCATTCTGGAATGGAAAGTGGCTGTAATAACCCAGCTGGATGCTGATGCTCTGCCTTGACTTGCTGACAAGTAAGGCACCGACTGATGTACTCGGCTATCTCTCTCTTCATACCGGACCACCAGTAACTTTCTTTCAAATCGCGATACATCTTCGTGCCCCCCGGGTGCATGGCATAAGCCGATGAATGAGCTTCCTCTAAGATGGACTTTCGGAGCCCATCATCTGCCGGCACACACACTCGGTCGCGAAATAATAAAAGACCGTCGTCTCTTTCTCTGAAGTCCTCCACCGGTCCCGCTTGCAAGCGTTCCCTGATCTTCACAATTTCATCGTCAGTTTCCTGACCCTTCTTGATCTCATCAAGCAAAGTAGGTCTCACCTCAAACCGTGCCAATAAGGCACCATTACTGGACACCTCCAGTTGGGCTCTTAATGCCCTCAAATTAGCTATCAATGCCCCAGTTGAGCTCTTTCGGCTCAAAGCATCTGCCACTACATTTGCCTTGCCTGGATGGTACTCAATCACTAGGTGGTAGTCCTTTATGAACTCCATCCACCGTCTCTGCCTCATGTTTAACTCTTTCTGAGTAAACACGTACTTCAAGCTCTTATGGTCAGTGTATATGTGACAGGTCTCTCCGTAGAGATAATGTCTCCAAATCTTCAGTGCGAACACCACTGCTCCCAACTCTAGATCATGGGTGGGGTAATTTACCTCATGCTTCTTCAACTGTCGTGAAGCATAGGCAATTACCCTCCCCTCCTGCATTAACACACATCCAAGCCCTTGGATGCTCGCGTCGCTATAGACATCGTACCCCATACCCTGTTTGGGTAATGCAAGTACCGGTGCCTCGGTCAATTTCTTCTTCAGTTCAGTGAATCCTTTCTCACATTTGTCATCCCATACAAACTTAGCTCCTTTTCGAGTGAGCTTCGTCAACGGTGATGCCAAAACAGAGAACTTCTCCACGAACTTTCTATAGTATCCTGCCAATCCAAGGAAACTACGAATTTCCTTGACGTTCTTTGGCCTCTCCCATTCGGTGATGGCTTCTATTTTCTTGTTGTCAACAGCAATTCCCGATCCCGAAACCACATGCCCGAGAAAACCAATCTCCTTAAGCCAAAATTCACATTTAGAAAATTTGGCATAGAGTTGCTTCTCCCGTAGTGTCTCAAGAACGAGTATCAAGTGCTCCTCATGCTCTTCCTCACTCTTTGAGTAGATCAAGATGTCATCAATGAACACAATCACGAATCGGTCCAAGTATTTGTGAAATACTCGGTTCATCAAGTCCATGAATGCCGCCGGGGCGTTTGTTAACCCAAACGACATAACGAGGAACTCAAAATGCCCATACCTCGTGCGGAAAGCACTCTTCGGTATGTCATCCTCCTTAATCTTCAATTGATGGTACCCCGACCTCAAGTCAATCTTTGAAAACACGGTTGCTCCTCGTAGTTGATCAAACAAGTCATCAATCCTAGGCAAAGGATACCTATTCTTGATTGTGACCTTGTTCAGTTGACGATAGTCAATGCACATTCGAAGTGTTCCATCCTTCTTTTTCACAAAAAGAACCGGTGCTCCCCACGGGGAGTGGCTTGGTCTAATGAAACCGTTATCCAAAAGCTCTTGCAATTGGGTTTTCAACTCGTTAAGTTCAGCGGGTGCCATGCGGTACGGCGGTATGGAGATTGGTTTGGTGCCGGGCTCGACCTCGATCACGAACTCAATCTCCCTATCGGGTGGAAGTCCCGGTAAGTCTTTTGGAAAGACATCCGGATACTTACATACTACCCTCACATCATCAATGCTCGCCTCTTCCTTGGTTTTGTCTATTACATAAGCTAGATAAGCGTGACATCCCTTTCTCATCATACTCCTAGCCCTTACGGCGGATATGATACAACTATTGGATTTGGCCCTATCCCCCTCGAAGCGTAAGGTTGCCCCTTCGTCGCTTTCGAGTTCAAGTACTTTCGTGTAGCAATCGACCCTAGCATGATGCTTCTCAAGCCAATCCATCCCCAGGATTGCATCAAATTCAATCATACTCAGCGGCACGAAATCACACGACAAGTTTTGGCCCTCCACTTCCACCTCACACGATGGATAGTGGCTATCTCTCTCGATGTCTTCCCCTAGGGGTGTGGATACCAATAGGGCTTGAGCCATCGGTACCAGGGGCACGTTGAATCCCCCGGCGAATGCCTCACTCACAAATGATCGTTGCGCCCCGGTATCGATGAGGATTCTCGCACATCTCCCATTAATCTTTAGTGTTCCTACATTTATAAGCCATGTAAGATACCTCTCTAACATACCGACCAATCCTACGAAGAACATAGTGCGAAATCATGTCCTTAAAGTGGGCAAAATCCCCCAATTATGGTTGACGTTCGCAGTTGAGATATAAATTGACACTGTCTCACCGTTTTGATCATATCTCTTCACATACTTAACCAAATCGTTCGGTTCAAATTCCATTATTTAGACAATGAAAATATCTACAACTTTCATGAAGACAACTTTTTCATTTGACGAACACTTCGAGGTGTACCCGGTCGGGTAACATACTATACCCGGTCGGGTATAGGTTCCAGTGGGTTCGGGCAGAATTTTTTTTTTTGACAAACCCGGTCGGGTATAACACCATACCCGGTCGGGTATGTGTTCCAGTGGGTGTCGGGAAGAAATTTTTGACAAACCCGGTCGGGTATACCACCATACCCGGTCGGGTATGTGTTCCAGTGGGCGTCGGGAAGAAATTTTTGACAAACCCGGTCGGGTATACCACCATACCCGGTCGGGTATGTGTTCCAGTGGACTTATGAGTGCAAAAACTTGTCCTACCCGGTCGGGTTCATTACCAAACCCGATCGGGTATGCGATCCAGAAGGTTTACGAGGGCAAAAACTTGTCCTACCCGGTCGGGTTTATTGCCCTACCCGGTCGGGTAGTAGCATGGTTTTGCTCTCCTTTCCCATTTCAATCTTACGTCCGCTCCCGCCTGGATTCTAGGATTTATAACTTCAATTTATGGATGAGGAATGGGTAAAATACGGGAAGTTAAGCGGTCATACCTGCAACCGAATCTGGGTTAGCTCGGGCATCCGCCTCCGTCATTGCGTAGACCCTTGCTTGGGTCCTTCCTTGGTTAACGGACGGCGCATTGCTCGTGCTTGCTCCCCCTTGGCCCGTACTAGCATGAGGTGCTCCGGTTCGGCTCCTACTTGCCGTAGTAGCGCCGCTTGATCCCGCTCCTCGGTTCCTACCAAGTTGAGGGCAATTTGGCTTAATATGCCCCGTGTCCCCACATTGGTAACACCGTGGTGGATCGCGACACTTACCGGCGTGGCTCCGGTTGCAATTTCTGCACCTGGGCGCCGTTGAGGCTTGTGAGCCCGAGTTGTGCCCGCCGAAGGCCGAGTTTCCCTTGGATGGCGGTGCCGGCGCTCTGAACGATCCCCCTCCCCCGTGGTTCCCCTTTTTGTTAGAACCTTGGGGGCCATGGTTCTCCCATTTCCTCTTCTTCGCCTCTTCGGCGTTCCTTCGCTTTCTTTCCTCCCACTCTTTTTCTCCCTTCAAGCCTTGTTCAACCACTTGACTAAACGTCATATTAGGCAATTGTGTTGCCCTCTCGCGTATGTCAAGGTCTAAGGCATCCCAGAAATGGTTCACCATCCGGTTTTCGTCACAAATGTACTCCGGTATGAACTCAGCAAGTTTCCTGAACTTGTGCTCAAGTTCCTTCACCGTGCATTCCCCTCCTTGGGTCAAATTCGTGTACTCCCTCCTCTTCAAGTTCACCTCGAAGTCGGAGTAGTATTGGCTAAAGAATTCTTGCCTAAAGTTCTCCCAAGTGACGGCCTCGCCGTACTTCCCTTTGACTCCGTCCCACCACGTGGACGCCATGCCTTCTAGCAATCTTGTTGCCACTCTCATCTTCATGTGGGGTGGCAGTTGCATGTCAAGGGCCGCTTCATTGAATCTCTTGATCCACTCGGCCGCCACGGAGATGTCTCCCGTTCCATCAAACGGTTTACATCCCAAGTCTCTCGCCTCCTTTAGGTACTTTGAGATTCTTATGATAGGAACCTCAGCACCTCGACCTCCTCGGAGTTCAATGCTCTCCCTAGGAGTCGCGCGGCTTCCTCTCCTCGAAGCCCCTTCCAAAGCACGCCTTGCCCGGCGCCTTTGGCGATCTTGTTGGTATTGCCGGAGCAAATCCTCAATCCGTTCAAGAGCGTTATTATCATCACTCTCATCACTAGCATCGTCGTGTTCCCCATCATATGGGGTCTCAACCGGCTCAGTTCCCGGTTGGTAAGTTGAATCCTCCTCGGACTCATAGTGTTCATCTATTGTTTCCACGTGACCGTCACTCACGGTCAGCGAGTGGCCTGCACGGCCCTGTCCCCTAGACTCTCTTGATCCCCCCCGACTGCCACGTTGGGATCCTCCCAGTGCCTGGCCAGTCGGGTTCCGTCGAGTAATTCTACCGGTACGTTCCATTTCTGAAAGAAGTTTAGAATGAGCCATTAGACTCGTATCAAATGTCAAGTGACGGATAGGTACTTAAAGACATTTTTTGGCTCAAATCACCGTCATACCAATTGTTAAGGGTACCATCTTAACAATTAGAGACTTTGCAACTCAAGTACCCAAAAGTTCTATAAGTACAAAACTTTTTATGCTCATGGTTTTCAAATTCGTTTTCAAAAGAGGTTTTGAAGCTTCATTATGAAGTTTACGGACTAAGGCTCTGATACCAATTAAATTGTCACGCCCCGGACCTTCCCGGACACGTCAACAACCCGCCGTACAGTACGAATAGTCAACCGCAGTCCAACTCATCCATACTATACAAGGCGTCTTGAATACCATTCACATTAGTACATCCATAAACAATCATAATGTAAATCATTTAATTAAGCAGCGGAAATATTAATACAAGCATTCGAGCCACACGTGGCAAACACGGGCGTGCAAGCCCCAAATAATTATTCGGAAAATAGTATCCATGAGCATTAATTTGAATGTTTAAAACAGAAACGGAGGAAGCACGAACCACGTCTCCTCTCCTTGATAATCCGCCCGAAGCAACGGTGATGGTAGCAACCTTCAAGTTCTACCTGAAACTGTGAGGTGGCCTCCCCCGTGAAGGGGAGGTCAGTACTTGGAAGCATTTGACAAGTACAATGACAACTATACTAAGTATAATCAAAGTTTCAATTTCCAAGACCCTCAATCCAAGATGTTATTCATTTGTACTTAACTCCTGTTCCTTCATGCTAGAGCTCGGCTCATAGTCATGCTAAATTGTGCTAGAGCTCGGCTCATAGTCACACTACATTTGCTAGAGCTCGGCTCATAGTCATACTAAATTGTGCTAGAGCTCGGCTCATAGTCACCCTACGTTTGCTAGAGCTCGGCTCATAGTCATACTAATTTGTGCTAGAGCTCGGCTCATAGTCACCCTACGTTTGCTAGAGCTCGGCTCATAGTCATGCTACCACGTGCTAGAGCTCGGCTCATAGTCACGTCAACTAATCCCTAAACCACTTCTTAGTCTAGGTTCCATCCATTTTGAGTAACCCCTTAAGGCCTACTCCAAATGTAACTTAAGTTCATAATAATTTGAATATCTCCATTGAATTCCACATTCAAGTATAACTTGGCTCTAATATCAAAATATCACTTTTATCCTTCCATGACTTCCTTACATGAGGTAAAAGTATATTTATCACAATTTAGTTTATAGTTTACACAACTACTATACCATTGTATTCATAACACATAATCATACACAATTTATTCATAAATTTGTATATTATGCATTTTTGCTTATAAACAATAAAAATCTCATTTAGGCATTTTATTATTATAAATACATCATGCCAAACACATATAATTCATTTAGGTAATCTTATGAAATTAACCCAATAATTATAAGCAATATAGTCGGTCATCCTCACCTCGAGTGAGCTTAAGCGCGTTCTCCGCTTCCCGGTGGAACTTTGACCAACTCCGGTGAACTTTGACCAACTCCGGCGAAACTCCGGCGAGGTTCAAAAATGCTTAAGTCAAGTCCCTAACAAGGTTTTAACATCATAAAACCTTAATCAATACAAATAACCTCTAAGGTTATTTTCCGGTAAACCGGTCGTTTTGACTTCTAAATCCGTTCTTGGACCTAGAACCACTTTCCAACCCATCATTCTACACTTAATCATGTAGAACCATTCTCAAGGGTCTTCATATGATATATATCTCATATGATAGAAGAAAAATAAAGGAAAAGTTAATATAAGGTCTTTACCTTAACCCTTCTCACTTTCTCCTCACTTTTTCCTTCTCAAAGACCTCCTTTTGGACTCCTTAAGCTTGAGCTCTCTTCAAAGATGGAGAATGGAGGATGGAAAATTACTCTTGCTTCTTTCTTGGGTGCTGTCCGAGATGGGGGGTGAGGGAGAGAGGGGTGAGATTTTCTTTTTGGCTTTCTTGCCAAATGAGTGAGGATGGGGTCCTTAGGATGTCAAAATGGTCTCCCCCATCATCTCAAGGTTTTCAGACCTTGTTTGAGACAAATCAGCCTCCATTTTGTGGCCAAAATCGTGGGTTGGCCCCCACTCATGTGGGAGGTCAACCCCTTTTGTCCCGAAGTGTACAATCGGTCCCGAAAGTTGTATTTTTCGGACAGTTTTTGTTATATTTTATTTTATCGGGTCAAATAAAATATTTTACATGCTCTTTAACCAACATGAACCTTATAATGAATATTCATTCCCCAACTTTAATTTATAAGTCCCCGAAATTCAATTTCGGACATTTATCGGTAAAATCGTCAATACCGGTATTTGGGCCTCTCTTGACCAATCGGTCAACTCTGGACCTTTCCATGGTTCAAATGAATTATCCACCACCATATAATTATTATCTAGACTAAGATGAATAATTTATGTGGTCCCGGGAATATCGGGCGGCCCCCGCTTCCGGGCGGGCCTCACGTGCGAATTTACTATTCGTGCGAAAGAATTAATAAAAATTCGTAACATCATAATTTCTTTAACCATTCCATAAGGTTAAAATATAATATTCACATAAAAGTAAATACATTTGGGGACGGTGTTACAATTAATGCCTAAATGAAATTACTATTGATTATAAGTATAGTTTGCATAACATGCAAATTTATTGAATAAATTGTGTATGTTTATATGTTATGAATATGATGGCATGATAGTAGTATCAACCATAAATTTCATTTGTGATAAGTATGCTTTTAATTCATGAGAAGAAGCCATGAAAGAATAAAAGTGATATTTTGATATTAAGGTCAAACTACATATTGAATGAAGAATTACATTGAAATGAGTAAATAACTAGTATTGAAATATTAGTTGGAATTGTAGTTGAATAATGGATGAATGGATCCTAAGAAATTAAATTGTAAAGAATCAGTGATTATTGAGCTGGGCTCTAGACCGATGTAGATAACGGTGATTATTGAGCTGGGCTCTAGACCGTAATAGTTATCGGTGATTATTGAGCTGGGCTCTAGACCGATGTAGATAACGGTGATTATTGAGTTGGGCTCTAGACCGTAATAGTTATCGGTGATTATTGAGCTGGGCTCTAGACCGATGTAGATAACGGTGATTATTGAGCTGGGCTCTAGACCGTAGTAGTTATCGGTGATTATTGAGCTGGGCTCTAGACCGATGTAGATGACGGTGATTATTGAGCTGGGCTCTAGACCGTAGTAGGTAACGGTGATTATTGAGCTGGGCTCTAGACCGTGGTAAGAAATGATGAAATGACACTAAACGAACAAAGTTAATCATGAGATAATAACACCCTAGATTGAGGGTCTTGGAAATTGAAACATTGATTATACTTAGTATAGTTGTCATTGTACTTGTCAAATGCTTCCAAGTACTGACCTCCCCTTCACGGGGGAGGCCACCTCACAGTTTCAGGTAGGAGCTGAGCTTGCTACCAGTGCCCGTTGCTCCGGGTGAATTCAAGGAAGGAAGACGTGGTTCGTGCTTCCTCCGTTTCCGTTTTAAAAACATTTAAATTAATGCTCATGGATATTATATTTTCGAATAATCATTTGGGGCTTGTATGCCCATGTTTGCCAAAGTGTGGCACGAACACTTGTATTAAATGTTTCCGCTGCTTTGAATGAATATTTTACATTATGTTGTTTATGGATGCACTATGTGTGAATGATATCCCAGACGCCTTGTATAGTATGAATGTGTTGGACTGCGGTTGACTATTCGTACTGTACGGCGGATTGTCGACGTGTCCGGATAGGTCCGGGCGTGACAATTTAATTGGTATCAGAGCCTTAGTCCGTAAACTTCATAATGAAGCTTCAAAATCTCTTTTTGAATACAAATTTGAAAACCATGAGCATAAAAGTTTTGTACTTAAAGAACTTTTGGTACTTGAGTTGCAAAGTCTCTAATTGTTAAGATGGTACCCTTAACAATTGGTATGACAGTGATTTGAGCCAAAGGATGTCTTTAAGTGCCTATCCGTCATTTGACATTGATACGAGTCTAATGACTCATTCTAATTTCTTTCAGAAATGGAACCAGTTGGAAGGATCACCAGGAGGAACCCGACGGGCCGTGTGCCGGGTGGGTCCGAGCGCGGTAGTCGGGGGTCCTCTAGGGGATCAAGAGGAAGAGGCCGCGGAGGCCGACAACAACAAACCGTGAGCGATGGCCACGTCGATACGGAAAGCGAGACCTATTGGTCTTATGAGGACTCGACCTACCGGCCGGAAACTGAGCCGGTTGAGACCCCTTATGAAGGGGATGACGACGATGTTAGTGACGAGGAGGAAAACGGCTCCTTGGCTAGGATTGAAGCACTGCTCCAACAATATCATCGGGAGCGTGAGGAAAGGAGAGAACGCCGAAGGCGCCGTGCAGGGCCACCTTCGGGCGGAGCTCCAAGAGGGAGGAGTTACTGTGATTCGAGGACCCATGTAGAAGCGCATGGGAGCCGTGGTGATGGAGGTCCAACCATAAGGATCTCCAAATACATCAAGGAGGCGAGAGACTTGGGGTGTAAACCGTTCGATGGGACGGGAGACATCTCAGTTGCCGCGCAGTGGATCAAGAGGCTGAACGAGGCAGCCCTTGACATGCAACTCACCCCCGATTTCAAATTGAGAATCGCGGTGAGGTTACTTGAAGGGTTAGCATCCAAGTGGTGGGATGGAACCAAGGGTAAGTATGGCGGGACGGTTACTTGGGAGGATTTTCGGCAAGAATTCTTTGCCCAATACTACTCCGACTTTGAGGTAAACGCCAAAGTGAGGGAGTACACTCTTTTGACCCAAGGGGGTAACATGACGGTGAAAGAACTTGAGCATAAGTTCAGGGACCTTGCCGACCACATACCGGAGTATGCTTGTGATGAGAACCGAATGGTGAATCACTTTTGGGAGGCCTTGGACTTGGAGATACGTGATAGGGCGACTCAATTGCCCAACATGACTTTCAGCCAAGTGGTTGCCCAGGGGTTGAAGGGAGAAAAGCAATGGGAGGAAAGGAAGAAGAGGGACGCCGAGGAGGCAAAGAAGAGGAAATGGGAGAGCCATGGCCCCCAAGGTTCTAATAAGAAAGGGAACCATGGGGGAGGAGGATCATTCAGGGCACCGGCACCACCATCTAGGGGAGGCTCAGGCACGGGTGGACAAACCTCGGGCTCGCAAGCCCCAATGATGATTAGATGCAGGAATTGTAACAGGAACCATGGGGGTAAGTGTCGTGACCCTCCTCGGTGCTACCAATGTGGAGACACGGGGCATATTAAACCAAATTGCCCTCAACTTGGTGGGAACCGAGGGGTGGGATCAAGCGGCGCTACCACGGCAAGTAGGAACCGAAGCGGAGCACCCCATGCTAGTATGGGGCAGGGGGGAGCGAGCACAAGCAACGCGCCGTCCGTGAACCAAGGAAGGACTCAAGCTAGAGTCTACGCAATGACCGAGGCCGACGCTCGGGCCAACCCCGACTCCGTTGCAGGTAATCCTTTGTAACGATTGATAAATTACATGTATTGAGTGCTAAAAGTGATAGCGGGTTTGTACGGGCTCGCCGGGGCCGATACCGGCCGGTTTCCTAGCAAAAAGTTGCAAAAATAAACTGCCCAGGGGTAAACCGACGCCAGTCGAGGCTTAAACCGGCGCCGGTTCTAATTAAAAACCTTCGTTTTGAGGTCGCCGTGGGTAAACCGGCGCCGGTTTTGGCCCATAACCGGCGCCGGCCAAGGGTCGGGGAGGCTTAGCTAATAAAAAATTTTATTTCCGGGGGACGCCGTAGCAAAACCGGTGCCGGTTTTGGCCATAACCGGCGCCGGTCTAGGGGAAAGGGGGTCGGAAAAGATCACCGTGCTCGTAACCGGGGCCGGTTTTGAAGAAAAACAAGTTTTCGAAGATGCCGAAGGTAAACCGGCGCCGGTTTTGGCCATAACCGGCGCCGGTCCAGTTAATTTTGGGAGTATCCGGCCACCCCAAAGGCAAACCGGCGCCGGTCTTGCCTAGAACCGGCGCCGGTCCAGTGTATTTTCACCCGAAATGTTTTTGTTAAGCCCCGTTTCGATCCGGTACGTTGAGTGGTGTGTCTTGCATGACTTATATATGTAGGAACATTAAAGATCAATGGTAGAAACGCAAGAATTCTCATTGATACCGGGGCACAACGTTCATTCGTGAGTGAAGCGTTTGCCGAAAGTTTAGACGTGCCGTTGATAGTAATGACACAACCCTTGTTGGTCTCTACACCGTTGGGAGACGATGTGGAGAGGAAACACTACTATCCTTCGTGTGAGGTAGAAGTGACGGGTCAACCTTTGACTTGTGACTTCGTACCTCTAAGTATGTTAGAATTCGATGCAATTCTAGGGATGGATTGGCTCGAGAAACATCATGCTCGAGTGGATTGTTATGCCAAGGTTTTGGAACTCGAGGATGCTGAGGGAAACACTCTACGTTTCGAGGGAGATCGGGGAGGATCTCATAGTTGCATAATATCCGTGATGAGGGCACGGAAGATGATGAAGAAGGGATGCCACGCATACCTTGCTTACGTGGTGGATGAAGCAAAGAAGGAGGGTGACATCAACGATGTACGTGTCGTGTGCAAATATCTGGATGTCTTTCCCAAAGACTTGCCGGGGCTTCCACCCGACAGGGAGATCGAATTCGTAATTGAAGTGGAGCCGGGAACCAAACCCATTTCGATTCCTCCTTATCGAATGGCACCGGCCGAGCTTCAAGAATTGAAGGTTCAACTTCAGGAGCTATTGGACAACGGGTTCATTAGACCCAGTCATTCACCGTGGGGAGCACCCGTGCTCTTCGTAAAGAAGAAAGATGGTACGCTAAGAATGTGTATAGACTATCGACAGTTGAACAAGGTCACGATCAAGAACAGGTACCCTTTACCGAGGATTGATGACTTGTTTGATCAACTTCGAGGGGCAACAGTATTCTCGAAGATTGATTTAAGGTCGGGGTATCATCAGTTGAAGATAAAGGAGGGTGACATACCTAAGAGTGCATTTCGCACTAGATATGGTCACTACGAGTTTTTGGTGATGTCATTTGGACTAACCAACGCACCGGCGGCATTCATGGACATGATGAACCGTGTGTTCAGTGAATACTTAGATCAATTTGTGATAGTATTCATTGATGACATTTTGATATACTCCAAGAGTGAAGAGGAGCATGAAGATCATTTGAGCCTTGTACTTGAACGGCTAAGGGAAAAACAACTCTTTGCCAAGTTCTCTAAATGCGAGTTTTGGCTCAAAGAGATTGGGTTTCTCGGGCATGTCGTGTCAAGTTCGGGCATTTCGGTGGATAAAGCCAAGATAGAAGCCATTATGAATTGGGAGAGACCCAAAAATGTGAAAGAGATACGTAGTTTCCTTGGCTTAGCGGGATACTATCGTAAGTTTGTTGAAAAATTCTCCGTATTGGCGTCTCCATTAACGAAGCTCACGAAGAAAGGGGCCAAGTTCATATGGGACGACAATTGTGAGAAGGGCTTTCTCGAACTAAAGAAACGGCTTACGGAAGCACCGGTCCTCGCTCTACCCACACAGGGGATAGGGTATGACATATACAGTGATGCTAGCATCCAAGGGCTTGGATGTGTACTGATGCAAAACGGTCGGGTGATTGCCTATGCTTCCAGGCAATTGAAGAAACACGAGGCGAACTACCCTACCCACGATCTAGAGTTGGGGGCGGTAGTGTTTGCACTAAAGATTTGGAGGCATTACCTCTATGGGGAGACATGTCACATTTTTACCGATCATAAGAGCTTGAAGTACGTATTCACTCAGAAAGAGTTGAATATGAGACAAAGGAGATGGATGGAGTTGATCAAGGACTATGACTTGATCATCGACTATCATCCCGGAAAGGCCAATGTAGTGGCCGATGCACTGAGCAGGAAAAGTACGTCGGGGACATTACTCACATGTCTACAAACTTTGAGGGCACAAGTGGAGGTGTCCACGAGTGGGGTCCTCATTGCTAGATTCGAGGTTAGGCCTACATTGCTGAGTGAGATCGGTAGATGTCAGGCCACTGAAGAAGAATGCCAGAAGATCCGCGAGAGGATCCTTGAAGGGCCTGTGGAGAACTTTCGGGTACGTGATGACAGTCTTTTACTGTTTAAAGACCGTGTATGCATACCAAAGAGTGAGGAGCTCCAAAAGTCCATACTAGAGGAGGCTCATTCTTCGGCATATGCTATGCATCCAGGAGGTACTAAAATGTACCGAGACTTGAAGGAAAGTTACTGGTGGTCGGGTATGAAGAGAGACATCGCAGAGTACGTGAGTCGATGCCTTACTTGCCAACAAGTTAAGGCAGAGCATCAGCACCCGACAGGGCTTTTGCAGCCACTGACCATTCCAGAATGGAAGTGGGAGCATGTTACCATGGACTTCGTGGTGGGGCTACCACGAACAGTGAACAACTACGATGCAGTATGGGTAGTGGTTGATAGGCTCACTAAGAGTGCACACTTTTTGCCTATCAACATTACTTATCCTCTTGAAAGATTGACAAAGTTATACACGGAAGAGATTGTGAGACTACATGGAGTCCCGATATCCATTGTATCGGATAGGGATCCACGGTTCACATCTCGATTTTGGCCCAAGTTTCAAGCATCTTTGGGTACTAAACTGAAGTTTAGCACAACTTTTCATCCACAGACGGATGGACAATCTGAAAGGGTGATACAGATATTGGAGGACATGCTTAGGGCATGTGCTCTGGAGTTCCAAGGAAGTTGGGACAAACATTTGGCCCTAGTCGAGTTTGCCTATAACAACAGTTATTCGGTGAGTATTGGCATGCCTCCATACGAGGCCTTGTATGGGAGGAAATGCAGAACACCGTTGTGTTGGGACGAGGTTGGCGAGGCCAAGCTCGAGGGGATTGAACTTGTTGAAATCACCAAGGCTAAGGTGAAGGTCATTCAGGATAGACTCAAGGCTGCCCAAGATCGGCAGAAAAGTTATGCCGACAAACGGCGAAGGCCATTGGAGTTCGAGGTCGGTGATAAGGTCTTCCTAAGGATTTCTCCTTGGAAGGGTATCATCCGGTTTATATCGAGGGGAAAGCTTAATCCCCGATACATTGGTCCATTTGAAATCCTTGAAAGGATAGGGGTCGTGGCATACCGTCTCAAGTTGACGCCAGAACTTGAGAAAATACACGACGTGTTTCATGTATCGATGCTCAAGAAATACGTGAGAGATCCATCTCACATTCTTGAGAAGCCACCGGTGGAGATACGTGAAGATCTACAATATGCGGTGGAACCGATAAAGATTGTGGGTCAACAGGTGAAGAAACTAAGGAACAAAGAGATTCCTATGGTAAAGGTCCTCTGGAGGAGTGATCGAGTCGAAGAAGAAACCTGGGAGACTGAAGTCTCAATGAGGGAGCAATACCCGTTTCTTTTCGATTAGACACGTGGATTTCGGGGACGAAATCCCAAATAAGGGGGGGTGAACTTGTAACACCGTCCCCAAATGTATTTACTTTTAAGAGTATAATGTATTGAACCTTATTTAATGGTTAATGAATATACGAAGTGGTGAATTTTTAATAATTCTTTTGCGTGAAATAGTAAATTCGCACGTGGGACCCACACCGGGAGCGGGGGCCGCCCGATATTCCCGGGACCGTATATTTTATTCATCTTGGTCAATATAATATTTATATGGTGGTGGATAATTCATTTGAGCCATGGAATGGTCCAGAGTTGACCGATTGGTCAAAAGAGGCCCAAATACCGGTATTGGCAAATTAACCGATAAATGCCCGAAATTGAATTTCGGGGACTTATAAATTTAAGTTGGGGAATGAATATTCATTATAAGGGTCATGATGATGGAGAACACACAAAATATTTTATTTGAACCGATAAAATAAAATATATTTAAAACAGTCCGAAAAATACAACTTTCGCGACTGATTGTACACTTTTGGGCAAAAAGGGGTTGACCACCCACATGGGTGGGGGCCAACCCACGAATGTGGACACATTTTTTCAAGACTTGGGCGGCTGGATGGAGAGGGGAAGGATGGGAGATGTTGGAGTTGAGAGGAAAGGCATCAAAGGTACACATGGGCTCCCATTTCTTTTTGTTTTGTTCACTCATTTGATCAAGACAAAGAAAATCCTCACCCACTCTCTCCCTCATCCCTGCGGCCAGCACCTCCAAGAAAGAGCCAAGCAAATTCTCCATCTTCCTTCTCCATTGTTGAAGAAAGCTCCACAAGAAAGAATCCCAAGGGAAGGAACTAAAGTGCTAAAAGTGTGATAGGATTAAGGTAATGACCTTATCATAACTTTTTCTTAATTTTTCTTCTACCATATGAGATGTATATCATATGGAGAACCCTTGAGGTTGTTCCACATGCCAATAGTGTGGAATAATGGGTTGGGGAGTAATTCTAAGTCCAAGAACGGACTTAAAAGCCAAACCGACCGGTTCACCGGAAAATAACCTTTTAAGGGTTATGGGTATTGATTAAGGTTTATGATGTTAAAACCTTGTTAGGAACTTGGTATAGAGTATCTTTGAGCTTCGCCGGAGTTTCGCCGGAGTTGGTCAAAGTTGGCGGGAGTTGGTCAAAGTTCACCGGAATTAGTCCAAGTTCAACCGCGGAGCGTAGAACACGCTTAAGCTCACTTAAGGTGAGGATGACCGACTATATTGCTTATAATCTTTGGGTTAATTTCATAAGATTTCCTAAATGAATACACAATGTGATTTGCATGGACTGTTAATGGTTATTAATGCCTAAATGAAATTACTATTGATTATAAGTATAGTTTGCATAACATGCAAATTTATTGAATAAATTGTGTATGTTTATATGTTATGAATATGATGGCATGATAGTAGTATCAACCATAAATTTCATTTGTGATAAGTATGCTTTTAATTCATGAGAAGAAGCCATGAAAGAATAAAAGTGATATTTTGATATTAAGGTCAAACTACATATTGAATGAAGAATTACATTGAAATGAGTAAATAACTAGTATTGAAATATTAGTTGGAATTGTAGTTGAATAATGGATGAATGGATCCTAAGAAATTAAATTGTAAAGAATCAGTGATTATTGAGCTGGGCTCTAGACCGATGTAGATAACGGTGATTATTGAGCTGGGCTCTAGACCGTAATAGTTATCGGTGATTATTGAGCTGGGCTCTAGACCGATGTAGATAACGGTGATTATTGAGTTGGGCTCTAGACCGTAATAGTTATCGGTGATTATTGAGCTGGGCTCTAGACCGATGTAGATAACGGTGATTATTGAGCTGGGCTCTAGACCGTAGTAGTTATCGGTGATTATTGAGCTGGGCTCTAGACCGATGTAGATGACGGTGATTATTGAGCTGGGCTCTAGACCGTAGTAGGTAACGGTGATTATTGAGCTGGGCTCTAGACCGTGGTAAGAAATGATGAAATGACACTAAACGAACAAAGTTAATCATGAGATAATAACACCCTAGATTGAGGGTCTTGGAAATTGAAACATTGATTATACTTAGTATAGTTGTCATTGTACTTGTCAAATGCTTCCAAGTACTGACCTCCCCTTCACGGGGGAGGCCACCTCACAGTTTCAGGTAGGAGCTGAGCTTGCTACCAGTGCCCGTTGCTCCGGGTGAATTCAAGGAAGGAAGACGTGGTTCGTGCTTCCTCCGTTTCCGTTTTAAAAACATTTAAATTAATGCTCATGGATATTATATTTTCGAATAATCATTTGGGGCTTGTATGCCCATGTTTGCCAAAGTGTGGCACGAACACTTGTATTAAATGTTTCCGCTGCTTTGAATGAATATTTTACATTATGTTGTTTATGGATGCACTATGTGTGAATGATATCCCAGACGCCTTGTATAGTATGAATGTGTTGGACTGCGGTTGACTATTCGTACTGTACGGCGGATTGTCGACGTGTCCGGATAGGTCCGGGGCATGACAAGAAATGAGCCTATTAAATAAGGAGGTGTGTCTTACATTGCTTATGAATGTAGGAACACTAAAGATTAACGGGAGAGACGCAAGAATCCTTATTGACACCGGGGCACAACGATCATTCGTGAGTGAGGCGTTTGCCGGGGGATTCAATGAACCCCTTGTACCGATGGCTCAAGCCCTATTGGTATCCACACCTCTAGGGGAAGACATCGAGAGAGATAGCCACTATCCATCGTGTGAGGTGGAAGTGGAGGGCCAAAGCTTAACGTGTGATTTCGTACCGCTGAGTATGATTGAATTCGATGCAATCCTGGGGATGGATTGGCTTGAGAAGCATCATGCTAGGGTCGATTGCTACACAAAGATACTTGAACTCGAAGGCGATGATGGGGTAACCTTACGCTTCGAGGGGGATAGAGCAAAATCCAATAGTTGTATCATATCCGCCGTGAGAGCTAGGAGTATGATGAGAAAGGGTTGCCACGCATATCTAGCATATGTGGTAGACAAGACCAAAGAAGAGACGAGCATTGATGATGTGAGGGTAGTGTGCAAGTATCCGGATGTCTTTCCCAAAGACTTACTGGGACTTCCACCCGATAGAGAGATTGAGTTCGTGATCGAGGTCGAGCCCGGCACCAAACCAATCTCTACACGTTTAAAAGTGTAGAATAATGTTATAAAGTGGTGGTATTTAACTTAGAAGAGTTGTGGAATCAATAGGAGTTGAAACCGCCGGAAACCGCCACTTTAAAGGAGCTGTTCGTAGCTGCAGACCACGAAAGCCACCCACCTTTGGAAAAAGCCGCCCGGCTTTCGTCTGCTGTCCAGATTTTTCATCTCCAATCGGTTTAGAACGGGGATTGGTCGGAGGGCTTAACAAAGGCAACTATTTCAGCACTTCATAAGGTGAGGATGACTGACTATATTGCTTATAATCTTTGAGTTAATTTCATGAGATTACCTAAGGTAATTAAATATGTTTTAAGGATTATTAATGATTAATAATGCCTGAGAATGAGCAGACTATTGTCTATAAGAAAAAGGAGCATAATATACAAATTTAAGAATAAATTGTGTATGATTATGTGTTATGAGCATGTTGGCTTGACAATGGAATTAACTATAAACTATATGTTGAAATATAATTTTAACTCCATATAAGAGTATATGAGTGATTAAAAGTTATATTTTGTATATTGATGTGAACTATATTTTCAATGGAAAATTAGTTTGGAATTTGTCTATATGACTATAAACTGAAAATTGGGTTTCTTTGTTGGAATTTATCCGACTAGTATTAAGATACTAGTTGGGGTATTGGAATGAGAATATGTTAGAGTTGATCCGAGGTTTGGATTGTGAAGTGTTGAACCTTAAGTAGTCTTAAGAGATACTAAGGTGGATTAGCATGAACTTTAAGTGATACAAGGGGTAGGCCTTAAAGGATACCCAAGATGAAGTGAATAATAAATCGATCCTAGATGTAGGATTGGCCTACAGGTGTATTTCGGTAGTCCTTGAGGATAGCCGGGTAAGTTATGGTAAATAGCAAGGACCATGGCCCTTCCCGACTCTAGAGAGCAGGGTTGGATAGCATGGACTTGCATCGTGATCACGAGTTAGGGTGGAATCCGAATCGGAGACCTAACTAGGCTCCGGTAGCGGTAACACATAAGATAGGACCCCGAAGGGCCTTACCTTCCTACGGGATGATGGGTATGAGTCCAAGGGCGGGATGTTGAAGTCCGAACCGAGAGCCTCATGAGGTCTCGGACAGCGGTAGCAAATCCCGTAGAAATAATAAGACCCACGGGTTGGGTTGTGCAAATGATAACCAAAAAGGGATATATAAGATGGGCCGTGTGCCGACAAATAAATGAATTTACTTATTATAGAAATAATAAGTGGGAAATATAAATTATTATTTATATTATGATATCACCCCATTTTGAGGGTCTTAGAAATTAAAACGTTGATTATACTTAGTATAGTTGTCATTGTACTTGTCAAATGCTTCCAAGTACTGACCTCCCCTTCACGGGGGAGGCCACCTCACAGTTTCAGGTAGAAGTTGAGCTTGCTACAAACACTCGTTGCTTCGAGGGAGGATCAAGGAGTGAAGACGGGGTGCGTGCTTCCTCCGTTTCTGTTTTTAAAATGATTACATTAATGCTCATGGATATTATTTTTGAATAATTATTTGGGGGCTTGTATGCCCATGTTTGCCAAAGTGTGGCATAAACACTTTATTAAATGTTTCCGCTGCTTTAAATGAATATTTTACATTATGTTTGTTTATGGATGTACTATGTGTGAATGGTATTCAAGATGCCTAGTATAGTATGGATGAGTTGGACTGCGGTTGACTATTCGTACTGTACGGCGGGTTGTTGACGTGTCCGGTAGGTCCGGGGCGTGACAGATTTCATCAAGGAGTTAAAAAAATTAAATGCTACTATTAAATCGGTATAAGACGTTGTTCTATATTTGATTAATAGCAAGGGTTATTAATGAACGGTTGTTGTTAATAACCACCCTCGATGAATTGGAGATGCTACTCGATTGAGTATTCGAGAGGGGATAAGTTATAGATATAATGATGATCGACTAAATATATCAACAAGTGGAAAGTAACAATGCCAAGTTTTTTTTATCTTTGAGTTAAATCACATATAAGTCATTCATCTTTGGTTTAATTAAATTAAATCACTCAATCCCAAAACCCCCCCTTTTTATTTACTAGTTCATAAAAAGAGAATTATTTCTTTCCCTGTGGATACGAACTCTACTTCACTGTACTACATATAAGTGTTAGTATCGAATTATTTTGACGCACTACGACAAAGTGCTAGTCACTCACCTTCTTACATTCTATCTTAGAACATCTCCAATACTTGTACAATTTTGGTATGTTTTTCTCGGCAATGTCAACCACAATGTCAACATCTAGACAGACTTCTTGACATTGTGGAGAAAAACTAACAAATATTGTATAAAATCATCAAAATAAGGAGAGTGATGATTTATTTGATAATATTTATGTGGTCATCTCTCATGCCACATGTGCATCGCGCACATGATTGTAGCATTGGAGATGCTCTTAGAGCATCACCAATGGATGAACCGTTCACATTTATACAAGTCGCCACATCATCATGTCAATATTATTCATAACAATTTCGTCTCCAACACGGCCTCTCTTAATTCATTTGAATATGAAGTGTTCCAAAAATATGTGAACACTGTTCAAGTGAATGTCTTCTTATAACAGCGTCTTCCACACGATGACTCAGCAAAATCGAGGGAGAAATACCGCAACAAAAAAATCCGGTAAGTGGGAAGTCTCCCCCCCCATAAACCATATCTATAATTTAAGATTCATCATCCACGACATACACCCAGGTAGTGGGCTTCTCTTAGGCAAAAATAATTTCACATGTAATCTCTTTACACCTATATATACAGAGTATAAATCAAGAACAAAAAACATTTACAGGTTCAAGGTAATCCGTAATTTTTTTGTTGTATGTTTAAGAATTGGTACATAATTTATCAATTATGTAAACTTGTCAACAAATCTTGAAGGTTTGGAGTGTGGGTACGCATTACGCAAGAGGATTTTGATGAAATATGATGTATACATTGTTTCATCTTGAAAATATACGGTTGACACATGAACTTTTAATAGGGTTGTTAACAGGAAGCATTGGACAGGTTTTTGGGACTCATGGTGCAAGTGCATCCGATCAAAATGATATGGATGACTATTCCATTCATTGAAATAGAAGATAATTTCTCAAATAGGACTTTAATTTGAAATTATGTTTCATACGACTTAAAATCACCTACTTGTGCAAAAATGTCCTAAATGAAATTTTATTTCAACTTCCAATTAAAAAGTAAAATAGAAATTGAAGAAACCCTAAAATTTTCAGTGTAGTGATAGAACTGCCTCTGCTGTCGCCCCTGCCCCTACCCCCGCCTGCCACAGCCATCACCGGCGGCGCTTGCCGCCGCCATCACCGGAATGGTCTGCCGCTGCATTTCCACCCACACCGCCTCCTCGCTAGTACCACCATCCATCGCCGCTAGGCGATGTCGCCCAACCAGTGTTTCAACATGTCGCCATCACCAGCCTTCGCAATCTATCGTGCGCCACCGCTCTACCTCCGAGTACCGCCGTTGTCATCACAACTATGACGTCATATATCTGCATTAGGCACCGCTCTACCTCCGAGTACCGCCGTTGTCATCACAACTATGACGTCATATATCTGCCATTAGGTTGGCAGATTTAGCTTTAAAGAGTATTTGGAATTTGCCATCAACAAGGTTTTTCATATCTGCCATAAAGTTGGCAGATTTATGTAGGAAATTTGATACAAATTTATCATAAATTTGGCAAAAATATGAAGTCAATAACCAAATATTCAAAAAGTCAAAAAATGAAACAAGCACATTACCACAATCGAAAATTAAAAATAAGAAGCTATTGACAAAAAAATAGAGAAATCGGTTTACACAAAAGCATTTCTGCCATAATACGTTTGTCAATCTACATATTTCTACCATAAACTTGGAAAAATATGAAACCATCATCAAAACTTTTGGAAAATCGGAACTTTTAAAAAACTAAGAAATTAGAAATCAAAAATAAAAAAATATGAAACCACCATCCAAACTTTTGAAAATCGGAACTTTTAAAAAAAACTAAGAAATCAAAAATAAAAAAAAAACAGAAAATACAAAACAGAATTCCTAAAAAATGACAAAATCAATGTCAAATCTAAAATATTATAAGGGTGAATACAGGTAAGGGTATTTTAGGTATGACAAATGTGTTGGTGGTACATGTAGCTTTAAGCTGTTGTACACTGTGCTATAAACTTTTTGCGCTTGAGTGCTACCCTAATGTTTCCGTCTAACTCCCGTTAATTAACCAGTTGTCGTGTCATCTCCCTTCATCATCTCCCTTCAATGAGGTCTTCACTCTTCAGTGTCTTGACTGTCTTCACCTCTGTAACTGTAAATAGCATTTCCACGAACAAAAATTTAGGTTATTCGGACGCGGGGCGTCTAGGCTCCTGCGAGCCCTCTAGCAAGGGTTGTCGTTCGGACGCGGCCGACACAAGTCCAGTTGCTCCTTCGCTCCTGTGTTTTGGCGTAACCTCAGAAATTAAATGTTCAACCATTCTAGCCAACCTCTGAAATCATCTGTTGCATACTTGTAAATAAAATTAAAATTATTTTACTCTTCCATCTTGTGCATTTTGTATGTTTCAAAATTGTGTCTTCTAATCCTTAAAATCTGATATATAATGTTTCAGTTCAAGGGTATGTTGTGCGCCCACTTCCCAGTTTTAATGTTTGGCAGAATATGTTCAAAGGAGTGTTTGTTTTACTTTCTGCGTGAAATGCTATGGCACTGTAAAGGTTGACTGAACTCAACTTCATTTCCATTCGTTAAATGTCCGGATATTCTGGAATAATTAGTTTCTGGAATAATTATATTTCACAGATAAAAAATTATTGCTGTTAAATATTTAAACTTCCTTTTCTCTTAACCTTACTTCTGAGTGACAGTTCATTTTCAATTAGTTTGTTTTTTCCTTCAGAAACTCTGGCAGACAACATGGTTGATGAACTTGGAACCTGGTATTGAACAATTTTGAATTGCTTGGCATCCTTTTGTAAGTTCTTCATTCTTATCTAATTAAGTATATTTTCCCTTAAGATTTAACTCGAGTTCATTCCTAATTGCCATCGTTACTATGCCTTGTTCGCGTTGGTTCTTTATTTCTCAATTGTTTGTCAGATTTCAATCCAAAAACGTGGTTTCGGTCATGTTTTACTTACAGTCCACTGTTGTTGTTTATTTTATTTCATCCCCTACTTTTAGTGTGATTGTTATGTGTTTGCTTATGCCATACTTGATATGTTAAAATATTACTCATGCTTGATACTAATATTGAATACCTATAATATTAATAATGATGAGTTGCAAGTCTATATGATAAGTTTCATGTGTTTGTTTGATTGGCATGATATTTAATACGAAGTATCTTTTAAGTATTGGAATACACTATTTTGCTAGCCTTAACATGTTTATGATTACTGATTCTTTGATGTGTGTGTATTACTTTGCTTTTCGGTTATGTTTTTTATTCATTGACTGATCGTAAAGGACTGCTCAAGCTAACAAACTTAGGACGTTTAAATAATATGACCTTCCAGCAGTGATTGAAAAGAGTGTAGTTTATAATGGAGTTATAAGAACTTAAAATGCTTCGCATACATGCACACTCTTTATTAATCAATAATGCAGTACTTGTTGTGGAAATTTCAGACAGGTTGGAGTTACACCCGAAGGAATTGAAGTACCTCGTAGTTAGGTTGATGTGGCGGTACATGTGGCGAGTTGGTCCACGGTTGGCAATCACTGAGTTTAAGGTTTCCTCAATTTATAGATTTCTTATAACATGCTTTAGTATTGCCTGTTTACTCCATACTTGTTGCATAATAAGCATTGCACTTCTGTATGAACTGAATTCAAAGCCGGTCACACCCGGAGGTAAGCCAAATTTTGTCTTTCCTAACCTTGTACCATTTTTGTCAGCTTTGAAACTTCTTCTGTCTTTTCATACTATTGGTCAAAACACAGGCATTGGGTTTGGTTTGTCCAAGGATGCATTCACTTCTCTAATGAAGCAGGTTATAACTTAAAATACATTGTGTCATTACTTTCTGTGGTCTGCTTTTCTTTAGAGTACTTATTTCATTTTGTTACCTACATCGGACATGATGAAGATTTAACTAAATCTCAGTTATGACATATGTATCTAACTATCTTCACTTTGGGGGATTTTAAAAAGTGCTCTATGTTTCTGTGAATATGAAATCGTTGTTATTCATCAAGTTCTAGCTAGATTTGTTATTTTATTGTGCGGAAAATTGGAGTCAAATATTTGTAGGATTATATTTTATGTACACTGTTTATTTTTTGTTCCGAGCTCACTTGCCAAAGTGAATGTCCTTTTCATGATTTGAATATTCTGTGTGTTACCAGCCTATTTTAATTTTTAGGGGCCACATCTCCTTGCTCCGACTGAGAGTGACCTGAAACGTTATGGACAGGAGGGTCCCGTGTTTGCAGGATACAATGCATTTTAAGTAAACCGGCCAAGCCTGCTTAAGAGCTTTTCGGGTCGACAGGAAATCAATACTATATACTTGTACTGGTTTTTATAAAGTAAATCATATTGGGCATTTATTCTGTCGCGCAACGCGCGTAAAAAAAACTAGTTTGAGAAATACATACGAATATGAGGAAGATCAGAAAAATCAATGTCTAATCTCATTAAAATATAGGAATAGGAGGAGGAGGAGGAGAAGAAGAAGATATTTGCGATGGCGCATGGTGAAGCCAGTAGTGACGACGATTGCGTGAGGCGGCAGAGTCAGTGGCGGTGGTGGCTGCGATGCACGGAGAGCCGTTGGAGAGGGAGATGTCGTTCGATTTTTCTACATAGGACTAATATAGTCCTATTTAGGGAATAAAAAACTTAAGCTCATATTACGGAATTTTCTTTTTTTTATAGTCCTACTGAGATTTTTACATGGTGTACGGGATTACAAAAAAGTGACTATTAATATGGAACACATATGACATCATGGGAGTAAGTTAGAGCAAAAAGTCATATTTTTGTAAGTGGGGTTTAAAGTGGTGATATGTGTGTAATTTTTTCTATTAGTACATACTTCGTATTATGTTGGGGATCTTGCTGTTCAGCACGAAAGCAGAGATCGACGGAGATTCTGTTGATCGGTTTCTTCGCGGAGTTCTATGGACCATTCGCGGAGAAAGATTAACGGGAGAGAAGTAGTCAGAAGCCAAGAGGGTTGCGGCCACGAGGGTTTGTTGGGGCGTCGCAAAGCAGCAAGGCAGGGTAGCAAAGAAAGATGAATGCATCACAGGGCTTGACAGCGAAGAAGATGACTGCTAGTGGCGGTTTTGCTACGAGTGTGGGATGAGGAGAGTTGGAAGGTTTTTGTCTAGGCCAAATTTCGATCGACAATGGAGGATCAATTAGAGAGGTACCGATGATACGGCTTCCTCCTGAACCACCGCCGATTGTGCACTTGGTGATTCTACTCAAGAGGACTAGTTATGGTGTCTATTTTTTTTTGGCGTATTTGCATTTTAATTTCCACGCTAGGATGATTTTGTTTTGTTTTTATTTTATTTTATGCTGTAAGACTCTTGCATTAGGTTTGAAGGATGAGAGGTCTACGGTAATCGTCGTTGGCTTTATTTTGTCCAAGTTAGGTCCAACGAGTTATATTTTTTTGTCAAAGGTGATTAACTCAGAGTCTCGATCAAGAGTGGATTGTTACATTACTTACACGTGGTCCTTTTGTCTTCTTTCACTCCATCTGAATGGTTTTTATCAATATAAGCTCCTTTCGACCAAAAAATACTTCCTATTCCGTTCGTCCCTTAAACTATTATTAGTGCTTGTTATGTTTTTTTTCGTTAAAGAATACTCCCTCCGTCCCACAATGTTTGGGACAAAGGAGTGTGGCACAAATTTTAAGAAAAAGTGGAATTGTGTGGTTGGTGTTGAGTTGATAAAGTGTGAATAAAGTAAGAATGAATTGTAACCACCCAAATATTGCCAAATATGGTATGGGACAAACTTAATGGGACGGACGAAAAAGGTAAAATGGGACAAACTTAGAGGGACGGAGGGAGTAACAAAAACGAAGTGCACAAAAAAGCCTACCAAGTCCCATGGCATCCACACTCCGTACTTCTCTCCCATTCCTTTTATGTCGCTTTGCATATATGGAGAATATTTATTTATATTCATCAATCAATAACAGGGCCATCTCAGCTGCTTCATTTCCATACCTTCTTCCTCCGTCTGTTTTTGTATTTCGGCTAAACTCAGCACACAAATCAAGAAACACCCACCCCACCCATCCCTCGCATACCCACATCATCATCATTTTTCTCAATGAGTGTGATCTGTAGATATTGATGTCGACCCGCACACGCAAACTCGTCATGTATATAAACTCACCCTCTTCTTCTGCAGCCGCAACTTCACTCCTACGAGCTTCATCTTCCGCCTTGTTCCGCCCTCGTTTTTTCACCACAGCTTCCCCTCTTCACAGACCCACCAGGAACCACCCGCCGCCTTTGTTTCGCCAGCAGCAGCATCGGTCGCTGAGCTTCTCGCCCGCTCTGCGGTCGATCCGTTCATCCGGTTGGAGTCACGGCATCGGTTGGAAGTCCCCTGCTAGCCTTTCTGCCCAGATCAGGATTGCCTCCCCCATTCTCAGCGAGTTCCATCGGAAGATCGCTTCTATGGGTACTGTTTCTCTTTTCTGCTCTCCTCAGCTGTTTGATTATAAAATTACATTGATAAATTGGCCATTCTCGAGTCCTAGGTATATATATTTTGAGGGAAATCCGATTCTTAATGTTTAATTTTCGTTTTACATGTGGACTGCGGAATAATAATTTCAGTTTGGTGTTTTTATTCCGATGACTGCGAATTCATCTGATCCAATATCAGTGGTAGGGCCTTTCCATCACAGATTCACAGTTGATGACATTGACTGGAGATATTTTGTTCTTCCTATTTACGAAGTACTCCGTATTAGTTGTAGTGTACTTTTACGCTAAAGTCAAAGTCAACTTTTACTCACTTTGCCGTGGTTGAATGGTTTTTCCATTATAGTCTCAGCTTATAAAAAGAAAACAACGAATATTAGTTTTTGATTGTGTTTATGTTAATGGCTCCAGCATCCGAAAATCCGTTCAAAGGCATCCTTACCAGTCTCCCCAAACCAGGAGGTGGTGAGTTCGGAAAGTTTTACAGCCTGCCTGCTCTCAATGATCCACGGATAGGTATCTTTCTCACAACCATTATGCTTACTGTTTTAGTAAAAATGCCTGCTTTCTGATTCAAAAATATTTTATTGTTTTTTAAACTTCCATCTCCTATTATCTTGGTCTTTCTTTAGGGAAAAATTGGATCTTTGTTGGCTAGCATATTTTAAAGGAAAAACTTTTTAATAAGCATATACCCAATGATCTGACCTGGTTTTATCTTTCATGTCTGTAGTTACACATATCTATATCATTTACCAACTCTGCAAATGTAAATAAAACTTTGTAGCGAGGATAGTTCTTAAATGCAATTGCAGCACTTGCATGCTATTAGTCTATTGTCTCTCATCTCATGCATGTGTCACAGATAAGCTGCCCTACTCTATTAGGATACTTCTTGAATCTGCAATTCGTAATTGTGACAACTTTCAAGTGAAGAAGGAAGATGTTGAAAAAATAATTGACTGGGAAAGCTCTGCTCCTAAGCTGGTCGAGATACCCTTCAAGCCAGCGCGTGTGTTATTGCAAGTAATGGTTTTGTTCCATGCCTCCCTAAAATGTCTCTTAATCGAGAATGATTCTTCGCGTGAACTTTTTTTTTTTCTACCTAGGACTTTACTGGTGTCCCGGCAGTGGTAGACCTAGCTTGTATGCGTGATGCTATGAACAATCTTGGAAGTGATTCTGACAAGATCAATCCCCTGGTAAGTATGATTCCATTTTTTTGCATTCTTATTAATACACACCATTTTTGAGTTATACATATAATGAGATCTATCTGCTGATCTGAGTGAATACATTACCTTCAAACATGTCAATAGCTTGGTTCTACATTGTTTATAAATCATCGACATGCTGTATGGGAATATCTTCTGGTTTTGATTAGCATGATAGGAATATTAAAACAGGCAATTCATATCATGTTATTCCTTCATCTCATTTAATTAATTGGTTTTCGGATTTGCGAATTGCAGGTCCCCGTAGACCTAGTTATTGATCATTCTGTTCAAGTTGATGTTGCAAGGACAGAAAATGCAGTACAGGCTAATATGCAGCTTGAGTTCCAGCGAAACAAGGAAAGGTTTGCGTTTCTTAAATGGGGGTCTAATGCTTTCCGCAACATGCTTGTGGTTCCTCCTGGTTCAGGAATTGTACATCAGGTACTGGAGTTAAAGAAAATCATCCTAGTCTTTAAACTGATTCTTTTCACATCACAATATCTCATGCCAGTTCATTGTCACTTGCAAACTAATGTTTTTTTAAATGACTTGCTTTCACTTATTACTTGTTTTTGGTAGAGTAAAAAGACGAAAAACACGTATTGGGTTTATATCTAAACTATTTTAAGTTTGAACACCAATGAAATTCTTGTAGGTGAACTTAGAGTATCTTGGACGGGTTGTGTTCAACACTGATGGCTTACTTTATCCTGATAGTGTGGTGGGAACTGATTCCCATACCACCATGATTGATGGCCTTGGAGTTGCAGGCTGGGGTGTTGGAGGTATTGAAGCAGAAGCAGCAATGCTTGGTCAGGTAAATTAACTATAAAATTGATTCATTAAACTCTATGAGACATTCGGTAACTACCTACTGCTAACACCCCATTTTTCCCTTTAGCTTTCAAGTTAAATACATTAACCTTCTGCTATTGTTTGTACATGAGCAGCCAATGAGTATGGTCTTGCCTGGAGTTGTTGGTTTTCAGTTAACCGGGAAGTTGCGCAATGGTGTCACAGCCACAGATTTAGTTTTGACCGTAACCCAAATGCTCAGGAAGCACGGAGTTGTTGGAAAGTTTGTTGAATTCCATGGTAACGGTTACATAAAAAGAATTGTTTACTTGGCCTAATCTGTCTAGATGTTATAGCTTTCATGAATATAATCTATGAAACAAGGAAACTTCTCCCGGCTCACGTTTCCCCGTTTTCGAAACTCGTAAGCGTATTGGAAACTCAGAAATTTCAAATTCCTGTTTCCGGGTTCTTATGGGATTGCTTGATGGAAAATATTTCCGTATTAAAAAACTATAGTGATTTTTTATGGAACTTCATAGCAACATTGCAACATTTCATAATACAATGCATTGTTAGAAATGCACTACATGTTATATTTAGTTGTGCACTAATATGTGACAATTTCTAAATTTGAACACGTGTTTATGAATTCATTTATGTTATTGAGTTATCAAACAAGTTATATGAAACAATAATTTGCATATACATATAAATGAAAACATGTGTAAATATATGAAAAAATATTTATAAATATATCCTTGTATTTGTAAATATTTATGTGTTACCCTTCACATTTGGTATCCTATTTTTTAGAAATCACGTTTCTCGCGTTTCCCTTTTCATTTTCTTGTTTTGTGTTTCCGTGCTACTTAGAAATTAGAATATAACTTATGGAAATTCTCATTGTTTATTTTTTATTTTAGGTCATGGTGTCGGTCAATTATCATTAGCTGACAGAGCAACTATTGCTAACATGTCTCCTGAATATGGTGCAACTATGGGATTCTTCCCCGTAGATCATGTTACATTGCAATATCTCAAATTGACTGGGAGAAGTGATGAGACTGTAAGTTTCAAATTTATCCTGCATATGAATGCTGAACACATACTTGCTTTTCATGTTATCTTCTTTAGGTGCTCATGTTTTTTTACTTTAATTTAGGTTGCCATGATTGAGGCGTATCTTCGTGCAAACAATATGTTTGTTGATTATAATGAGGTACAAGTTCATTTCAAATAATATTTCCCTTCTATTGGGTTCTTTCATCTCTATTCCTTGTTTGATCCAAGTGCTTTTTTCATTTGAACTTCAGCCTCAACAGGAAAGAAAGTATTCATCATCATTGCAACTAGACCTTGAAGGTGTTGAACCATGTTTGTCAGGGCCAAAAAGGTATCTGCTTCGAGTTGTAACAGTGGATTTTATTATTACATTATATAGTTTGCTAGTTTATGTTCAAATTTCACTTGTCATCATGGCAGACCACATGATCGTGTCGCTCTCAAGGAGATGAAGTCTGACTGGCATTCCTGCCTTGATAACAAAGTGGGATTCAAGGTGATTGTCAAAGCCGATCAGCTTCTCCTCAAAGACATGCTTTTTAATTGATCGTGTGCTTACAACTGATTTGTTTGTTAAATAATAGTTTTTTTAGTTCATAATATGACTAGGTGAAAGGAAAGGACTGAAGACAGTGTATCGGACCAATTGATTGGAATTAATGAGTAAAGAACTAAATACTAAGAAATAATAGGCTTGATAGGAATCCTCCTCTACTCTTTCCTTTTAGAAGGACTCTTTACTTATAGTCTTAAAACACATAGTGTAACAGGTAAGTAATAAACTAAATATCAATCAATAAATAATATCATCCTTGAAGCTGTGCTCAGACATTGATCCAGATTCCATGCTAATGAGATCCCAATTCGTTCCCTAGTTTCTGTGGTTAACTTTCCCTGTTTAATATCAATGACTCTTGACTTACCTGACCATCACCATGTTAAACTTGCTGCTAATGAACTCCGGTCCAATGCAGGGATTCGCTGTGCCAAAGGAGGCACAGGAAAAGGTGGCAAAATTTTCTTTCCATGGTCAGCCTGCGGAGCTGAAACATGGCAGCGTTGTAATTGCTGCCATCACAAGTTGCACTAATACATCGAATCCAAGTGTTATGCTAGGAGCTGGACTTGTGGCTAAAAAAGCCTCTGAGTTGGGTCTACATGTCAGTTCTTGTCTTTAGACTTGAATGGTTGGTTGCAACTTCAACAGTTAGTTGAAATTCATATTCTTGTACTTTATGTCAGGTAAAACCATGGATAAAAACCAGTCTTGCCCCAGGATCTGGAGTTGTGACAAAATACTTACTCCAAAGGTAATATCTGCACCAAACCGTTTCAATATATATTTCTAAAAAATAGTCACCGTCAATCTATTTGTGGCTGTATGCAGTGGGCTGCAGGAGTATCTAAATAAGCAAGGTTTCAATATTGTTGGATATGGGTGCACAACATGTATTGGCAATTCTGGTGATTTAGATGAATCAGTTGGTTCTGCCATATCTGAAAACGGTATGTAGATTTTTTTACCATTTGCTCATAAAACACTTGGGCACTGTTCGGCAAGATTTATGTCCTTGTTATGTTCAAACACAAAGTTAGATGTGATAAAAGATTGGTTTAGTTTAACCAATCTATAAAATACATCTCATTTTTGAAAAAATGACCCATCTTTGTGAGACCATTCTTTTTACAAATAATGTACTGAAACAGAAACATCGCCCAACACTTGTATATTTCTTTTACACAATCTGAAATCAAAATCAGAATAATATATACAAAATGTTAGCCAATTGTCATAAAGGGTCTATTTGGATGGAAGATTTTGGGGGCTTAGCCAATATTCGTGATCAATGTAATTCTATAAACAAATAAAAGGTGATTGAATCGTTATACGTGACTATTACTTCAACCTTCCAATTTTATAAAATCTCAATTATGTACCGATGTATCAAGATATAAAGCCTTCCCTTCCTGGCTTGTCTACCTCCATCCAAATAGAGCATATGTGTCTGGTTTTGCGCATGAGAATATACTTCTTCAGTGTTGTTTTGTGTCGATAATAGTGTCTAAGTAAGGGCTTGCTATTTTTCAGACATTGTTGCGGCTGCTGTACTTTCTGGAAACCGTAATTT
The DNA here is from genome assembly GCA_945859915.1 of Cuscuta epithymum. Lineage (NCBI taxonomy): Eukaryota > Viridiplantae > Streptophyta > Magnoliopsida > Solanales > Convolvulaceae > Cuscuta > Cuscuta epithymum. The sequence goes on from CAMAPF010000020.1 coordinate 244,597, forward strand.
TGAGGGTCGTGTTCATCCCTTAACACGAGCCAACTATCTTGCCTCTCCTCCTTTGGTGGTCGCCTACGCACTTGCTGGCACAGTATGTCATTGCTCTGTTTCATATGTATTAGCTGTTGTATTTATCTTGTATGTGCACCTTACATGATAGGGTTGCTACTACTTTTTGAAACACAAGCATACACCCAATATCTCTCTTTCTCTATATATACATGATAGGGTTGACTTACTCACATGCTTATGTAAGGTAAATTTGGTTTTGACTGTAGATATACTCTTGCAGTTTTACTTTATGTCAAATCAAGTAAAAAGAAGGCAAAAAGTATGGGTACTTCTGACTTTTCCTATAAAATGATAGAAAAAGGGCCAAAGAGACCCTTCTACTATTCCCAATCCATCACTTCAGTCCCTATACTAAGAAAAGTACGGACTACGGAGTATCATATAAGTATGTTTAAAAACATGGTCAATCATGCCATCTTAACCTAAAAAGTTTGACCCTTTTTCCTAAAAAGGTTTCTTTTTATGAAAATGGGAACTTCATTTTGGGACATCTAAAAATGAAAAGTGGGAACTTCTTTTCGTGATGGAGGTAGTATATATATACACATTACACAGTGTACCTGTCTTAGACTCTTAGTTACTAGCTTACTATTCATTGGTCAAATTGCATTTTTTTTCTTTCCTTATTTTCTTGAGTATCTACTTATAATCTATAAATAGTCATGACCCTACTTGTTCTGTATAACTTTATGATGATGATTTATTTATTTAGTAGCTCATATTATGATAAAATTGTTTTAAAAATTAATTTAAAAATCTTAGTGAGTATATATGTGCTTGTGTGAGGTTTCCATAAGAACCACTTCATGGATACATTTTCTTTATAACAAACAAATGTGCACACAAATTAGAGCATGAACTTAAATGAATTATAGACTGATAGGAATTGGATCTTGGATCTTACTGTGTATGCAGGTTGATATTGATTTTGAAAAAGAGCCCATTGGAGTTGGGAAGGATGGTAAGAATGTTTATTTCAGGGATATATGGCCATCAACGGAGGAAATTGCAGAGGTATACATTGCTTTATGCCATCTTAATAACTGTTTAATAGAAGAAGTTGATGCGGAAAAATTAATTGACCATTTTCCATTTTAGGCTGTTCAATCAAGTGTATTGCCAGATATGTTTAAGAGTACCTATAAAGCCATTACTAAAGGTAACCCGATGTGGAATGAGTTGTCAATCCCAGAAGCCAAATTGTACTCGTGGGACCCAACCTCTACATATATTCATGAGCCACCATATTTCAAAGGCATGACCATGGACCCACCAGGGCCACATGGTGTGAAGGATGCCTATTGCTTGTTGAATTTCGGGGACAGTATAACCACAGATCACATCTCACCTGCTGGAAACATTCACAAGGACAGTCCGGCTGCCAAGTTCCTCCTGGAGCATGGGGTGGATCGCAAGGACTTCAACTCTTATGGCAGTCGGCGTGGCAATGATGAAATTATGGCAAGGGGTACTTTCGCCAATATCCGTCTGGTAAACAAACTGCTGAATGGAGAAGTTGGCCCCAAGACAATTCATATCCCCACGGGCGAGAAACTCTATGTGTTCGATGCTGCTATGGTAATGCACTGTTCGCTTTCCATTTATTCGTTTTCCTAATGGATCACTATCTATTAGTGATAGATTAGAAAATAACTCTATATGTAGCCAACTCATGTATTTCTATATAATTTTTCATTGGTTTCTGTATGAAACCTTTTGATATTGCCCCTTCCCCGTCCTTTCCATATTCCCCAAAGAAAACATATTACTTTCATGGGCAAAAAGCTAAAGAAAACATATTACTTTCAGAGATACAAGTCTGCTGGGCAGGCTACCATAATATTGGCTGGAGCAGAGTATGGAAGTGGAAGTTCCAGAGATTGGGCTGCCAAGGGACCAATGTTGTTGGTGAGACTTCCCCTATATCATTGCTCAGCTGTTTATATCGTTTCATAACATTATCCTTTTCTGCATTTGTTTCGCTTCTTCATTAATAGGACAGGAATATGTGTTCAACGGTAGTGTTTTTGTGTTCAACTATCCCTACATCTGTTGGAGCATTATTTCGCGTTGTCCGCATTAATTTCAACACCATATTTCTGGTCGACACAGTTAGAAAATTAGAATTTTTATAAGATCATATATAAACATCATCCTATGGAATACGATATACAAAACAGATCAGCCCACTATATTATGTTTTAGAAATTTGAAAAAAGAACAAAAGAAAACTAAAACAAAATTTGTAAAGATAAAACAGGGGACATCAATCACAATTGTGTGTGTGTGTATTACATTCTGGTTTTGAATGTAAATTTGATGTGAATGGTGGGACAGGGAGTAAAAGCTGTGATCGCCAAAAGCTTTGAGAGGATACACCGGAGTAACTTGGTAGGGATGGGTATTATTCCTTTATGTTTCAAGGCTGGAGAGGATGCCGAAACACTGGGATTGACTGGGAAGGAGCGTTACTCTATTGATCTCCCCAGCAATATCAGTGACATACGTCCTGGGCAGGATGTGACTGTTCAAACTGACACTGGCAAATCTTTCACCTGCACAGTGCGGTTTGATACTGAGGTAACACTTTTCAATATCATCTACTTCTTCAATTCACTCTTAAATGAAAAAATATACCAGGGTGTGTTTGCATCCAAGAAATACTAGGCCAATTTTTTTTTTGAGCTCGACCCTACACACTACACTTGCACTGGCATTGGAAAGTTAATGGGAAACTGTACTACGAGAACTGTTTTGTAATTGTTATATGTTTATGAATCTTGATCTTCATATAGTTATAATAATAAAATAACTCTAGTTTCAACAAATATCAAATACGTAGTATAAGTTTAGTCATTGGCTTCAATGTCTTGTTATGTAGTCATAGTTTGTTTCCTTCAATGTTTAGTCTATTGTCCTTCATGTGCTCACTACAATGCACATTGGCGTGATGAACGGTCATGATTCATTCATCTAAAATATGTAAAGAATACTAGGATAGTTGTCCAAAAATAGCCTGGGAAAACTGGTAACAAAACACAAAAAACTGAATAGATGTATAAAATAATAACGTCTTTTCATCCTCTCACTGTAGGTGGAGTTGGCATATTTCAATCATGGAGGTATTCTGCCGTATGTTATTCGTCAGTTGACTAAGCAATGAACGAGCTACCCTACCTACATCTGTTGGATCGAGAAGCTCAACCGGGGAAAAAATAAATTTGATTAATTGTCTCAATTATTGCTAATAAAATAATATTTCATTCAGATAAACGTTCCTTCTCGCATGTATGGTGCTGGACCACCATATGCTTGAGCATACATACATATATATATTTGAAGGATTTTGACATTTTGTTGGGGAAAAAAATACTATTCATGTAATAGGAAATTAGGAACGCGACAACAATTTTTCCAACATCTCCCTCGTATGATTGAATGGTTTCATTCTGTCATTCTACTTACATGATACTTTGTAATTTATTCATTAAATTGATTGCAACAGATGATAATGAAATCAAAATTTGCTCAGAGTAAAACATGATATTTCAAAATATAACAATACAATTTCAGGATGAGATCTTATATATATATATACTACCGCTACGTATAATTCAACCACAGCAGTCACGTCAGGTCTTATTAATAAGTGGTTGTATACAAAATGCTTACTCCGTAATACACAATCAATAATTAGTGGTTGTCCGTTAAGCGTTAAAGAAGCCTTTACAAGTCCTCCTGTATACTTTCCAGAGCTGGTGTGGATGTGAAATCTACGCCGTTGGAAGGTGAAAAAGGTTCATCATCTGGAACCATTCTTCTCCTCTTTATACTCCCTAACCTGATGATGGTTTCAGACAGAAGAAGAGCATCCTGGGAGGAGGAGAGCAATGGTTCTCCTCCCTCCAAGATTTGGCGTAACTCGTCCCGCTTCATGACGACCGTAATCCTCACACCCCCTTGTCTCCTTCTTTCTGCTTCTTCTTCGCAGTTGTCAAGCTTAAACCTGACTGTCTTTTTCTGTTTCCTCTCTTTCTGGGGCGGTTGTATTCTGCTCATGTCTTCTCTCGGAGTCTCGCTTATCTTCTCCTGAAGTGCCTTTCTCACCAAGCAGTTTCCCATGTGTAGACTGTAGACTGTAGTGGTAGAAGTACTACTAAACGTTCAAGAACAGAATTTAAGCAAGCAACTATTAAAAGCGTGTATATATAGATAGATGGGAGGGGGGAAGACCGTGGACAGGAGGGAGGCTTAATCTCAAAGTAACAAGAATAAGGAGAAGTATGTGAATTCATTGATCTATATTCAGACCAATTTAAGGGCGGCAATTGTACGTTGCTTTTACTTTTGCATCCAGCAATCAATGATGATTAAACCGCTCTATGGGTTGGCAATTTGGCTATTGCCGTTGCAGCACCTTGGTTCAAACCATTCTATTGTACTATATTTATATTACGTGGTATATTTGTTTTATTTTTATCATAAACAAGCAACTATATTAGTTTAGAATATCGTTGACCAAGTGACATACAGTAATTGATGGAGGAGAAAACAATCTTCCTTCGTCCTGACGCAGAACCTACTGCTTTTGGCCTTTTGCTAACGTATGTGCAGTATGGTTTGCAGAGCGTTTACAACGTGTAACTCTAATATTAACATTATGCTTAAGCATCCACCTTGTATCATCTCAATAAGCTCTAATAGACTAATATAGTAATGTTGATTTTCCGGGTTCTGCATAAGCTCCATTAACTATGACTCGTGCATTCGTTTCAGCTTCCACGTGTGTCCAGCCCATCTATGATTCTATGAAACAGGGATGGATTTAAGGGGGGCGCGGGGAGCGACCGCCCCCCTTGGGCTTTCAAAATTTTCTAGTATATATGTAATATTTTTCAGACTTTAATTAGTTAGATATATATGTGTTCGCCCCCCTTATATTTTAGTTTTCAAAATTAATATATAAGTTCACATAATGTAATACTACACTTAATTGGAGATTTAAAATAAGCAAAATCTAAAATAATTTACATAATTTAAACAAATAAACAATAGAACAACTCATTGTTTAAGACTTAGGACACCTATTATATCAAAATTCTTAATTTTGTAATGTTTAATTATCTTTATTAGATAATTAGTACTCGATATGTAAAATATCAATGATATTAAATATCAGACACAATAGCTAAACATTTTTTAGATGATGCAAAGTAAATCCAAAATATAAATGTTTGTTGACACTAAATTACACTACAATCAGTTTACTTCTTACTTTAATTTGTAAAAACAATTTGGTGCATTGAGAATAAACTTTAACTTATTTTAGCATTAATACAGATATAATATGCACCATGTATATGTTTATTGTTGCTCTCTAGGGCTTAGCCGCCGTTAGAGGTTCTTCTTCCGTTTTCAATTTCGATCAAAGAACGGCTTTAGGTTAGTATCTCGCAAGCTTCAACAATCGTCCTCGGTGCGGTTTGGGGTTCCGTCTGCTCGGCGGCTGCTTTTTTCGGGTTTGGCCGAAATGGACAGAGGGGAAGGATCGAACCAGTGGGGGCTGTTTTCTATGGATGATATCGTCAATAACTATAAGAAGATGGCTATTGGAGAGAAAGACAATGAACTCAATTTTGATGGTGAGGAAGTCGGGGAGATGGATGCAGCCGACGAAAGATTAGAATTTCCGGTGGTCGGAGTAGTGCTTACGGACCGGAAAATCAAACTTTAGGTATTCAAAGATCTTTTGGCTTCAATTTGGCGCCCGAGGAGAGGGGTTTCCATCAAGGAAATTGGAGATAAAAGGTACCTTTTCACTTTCTATCATATTGTGGATATGAATCGTGTGCTTGAGGATGACCCTTGGTTGTTTGAGAGAGATTTACTTCTCTTGAAAGCTGTTCAGCCATATGATATACCTGAAAGGATGAGTTTGTGTGAGTCTGACTTCTGGGTACAGGTTCACAATGTTCCTTTTAAATTTAGGAATCTGGGTTCTGCTAAGAGAATTGAGAACTATATTGGCACATTTATTAGTTTTGATAAGAACCAGTTTGAGGAAAAATGGAAATCTTACATGAGAATTAGGGTGTGTATAGATGTGAGAAAACTTTTGAAGAAGGGAACTAGTTTGAAAAAAGAGGGAATTGGACATTGGGTAGATTTTAAATATGAAAAACTACCTAATTTATGTTTCGTGTGTGGGGTGATTGGGCATTCAGATAAATTATGTCCCTTGAAATATGAGGAGGGTATTGTGCTAGAGAAAACTTTTGCGCCCGAGGAAAGGGGTTTCCATCAAGGAAATTGGAGATAAAAGGTACCTTTTCACTTTCTATCATATTGTGGATATGAATCGTGTGCTTGAGGATGACCCTTGGTTGTTTGAGAGAGATTTACTTCTCTTGAAAGCTGTTCAGCCATATGATATACCTGAAAGGATGAGTTTGTGTGAGTCTGACTTCTGGGTACAGGTTCACAATGTTCCTTTTAAATTTAGGAATCTGGGTTCTGCTAAGAGAATTGAGAACTATATTGGCACATTTATTAGTTTTGATAAGAACCAGTTTGAGGAAAAATGGAAATCTTACATGAGAATTAGGGTGTGTATAGATGTGAGAAAACTTTTGAAGAAGGGAACTAGTTTGAAAAAAGAGGGAATTGGACATTGGGTAGATTTTAAATATGAAAAACTACCTAATTTATGTTTCGTGTGTGGGGTGATTGGGCATTCAGATAAATTATGTCCCTTGAAATATGAGGAGGGTATTGTGCTAGAGAAAACTTTTGGGGTCGAGCTCAGGGCTGGCGGAGGGGGGAAGACTAGCCCAATAGGGACTAATAAGTGGTTAGTGGATGATTTCTCAAGCTCAGGGGGTACTAGGTAACAGCAGAAGATAGATCTGCTGAAACAGGATCGACGTGAGTCCTCAGCAGAAACATGCAACATTGTGTCAAAGAAGGGTGAGATAGGCGACACAGAGGAGGTTCCAGGGGAGACAAAACTAGGGGTGGGATTTTGGAACAGGAAATGTAGAACCGATTGGAACCGAACCGTTAACAACATCTAGGAACCGAACCGTTAACAATTAATGCCTCATTTGTAGGAACCGAACCGAAGCGGGTTATAACGGTTCGGTTCCCGGTTCCTATAAAAAATATGTGCATGGAACCGTTAAAGAACCGTTATTAAAAAAATAAAATAAAATAATATTAGTAGTAGTAGTAACAACAACAACAACAATAATAATAATAATAATAATAATAATAATATAATAGCAATAACAACCACCACCACAACAACAATAATAAAATAGTATAAGATATTTAACTAACAATTCTAATTTAATCAACGGAAAAGAAGTAATAAATATTGTACATGAGGTTGATATAATACATTTAACGCCTTTCTACAAATCAAGTTTTGTTCCATCACATAAATTTTATAAATATAAAATAACCCAAATAACTTGTAGTTGATTGCACATATTTTACTTTACTATTTTCATGATATTTCTAATTATTAGATTTATTATGAATCAATAGAATGTAATAATGTTTTTTTATATCTATACATGCAAACTCAATGTCTTTTTTTTAATGTTTTGAACGACTTGAAGTAGGCGTCCTATTCTTGCTACTATGATGACGAGTAACCTTCATCGCTTCGACAATACAACGATTTTTAATGTTTCATTTATTACATGAAAATTTAAATCACTTTTGTTCTATTAAGTGTTCAAAGTTCATTAGTTAAGTTTGAGCTTTGATGTTCGAAGTGATTAGAGCTTCAAATAAAATTTTAATACTCGTGTTTTGAATTTTCGACGTGTTTAAAATTATGTGTTAATTCTTAGACGAGAAAAAATTATTCTAGGAACCGGTAAAAGGAAGAACCGAACCGTTTACTACCGGTTCGGTTCCATAACGGTTCTTGATTTTTTATATAGGAACCGAACCGATTTCATTAGTTAAGACTTTTATAACGGTTCCACTCATTTTGAGTAAGAACCGAACCGGTCCCAGCCCTAGGCAAAACGCAGGAGGATTTGGGAAGGCCAATCAAATGGGTTACAACTAGTGAGGGCATGACGCTTGATGAGTCAAAAAATGGGGAGGCGGCGGGTCAGGACTTCTAGACCCGCCGATGGTGCACTTGGTGATTCTGCTTAGGAGGACGAGTTTTGGTGTTTTCTTCATTGTGTTTTTGCGTTTTTATTTCCACGCTCAGATAGTTGTGTTTTGTTTCTATTCTTTTTTATGTTGTAAAACTCTTTTTTTTTCGATAATATGTAAGTATATTAGAAACCGAAAAAATAGCATTTTACAATGCATCAATCCAAATCAAAATGACTATCTAAGCTAGAATAAACTAACCTAGACATAATGCATCAAGATAATGGGACAGTCCCCACTTCACAAATCACTAATTAGTACTAATTTAACATCCAAGAAAGCATCGGAAAGGAGTAGTGAACTTTGAATCAAAGCAGACCTCCCCTTTCTTCTTTGTAACTCCCGGCAAACCTTCAAGACATTTCGCGGTAAATGTAAGGCCCTTCCTATCCAGATCATGCGTAAGTCGCAGAGAGGTATCCACTCTAATCACATTAGCCTGCACGAATCTAAACGGTTTGACAACTAACTTAAGTGTCTTACCGTTTATTACCTCACATTTGATGACCACATCATTCTGTTTCACATCACTTTGGTCCATCACAGTCCTCTCGACATCTTCCAAGACAACCTCGGAGGCTTTATCAACCTTAGAAGGTCCCTGTGTAGCTGGTACAGTCATAGACACCGTGGTAGTTCCCTGGTTTGCAGACTGCCTGGCAGAGCCGTTCGGGTCGCTGGTCTGCCCGGTCGGGCAAGCAGCCGGGTCATCAACTGCTGCTGCAGTTTTTTCAAGAAGCCCGGTCGGGCCAGATGCACCCCCGGTCGGGTATCCCTGGGCAGCAACTTCTGTCCGAGTGGCCTCACACACAACAACCTTATTTGTTTCAACACTCGGTTCTTTTTCACTTTCCCCATCAACCCTTTTGGCAAGCTTTTTACAAATAAAAGGGTGGTGCCCAAATTCTTTACAGTGAAAACAAAAGTTAGGAAACGTTTCATAAAGCACACTTTGTTTGATTACCTTTTTGGAAGGGTAATGGGGGATGAAAGGTCTACGGTAATTGTCGTTGGCTTAGTTATGCCCAAGTTAGGATCAACGAGTTATATTGCTTTGTCAAAGGTGGTTAACTCTGAGTCTGGTCCAAGGGCGGATGCTTACATGTGGTCCTTTTGTTATTTCAGACTCTATCTGAATGCTATTTTATCAATATAAGCCCCCTTCGATAAAAAAATATGCACCATGTATATAGGGATGTCAAAAAAACCCGACCCGCAGTGACCCGCCCTGCCCCGAGACATTTGGGGCGGGTCTGGCCCGCCCCGTCTTCCAAATGGGGCGGGTCCGCCCCGCCCCGCCTATACAATGGGGCGGGTCCGGGTATTAGTATTGACCCATCCCGCCCCGACCCGCTCAATACATAAGCATACATACTTTTTCTTAAATTATACTACAAATATACTTCAACATACACATGTGTGTATACAGTAAATCATAAATTCTTTGATTTTATAATATATTAATACATATATTAGAATGAGATGAACGACAGATTATCAATGTCTTCTTTATATATAGCATTTTAATACATATGTTCAATTATTAGTATAATTAAATAGATTAACTATTTCTGAGTAATTTTTCCTTAATTTTTGAAATTTTTAGGGTATCATGAATTTGATCTAATATATTAATTTTTAATTATTATTTAGAGATAACTTTATGTAGATTCAATTGGTAACAACTTCCCACAAATAAAAATACATACTAGCGAATTAGGTTACGGCGGGGCGGACCCGCCCCGCATGGGGCAGGTCATGGGTCAACAAGTTTAGACCCGTGCAGGTCACGGGGCGGGGCGGACCCGCCCCGCCAAGTCACGGGGCGGGTCTGGGTCTTGCAGTACCCGCCCCGCCCCGACCCATTGCCATGCCTACATGTATATATGAATTAACAATACTACATATCATATTATTCTAAAACTAATAATCTCATACATACTATTGTAATATTAAGAAAACTCCTCGTGATCCATGAATACCCTCCTTCGTAGACAAAAATTGCAATTCACAAACCAATTCTTTATTCTGATAAGATTCATGTGGTTAAACAAAGCATAAATTATTTAAAAAGCATTGATCCATGTGTACCTTGTAAACTCTTTACCTTCAAATAAATTGATAAAATGTTATATCCTTTCTTATTGTCAAATAATTTTCTAGAGCACTAACAATTATTAAATCAAAGTTATTATTCCATTCTCTAAAATTAGAATGTGATATATATAATAGATTTAAATGTCATCGTGTATTTACTCATGGATTTTTTTGAACAAAATCTCGCCGCAGAGTCCTACACCAGCGAAAAAATTTTGCCCCGCTACACTAGCGATTTTTTTTTACCCTACTACACTAGAGGAAATAGTTTCACCCCCCACACTAATGAAATGTTTTTTTACCCTCCTTGACTCGAAATCCTGGATCCGTTCCTGCTATGAAACCCATTGCAATACACTTTTTACCCTCATACAGTTTCAAAGGTTTCAGAGACACCGTGCTTCCACGGGCTCCCTCCCACGCGGTTTAGGATGCTTGACTTGTCATAAAGTTATTGATCTTTGTAAGTAATAAAACTAGTTTTAGTAAATAAAATTTACATATTCAGAAATTAAATTTATTTTAAAGTTTTATAAAGTCGTAAAAACAAAAATCAAATTTGATAAAAGTTGGATATATAAAGTAAAAGATTAAGACCGATTTACGTTGACGGGAGAATAATGTGCGGGAGCCTTTAAATGGAACAACAATAGTACCAATTGTACTTTAACTACAGAGTACTTGTATTACAAAGCACTATGTAAGTTATACTACTTATCTATTACCTTCTTGGAATCAATGCTTATGATCCATTCTCATTTCTCACAATAAGACTAGTTCTCACCCGAATCTATCTCTTTATATGTGTGTGTATTAATTTTGGCACCGTGTTTTTAAAATAATTTGTTTAACTGACTTCTCTAATGGATTTTAAGCCGATATTAATTGTTTGGGAACACTGTCACAAAGTCATAAACACAGATTAATATATTGAGGGTAATATTGTCATTTCATATAGATTTAGTCTCTTTTTTGTCCATATAAAAATGGAAAAATTGAAAATAATAATCCCAACTATTGCCGGTCCGCTGACAATAATCCCAACTATTGACCAGATAATGGTCCATGACCAGATATTACCTCCTTTAACAAATGAATTTTAAATAGAAATTAAGCGTAATAATTAAAAGTTGGGATTAACTATAAGGATTACTTGCTATATCTCTTCTCATCCACTTTAGAAACTAGAAGAATTTTTTTATGGGGACCATTATTGGCGGAAGGTCCCTAAAGTTGGGATTATTCTGAAATAATCGATAGTTGAGATTATTATGAGCGGATCACCAATAGTTGAGATTATTATTATCAATTTTTCCTATAAAAATAAGGTCTCATTTTGTTCATTAAGAAGCCCATAGTATTATTTTAGTCATTCTGTCATAATTAAGTTGTTTTTCTTATGCGATTTTAAATGAGTTTTTTTTAAATTTAATTGTTCTGGAGCAGTGGTAGAATGGTACTCCGTATTTCGCTTCAAAACATTCTATGAGAAAACTTACCAAAATAAAATAACCTACGAGAAAACTTTCAAAGCAATTCTTTTTTTAAGCTTATTGAATATTTGTGCTCACGCTTTTGTTTAAATATACAATATCTCTTTATAAAGCGATTTTTATAAGGTAGATTCTATGATATCGATAAGGTACCATACCTTTATCCACATGGCCCAATCAGAATATTGCAGTTTAATTATTTAAGTCTAAATAAAAAATGATAAACCTATTTGGACCAATCAAATGAGTGGTAGATACGATACCCCATTTTTTAAATGGGTACTAGTGTTCTCACCTTCTTATAACACTATAGTAATAAATATATTTTTCCATTACCTTGTTTTGTTATAGTCTGTTCTAAATACTTGAAACAAATATCTTATTTAGATCAAATACTTTCAGAATGGATTTGTAAAATTGACTTATTTAGATCAAATACTTTCATTTTCTTTATTTAATTAGGATGCCAATCTTTTAAATTTTAATTATTTAAAATTGAATTAATTATCAATAGAAAAACTTTAACTTTAATGGACTAAAAATGTGGATATATTGCAAATCAATACCGGCTAAAGGGTCAAATAGGTACATGAACTAACTTAAAGTGTTCAATTAGCCCCTTATATAGGAGGTTCTGCCCGCCCGTTGCCAATTGGGGCAGTTCCCAATTGAATTTTTTGATGAAATTTTTTGAGCATCTTCTTCATCAAGTCTAGTTTACCCATATCAAATTTCAGCTAAAAATTAAATCGGGAAGGCAGTCAATTGACTTTCCGAAATGTACCGCGCTGTTTAACTGTGCAGTTATCTTCAAAAAATCATTTGACTGCCTTCCCGGTTTAATTCAAACAACCACAACCCGAATCCTCTAACAACCAACAACTCCAATCATCTAGCCAACCCAAAAGCCATACCACTCAGGAGGTTGAGCTGCGCGAAATACGGATAAATGCAAGGTTTCTCTCAAGGATGCACATTTTTTAAGGGGGGTTCTATTTTCTCCTCCCGGTGACGAACAATGACAAAGCATACCGAGTGCTCCAGTTGAGGGGGAGCACAGAGAGAAAATAAACAAGATCAATGAGAGATAAGTCCCAATGGCTTAGTAAACCCAACTAAGCCTACCCAAGGGACAAAGCCGAGAGTGAGTGAATGAGTGAATATTATGAGAGTGAGGAAGCAGAAGGCTCCGATGAGCAAGAAGACAATAATCAATGACAAATCTGCTACCTCAAATGAGCTATCAATCGAGGAATCAATCCCAGTCACTCAAATACTCCGGACAATCCCCATAGGTTCAGGACTGAATTTATTCAGATCCCGGGTAGAAGTCGCTGCATTTTGTCCAAACGGCGCGTGCACAACCCTACCCTAGACCACTCACCTGTCTCCCAACAGACAGGTGTTTAATCACTATTCACGGGGAACCTCATCTCTTATCACCGTCTCCTTCTGAGGCGACTGATACTGACTACAGTGGCCCTCAGCCCCATGCCACTGAACTTTCATTGATCACGTTGTGTCTAGTTATCTCACTCCTAAATGTTTTGAATTTTCTAGGACACAGACACATTTTTAGAGTCAGTTGCAGGTCCAAGTGACCATGCGAGAACTTCCATAGGCTCATCTTCTATAGATGCAGACCGATGATTGGATGGAAGTCCTGATGTTGCAACATAGAAATCACCAACATTTTCAGGCCATCATTTAGAGTTCATCTCTATAGTGATGATAACGGGTGTCTACATGATCCCGGGGGGCTACAATTATCCATGCTGATCCTAGTGATCATGCCATAACGACCAGAGTGACATCTACTTCAGATGTTTCACAATGATTGGTTGGAAGTCCTGTTAGAGCTACAACGTTTCTATCATTATATACAGGCCACACATCAGTGTTTACATTGATGTTGTGTTAACGGAACACCACAGTGTCTCCGATCCTAATCCTTTCATTTTTTTTCATTTTCCATTTTTTCAGAATAAAAGAATAAAGGCATGACATCCCGATTCATGGAATCGTCATGAGGGGGAGAGTGGTCCACATGTTGTTTACACTAAAAAATCATTCCCGGACACTTCTCTCCTCCACCAAAAAAAAAAATGACGTCTCTCCACTCTTTCAGATTCATCAACTGCCAAGTCGACTTCAGATGTGCTCACAAGTCAACCATCATTTTCCGCTGTGCTACCGACAATTGTTTCTCCAAAGCATTCACGACTGAATAGTCAGAAAAGGCCACATTCTGGAGGATACAGAGGCCGGATGATCAAATATTGAAGATGAATTCCTTGTGCGCCTAAATCTCTTCAGAACATTCATTCTAGAGGCTCCATATGACCTCATCTAAGCTGATCAAAAGCAGTTTCTGGAAAACAAGGATTAAAAGCAAGATTTTGAAGAATCCCTCAACTCCCGGCATCAAAGAACAAATTTAATAAATAACACCAAGGGGGAGATTGTAAGGATTTCTTCATGAAGCCTATCCAAGAAGATAAAAGAACTTGAGACCAAAGAAATAAGAAATTGAAAGAATTTGACCGAATGAAGGCGGTGCTAGACGCAATCAACGCTCGACTCGAAAAGAGGAGAATGCTGCGCCAATATGAACATGCTCTAGCACGGCAAAACAACTACTACAAGAGGCAGAAGAACCCACAAGAGCCAACAACGGACATCTGATCACAAAGGGGGAGAATGTTAGAGATATTTTTAGTGTTGTGATCAATGTATTTTATCTAGCCTCTTGGTAGTATTTATTGTGTATTTAATAGGCCTTAAATGGAAAAGGTTACTAAGCTAAATTAAGAATGGGCCTCCTAAAAAGGAGAGCCCATATCATTGTAAACCCTACCATTCTAAGGAGGCTATAAATAGACCCCTTAGGAATGGCTAGGTTAAGCTTTCCTCCCTTAGAAAAATTCCTTGCGCATAGAATAGAGCCTACGGAAGTTTTACGCTAACATTTCTCACCATCTTTGTGTAAACTTTCTGGCTATCAATGGAAAGCTTCTTCTACTCCTATTAATCAGATCTTATACATTATAGAGTAGAAATAGGGACCAACAATTGGTATCAGAGCCGGAGCTGATCGATCGATTGAAGGCTGAAAATCACTCCTGCGCGATTCTTCATCGTTGAAGTTTCGCACTTGAGCGATCTTCTGTTCTATTTTTGTTGTTGTTTTTACAGGAAAATGGCTGAAGGAAAAGGTTTCTACTGTTGCTAGGATCATTTCTGTAGAAAATCGCTATCTGAAACTCGGCGTACAGGTTAAGCCAGATTTGAGCGATCCTGCAGTATAGCGCAACACGTCTGGAAGAAGAAGAACAGGTTGAGCGATTCTCCTGCGCGATTTCGAGTTTCGCGCAATACATCCTGCGCGATACTTGGACTTGCGCCATCCTCATTTGACTGCTGCGCGATCTTGCACTTCGCTCAACGTCTTCTGCGCGATCTTCACTTCGCGCAAGCTCACCTGCGCGATCGTTGATTTGCGACATTTTGGACTTGAGAGATTTTCTGGAGTTGAGCGATATTTTTACAAGTTGAGAGATTTTTTGTGAAGTTGAGAGATTGTTTTTTAGAGTTGAGAGATCTTTTTGTATTGTGGAGAGATTGTTTGTAAAGTTGAGAGATCCTTTTTTAAGTGTTGAGCGATCCTTTTTAAAGGTTGAGAGATTGTTTTCTAAGACTTGAGCGATCTTTTTAAGACTTGAGCGATCTTTTTATAAAGTTGAGCGATCCTTTCTAAAGTTGAGCAATCTTTCGTGAAGTTGAGCGATCTTCCAACACTTGCGCGATCTCACACTTACAACTCTTCTGAACAAGAACCTTCTGCCGGAATTACCTAACAACTGAACAGAATCAAATCAATCAACTGATCAGCCCGATCAAATTTTAAGATGGATGCATTATCAATTGGAAATGATACAAGACCCCCAATCCTACGAAGGGGTGAGTATAATGTATGGAAGAACCGATTTCTGAACTTTCTGGAGAGCAAGGACCAATCCTCAGGTCTTCTTGACTCTATCACAAATGGACCTGCACAACTTATGATTGCTGCTGAAAGAGACAATGGGAACAATCCACCGGTTGAGATAGAATGGAGACCGAAGACCGTTGACGAATATGATGATGAAGACCGTGCCAGAATCCGAGCTGATCTTATTGCAAAGACCTATCTCTTGCAAGCCATTCCAAATGACATATACATGCAAATCGATAGTATGTCCACAGCAAAGGAGATGTGGGACGAGATTTTTAAGATTATGCAAGGCACAGAGATAGGTGTAAAAGCGAAGAAAGCCAGCACATTTACAGCATACGACTCATTTAAGGCAAAGCTCGGAGAGTCACTGGAAGACACTTACTTGAGGTTTCTGCAGCTTATAAACGAAATGAGGAAGATTAATGTGCATAAATCAAACATGGAACTGAATGTGAGATTCCTTTCTGCACTTGGAGCTGACTGGAGAAAGCTGACTTCGCAGATCAGGCACACAAAGGATCTGGATGAGATGGATATTCATGCTGTGTACAACACGCTGAGTCAATACACAGAAGATTTTGAAGACTTTGCGGTAACTACTGTGACAGCTGAAAGAGGGAAGGGAGCCGTGGACAAGCTTGCAGACACCCTTGCCCTAATGCTTGACAAACCATCCAAATCTGGTTCAAAGAAAGATAAGATGATTGCAGAAGAGAGTGAGAGCGCAGACAGCGACATTGGATTTTGGGATGATTCAGATGATGATGAGCTTCGTGACTTCCAGAAGCAGATAGCCCTTCTTACCTCCAGGTTCAACAACCAAATGCAGAAGAAGAAGAACCCCTCTAACAACAGGCTCCGCAAGTCCTCTACCAGCAATAACAAAAGAAAAGAGCGATCTTTTGAATCTTCTGAGAATGGAAATGCTGAGGATGCTCCAAAGTGCTTCAATTGTGGGAAGACTGGACATCCGATGAAGGATTGCAGGATGCCAAAGAGGAGGAAGGATGCTGAATATTATAAGCAGAAGATGAATCTGAACAAGAAGAAGATGTTGCTGGCAATGGAAGAAAGTACTGAGAAGAGTGCCCTCATGGCTGAAAAAGATCACTGGATGGATGATTCTGATGAGGAAGAGAATCTGGCCTTGATGGCAGTGGTTGAAGAAGAAGAGAAAGAGAAGGATGCTGAGAAGGAAGGAAAGATGAAGTCAACCCCTGCTGCTGATGAAAAAGAGAAGAACAAAGCTGAGGAGAAGAAGAACCTGTCTACTGCAACCAATGCTGATATAGCGACTGCCCTGACTGCTGAGAACAGAAATGCTGACAACGAAGTAAGTACCTCTAATCCATGTATTCATAACTGCTCTAGAACAGATATGCATGATAAATTTAAGGAGCTAGAGGCGAATTATAAAAGGTTGTATGAGGTATATAACCAACTGCGTGAAAAACAGACATGCTCAAACATTAAGATAATCAATTCAGAGAAAACAATCACTAAACTCACAACTGAGAATAAGCGACTTAGTGCTAGTGAGAAAGAGTTGACAGAGAAACTTAGAACAACTGAAAAGGAAAGAATTAGACTTTTTGGTGTCAATAATTTGTTAATGGAAAGAAGGGGTGCTCTATATACTAAAATCAAAGAACTTGAGGATCTGTTAGCCAAAAGGGACCAAACAGATCAGACTATTTTCCTTAACCAGCCTAAGGACACTCGTTTCTATAACTCCAAAGAAGGCTTGGGTTTGACCAATCCTCAAAACCTGAAAAAGGTCAACTGTAGACAACTCTATGATGTTAGATACATGAAAATAGGATTGACCAAACTCATGGCCTTCACTGGTGCTGAAGAAACGAATGCCCTTGAGGATGAAAAGAGAAAGACAAAGGCTGGTGTTGAGGTTCCTTTTGAATACACAGAGTTAAACAAGAGCTACAAAACCAAAGCACTCCCTTTAACCCCTGCTGAAGAAATCTTGACCTATCCTCCTGAAAAGGAAGCTGAGAAAGACGGAGAGGAGGCTTCCACATCTGAACCAATTGAGAAACCAGCTTACATTCCACCATTGGTGAGAAAGTTTGCTGAGTTAAAAGATTCTTTTGAAAAAGAAAAGCAAGTTTTAGAAAAGGAAAAGGATGAACTTTTAAAAGAAATAACCTCTTTGAAAACCGCCTCTCAATCTAACACAGCTTCTCAACCCTCTTCCCCTTCTACTTCTGAAAACACTTCTGAAAACTCAAGCGATAGTTTTAAGACTTCTCCTTCTCACCCCAAGTCTCATTCTCCGACAGGGAAAGATGTGAAGAAGAGAGTCGAGAGGAAAGGAGAGTGGATTGAAGACAAAATAAGAAGGAAGAAGAGAGAAGAAGAGTCGAGATTAAGCAATAAGAGTCAGCGGTCGAGCGCCATTTTTTATGTTAAGAATAAGTCTAGTTCTAGCATTAGTGAGCCATCTACTAGTTATGCTAAGAGAGTGGCTCCTAAGTCTTCTAGTTCTAAGATTTCTGCCTCGAACCGTTGTACTAAATGTGTTTCTCTGGATTGCATTAAATTAATGAAATGTTGTTGTTTTGAGTCTGTTTCTTCTCGCAAACCAAATGATCCTATGATTGTTGATAATATTGTGAACAAGCCCAAGATTGATAGGGTGAATGTTGAGAGTGAGGTCAAATTACCATTTTTAAGGTATCCTCTCAAGATTCACTCAATCAAACATCTGAAAAGGCTATCATGTGAACCAATCTTGAAAGACCACTTATCTGAACAATCACTTAGGACGAATGCAAGTTCCCTCGCTCCAAAAATAAAACAAATCAAACAAAAATGGGTTCCTAAGGCTGAGGCAGAACAATTAAAAATGAAAAACTCTTCTCAATCAGCCAGCCTAGGATCCCAAATCAAAAAGAAGTTGAAACAATTGCTCACTGTTGATAAGGAAGGACCCATCTGGCGATGGGTACCTAAGCGAAACTAATCTGTTTTGCAGGTCAGTCATGTGTGGCATCTTGATTCGGGTTGCTCGTCACACATGACTGGACAGATTGAACTACTGAGCAACTATTCTGAAAGGTTTGGAGGAAATGTGAGGTTTGGGAACAATGCTTCATCGCCCATACTCGGGATAGGAGATGTCATTTGTGAGAGCGTCACTATCAGAAATGTGTCGTACGTGCAGGGACTGAAACACAACTTGCTTAGCATCGGCCAATTTTGTGATAATGGAATGGAAGTGAAATTCCATGCTAGGCAATGTTGTGTGATGGATATGGGCGGGACACCATTATTAAGGTGTCAGAGGAAAACAAATCTCTACACCATTGATCTGAAATCGGTACGATCCCCCATATCCATCTGTCTCCTGTCCAAAGCATCTGAAGAACAAAGTAATCTATGGCACAGACGCCTCTCACACTTGAATCTGCCAGCCATCAGTTCCCTCTCCTCGAAGAAGTTGGTGAAAGGACTGCCTGTTCTGAAGAACTCCCCCAACCATCACTGTTCTGCATGTCATTTAGGAAAGATGAGGAGAGCATCACACAAGTCAAAACAATTTCCCTCCTCATCTCGTCCCCTGGAGCTACTACATATGGATCTGTGTGGTCCGATGCGCGTGCATAGCATCAGTGGACGCAAATATACTTTGGTAATTGTGGATGACTACTCACGCTACACATGGACCAAGTTTTTGCGCTCCAAGGACGAAACTGCAAACTTAATCATGACGTTCATCAGGACCATACAGAACTATCTACAGCAGAATGTGAAGATCATCAGAACTGACAACGGGACGGAGTTCAAGAACAAGGAACTGACCGAATTCTATGAAGCTCAGGGAATCACTCAACAGTTCTCTGCAGCTAAGACACCACAGCAGAACGGTGTTGTAGAACGACGGAACAGAACCTTGGTGGAAGCAGCCAGAACCATGCTAATACAGTCAAAGCTTCCTCACTTCATGTGGGCGGAAGCTATCAACACGGCTTGCTTCACACAGAACAGGACAGTGATCCACAAAAGATTTGACAAGACGCCCTATGAGATTGTGTTCAAGCGGATCCCTAACATTGCCTTCTTCCGCGTCTTCGGCTGTAAATGCTACATTATGAACGACAGGGATGCCAGGGGGAAGCTAGATCCAAAAGCAAACGAAGGGATATTCATTGGGTATTCTACCAATTCCAAGGCGTACAGAGTATACTTAAAAGACAGAAGAACCGTCATGGAGAGCATCAATGTGAGCTTCTATGAAATGGCGGACTTGGCTTCTGAACATTTTCATTCTGAACCATCAACCTCTGTAAACAATGAAACTCCATCATCTTCTGGAGTAGGAGGGCAGGGAGGTGAGACAAGACCTGATGAGCACGTGGTTCTGGACTCTCTATTTGAACACTTCTACAGTCAACCACGTGCACCACCAACTACAAATGCTACACCTAATCAGAACCCCCTGTTACCTGCTCCAATCACTGAAGAAACCAACATTCCTACTCAGAATGATGATGAGCATACAGATAATGAAGCTGAACATGAACCAACCTCTCCTGCTAATGATCAACCTGAAGAAGCTGCAACGCAAGAAACCCCAGAAGTACAACCAGAACAAGAATATTCTGACCCTGATCATCCAATCATAACTCCACAGCCTCTACAGCACGAGAGAAAGTGGACAAGGGCACATCCGCCAGAGCTGATAATTGGAGATCCATCTCAAGGAGTCAGAACCAGAACGGCATTAGTCAATGAATGCTTATACTCATGTTTTCTGAGTCAGAAAGAACCAACAAAGATGACTGACGCATTGGCTGATCCGGACTGGGTGATTGCAATGCAGGAAGAAATGAACCAGTTTGAAAGATTGAAAGTGTGGACCCTGGTGCCAAGGCCTTACAAGAAAACCATTATCGGCACCAAATGGGTATTCAAAAATAAAAAGGATGAGGATGGTGTGATCGTGAGAAACAAGGCCCGCCTGGTTGCAAAAGGATACAATCAACAAGAAGGAATCGACTACGATGAAACCTTTGCACCAGTGGCAAGGATTGAGGCCATCAGACTATTTCTAGCATATGCTGCACACAAGAGTTTCACGGTGTATCAAATGGATGTAAAGACAGCTTTTCTGAATGGAGATTTGAAAGAAGAAGTCTATGTTGCACAACCTGACGGCTTTGTTGATCCTGAACGCCCCAATCATGTATACAAGCTGAGGAAAGCCTTGTATGGTCTGAAACAAGCACCGAGAGCCTGGTACGAAGCACTGTCAGATTTCCTTGTAGAATCAGGCTTCTCGAAGGGAAAGATAGATCCAACTCTCTTCATCAAAAGACACAAGGGTGACATCATGCTGATACAAATTTATGTTGACGACATTATCTTTGCCTCGTCGAATGCAAATTTCTGCAAAAAGTTCAGCAACCTGATGCGCACCAAATTTGAAATGAGTATGATGGGAGAGTTGAACTTCTTTCTAGGGCTTCAGATCAAGCAAATGCCAGACGGAATCTTCATAAATCAGTCCAAGTACATCCACGATATGCTCAAACGCTTCAAAATGGACAGCAAGTCGACGATGAAAACCCCCATGTCTCCCTCACAGAAGCTCGACTCTGACCCTTCCGGGAAACCAGTCGATGCTACCAATTATCGGGCTATCATCGGTTCCTTGCTGTACCTTACATCTAGCAGACCAGACATTGTCTTTGCAACCTGCCTATGCGCCCGCTTTCAAGCAAATCCGAAGGAATCACATCTGAATGCTGTTAGAAGAATACTGAGATATCTCAAAGGAACAGTCAATCTGGGCCTTTGGTATCCTAAGGAATCAGGCTTTGACCTTGTTGGATACTCAGATGCTGATTTCGCGGGTTGCAAACTGGACAGAAAGAGTACATCTGGCGGTGCTCAATTTCTTGGTGATAAGTTGGTGTGCTGGTCCTCCAAAAAGCAGAATTGTGTGTCCACTTCTACAGCTGAGGCAGAATATGTCGCGGCTGCTAGCTGTTGCTCACAGATATTATGGATGAGGACCCAACTGAAAGACTATGGGTTCACATTCTCACACATCCCGATCTACAGCGACTCTCAAAGTGCAATAGCCATCACGTGCAATCCGGTCCATCATTCAAGGACGAAGCATATTGACCTCAGATATCATTTCATAAAGGATCACGTTGAGAAAGGCACCGTGGACATGTACTTTGTGTCTACGGAATTGCAACTGGCTGATATTTTCACAAAGGCCCTGGATGAAAAGAGATTCAATTTCCTGATCTCTAAGTTGGGGATGCTGAACCTAAACGACTGAGTAACATCTGAACTGTGTGTGTGCGTGTGCTTTCATGTTTTTGCATTTTAGTTATCTTTGCATCACATTTTTTTTCTTCTCTCCCTCTCATGCATCATTTTTCCTTTTTATCTTTGCATGCATCTCATTGTTTTTATTATTCTGTTTGCATCATTTTTTTTCAATGCATTAATCGAGGGGGAGCTTTTCAAAATTGTGTATAGGTTGAGGGGGAGCATTTTCAAAATTGGGTATAATTTGAGGGGGAGTTTGCAAAATTTTTTCATTCTTAAAGAAAGCAAGTGTTGAGGGGGAGCAATTTTTAAAATTGAAATCAGAAAATTTTGGGCCCGTTAAGTCTTTGAATTCCCCCCGGGCCTATTTAACCTTCAAAACGCGCAACTCCTCCCCCATTCTTCACTCTTGCGCAAAACAACAGAGAACCCCCACCTGCTCGTTCATCTTCCTCCTCGATTCATATCTAAGGTTTACACCCTCTTCGATTTTCTTTTATTATCTATTGTTGAACAGGTTTAGATGCAAATGGAAGACGACGGACAGGAATATTGCGCGATACTCTTCTTTGAGCATAACCCTTGCGCGATCTAAGAGATTTGCGCGAAGAAAAAGAGTTGCGCGATCGCTACAGTGCCCGAAGACTAGGGTTGCGCGATTAAGCCTCGCGCGATTAAGCCTCCTTGCGCGATTTAGGCTGTTGCGCGATCTTGGTCCATTGCGCGTTTACATGTTTGCGCTATCTTGGCCTCGCCCGACTTAGCCTGGCGTATACAATCCGAAGATCTTGCGCGATAGGGCCTGCGCGATCTGGGGATGCGCGATTTTGGCACTTATTCTCCCCTGCGCGATTGATAGCTGCGCGTTTTAACTGCCTGCGCGAACCAACACCCCTGCGCGATTCTCAGTTGCGCGATATAACACTTGCGCAATTACTTTTGCGCTATCTGCTGTCTTTGCGCGATCACCCCTGCCCAATTCTATTGGGCTGAGGGGCTAAGTGAGACCAAATCAGCCCGACCCAACTCAAACCCTTAGCGGAAATGCTTCATTTGGGCCAAAATGAACTAAGTCCTGGCCCATTGCTGTTCATAAGCCAAAACATAATTAAGTCCAGGCCCAACATTACCAACCAAGAACAATAATCAGATCAAATTGGGCCCCACTTTTTCAAAAAAAAAAACAAACAATAAAGGGCCCAAGTGAACAGAAGTTGTGGACTTAAGCACATTTTCGATCATATGTTCTAATCTGTTTATCATTTTCAGACTGAAATGGCTGCCAACACTCCAATCAACATGGTCTATGCTAGGGAACACTGGATCCCGATCAAGGAGAATAACTCACAACTGGACTCAGAAGTCTTCTCTTGTCAAGACGACGTAGTGGTCTCTATTCTGAAGGGCCACAAGCTGTGGAAGGCACTGAACGCAAACGCAGAAGTCCCTCAGGTGTATCTCCAACAATTCTGGGGTACACTTGACAAGGACGTGGATGCAAATGGCAGGCAACTCGATGATGTACTAGCTGCCACAATCTGCAACACAAGAGTCACAATCACAAAGGCGCTAGTCCAACAAGTGCTACAGATCCCGGAGGAGGAACATTATGATGCGTTGGCCTCAGAAGCACAAATATTTGAAGACATGATCAAGCTAGGCCACGCTGAACCTCTCCGACTGATGTCCGCGATCAAGACCGCACGATTTCCACGACCTTGGAGGACACTAATGGCCACACTAAACAAGTGCTGCACATCTAAGCACAGCGGCTTTGACAAATGCAGCGGTTACCTCGTCTACATCTTCCACGGCATCGCTTTCATGAAGAACTATGACTTCGCCTCATTAATCTGGGGTGACATTCTGGAAATGCGAAGAAGGAAGTTTGAAACTGATCTGATCAAACATCTACCATACATGAGATGGTTTTCACTGCTGGTGCGACACTTCTGCAGAACAATTCCTACAATTCAAAGACGCAAAACAACTGAGAATGTCAGCACTCCAGCCCTACAATATTTGAAGAGAATGCCAGAGGTACGCTCACTGGTACCATTACCTATTCCAGTCCCTCTCCTCCTGCTAGCCGGTCGAAATGATCCACATGTCATACGCTACAGCGAGGAGAATGGTATCATACTCCCTATGGCTCAGATAAACCCCCCTGAGCCTACCCCGGGGAGTCAGCCGAGAGTGAGTGAGGGTCCTGAGAGTTCAACCCGGCCACAGAGACCAGTGGCAAGCCGGCCCCATGATGATCAGACTATGTCTGCTGAGGGCCACCCCCGTGCTGAAGAGTTTACCCATGATTCGCCAAGCGTAGCCACAACACAAGACGCTGACGATGAGGGCTCTGGGAGCAAGGCTAGGAACGACGACGATGATGATGATGAGGACGACGACAATGCCAATGCAAAGGGCAAGAAAGTCGAGAAAGCCCGCGCTAAGAAAGGACGACTTGTTATTAGGCTTTCTCGGGCTACAACACAAGAGCAGTCTCACCAAATCAAGGACACTCAAGGAAATATCATCAGTGAGACTCGCTCCAAGGTGCGTCATGACAATGCCTCATCATCTACTCCTGTGCAAAGAGTGCAAACCGTGAGCAACCTGGCAGAAGAGTTAGCTTTATATGACAGCTGCTCTGACCTTGACACAATAAACCGGGCTAACCCCATAGGTGCAGAGGCTGATATTTTCAGTCTCCGAGTAGAAGACGCAGCATCTAGCCCAACTGCGCATGCACAAGCCTCACCTAGCCACTCTGCTGCCTCCCAACAGGTAGTAGTTTCACAAATAGGGGATCTTTTACCCACCTCGCTGCCTCCTTACGAAGCAGCTGAGGATTTACTTTGTGGTCTTCCGCCCCAGATCACTACCCCTCCTTCTAGCACATTGAGTCTAGTTTCCACCATCCCAACTTTTTCAACATTTTCTAGGACACATACACTGCTCACACCACTGCACACTACAGGTGCACTTTACTTGTCATCAACGATCGGAGATACGTCAATGATGATCGGAAGTCCTGCTGCACAACAGATAACTCCATCATTATCTGCAGGCCACACTTCGGTAATTTTTACTGATGCTGTGACAACGGTTACTACCCCTGTAACCGGTAACCCTGACCCCACCGACCTTTCTGTCATTCTGCAACGTTTCTTGGATTCCACCATTAAACCATGGGTGCACGAAGCAATAACCGCTCGGGCACAGGAATTCAGGAACACCCCGGCGTTGCATAATGACATCACCCAACCCCAACCATCATCCTCACATACCCAACAAACCCAACCACTTCCTCTCATACCTACCCAACAAACCTCTGAACCATCCACAACCCTACCTCACTCACCTACTGCTTCAAGGGGAACCCAGGATACAGAACTAGTGTCCTCCCCTACTTCGACCACACCTTTTCCTGACCCTAAAACTTTACCGTTCGAGGTACTCGAAACCCTTATGCTAGATCAACTACTAGCTACCGAAGAAGGCAACCTAACCCAGAAACAAAAAGACCTTCTTCGGATCCTTAAGCCTGACAGCTCATGCCGTGATAGTCTCCTCGGTCACAAACGTTCGCATGAGGACCCCGATGACTCGGATCCTCATGAGGGGGAGAACAAGAGACAAAGGACACTTGAGCGTGATGCGTCAACAAGCCAACCTTCTACGCAATCCAACCAACCTGAATCCTCGAACAATCAGCCCCCATCATCCACTCAACATAAAAGCCAATCAGCCAATCAACCCACATCTAGCCCGGTCGAGCTAGAAACAACACTCCTAGGCTCATCTTTCATAGATGTAGACCAAGGATGGAGTGGAAGTCCTGAGGTTGCTACTTCGAGTACACCTTTCTATTCAGGCCATCAGAAAGAACCTAGTTCTAAGCTGATGATAACGGGCAATCCTAGTGATCCCGGAGTTACCATTGACAGAGCGCCACAACAGCAGCAAACTCCCTCTAGCCAACCTGATAATCGAATGCATGACGAACTTGAAGAAATTCTTGTTCACAACAAGTGGTCTCGGCTATGGACGAACGTGGATGAAATACAGCGAAGAGCCTATCTCAGAGAGCTCCTAGCTAAATGTGCTGCTGATGTAATACTGCTTAAGGATGATGAACTTAAGAAAGGAGAAAATTATCAAGAATCTCCCAAGGAGCTGGAATCCATCATCAGACAAACAGCGGCTCGAATGCCGAGGAGTGAAAAGCCTTGGGAGAATATTAACATCAATGCTCCTTTCCAAGAGGAAATCAGAAAGCGTATATGGCGGAAAGATGACGAAGTCAAGGAATTGGACGAATTGAAAACCTGTGGACTCAATCATCTGAGAGGAAAGAACAAGGGTGGTCAATTGTTTCTGCTTAGTCATCATTACATGGGGAAACAGAGAGAAGTATGGCAACAAGAACTACAAAACGCAAAAGACCCAGTATGGAGTATACTAAATGTAGCCGAAATAAATTATCAAGACATCCCACTCTCTGTTTACCGCCTGCAACGCTCCGACGGGACGGAATTTACCTGCAAGGAAAATGACCTTTATATGTTAAAGATGGATGACATCTATCATATGTATCTAGCCTTCCAGGAAATTCCAGTCACCTGGGACAAATCTACACAAGAGGGATTCAAGGCACTCAAGCGCTTCATGATCAGACAAGCCAAATTCTTTGCTTCCCATGATCTTCAGATGGCCCTAGAAACAAATCTGCCAAAGACAAACCTCTCAAGACCAAAGCTTTACGGGCCAGAACTTGAGAACTATCCAGCCTATTACATCTTCGATCGCCCGTTAGCTATCATCTATCTGAACCACAAAGGTGAGAGGCGTTTGTTGGTGGCAGAAGAAGTCAACAAGTATTGTGATGGAACGCTGAAGATCATTAAGGAAAAACTGCATCCCATCAGAAAAGAATTTGAAGAAAAACAACAGAAGTATGCAGATGCCACAGACGATGAACTAACAGAAGCAACCAGAATTGACAAAGTATTGAAAGCCATCGAGAAACAACTTGACAGAAGAAGGTCACTCAGAAATTACGAGCACGCTCTAAATCTCAGAAAGCATTATTTTAAAGCTCAGAAGTGAAGAAAAGAAGAAGCAAGAACATTTGATCACAAAGGGGGAGATTGTTAGAGATATTTTTATTGTAATTGTGATCAATGTTAGTTTGCTAGTTTAAAGTTAGCTAGAATAATGAATAGGCCTTTTAAGGCAATTTTGTAATAAAGGTTTTATACCTTTTTAGGTATGGGCCTCCTAGGAAAAGGAGCCCAAATGATTGTAAAACCTACCTTTCCCGTCAGGCTATATATATGCCTTAAGGGAAAGGCTAGGTTAAGCTTTTCGATATTCCTAGTGCCGCAGTGCCTATTCTCGTGATAGAAGTTTTACGCTAACATTCATATCATTCTGTAAACTTCTTCATCACATCAATGGAAAGCTTCATTCCCAGATCTATCTTCCATACATACATTTTATAGATTAGAAAACAGGGACCTAACAGAATTGTTAGCTGCAATTTGGTATGTGTAAACTAGACTTAATGAAGAAGTTGCTCAAAAAAATTCATCAAAAACTTCCACCGGGAACCACCCCAATTGGCGACGGCCGGGCAGAACCTTCTATATAAGGGACTAATTGAACACTTTAAGTTAGTTCATGTATCTGTTTGACTCTTTAGCCAATCAATACCGGTATCATACTAGAACTACTGTGCTAGGATATCATTTAGAGTGTTTTGCAATATACGGATGATAAAGTTTCGTTCATGGACCGTTAGAAAAACAGGGCCAGTCAATTATGGAGCTTAAGAATCCCAGCTACACGGCGACAACACCTTTTGTTTGCCGTGGTTGGTTGCTTGCCCATGTTGGTTCATCAGGTAAAGCTTGTCCTTCAATTCCAGCTAATTAATTAGTCGGGATGGCAGTCGATCATGTGTGTGGCATTATTAGGCTCATTGAATATGACACGCAATAAATGGTTTTAGACTAGTACCTCCGTACTATTAATAATTGACCTTCTTTGCTCTTGAATGTAGTCCCTATATTGTTGTTAACTTGTTACTAACTCCGTCCGATGGAAGAAGACGACACGATTATTAAAAAAAGTGAGTTTATGTGGTTCATATTGAATTAAAAAAGTAAAAATAAAGTAAGAATAATTTAGAGCCACACAAACTTCACCAAATTTGATATGTGACAATCTTAGTAGGACTTCCCGAAAAGGTAAAATGAGACAATCTTAGCGAGACGGAGGAAGTACCATTTTGGTTATATATGTTGAACGTGTTTGGCATTTAGCGGTTAGCAATTAGCAGATAGCGAGTTATGTAAGCGGCCAGTGGGTTGTCAATAGCAGATTCAATCAGTGAGTTGACTACCGACAAGGGCGGAGGTGGAGGGATGACCAACCGGGCCATTACCCATCCCAAATTTTAAAATTGCTTATATTTTTAATGTAAAAATTTATGTGTAAAAATTTACCAGTAAAAATTCTTTGTACCGGCCTAGCCCAACTCTTACTCCTGACTACGCCAGGAGTAAGAGGTCAAGAGAGGCGGAGAGATTTGGAACAAAGATGAAGTGTCACAGCCGGAGTCCGGAGATGAAGTGGTCAAGAGAGGTCAAGAAAGGTCAGTTTGGTCCTCGAAATTGCAAAAAAGGGGTCAAATAAGTCCTTATATAGAAGATTCTGTCCGGACGTGCCATTTGAGGTGACTCCCGGTGGAATTTTTTGATGAAATTTTTTGAGCATCTTATTCATTAAGTCTAGTTTACTCATACCAAATTTCAGATAAAAATTCAATGGGGAAGACATTCAAATGAATTCTTGAAGATAACTGTGCCGTTAAAAGCGCTGTTATCCTCAAGAATGCATTTGAATGTCTTCCCGATTGAATTTTTAGCTGAAATTTGGTATGAGTAAACTAGACTTAATGAATAAGATAGCTCCAAAAATTAATCACAAATTCCACTGGGAGCCACCTCAAATGGCACGCCCGGACAGAATCTTCTATATAAGGACTTATTTGACGCCTTGTTTGCAACTTCAAGGACCAAACTGACCCTTTACTCGATAAAATAAGAGATTAAGAGAGATTTGTGTTGACCAAACGAATAGAAAATGTGACAATAATAAGGAACGGCGGGAGTAGTATCTTTCTCAAAATTTTCCTTAATAATTCATACGTCGTAATTCATAAATTGTAGAGCGTTTGATGGTGGTTATTTGTGTAGTTGGATGAGAACAGGTATGACCAATCGTATAAATAGGCGACCGATGTAATTTGTAAGTTTGATCGGAGCGCAGTGACGCGCTTCTGTGGGTCCAGCACACAGCAGCTACAAATCATTCATGGACGATTCATCATACGAACGCATGCCGTCCGGCGGCGGCGCAGTTTCAGCGGCGGCGCATAGCTTCGGAAAGCATGAAACGAGCGGCGAGCTAGAGAAGATGCTGCTGGACTCTGATATTCCCCGATGGGTTCGTCTCAAGCTTGCGACATGGATCGAGCTGAAGCTCCTCTGCTATCTTGCCGCCCCTGCCGTCATCGCCTACCTGATCAACAACGTCATGTCCATGTCCGCCCAGATCTTCTCCGGCCACCTCGGCAACCTCCAACTCGCCGCCGCTTCTCTTGGCAACACCGGCATTCAAGTTTTTGCCTACGGTCTCATGGTACTAGATACTATTATTATCGTTTCTGAATACGTACTCCGTAGTATTTAAATGTGACATACTTTTATTGCAATTTTATGAAATGAATTTAGTGTTTTTTAAAGAGAGAATTCTCTAAATAGGACTAAAACTAGGTAGAATTGCAAAAATAGGACTACTATGTTTTATTGAACAAAAATAGGACTAAAAAGAGCTAATTGAACAAAACTACCCTTAATGAAATAAAACTTAAAATTCTCCCAGGTGTGCGTTTCCCAGACGGGTTTTGGCATCGCCGAAACCAACACTCCGGGTCCAAAAAATTACTGCGTTGCCATCCATTCAACATGTCCACCTCCGCCGCAGCACTTTGGCAAGGCCGCTGCCGTCGCCAGACAAGTTCTGCATTGGCCATTGCAAAATCCCCAAGTTTCATATGTTTTGCAGATCCCCAATGAGAATGTCAAGAACAATGACATGGCGATGGAAGTTTCGTATAAAAATGTGACATTCTCAGTTGTTAAAAATGTGAATTTTTTAGATGAAAAATAATGGCAATTTAAGGATGAAAATTCTAACATCATTTGGAAAACATATAAAAAAACATGTCATTTCTAATAACAAGTAATTAAGTCATTCTCAGA
Source organism: Cuscuta epithymum (assembly GCA_945859915.1). Taxonomy (NCBI): domain Eukaryota; kingdom Viridiplantae; phylum Streptophyta; class Magnoliopsida; order Solanales; family Convolvulaceae; genus Cuscuta; species Cuscuta epithymum. Next base: position 275,061 of record CAMAPF010000020.1, read on the forward strand.
TAAGCCATAAAAATGACATAAAATGCCATAAGAATGTCATTTTCTTTTGGACATATGCCATTTCTAGATTGTCATTCAGATAAAATATACTGCCACAAACATGACAGTTTTTTCAAATAACCAATAATGTTGACATTCTCAGATTATAAAAGTGTCATTTTGCTGAATAGATATAATTAAAATCCCAAAATGACATTTTCTCAGATTTGAAATTAATCAAAATTAACAAAATAATAAAAATCAAATTCAAATGTTTTGTGTTCATTCGTTGAAACCTAGCTTTTTTCTGATATTTTTAGATCCAAATTTCATCTAAAATTCGAAGTTCAAAAATAGAAGAGACAAAAGAAAACAGAGGAGCAGAAAGAGGGGAGGAAGAAGGAGAAGAAACAGGGGGAGAAGGAGAAGATGAGGGAAGTAGGTGGGAGTAGAAAGATTAGGAGGAGAAGGTTACCTGGGAAATTGCAGATGAAAAAAGGTGCAGCCGTGCGACTATGGAGATTCCGGCGTGAGCAGAAGGGTGCGGCCTTGGAGGTTCTTGCAGAGCAGAGGAGAGCGGAGGGGTGTCAATCGCAAGCTTACAGTTATGGAGCTTGTGGTGCGGCCCGATGAGCTATGTGTCTCTGGAGGGTTCTTGAATCGTAATGATGTGAAGGGTAAAATGGTAATCGGTAGTCCTATTTAGGGAATTTAAAACATGTAGTCCTAGTTTGGAATTTTAACCATGTTTTAGTCCTATTTAGATCAATTTTTACTTTTTTAAAAGCTTATTTACATTAGAGAAGATGCAAATAAAGTCTATGTTTGGCGGATATAAGTCTCTGTCTTCTAGCTTTTGTACTATTCAAAAAGTCTCTAAAAACTTTTAGTTTTATGTTTGACATGACAATTTTAAGAGCTTTTCAAAAAATAAAAGTTCTTTTTTGTGATGCTATAGAGAGTAGCATCTGGAAAAAGCCCGTGACTTTTAGTATTAATTAGTCCTAACAGCTTGTATACCAAACCGTACTAAATCAAACAGTCAACTTTTTACCAAACAGCTACCACCTTTTCTTTTTAAGATCTTTTTAGTCACTAAAAGCTAACAGTTATTAAAAATATTATAAAAGTATATTTTCAGCTAGTTGTGCCAAACATATTCTAAAATGGAGAACATCTCAATCGGATGATTTCGGATACTCACACTCACATAACTATTTTTGGTTCGTAAAAACATTTCTAACATATTATAATACGTAGTATATGTTAATTGATAATGTCAATGATTAGGATAAAATTCTAATTTGTGGCCTTCACTTTGGAAGCACACTGTCATCCGGTCACAAAGAACTTTGCACATGCAAGTTAACTTAATATGCAAAAGCTTATCTATGTATGCACCCGGGTCAATATAGATTTACTTATGGCCTCGTGAGTTTAAAAAAAACTTCAGAAATGATAATGAATTTCATCCATTGGATTCTAATGTGTAAATTTGCAATTAAAGATGTTTATGTTGCACCAAGCTATGCAACTGTATGTGGGGACATTTTCATAAATACGTTGGAAAAATTCGTGCTATACATCTCTAGTACAACATGATACCATTGATATCGATTTAATGTAACAATAAAGCCTTTTTTAGTGCAACATCATTAATCCAATGATTGAGATTCATTCTTATATCTCACATTAAATGCATTTCTGGAACCAAAATCCTTATCATCTTTTTTATATTTGCGCTCGGGTTGGTTTTTATTGAGCTGAAGTTTACTTTAGTCCAATCAATCATAAAACTCACTTGATCTAAATTAGGCTAGCTTTTTAAGGGAATGTTTGCAACTGCTTCTGCTTAAAAAAAGCACTTTTGGTGATGTAATGAAAAAGTGATGAGTAGTAAAAGTTGATAGTGTTTGAGAAAAAAGTGATTTTGAAAAGTAAAAGTTGATAGTGTTTGGTAAAATAAGTGCTTTTTGTGTAATAAAAAAGGGAAAAACACTTTTCACACGCAAGCCGAGAAAAAGTAAAAATTGGAAGTGTTTGATAAATAAGTGCTTTTTTAAGCCAAAGACTGAGAAGTGCTTTTTTTAAGCTATTGCAAACACTCTTTAAATGATTGTCAAATCTTTGAAGGGTTCTTGTGAGATTGACCGGATGCTTTTCAATTTTGATTTTGGCGGCTACTTTGGAATTGTAATACCATTTGAGATATGTTTAACCCATTTATCTACTCCGTAATTAATTATTCTCACCCCTGTTAAGGTTGAGTGTGGTGATTTAATAAGTTTGGTCATTAATTAACTCTGTGTAATATAATTAGAGTTCTTTAATTTAATTACCTACGTGTATAGTTGGGCATGGGAAGTGCGGTTGAAACATTATGCGGACAAGCTTTCGGAGGCGGAAGATATGAAATGCTGGGAGTATATCTTCAACGGTCAACAATACTCCTAAGCATAACCGGAGTTTTTCTTTCCCTGCTGTACATATTCTCGGAGCCTGTCCTGATATTCCTCGGACAGTCGCCGGAAATAGCCTCGGCAGCCGCGCTGTTCGTGTACGGTCTGATCCCGCAAATATTCGCTTACGCCGTCAACTTCCCCATCCAGAAGTTTCTCCAGGCACAGAGCATTGTAGCGCCGAGCGCTTACATATCCGCCGCGGCGCTGGCTCTGCACCTGGTACTGAGCTGGGTCGTGGTGTTCAGGCTCGGGCTCGGGCTCTTAGGAGCGTCCCTGGTGCTGAGCTTTTCGTGGTGGGTGGTCGCTGTGGGACAGTTCGTTTATATTGTGAAGAGTGAGAGGTGCAGGAAGACTTGGAGTGGGTTCTCTGTCAAGGCATTCTCTGGCCTCTGGGGATTCTTCAAACTGTCTGCGGCTTCTGCTGTCATGCTCTGTTTGGAAGCTTGGTACTTTCAGATCCTTGTTTTGCTGGCTGGGTTGCTTGAAAACCCAGAGTTGGCTTTGGATGCGCTCTCTATTTGGTATGTTTCTTTATGCCATTAAATTTCAATTTACACCATCTACACGCCAGCATCCACCGTAGGGAGGTCATTGGGGATCAATAAAGATCCCACTTGTTCCTCACTATGGGAGGTCAAAATGGGGTTAAAATGCGAGCTAACAACTTATTTTTGACTAACCAAGTAGAGAAAGTCAAGTAACATTTTACTTTGAACCAAACCCATCAACTGCCCCAATTCCCTAATTTCAATTATTATACATTAAATTTAATTTATTTTAAAAAACATATCAAAAAATTAGATTTGCTTTCCTCTATACATAGACACCAATGAAGGATATGTTTAGTTACTTCGAAATTTATCATTTCTTTTCTTTTTGTATCTTATTTTATCTGTTTTAGAACATTTTTTCCTTTGAATTAAGGATATGTAACAATTTTTTAAAATATACTTATTTTTATTTTTTCACAGTAAATAATTACAATGGGTCAAATGCTGATTTTATACGGAGTATCCATTTTCAAATTAAATAAATTAATAATGGTGGAATATATGAAAAATAAGGAGAGAGACTGTGAAAATTTTAAGTGACCTTTGTCACCATAGTACTATCTACTACAGTAGAGAGAAAATGGAATAGATTCGAGAGAATTAAGTTTTTGGAAGAAATTGACGTGGAAGAAATAGAAGGGCTCAAATCCAACATTGTGATTGCACAGTTGTAATTGCTGTCAAACTCACACCCTTCCAGTTTGGCCCGTTACTCTGACAAGTCAATAAACGATTAAAATCTTTCCAAGCATTGGTGGAGTAAAGAGTGTGAGTTATGCCCCCAGGGGCGTAGCCAGGAGTAAGAGTTGGGCAGGATCTGTACAAAAAAAATTTACAAATAAATTTTTACGTATAAAATTTTACATTAAAAATATCAGCAATTTTAAAATTTGGGTTGGACCGTGGCCTGGTTGGCCACCCCTCCACCTCCGCCACTGCCCCCTTAAAATCTTTCCAAGCATTGTTCACCCCCTCTAAGGAGGGTGAACATCACCCTCACCATACAATTCATTCCATTTGGCACTCCAATTATCTTTTTTCTTAAAATCATTATAACTTTTTTATATATAATCTGATTTTCACAAAAAATATCAGATTTAATAACTTTTTATTATCTTCCCAATGGTATCCATATTGCATATAAAAAGTAAAAAATATTTATTAGCCGGATTAAAAAATAAGTAAAAAATACATTTTTTTTCCTTAAATCTATCATTAGCCGGATTTTTTTTTAAATTTTACATATTCAATATTGGTACGATATGAAAGATCATAAAAAATAAAAAATATTGATATAATTTTTGAAAAAAATTGAATCAAAATGAAAAAGTTATAAGAATTGCAAAAGTTTAAACAATTGCCATGCCATGTGGCAGCCCAATAGGGTGGGGGTGATATTCACACTCTTTTGAGGGGGTGAACAAAATTGTTCTCCCCTATTTGTTCTTGCGTATTTACCTTAACTATAAATACTCATATTCCACCCATAGACGCCCAATACATCCTATAATAAATGTACTCGCTCCGTCTCTTTTATTTAGCCACACACTATTTTTCAAGTCAACGTTGGTCAACTTTGATCGATTATATATTTATACATGATACTATTGATAATATGAAAATTATATGAAAATGTTCTTGGTTAAAAATACAATCATAAGAATATAAATTTATTAACTTTTATATAAATATTAGTTAAAACAATTCATCAAAGTTTCTTATTTTTTACTGAAAGAGTCAAAGATAGCTAAATAAAAAGAGACTGAGGTAATATTAAATAGGATGAAAATTTGCCTCAAAATCACAAATAGGACTAAAGCCCTAAATCATTCACAAATAGAATTAAACAAAAGAATGACATTATTACTCTTAATCATGCCAAAATTTTCATTGAAACTGCCATAAATATGGCATTACTAATGCATGTTGGAATTTTTGTTACGGTGATCGGAGCTGGTGATGCCGAGGGTGGCAGAGGCGGCGGAGTATTTGTTTTACGTTTATTTATTTATTTATTTAAATTTCATTTTGTTTTTAAATTTTTATTTTATAAACATTTCATTTTTTCGATTTTTATTATTTTTTACTATTTTTATTGTTTGTTACGATTTCATTATGAATTAAAATATTTCAAAAGCTACCATATATGTTTTTCCAAACACACATAATTAGTCATACTAGGGAATTTAAAATAATGTAGTCCTATTTGTGATTATTGGCTATCTTTTAGTCCTAGTTAGGTAATTCTCTCTATTAAAGTATTATAAGTAGTAATAACTAATTAATACTAACTAGAGTAATAATTATTATTTAATATTTTTATTGTAAGTACAACAACTACAACTACTAATATCACTATTATCTTTATGATTATTATTAACTAGTATGTGTACCCGTGCACCGCACGACAAAATATGAACTTAAAGTTTTTATTAAAATTGTAAGAGAAATGAATTGTATGTGAATTCGTCAATCAGAGTTTAAAAGAAAATTCACTTGATTGTGGATAGAGCTGTCAAAATGAGTCAAAATCTCTAGGCTAGCCCATTTCATCTCATTTCACGGTGGGTAAGAGTTGTCATTTGTTTACCCAATGAACTCACTGGTTTCGTGGGTCAACTTGCACGGGTTGCATGTTAAGTGAGTTGACTCATGCATGTTGTGAGTAACCCAAAATATAAACATATGTTTTTTAATTTTTTTTGTCTTCAATGTTGCTAGTTTACTACCAAAATTATTTTCAAATATACTTATTATTTTACAACCCTTGTTGAACTATTATTTCCATATATACTAATTATTCAAATAAATTACCATAAAAAATTACTCTAGCATATTTTTTTATGTTATTGTTGAAAAAAATATCTTGACAATTAGTAGTCATTGTTTACAAATGTTTACTCAAAAGATGTAAATTGTATCTTTTTTTTTGTACAATGAGTGTTTTTGATAGATACTCCCTGCCTCCCTTCGTCTCACTAAGATTCTCTTAGCTTTTCCTTTCGATCAGTCCCTCTAACACAGTCTCATACAAAATTAGGTAAGATTTATGTGGTTTTAAATCATTCTTACTTTATTCTTACTTTTTCAATTCAATGTCAACTACATAAACTCATTATTCTTAATTATCGTGTCACCACCTCATGTCCCAATGCAGGGCCGTCTAGAGCAATTTTGAGGCCCTAGACAACCAAATAATACTTCGTATAGTATTTAATTATGAGATACAACGTACTCACGTCTCACTAACGCTAGGTTATGATAAAGTTTTACAATTATTAAGAAAAGCTAGTTTATGTGGTTGATATTGAAGTGATAAAGTAAGTATGATTTAGAACCACACACATTTTGTCAAATTTGATATGTGACATTCTTAATGCATAGGTTGAAAACGAAAGATGAGACAATTTTAGCGGAGTAGAGAGAATATAACTTCAATATATTTTTTAGTAAAAAATACAAAACTATAATAAGAAACAAATAGGAATGACATAGCCAGAAAGAAATATATTAGCGTGGCCTGGTTAGTTTTTTCCTGATGATCTTTTACACAATCTTCTAACATATAAAAATATATAACTATTTTACAAATTGGGGGAGGATTGCGGCCTAAAAATTTAAAGGACATCCTAATTTAGACATTTCAACTAAATGTTTTTACTTTCTATTTTAGAGAACAATTAACCCTTATAAATGACAATTTGATAATAAAATATTAAAATAATACATTTATAACTCATTATATTATATACGTACACATCAAAACTATCTCTCTAAATATACTTGAATTAGGATATTGAATTATTGTCTATGCATATGCATTATAGTTAACACAATCATGATTATTAAAGTTATAGTCACTAAAGTATAAAAAGACATATTTTATTCACTCTTATTTAGATCTATATTTGTCATTATTTTCTAATATATCACCGAACATGGTTAATCTTGATAATTTGGTTTTTTTCATCAACATATCTTTTGTTCTACACTAATTTTTAGGTATTTTAATTAATTTAATTAAAGATTTAAGGTATATATAATATTATTATTTTTTAAAATGGAGGCCCTACCAAATTTGGAGGCCCTAGACAAATGTCTAGGCTACCTCCCCCCATGGCCGGCCCTGTCCCAATGTTACTGGCACGGAGGTAGTACAATGTAACAGTTATCAAATTTTAGTATAGCAATGATTTAATAATATTTTAAATAAAACTTATCAAGTATTGCGTGCTTAGTATTTTAGTTTCTTATACGTAGTATATAAATTTGGGTGATCAAATGAGAATGCAATCTATGAAGATAATTAGAATGACCGGAATGTTGAACCGGAACGTTAGATTTGAAAATTGTGCATTATGTGAAGTAGAAATATGTGTTACCATATATAAAAAATGCAGTGACATTTTTTAAAAAGTAAATTCAACCTTTCCTGTCCATTTAAATATAAATATTTATTTATATTTGACTACCAAAATTATTTTCAAACATTCTTATTATTTATGTTAATATATACACATCTATAAATATAAATACATATATATATATATATATATATAATATTGGAATACATAAGAGTAGAGTTTTAGAAGTTGAATAGTTTTTTATTTTGAATTTATTGTGTTATCACATGTCATTTTTTCACACAAAGGATGTTGACACATGTCAAGAATTCATCCAAGATCTCCAAGGGTTTGCTTTATTATATTATATAAATATCATTTTCAATAAAAATAGTTCTGAACCACAACCGTTCGGTTCCAAACCGGACTCGCTAGTTCCAGATCTAAATTGCCGGAGAAGCAACTCAGACTAGAAAACCTCCTGTTCCAATCCGTAGGCACTATGTGGTTCCGATTTCGGATAAAAAACCAACATTTTTGGTCCCAGTTGAAGCTTAAGGATGTTTTCTTGTGGGCTGAAATTTGGTGGTCTGATTTGGTCTGAATTAGTCTGGTCTGGTAAATGTCTGATCTCTATGTACTTCAAAACTGTCCAAACCTGGTCTGCAGGGGCCGACCTAGGCATCGAATGTCAGTGTATGCACACATTGATTGCGTTTGGGTAACGGCGGCTTTGCTTCAATCCGCTATTTTTCCTAAAGGAAAACACTGGATTTTGCAATGGTTAGGTTTGAATCCGCCAAAAAATAAACATGGCCATATTAAATGTTTTTACACAATTCAGAGATTTGATTGATTTTTTAAAAGTATGAAGACCTAATTGATTTTTTCATGAAAGTATGAGAACCAAATTGACATTTTGCCCACTACATTTTAATAAGAATATAATAAAATGAAAATTATACATTAAACAAAATTATAATAAAACTAAAAGAACATTTTCATGGTAAATAAAATACTAATAAAAATTTATTACTTGAGATTAAAGAGCAGATTGGAAGAAAAAGTGCTTGAAGAGGAGGACGACCATAGTTTAATTTACGTTTGTTTATTCTTTATTTTAGGTATTTGTGTAGTCTATTTAAAAAAAATGTACATTTAGATATAGAGTTTTTTTCCTAAATAATGTTTATTAAAAAATTATTTACATATTTAATGTTGAGTTAAAAATATATACCAAACTACTGTCAAAAAGCAAATCATAGTTAATGAGAATCGCCATCCCATTTGGCGACTCACGTTTAAAGAATTGCAGGAGGCCAGGAGCAACCGAGCTACGGAAGAGAGAAAGTTAGTGGGGCCTAGGATATAAAAAACACTTTATTCCTTTAAAGTGTTATAACTTTTTCAATTTTGCTCCATTTTTTATAAAACATATATCAAAATTCATAACTTTTTATGATCTTTCATATGACACCAATATTGCATATGTAAAAAAAAAATAGAAAAATGAAGCTTATCTAACAACCTTGCATTTTAGGGAAAAACACTTAAACAAAATATTCTCTCCGTATTTAAAGGATAGCTATATTAGATTTTGACACAATATTTAAGGGGAAAATAGTAATGGTAATTGAATAGTGTAGAAAAAGTAGGAGAGAAAATGAAAAAGTAGGAAAAAGAAGATAAAAATTAAAATAAAAAAATTAAGGATAATTGAGTATTTTTATACTCCGTATGTAGAAAACACTTACCAAAAGAGAAAGTGTTGTAAGTTTTTGAATACATCCCAAAATATAAAGAGCCCGTTTGGAGCCACTGTTTTTCGTCTTATCAGGCTTATCGGCCATTTTTTCACCAAACGTGTAATTTTTGCTTTCACATGCTGAATTGTGTAATAAGCAGAAAAATAAGTTTGGTGTTACTTTTCTGGTTGTATTAGCTGAAGTTACTATAGATGACCATTTAAGCTATTTTACATACTCCCTCAGTCCCTAAAAACTTTGCTAACTTTCCTCTTTTGGATGTCCCACTAACTTTGCCCTTTTAAGTAAAGAATTTGTGGTTCCAGTTAATTCTCTCTCCTCTGCACAAACCTCAACCACACAGTTTTTACTTTATTAATCCCCGTGCCGGTCAAACTCGGCAATGTTTTAAGGGACGGAGGGAGTATAATTTTTCTTTATTTTACTAATAAAATGTATTTTAAAAATAATTTCTTATTAAATCAGTAAAAACAGTCAAGGCAGCCACTTCAGCACAATCAGCCAAATCAACTGATTTTCGTGCTACCAAACATGCTTTAAGTGGTTTTCCTAAAACATGAGGTTGTTAGATAAGCTTAATTTTTTTAAATTTTTTACATATGCAATATTGGTGTCATATGAAAGATCATAAAAAATTATGAATTTTGATATATGTTTTATAAAAAATGGAGCAAAAATGAAAAAGTTATAACATTTTAAAGGAATAAAGTGTTTTTTTATAACCTAGGCCCCACTAACTATTCTCTCTCTGTTGCATCTACCGGTCCTTAAACGTGAGTCGCCAAACGAAATGGCGATTCTTGTTAACTCTGGTTCGGCTCTGGCAGTACTTTGGTATATAATTTTAACTCAACACTAAATATGTAATTAAATTTTTATTCAACACTATACAAGAAAAAAACTCTTAGATATATACTAGTACCTATTTGTAATTTGGACTTCACTTTGGATCCTTAGCTTCAGCGCAGGCAGTGGCACAATGGTAAAACAATTTTGAATGCTGGATTTTAAAATAAAAACGTTATATGCACCACGGGAGCTTGGAACACTCAACCTGAAGCCCTACACCAAATTTTCAAAGCAATTCTAATACCATCTAGGCTAATTAAAAAGCTTGAGGTGTCACCTGTGCACACCCTCATTATAATGTAGGTCCGCCACTGCTGGTCTGGTCTGTCTTATCTGGTCTGGTCTATTTAAGTCTAGTTTGGTTTGGTCTGTTTAAGTCAGGTCTGATTTATTTTGGTCTAGTCTGATCTGGTTTGATCTGGTTTGGAACTGAAAAGAGTTTAAAAAGAAACATCATGAACCGCGGACATGTCTAAGATATGGTGCATTTCTTATTCGTAATATATACATGTATCACATATTTATTCTTTTAATGATGATGTTGGGAGATAACTAGCTTATCCTTTGGTGATAATGATGAGTGATTGTTTTTTTCAGTACAACGATTTCTGGGTGGGTATTCACAATATCAATTGGATTCAATGCAGCAGCAAGGTCAGAACGTATATTTAATCAATCAATTTGCAACTTGAGTCAAAATTTCATCTACTTCATGAGATTCAGTATTAAGAAACTCGATGAAAATTTGACACTTCATGTTATAAAATTCTATTAAAAACATCTGGAAATTCAATTAAAAAAACTTCATGGAATGATGTCTATGTAAAGTTGGAAATCACATGCAGTGTGAGGGTAAGCAATGAACTGGGAGCGGGGCATCCAAAATCAGCAGCATTTTCAGTGGTGGTTGTGAACGTTGTATCTTTCGTCATCTCGGTGATTGCCGCGGCCGCCGTTCTGGCATTGCGGCGTGATATCAGCTATATGTTCACTGAGGGGGAAGTTGTGGCCGACGCTGTTTCGGACCTCTGCCCGTTGCTTGCACTCACTATCGCTCTCAATGGGATCCAACCGGTCTTATCTGGTAATTAAGCATATATTTCGTACATATACCATACATATATGTAGTATACATCTGTTGGGAAAAAGGTTGAACTTCCCCGCTTCGTGAACTTAAGATAGACACTTAGGAATTAAGGTAGTAATGAGAGCAAACGTGTTGAATTGACTCACCATGGCTCACTCAAATTTGAGGATGAAGTCTTAAACTATATCTCTTCTCCATCAAGAAGGCTCTCTAACTTTCTCACTCTTAAAGTAGATTGAGTGTTGATTAGGATGGGTAGGAATGAAGCCTTCTACCCTATCTATAATACTCCACCTTCACAATGAATGGTGGAGATGATTTGTATCCAAGGGTGAAGGTTGATTCTCTAGAATGCTCTACACACTCTAGGAGTCTCTATACTCTTCAACTCCCTTCCATATCCTTCCATACTCTTTCATAAGCTTCCGGAAAGGTTCCACACATCTCCATAATATTCTAGAGGATTCCACACTCTTCCATAAGCTTTTAGAGAGTCTAGACTTCTCTATGATTCTCCGGAACGTTCTAGAAAATTCTACACTTCTCCCGAAAGCTATAGAATTTTCTAGAATCTCTCCAATTAAGGAGGGATCCCAACAAACTCTGACAACTCTGCTTCTTGTACGCAACTATATGCCCTCCTGCTTACACGCCATATACACACCGGTTCTGTTTGTGAACAAACTATTTTTTTATCTACTGTAGATAGACAAAATATTTTTTTAAATGTATACTATAATGGTTTTTCTTCATTCTCATATTTGTGGTACTTCATTAAATTGAATACCTAGACTTTTGATGAACAAGTTATACAAACAAAGATTAAATTCAATAGAATTTGAGCAAACCGATCGGTAATGGTCAATAATGAACTTCGAGTAGATAGATCATAATTGGTTTCGTGCCCTAGCTTCTTCAGGGTGGATAAAGCGGACCGAGGGAGTGAGCCGAGGTCGTGGATCGTTTGATTCAATCTTCTCTGAAGCCCTCCTTCGATACCCGTATTGATGTCTTATGGCGAAGAGGCATCGGTCTCTCTGACCGGCAGGAGAATGGCGGGGGTGATGAACTGCAAAGAGAAGAAGCGGAGAAGAAAAGAAAGAGACAATGCCAACAGGAAAGACTGGGTTTTGATAGAGGATTTAGATTATTTTTTAAATAAATTAGTTAAAGGAAAAATTGATAGTAATAATCACAACTATTGGCGGTCCGCTTATAATAATCCTAACTATGGATTATTTCAGAATAATCCCAATTTTAGGAACCTTCCGCCAATAACTATCGATAATAAAGAATTACTCCGTATTATTTTCAAATTTTCCTTAGTTAAAAGTGAAAAGTTTCTGAACAAAGACATACTCTCTTCGTTCCGTAATAAAGTTCTCATTGACTTCACGCGTTTTTAGGTGGAACATTTTTGTGTACTGACTTTTCTATATTTACTGGCTTTCCGCATCTAAATCTTCTTTCTAGTCTCAAATCTAACCCATCCTCCCTGCTAGAGATAAAAACCAACCATCCTTGTCGAATATTGTACATTTGTACCCAATGTTCATCCATTTGTTTTTTTTTTCTTTTCACATTTTCAATGGAATGGCGGGGTGGACTATCATCAGAGAAAGTTTGGAACACTCGACGGCGACCAACAAGACAACAAGCCGAACTCTCTAATCTCGCCTCTCCAAGAAACGGGTTTAATGCACCAAATCCCCTCGTGATATAAAAATTCGGCGCATTAGCCCCCTGTCATTTGAAAAATGCGTCAAATTCCCTTGTGTTTTAATTAATCATGCATAGAACCCCTTTTATGAATAAATTTAACGATTTGGAAATCACTTTTCCTAATATTTTGATTGAATATGCAAGTAAATATGTCAAAATCTCTAAATCATATAAAATGTTGATCATTTTTCTTTTATTTGACAATTGATTTTATTCATAAAAGGGGTTTTGTGCATGATTAATTAAAACACAAGGGGGTTTCATGCAGTTTTCAAATCACATGGGACTAATGCGTCGAATTTTCAAATCATAGGGGGGTTTGGTGCATTAAACCCCCAAGAAACAGTTGATTTCCTATTTCACCAGGAACCTCTGCCGGAATTAGTCAACTTTAGTTTAATGATTTAACTTTGTGATAGTGATGTAGTTCGATATTATTAGAGGAGCACGAATCCTCTTGAAGAATTAGAAGGTACATTTAAGGTGGATAATGGACCGAGAAGGGAAAGCTAAGGTCGATAATGGATGGAGAAGATAGAAAATAAGTTGGAGAAGGAAAATGATGAAGGGGAAAGGGGTAAATTCCATCGTACAGCCGGTTGTACCGTGCGCACGGTACAACCGGACTTTTTGTTCTCTGCGCAGCACAGGTCGTCGTCTCCAACAGGCTTCCCTCGCACCATCTCCATCTCTTCTTCGTCCCTGAGAGGCTTCGCGCACTATATGGTCATCGTCCCCAGCTCGCGCGGTTGGTGGCTTCCTCGCCACAGGGATTCGCTTAACTCGCCTCTTGGCCGGATCTGTGATGATGGAGCTCTCATCTGACGTCTATGGTGGATTTCGCGATTGACGGGGATGAAAGAGCATCTCAACCCTAGATTTGGCTCCTGTTTCTCCTTTTCTTCGTTTTCTGATGGAGTATAATCGTAGTCTTACTGATGAGTATACACAAATAAAAAGTTGAGTATAGTGGAGATTTTAATGAGTTTTTTAAATTGTCCGATACTCATTTCGTAATTCGTGTATGCTCATTTCGTATTGGTGTAAACTCATTTTAAAATGTCATATTCATGCATTTTTCAAAAGTATAATATTACATCAATGTCATATAGATTCAAATTCAACGCCCTAAATCAATGAGCATACACAAATGAGATTTTGAATTTTTTGATACTCATTTTGTACTCATTAAAAATGAGTTTTATATATAACTCATATGAGTATACGCCTCAAAAAAATGAACATACACAACTGAATATTAAACACATTAAAAATGTGTTTTTTTGTTAAACTTAAATGAGTATAACGTCCAAAATCAATGAGCATACACAAATAAGCTTTTGAATTTTTGGATACCCATTTTGTAATTTATGTATGCTCATTTGGTACTGCTTTATGCTCAATTTAAAATGATGCTCATATCAAATATAACTCCCAAAATCAATGAGCATACACAAATGAAGTTTTGATTTTTTTGATACTCATTTTGTAAATTTTGTATGCTCATTTGATACTGGTTTATGCTCATTTTAAAATGATGCACATATCAAACATATCATACTACATTAGATTGACATATTGAAATTAATTATAAACACAATTTAAGAATTTTTTATAAACGAAAATTAATAAAAAGAAACTGAATTAGAAGATATGAAGCAGTGATCACTGGTGCTCATTGTTAGACTCCTAATACTCAGAAGAACAAACTCGATGCTCATCCAACTTACATCAATGCTCATATAAGAGAAATCATGAAGTTCATCAAATTTACAAAAATGCCACCGGCTGTATGGTGTCAGCCGTACAGCCGGCTGTATGATATACGCGTCCGGGGAAAGGGATTGCAGATTTGCAGAGACATGGAAATTTGGTGTGCGCGCCGAAGGGGTGATAAGGAAATCATGATCAATAGAAGGGCATATTAGTCCATTTACACATTTTTCTTACTAAAAATGGAAAATAATGAATGTCGAAAGTTTATTGTGGGACATCGCAAAAAGGAAAGCGAGAACTAATTTCAGGTCGGAGGAGTGTATGAAATGCAATAAAAAAGTAGACGAAGCTGGTTTTTTATTCCACCATTTGTATTCCTAAAAAGTTCCCACGAAAGTTAAGAAAATGGCAGAAAAAGCTATTACAACAATACAATATCACAATGGTAGATTCTATGGTACCCATAAGGCATCGTACCTTTGTCCACATAGACCAATCAGAATCATGCAGTTGAATTATTTAAATTTAAATTAAAAGGGATTTAATGATTTGGACCAATCAAATGCATGGTAGATACGGTATCCCATTTTTTTAAATGGTATTTAAATCTATCACAATATGCTTCCTTCGGTTATAGTGCAATAACGTCACACACAAAAATCATTGTCGCCGCAATTGTAGCTTGAAAAACCACCGAGGGAAGTAAATGTCGTTAGAGAAAGTTATGAAAATTAACAGTCTTCCACCGCAGTAACATATGATGAGTTTGACCATATGATATGGTACCATCTAGTCATTGACGGAGGCATGAACAATTTTCCATTATAATTTACGAGTCACTTTTTTTGCCCATACAATAAACCCACTTTTATGAACGTGGGCTCTATATTTGTGATCTTTGTCAAGAAAACATGAGTTTGACTTGAATTAATGACATATGGGGTTGAAGAAGTTTAAAATCTTGTTTTCTGTGCATAAAAAGCATACAACTATGCTCCAAGCTCCAAGAGCGGAGGTAGCTAAACATGTTAGGCTCCGCCCATCCCAGATTTAAAAAAATTATCATGTCTAAAAATTTTATGTAGGAGTTATCAAAAAAAAATTATACTGACATACTATCGTATGTAGGAGTATATACGTTTGGCTACGACGTCACTACCATGGTCTCCAAATTAATATTCAAAATAAAGCCTTGATCATTTACGATTATGCATATACTTATCAAATATTTCGTGATATTTGATAATAGGGGTAAAAATACTATTATTATACCTGGAGGTAGAAATGGGTTGGGATTTCAACCATTTAGTTATACTTTACTAAGGCAGGTTGATTTGTTAAAAAAGGTGAAGAAAGGTAGAGGCTTTGGAAATTGATTTGTTTGATCATGGGTAGTTTGTGCCAATTCTTTATTTTAGGATCTTGGGACAGAAAGTTTGGGATCAATCTCTTCTAGACTTTTTCTGCAAGACTTGCTTATATATAGTATTTCTTCTCCTAATTTAGAGAAAGTTCATAAGGATCTAGCGCTTACTATTTTCCAAGACCCTTGTACAGAGGAATTCCAGAGAGACATTATGGGGGAAATTATTGCAGAGGATGTGGGTGAGATTTTTGAGGAGGCCTTAGTCACTCATGATAAAGCCGATAGAAGTGTTTTTCAATGAGAAGACGGGCATTAATGTTATCCCTATATTCAGGCCTCTTTTCCCGAAGGACATAGTAAGGATATTGTGATTTTAGAGGGTGCCTCTCAAAGCAAGGCTATTGATAGTTCAGAAGATGAAGAATCCTCGGATTAGGATTCTCATCAGGAATTGCTTAATCAACTACGTGATCCAAATTGGAAATTGAGATTTCAATTGATACCTAGAAGAAGTGCTTCACTTTAAGCCAAGATTTTAGTTGTTACCGGTTAAATGCTTTAGGGTTGGTCTTTTTGGGCATTATGGAGGTAGCTTGACGGGATATATATATGATGTTGAATGGATGAGTCATAGATATCTTTAGCTTCTTTCTTTCTTTAGCGTCTTTTTGTTCATTAGCTCTATTTTTCTTCTTTAACTTTCAACCTTCATTGGCACCTTGTATTTCTATTTTTTTTACTATTAATTTAAATAAAATTCGATTCTTGTGTCAAAATAAAAAATTCAAAAGAATTTTCATTTTATAAAGTGATGTTATTTTCTATTAAATAAATGGTACGTAGTAATATTAGTTCATTATTACCTGCCAATATGTTGAAGGTGTTGCTGTTGGTTGCGGATGGCAAAAGTTCGTAGCATACGTCAATGTAGGATGCTATTATATTGTTGGAGTTCCACTAGGATGTCTTTTGGGATTTCACTTCAACCTCGGTGCTAAGGTAATTAATTACGCTCATATGTTTTTAGTTTTTACTTGGAATTCATTTGATAGTTCACCCATTAAATTTTAAGCGGAAAATGATTGCACACAAAATTTAATGTAAAAATCACTTTACATATGAAATAAAAATAATAGTATGGTTAGGTGTATAATTTATTGTTAAATAATATACAAAATCATTGCAGTGCTTTATAAAAACCATGTAAAATATTTTACCACCCCATGTAAAATACTGTATATATATTACTTTTAAAAGAGTGTCCTATAGTTTAAAACGCCCTCTTACATCAATGTATGTATGCAATCTGATAGAGATGGCTATATCTAACGAATGAGGGGTATATGACTGTATTCACCAATTGTAATATGGGGTATGATTTATCTAAAAGTAGTAACCATCACAATTGTTATACATATGAATTGAAGATAGTATGATGGAAAATCAAGTAGCATTAAATTAAAAATTAATATGTAGCTCATTAAGTGATGTAAGGTATAACTTTGAATGATTTTGTTAAATATTATAAATACTAAATATATATAATAAGTTTACTTGATCACTAATCGATCACATTTTATAACATAAATATTTTTAACATATAAAGAAGTATTTAATCATTTTCTTATTTCGGGCATTAATATTAAAGGGATAGTGTACATATTATGTTTCGTTATAATTTATTTTTAAAATCAATAATATGATCATAAGAATTTTGAAATATGATAAAAATTAAAAATGATAAGTCTTGCATGACCACTGAATACATTTGTGAATGTAAAATATTATTAACTTTTATGTCATAAAGAGGTATTTCAAAATATATACTCCATATAATGTAAAAGACTAATTGATTGACATATGAGGGTCTTTGTTTAATCCCAATAGTTGTAAGACCTGGGGTTTGAGTACATATTCTATCAGTACCTATTTGTAATGCTTCCTCCACCATACTATCTTTGTGACAAAATGAGTAAGTGACACAAATAATAAAAAGTGTTTATTTATGTGTTTGATTTTGATTATGAAAGTATCAATAAATTTGAAGCACAACAATATCAACAAATATAGTATGATGACTGATGAGACAATGTTAGTGGTCGAGATAAAAAGTTGGATGATAAACTAGTGGGACGCAAGAGACTAGGTAATGTTATATATCTCTTGCGATTACCAGACTGACTATCTTACTATATATATTGACTAGTCGACCTACCCGTGCGTTGCACGGATATAACAGGTCATAAAATTATTTTCTAAATTATCAATTTGCACATTTTGAATAGGATAAATGTTGAAGATGATAACTCTAATGGAGATAAAATAAATTATAAGTATCGAATATTAAAAGAAATTGTTTATAAAAATGATGAGAAACCTAAATAAATGTTAAATGTCCCACACCGGAAAGGTTTGGGTGAACGAAATGCTATATTAACACATGGACTACTCCTGCCAACAGGTTGCCTTTTAGGATGGAACCCCGTGTCTTAACATGGTACCAGAGCCAAATCGATCTATGGTGTGGGGCCCCTTATGACATTATTATATAAAAAATGACAATTACGGCCGGATGAAAAAACAAACCGGCCCGATGAAAAAAAATGAATGATGGCACGATCCAGACGAAATATCTGGTCGTGAGGACGGGTGTTAAATGTCCCACACCGGAAAGGTTTGGGTGAACGAATTGCTATTCTTAGTAGGGGTGTTAAATGGCACGATCATTTTTCTATTAAATGTCCCACACGAAGTTTATTCTTATTTCAGTGGCGGAGCCACCTTAGTCAAAGGTGTTCACATGAAGACTTGGAATTTTGAAAATATGTTAGTATACATGTGTAAATTTAGTTTAATTATTTATTCTCTATTCAAATTTAATTATAGGAAAAAATGAAGACCAAAAGCTTAAAACATATACCCGCCTCTGTTTTATACTATATATCATATATGTTATTCTTACTTTACCAATTCAATATTAATCACATAAACTCACTTTAATTTTATAAAAAAAAATTGCACCTTCTCTTCATGTCTCAATGTCAGTGAGACGAATGTAGTACTATTTACGCGTAAAATAACTTTTAAGTTTTGTATTATATTTTTTATTAAGTTGTATCATATTTAGATACTCTGTGATAATAAGGGAGAATTTGGTCGGCTTTGCGCCTCATTGTTTGGGTGATATTGGACTTTGCACCCCATTTGAAAAAAACTTTGATTTTGCGTTCCATCACATAGCCTTTTGTGAAGAAAGGTTTTTCAATAGGGTGAAAAGTTAAAGGGTTTCTAAGTGAAATAGGGTGCAAAGTCAAACTTTTTTGAAAATGGGGTAAAAATCCAATATCACCCAAAAAATGGGGTGCAAAGTCAAATTCTCTATTTTAATAATAATTATATACATGATAAGTATTATTTGAAATAAATATTTATCTTGGCTGAGTAATAATTATTGTATGCGTAATAGTATGTAATAACTAATTATTATTGTAATACTCTCCAATAACATATTAAAGCACAATTTGACTCCAAATGCTTTTGTGGAATGAAAAATGCCCTTGTTCAGATAACTTTTGATAACGTACCAACACATTTAAAGCATAACATGCAGACTTATTGTACCCCTATAATCTACTCCGTGTGGCATTGTATTCTTTTCTTTCGTAACATACAGTTGCATTAATGAACTATTAAAACCGATCCTTAATTGAGGCAAAAATATTTCACATGTTTTGGCTCCAAATAGATCCCACCTGAAATCCCACCATAGGATCTTTATATATATAAAGATTATATTTTATGATGATTTAAATTTACAAAGTGTACATAAATCAATCAATCAAGCAACACACTCATTGATTGACTAGTAAAGATAAATATTTAAAAGGTTAATAATGTATCAAACGAAAAGAAGTTATATAAAAAAAACTATACATTCGTTCGGGTGGTGGTGGTGGGGGGAGCAACCTAGGCCCCGGCCCACCCCAAATTTAAAAAATGTCTATATTTTTAGTGTAAAAAATTCCGTGTGAAATTTTTTCCAAAATTATTCTATGTACCGGCCTAATGCACTGGCTCCGCCCTGCATTCATTTGAAGATCTTACTCCTATTACAAAATAAAAATAAAATAATACGGAGTACATCACTGGACCACCCTGAAGTTTCTTTAGTTTAAAACTTGATCCCTTCTAATTCAATCATTGAATCTTATAACAATAAAATAATAAAAGACATAAAACTATGAAATGCTGAATTCATATGAATTGAATGACTATCAATGGCGTAGCATATAGTGTTCTCTGAATTTAAGTAGTCCATTTTGTTAAGATATACTCTATCTGTAATTCGTATTAAATAAAAAATATTTTGTTTGTATAAACATTTATTGTTTTACATCACCTTTTGTTTCAAAGTTTTTGTAATTCCCCCACACAAAACATAAGACTCACATATGATTCTATGACACACGATCACACATATATGGTAAAAGTTTTGTTACTTTTGTATTTATGCGAGACGTGTAAAAGTAGCGTAGGAGGGTATGTTCATATATCATTGTTGACATGTTCTGACCATAGTTAATAACTCATGTAAATCTCTTAACAAAATGACAGTAGTTATTCTTTAATCATCTCACGTCTATGAAATATAAACAAATTTTCTGATTATTTTTCATACCAGGTTGATATCGCATGATAAATCATGATTTTCAGTGTTTTATTTATTCATATTATGCTCAAAGAGAATTTCAATTTAGTGAACTTTAATTTAGTTCTATACACAATACTACCTATTATCATCTGCCAAAACCAACTTTTTGTTTATGTCCATATAATTGTAGGGCATATGGGTTGGAATGATGGGCGGGACGGTGATGCAGACCGTCATTCTACTATGGACCACGATCCGAACAGATTGGGACAAAGAGGTAATAAACTTTACACACACACAATACTTACTATGAAGTATAGTTTAGAAAACACAAATTGAATCAAATAATTTATTTTTCACGAACAATAGTTTTTTCCAGAATAATTTAAACTAAGTTATTGAATGACTTTATTATCGAATTATATTGCTTTGGTACGATACATTGTAAAGAGGAATTAATTTGGACCATTAAAGATTAAATTACGAGAGGCGTTATGATCTAATCACATAACAAGATATATGCTAGCATACATTCTTTTCATAATTGATAGTGTTATGTGTGACAGGTAGAAGCGGCTGATAAAAGATTGCAACAGTGGGGTGCAAGTGCCACAAAAGAGCCTCTCTTGGAGAGTTAAAAGAGCACACAATTGATTGATATGCTTTGTACAATGGAAAATTTCTATTTCTAGTCCACGTCAATGTGGTTTGTTTTACCAATTTCCACAATTGGTTTAATTTACATTAAATGGATGTGACATGTTGAAACCATTCTCCCTATTAAGTACAATGTGTTAGAGGATATTAATTTATTATAGGTGACCACTTGGGTACCCTTTTAAAAAAATGGGGTACCGTACTTATCATTCATTTGATTGGACCACATCACTTTATCATTTTTAATTTAGATTTAAATAATTCTAACTGCAACATTCTCGTTGGTCCGTGTGGACAAAGGTATGGTACCTTATGGGTACAATAAAATCTACCTTTATTATGTTGTCAATAGTAGTTTCATTATAACATACTAAATAGTTATGCTAATGAGATAAGCTAATTCTTTCTTAATAACAATTACTCCGTATCTTAGATTGATGAATCAAATTTATAACGCTGACATGTTGGAATTGTTGGAATAAATCCGATAATACTTTAATCTTCATATTGGAACTATCTAGAGAACTAACTGAGCAGAAGCGTACCTGACTCCATTGAAGATGATCTTTAGAGATCCAGGAGATGGTAGTCATGGACCCGGGCCGGGCCGGGCCCGGCCGGGCTTTTTTTTTGGGAAGGAAGGCCCGGGACCGGCCCGGGTAGCCACCGGGTCCAGTCCGGGGCCGGGCCAGGCCTCCAGTTCGGTCATTTTTTTTTTTTGCTTTCCTACCCCCCCCCCCCCCCACCCCCCCAAACCCCTCCTAACCATCAAGCCCAACCCGGCTAACCCCAAAAAATGAAAAAAAATAAAAAAAAATCAATTTGGCTCGGGCCCGGGCCCGACCCGGCCGGGCCGGTTCGCCAAATACAAGGCCCGAGCCCGGACCCACCCCCCCCCCACCGGGCCTAGGCCCGACCCGGACCCGGACCCGAGAAACGGGCCGGTTCCGGGCCCGCACAGTGGCGGGCCGGGCGGCCCGAACTGGGTCCATGACTAGGAGATGGAGGCTAGGGTTTGCGTTTTCTAGTTGATACACACCCTCGGGGATTATCTCTCTAGCGATGGGATGCAGAAAGACGGAATGACGTGTTCAACTAGGGACCATAACCCCTCTATTTATAGAGAATGCGTAACCCTAATCAGCCCATCATTAATTAGGTTAAGTCCATGGGTTTCTACACAATTGGGCCCTATACCTTATTAGATAACTTATTAGCCCACTTAAATTAATATCCATAGGACCATTAATTTTTGGGCTAAATATAAGATAACATATAACATACAATTAACCCAATAAATAATATATTGTGAATATTATATGTAGTATATTTCCAATAATCTAACAATCTCCCACTTGGACAACATACACATATATATACACAATCCTTAGTATTGCATGTTTACTTTAGGAGCTCCAGAATTTTGCTATCAAACTGTATTCATCTTTAATCAATCTGGTCCATTAATTATATCAACATAGGACCAAAGAAGTCTTTGCTGTATTCACATAACTAGACCCATCAATGATCACATATATTAATATAATAAACGACATGGATCAAGTATAGGTGTGCAGCGTGGAAATTACATGAAGTGTGGTCTGGAATAGAATGTCTATTTCCAACTGGTCCGCCTTGAGATCAATAATGTAACTGTAAGAGTACATAAAACTTTAAAATTTAAACTTTATACTTTATTTCTGCAGAAAATATCCTTAAAAAAGTGAATTAACCAAAATTATAGAAACATTACAAACTCCCACTAAAACTCATAATCTTCAACTGATTTGACACCCATTTGAGCAACATGCTCATGAAACACTTTGGGTGGCAATCCTTTAGTGAGCGGATCCGCAATCATGGAGTTTGTGCTAATGTGTTCTATAGATAACTTTCCTTCTTGTACTCGTTCCTTAATAGCCTTAAATTTGACCCCAATGTGTTTTGCCTTGGTCAAACTGTTGTTGTTCTTAGCATAGAGGACTGCTGACCTATTATCACACAATAGCTTAAGTGGTCTTTCAATGCTATCCACTATGCGTAGTCCACTAACAAAATCTCGCAGCCATAATGCCTGATTGGATGCCTCATAACATGCTATAAACTCTGCTTCCATGGTGGAAGTTGCGGTAAGAGTCTGCTTGATACTCCTCCAGGAGATAGCTCCTCCAGCTAAAATATAGATGTAGCCCGAAGTGGATTTCAAGGAATCCTGACATCCAACAAAATTAGAGTCGGTATACCCAATGATCTCAAGCTGATCCGATCTCCGATATGTGAGCATATATTCCTTTGTTCTCTGTAAATACCGCATGACCCTTTTGGCTGCTTTCCAATGGTCCATTCTCGGATTGCTCAAATATCTGCCTAGCATCCCAACAATGTATGCTAAATCAGGTCTTGTACAAACCTGAGCATACATCAAACTTCCTACAGCCGAAGCATAAGGAATGTTCCTCATTTCTTTAGATTCAAAACCATTCTTAGGGCACTGCATGAGACTAAACGTGTCTCCCTTAGAAACGAGAGTATCTCCTGGTTTGCAGTCTTGCATGTCAAACCTTTGAGAACTTTATCGATATAGCTCTTTTGTGAGAGTTCAAGAATGCCTTTGGAGCGATCTTGATGTATTTGAATTCCTAATACAAAAGAAGCCTCACCAAGATCTTTCATTTCAAAATTCACTGAAAGAAATTTCTTTGTTTCATGCAATAAGCCTATATCGTTGCTAACAAGCAATATGTCATCAACATATACAAAACCACGAAAATATGTTTACTCCCACTGAACTTGTGGTATATGCAATCATCACTGACATTTGGTTGAAAAACAAAAGATATGATTACTTTATGAAACTTGTGATACCACTGACGAGAAGCATGCTTGAGCCCATAGATGGATTTCTTTAATTTGCAAACCATTTTCTTTTGATCTCCCGAAACAAAATTTTCTGGCTGCTTCATATAGATTGATTCCTCAATGTCACCATTGAGAAATGCAGTTTTCACATCCATCTAATGAAGCTCAAGATCAAAATGTGCCACTAATGCCATTATTGTTCTAAAAGAGTCTTTCGAAGATACCGGAGAGAAAGTCTCTTGATAGTCAATTCCTTTCTTTTGAGTGTAGCCTTTAGCAACAAGACGAGCTTTAAAGCTTATAACATTGCCCTTTGAATCCCTCTTGATTTTAAATATCCATTTACAACCAATGGGTTTAATACCTTCGGGCAATGAGACTAGCTCCCAAACGTCATTGTCAGTCATAGACTTCATCTCATCTTTCATGGCATTAATCCATTCTTGAGAGTTAGAACTTTCCATGGCTTGACGGAAGTTGATTGGATTATCTTCCACAAAACCAACATCTGATTCTTGTTCTTGGAGAAATACAATACAATCATCCGGAATTGCACTTCTCCTCTCTCGAGTGGATCTCTTTAATGGCACCTCAGGTTCTTGAGGTTGTTGAGTTTGATCCTCATTATTAATTTCAGGTACCTGATTGGGGATGTTTTCGAGATTATCGTGAACTGGAGTTGTTTCTTGAACATTATTAGGAATAAAAATATCTTGATCATGTTCAATGACAACTGAAGGAAGAGTAACATGCTCTTCCTCAAGGACAAAATATCTAACCTTATCTCCCCACCCCCCAAACTCAATATCCTCAAAGATCCGGGCATTACCCGTCTCAAAAATAGTCCTGGTAGTGGGATCATAAATTTTATACCCCCTTGACCTCTCAGAGTATCCTACAAAATAGCTACTAACTGTTCTAGAGTCCAGTTTCTTTTCAATTGGCCTATAAGGCCTTGCCTCAGCTGGACAACCCCAAACATGGAAATGATTTATACTGGGTTTCCTTCCAGTCCAAATTTCATAAGGGGTCTTAGTTGTAGCTTTAGTGGGAACTCTGTTGAGTATGTAAGCTGCAGTTTTCAGTGTCTCTCCCCAGAGTGAATCTGGTAAAGTAGTATAACAAATCATACTCCTAACATTTCCTTCAATGTACGGTTTCGTCTCTCAGCAACACCATTCATGCTAGGAGTTCCAGACATAGTGTACTGAGGAACAATCCCACACTCCTCTAGGATTTTAGCAAATGGACCTGGACGTTGTTTACCGGAACCATCATATCTACCATAGTATTCACCACCACAGTCAGATCAAACGGTTTTAATTCTTTTGCCTAATTGATTTTCAACTTCGGCCTCATAAGATTTGAACACGTCTATTGATTGGGACTTTTCATGAATGAGATAAAGGTAACCATAACGAGAGTAATCATCTACGAATGTGATAAAATATGTTTGACCATTTCTACATGGTGTAGGGAATGGTCCACAAATGTCTGTATATATCAATTCTAATAAATCTGAAGCTCTCTTGGCACCTAATCTCCTTTTGTTCGTTTGTTTTCCCTTAACACACTCAACACAAATATCCGAATTTGAGGAGTCAAGAGAATCAAGAATTCCATCGGACACAAGTCTCTGAATTCTTTCTTTAGAAATATGTCCTAAACGCTTGTGCCAAAGTGATAATGAATTCTCATTGGTTAATTTTCTTTTAGTACCACAAGTACTTACATGGAAGGTTTCATTATATGAGGCAATTATGTCAAGTGAATATAGATTATCATAAACTGATAAAATACCGGTACCAATAAGCTTTGAATCTTGAAATAGACTGAACTGACTATTTCCAAATGAACAAGAATAACCAAATTTGTCCAATGCAGAAATAGAAATTAAATTCCGCCTAAATGACGGTATAATAAATGTCTCTTTCAAATCCAAATAAAAACCAGTCTTTAATAATAATCTAAAAACATCGATAGCCTCAACTTCAACCCGCTTGCCATCACCGACATAGATGTATCTTTCACCATCAATTGGTTTTCGGCAGCTTAGGCAACCCTGCATGGATACACTTATGTGAGTAGTAGCACCGGAATCTACCCACCAAGTGTCCTTGAGTACCGAAATTAAATTGACCTCAGAACAAACAAGAGCAAGAGACATACCCTTTTTCGCACGCCAGACGTGGTACTTAGTGCAGTTCTTTTTCTTGTGATTAGTCCCTTTGCAAAAGAAGCATCCAGTTTTCTTGGTTTCTTCCTTAGTTTCCTTATGATGCTTTCTTTGAGGCCCTGAATTTGCAGCTTCCTTAAATTTCCTTTTCTTGCTGCCCTTAGAGGTAAATGCCAAATGAGCACTTTCAGTCTTATCTTGCTTTATTCTCTCTTCCTCTTGAACACAATGAGAAATGAGCTCATTGAGAGACCATTTCTCCTTAATGCAGTTGTAATTGACTTTAAATTGATTAAATTGAGAAGGAAGAGAGATCAAAACTAAATACACAAGCAATTCCGCAGGTAAAATAAGCTTAAGTGCACTTAGCTTTGAAGCAATATGATACATTTCCAAAATGTACTCCCTTATGTTCCCTTTGCCTTTGTACTTCATGGAACAAGAGTGCTCAAAAGAGTACTCGTTTCCGCCTTTTCGTTTTTAGCAAAACGCTTTTCAAGTTCGGCAAGGAACGATTTGGCATTATCCTCATCAGACATAGTGCCCCTGAATGATTCTGGAAATATTGCACGTTTCATGATCATTAGACTCATGCGGTTTGAGCGTTTCCACCTCTTCATCTCCCTCTTTTCATCAAGGTAGATGTATTCTTAAGAGCGGCGGGTTTCTCAGTCCGGAGTGCAAGGTCTAGATCCATGCAACCGAGAACAATCATAACGTTCTCTTTCCATTCCTTAAAATTCGTGTCATTAAGCACAAGGATGCTATTAATATTAGCAGATATTGTAGCAGCTGAATTGGTGACTGAAAGAGAACAAAAATAATACTCTCTCCGTCCCAATATAAAAGGCACACAAAACAGTGCAAAACAGTGCCAAACAGTGTCCAAACAGTGCCAAACAGTGTCTAAACAGTGTCAAACAGTGTTCAAACAGTGTTCACCCTTAAAAACTCCCCAAACGCAAATGTGCCTTTTATATTGGGATGGAGGGAGTATAAATTATATGCTCTAAAAAGTGAAATAATCTTGATAATTAGTTTTAAATTTAAATATTAGCAATCTCCATCACAAGATACCTAGCGCAACATCTAATCTTGTCTTTGGACATAAATTAGACTTGCAAGTGGTACTCTTGGTGTAATAATAAAATTTTGATAATAAAATCATGTCAAATATTAAGCCTTTCTTTGGACCAACTTATTATTCACATGAAAACCTCATAATTATCACAAATTTTATTATCACAAATGTACTTAAATTTCGGCCAAATAATAATCTTCCTTTGGGCCGATTATTATCCACATGAAATATGAAAGTATACAATCATCTTAATATATGAGTTAATTAATTTCAACAAGAAAAGCTACTTTGGCAGCATGTTGTGTCAATTAACCAACCCAAATATTAGACATGCTAATATTAAATCAAAAAACCGAAAATTAAAATTGGGCGAATTTCTTTTTTTTGAATCACATGCAAATTAGTTATGTACAACGATAATTTGTAAAACTCGTGCCCAATCGTTGTGTGATCCCAAAATATGATTTATACATCCATAACACATAATACATATTTTTCATCCCACAAAACACAATGATGAACAAAATAATCAATACCGTAATATCCAAATTATGTATTTCCGACAAAATTGATGTTGACCGTAATTACATATAAGTATTTAATTACCAAAGCCAGTAATAAACACATATATATGCACTTAATTACCAAAGTCATAAAACTTCCAAAATTCATTCACCGAAGTACCGAACAACCGGAAACAAATCAAAAATAAAAGTGATGAATGAACATTCACTAAATATGATTTGATCTTCCGTTTATTTCTGAATCAAATAAAAATTGATTGAATCATTTTACCAAAATCAATCACAAGATATTTGACTGTATCAAAATAGAAATTCGGACTTAATAGTTCACAATTGAAATTCGGCAATGATCAAAATCACGATTATAAAAGGAATCATCAATTGCCCATAATCCATAATATAAACAATATAGTACGTCAAAAACCTGAAATATATGTCTGTCAAAAATAAATTGGTCTTTCGTATGTTTTATCAATATCAATTTGCCAAATGTGAATACCCATTCAAATTTAAGGGGCCATTCACGATTCTCATAATCAATTAATAAAAGATACCTTTAACATTGAATCAGTTTAACGAAATAACCAATCGGCAACCATAAGATTAACCCATAACAAAAGCAGAAGAAAAATAACTATGTTGCACGTACTACGATCTCAAAAACCCAGTAGCATAGGAAGGAAAGCAGAAAAAATTACATAAATATTACTTGATCGGCATATTTCGAATATCAATCAACAAAATGTCGAAAAAAAATACACATATTCCAACCAGTGCCAATCGATTCACAAATCACAAAAGTAAAACTGAATTCGCAGATTATAGGTTGAAAAGAACCCACAAAACCCAATCGTATAAATACGATTCAGATTAAAAAAGATAAAACATCCGATTACAATTGAATGGTTTTGTTTAGTCATCAACGGCCGATTCAAAATACATTAAGAACGAATTGCATAAAAGCAAAATCGCATTACCCCTATTCCATTTAATCGACAGATTATGCTGACTCCAAATAATTCAATATGAAGGAGGCTCTGATACCAATTGTTGGAATTGTTGGAATAAATCTGATAATACTTTAATCTTCATATTGGAATTATCTAGAGAACTAACTGAGCGGAAGCGTACCTGACTCCATTGGAGATGATCTTTAGAGATCCGGGAGATGGAGGCTAGGGTTTGCGTCTTCTAGTTGATACACACCCTCGGGAATTATCTCTCTAGCGATGGGATGCAGAAAGACGGAATGACGTATTCAACTAGGGACCATAACCCCTCTATTTTTAGAGAATGCGTAACCCTAATCAGCCCATCATTAATTAGGTTAAGTCCATGGGTTTCTACACAATTGGGCCCTATACCTTATTAGATAACTTATTAGCCCACTTAAATTAATATTTATAGGACCACTAATTTTTGGGCTAAATATAAGATAGCATATAATATACAATTAACCCAATAAATAATATATTGTGAATATTATATGTAGTATAAGTCCAATAATCTAACAACACATTTTATATTTTAAATACTTATAAAAGTATATAGAACTGAACTATTATTTCTATTAGACAAATTCATAGGCGAGAAATTCAATTATAATATAATTCTCCAAATAAAGCAATACTTCTAACTTTATATCAAGTAAGAATAGGTATTTTAGTTACTATTTATGAATCAAGTCATATCTTCATGTAATTCATAATTTTAATAGTAATTTCTAATTATAAGAAACCTAGCATATGCAAACTTAATATTGATTATTTTTAGATATATTCATATTATAATCCCACTTATGTATAGTTTCTTCGATCATATTCTATTATATATACTATACAAACTAAAACTCTCATTACCAGGTTAACTTATTTTTTAAGTTAAATTATATTGAAATAATGACCGAAATAAGATAACCGGGAGCTCAAAAGACCAAACTGTGAACATTTGACGCGGTGGACAAAAAAGTTACTGAATTTATTTGAATACCCTAATTTACCCCTACTCCATACTCTTGTAAGACCCTAGCATTACTATCTTCTCAAATCTGGAATCGCTGCACCCCCTCTCACCCATCCAGTACAGGCACTCAACTCCCGCTAATTACCGTCGCTCAGCTTCCACTCGCTGCCGCCATAGCTTCCGCCGCCATAGCTTCCGCCGCCATAGCTTCCGCCTCAATCGCCTCATCTTCCGCCGCCATCGCCTCAGCTTCCGCCTCCACCCTCTCAGCTTCCACCGTCACCATCTCGAGTTGTCGCCAGGCCACCGCCTCAGCTTATGACTACTATCTTCTCTTCTGCCTAAACAATAAAAGATCGAGGATGAAGAATCTGACGGCAACAACTATGAGGGTTTAGATCTGTGAAGAGGTTTTCCGGTCGATTTTGTGCGGCGCGCCGGCGGAGAAGGTCAAGGCTGGACGAGTAAGGCTACGGACTGGTGGCTATTGAGGTCAACTCTGGAATAGAAGTGGTTAGGGTGGGTTTTGGGGCAGGGGGTGGTTGCTGTTGGCTGGTGGGGCGAGGTCAATGGCTAGTCTAGTATGACATGGGAATAGGTGGTACTGGGACGGGGCTGGTGGAGCGGGGGGGCGGTGCTGGAGGGGCTAGATTGAACTGATGGGGGCAGGTGCTGGGGCGGGACAGTGGTCAGGGTAGAGGTGGTTATGGGCTGCTGTGTGCGGGGTGGCCTTTGGCAGGGGCAGCAATGGTCGAGATGGCTGCGGTCAATAGTATGGCCGAGCGGCCATTGTCACCGGTGGAGCAATGATGTCACTATTGGGTTGGTCACTGGGGTCGAGGCCACTGGGATTGGGATGTCACTTGGGGTCGGGTGGTCATTGGGGCCAAGGAATCACTAGAGTCGGATGTCACTAAAACTAGTGTGGTAAGTGAGCGTTTGGTCACTAGAACGATGATGTAACTTTCGCTTGACATTGGTCAAGGAATCACCGAGTGGATGTCACTTTGTCAATTGGTCACTGGACAAAAGTCATTACACATTTGGTCACTATGATGCGGGTCATTAGTGGGACGTATTAATTTTTGGTCACTGGATGAATTTTGTAACTATGTCTTTGGTAACTGTAACATTGGTCACTGCACATTTGGTCACTGTGACGGGTTACTGTAGTAGGCCAGTGGGTTTGGGCTTAGTAAGGGTGTAACAGTCCCTTAAGTATTATTTAGTCTTATTTTTGGAACTTAAAAGAAAAGTCTCTTTTTTTGTCCAAATGCTTTTAATTAGTATTATTTGAGGACAAACCCCAATTATATTTTCGACACATGTGATATTGTAGAATCTCATGCTCATGTTACATGTGCGTTAATGGAATGGATTGCTCCATAATTAAAAGGTTCAAAGACTACGATCTAATCCATCCAAAGCATTTAACTTAAAAAATAAGTTATGGAGATTGGTTAGATCGTAGTCTAAGATTGAATAGATCGTAGTCTTTGAACCTTTAATATCACATAGTGCGTTATTGGTTTCATCATAATTAAAAATGTCAAAAAGTCAAACATAAGTTCTCCCAAAACATAAGTTTCTATTTGTTAGCCATCAATAAGACGACATTATTTAGTTTTAACTTTCATAATATAAAAGGGCTCGTTGTAGAACAAAAAGTTGGAGGAAGGACAAAAAGGCTCGTAGAAACTTACATAGATTATCTCATTGAACCATTGTCAAAAGTTCTATCTTAACACTTATATATATATTGTGTATATGCTCATCCTCATCATCTAGAGTTGACCACTCCAAGATTAATAATTAACGATCATGACAATGATGACATTCGTGCTTCTGTATTTCATTTATTTTCGTTATTTCAGTCTTATAAATCAGTAGTTAGTCGCATTAGTGCATTTTGAGAAGCATTCACCATAATTTGGATTGTATTAGAATTACTAGTTTTTTACACGCGCGTTGCGCGATTGACTAAATGCCCAATGTCATATACACGCATGAAATACATTTTGCTAATCTTCATCAGGGGAAGAGAGTGAACTATTAAAATAACATATAATGTGAAAAACCCCAAAATAGGAATGTGATTCTGCACCCAAATACAAGTCCATTTGTCTCTCCATAAATTGTTATCATCAAGGCATCCCGCTTGACCTCCAATTGCAATAGCAACAAATTTACGGAAGCAATAGGAAACCCAAATATTGACATGTGTGCTAAAGGGATGCGGAGTCTCTTCCTCGTTTAGCAGCCAGGTAGAGTGCCTGTCTTTTATAAACCGTCAGATTCCATTTCCATACATTTTATACACTTTCTTTCTATTTTTCCTGCCCTTGGATTGCAGCAACGCACTCTGCCTTGCGGCAGACAATCCAAATCGGTGCTAAAGTACGTAGCTGGAAACAAATTGCTTAAAAGTCAATCTTTAAAGTAGCAAGCATTTATGATCACCCCATAAGATTCATGTAGGCAAAGATAGAGTTAGTATCACACAGTCACGCCTAATGTAGCTCCATTATGATTATGGGGTATCATTTTAAATTTTGTAAAAGACATTATAAGTTAATTATACGGAGTACCATTTTCCTCAAAACATTAGACGCTAGTTATGTCATTAATGATTACTACCTCCATCTGGGAAAAAATCTCCCCACATTCTTCTTTGGGATGTCATAAGTAAATCTTCCAATTTACCTTTCTGGTTGATTTGTGTGGCTAATATTCACACATATAAAAGTTGAAACATATAGGGACACCTAATGATAAAAAAATCTACAAGCGATAAAACATTAGTATTATTTGTAGCTTTCAAACAGAAAATAAAGAAACTTCAATCAAAATGTCAGACATGCCAGAATGATAGTTTCATGTAGCATCTTTAAACATGAATTATTAAATTATTGATCCGAATTCGCAAAGCATAATAAGAAACTAAGAAACTGATTATATGAATGTAACAAAAGTTGAAACAAAATTCTTAAAATACCACTACCAGTTGAAGGAAAAGGCAGAGAAAGGGAGTAACTCTATTTTGTAAGAGCATTCCAACTTTATTGTTTCTTCCCAAAATACATTGCTAATGAAGTACCTTTTAAAAAAAATGTTTCAAAGCTTTTTTGTGTTGTATCTAACACATACTACGTATTAGAAAACAGCTATCTTGTTTCATGTCCCTTTTCAAATGCATGTTATGATTTAGTGTATATGTTATTATTTACCCTGTCCAAGGTTTGTGATGTTGGAAGTAATTTGTCTTGTCAAACCCTAGATTTTAAACTAAACAACCACACTATTGTAAGCTAACTATGAGTAAAATAGTTTTCCTTTTCCTATGATGTTGAATGACAGCTCCTTGCCGCAAAATATGAAACTTTAAGAAAAAGTGTACAATGCATATCATGGGGAAACTAAGTGCCTGTTTATTAATAGAGATAGTTTTCTATGTGTATGTTCTGTTTTTCAAGTCTCCAGTTTTCTGTTTTCGTTTTCCAATTTTTTGTTTTCCAAATCAGAAAACATGTTTACCAGAATTTTTCTATTTTCCATTTCATTTTTTTCCAAAAAACTTTGACTTATTATTTGAAAAACAAATGCACAATTACAAACATATGAAATAACCCTTTTTGTTTTGTTTTGTGAATCCAAAGTGCCAAATGCTTTTGACTTTTGAATTTGTTTTAACCCAAATCCTAGACTGTTAAAAATAACTTATCACTAAGAATTTCAAATTCCGCAAAATAGATGAAATTTGAAATCATACATACATGTTATAAATACATATTATAACCCAAATCCGTAGTATATGTCTATCTGTGAGACAAACACATAGTCACATGCAAGTCTCCAAGTCATTGAGCGGGGATGGTCGATCTGCTACTGTAAAAACAATTTGATTACTTACTTAGGGGATTAAAGATTATGGTGCACCTGAAATTGTAGTGTTTAAAGGATAAATCATTTAATAAGAATGAAACCGAAGTCATTTTGAAACTTCTTTTGGTATATTTGAGGATCAAAATCTATTTAAGAGGCCACGACCTTAGCTAACACTCGTCCCTGTAAATTGTAAAAAGTCTTGCATGAAGTGAAGCCTTTTCGTCCTTACATAGGCAATGCCCCTTTAATCACGAATTTTTAATGCGTTAGCATAACAATCAATATTTTTCTATTACTTGATAGTTATTGTTAAACTTGATACATATATTAATCATATATATGATATGAGGAATTTCCCTATCACATAATGGGAAGAAGAATGTTCCCCAGAACCAAACCCTTCATAAAGCCACCATCGGCCATCTGAACTTTAACCTTAATACCTCCACCTCTAGCTTAAGTGTTTAAAGGAAATACTGACTAATGCAACATATGAGAAATTGAAGGAGATTTGGGGCTACCCTTATCTTCCTAAGCAAAGATTAATAAGAAAAAAGCTGAAAACACAGACTTCAGATAGAATTTTTTTTCAAGTTTTCAGCATGTACAAAAGCATAGTAAACAAGAACTAAGTCACAATAAGATAGTTTTTACAACCATCAGGGCTCACTGTTGGTAGCTGAAAATGAACTAAATGACGAAAAAGTTGAGTACAATAATCCCAAAAGCAAATCTTGTTAACAAAAGAGGGGGCTTGATAATTGGTGAAAAGATATTCAGGAAAATAGAGAAGGATTGGGAATTGGGTGACAGTCAGAACCAAGCTATTAGGGGTGAAGGTGTTTTATCATTCCGAGGATACCCTGTTATATATGTACAACCTTTTTTAAAAGAATTACTTCTCTTATTTGATTAATGTCTCTAATAAACAAATGCCTTAACTGTCATGACTCTTTCTAACATACTCCGTAATATTATTCCTAGTTTGGACTTGTTTTAAAAAAAAAATCTCAGTTTTTATTATATGACTTTGTTCTAATTCTATTGTCTTAGTATCTTGCTAATCCTTAACCAGTTATGCAGCCCTAGTTCTTATACAAAAAAATAACGATCCAAAAAACTCATTTAAGCATATTAACAAGAATCTAGTATGCTTCAAAAAAATGTGATTTTCTACCTGTTTAAAAAGGTCATATAGGCATATTTACAAGCATCTAGTTTGCTTCAAAAAATTGTGTTTTTTACTACCAATTAAGTTCATAATGGCATGCACTAAAATCTAACCAGAAACCTCAATTAGGAGTATTCCTAAACAGGTAGCATGTTTAAAAAAATCTTGCTTCCATTAGAGCCTGCACGGCTACACCTTCTTCAAATACAACCTAGTGCATCATCTGCAAAAAATAGAAACGTTAATCAAAATAGCAACCCAAACAACTACATATAACTACGTATAATATAAAATCTAAGTAGCATTCAAATGCCCGAAATTAAATGAAAACTTGAACGATATAGTTCAATTAGAGAAAATTTACTTACCAGGCGTGGAAGGCTGGAAAGCAACTCTCCCAGACTCATTTCAACTGTCTACTAAGCGTGTTGGAAGGAAAACCCAGAGGCGGACACGATTTGGGCACTTTTGTTTATGCGAGAGGTATAAGGTAATGACGTTAACGGAGGAAGACGGTACGTTGATGGATTAGTTAGTGGGACAAAACTAGAAGCATAATGTACAATTGCATTTAGCAATAAGATTACACCAACACTTTTTTAATACCTAAATGGCCCTTACCCCTATTCATGCTTATAAGTCTTTAGATAGATAGATTTAGATTTTGAGAAGAGAAAATATAGCTAGGGTTATTAATGTATTTTTTTTCTTTTAATATCCTACTATTCAATGGCACAAAATACTCCTTTTACCTATATACCCAATGTAAATTTGTGTTATTTTTCTTATGCATATTTTTGTATGTTAAAAAATTAAATAAAAAAGCATACATGATATTGTTTTGCGTATCTTTTTATGAAGATTTGTTTTGTCACTGACAACCAAATATGAAACTGTTAAGACACGGGGTTCCATTCTAAAGGTCAACCTGTTAGGAGTAGCTCGAAGCTTAATATAACACACTAGTGCTTCTCAATTTTCCGGTGTGGGACATTTAACACCCCTCCTCACGACTAGACACTTCGTCTGGATCGTGTCGTCATTCTTTTTCATCGGTTCGTCAATTTTTTTTATTGTGTCATCATTTTTCATAAGGGGTCCCACACCATGAATCGATTTGGCTCCGATATCATGTTAAGACACGGGGTTCCATCCTATAAGGTCAACCTGTTAGGAGGAGTAGCCCGAAGCTTAATATAGCACTCTAGTGCTTCTCAATTTTCCGGTGTGAGACATTTAACAGAAACCTACACATAAAAAAGTAAAGTTGTAATATTTGTCTGTAAAAGGAGAATAAATAAATATAAAAAAGACATACCATTAGATTATTGAGTTCTTCAAATTTCTTCCGAAATGTTGAAAAATTATAGAGCCTTTGAAATAATAAACATACGAAAAAGATTCTAAGAGATCAACATTTATGAAAGTGAGGAGACTATATCACTATCAAGAATTTTAAGGAGCATGTCACGGGCTCCCTAGTGAGCACGTAGTCCCTTTACCAAATGCATATAACTCATACGGTCATTAGGTCATAGTGTCATACCCGAAATAAATTAATTAAACGGCACCATCAAATTATTATATTTTGTTCTGGCTAACATCATAAACCAATTGGATCTCGCCTCTCACTCTTTACGATTGAAAGGGATGCATCTTTCAAAAAACTACTCCCTCCGTCCCGTTATGATTGTCCCATTTTATCTTTTTGGTCCGTCCCATTAAGATTGTCCCATACCTTATTTGGTAAAATTTGTGTGGTTCTAAATCATTCTTACTTTATTCTTACTTTATCAATTCAATATCAACCACATAAACTCACTTTTATTAATAAACGTGCCACCCTCTCTTGTCCCAAACTTAGGGGGACGGAGGTAGTAATTATTTTCATTCTTTTCTTTTTGTTTCTGAAATTAAATAACTAATTAACATGATTAATTAGTTAATTAAAAGAATTTTCTTTTAAAAAGAACTTAGGACTCGGACCGAATGGGCCCTTTTCAAATAGGGCGGGTAATTAAGGTTCGGTTCCTATTTCGAAAATTGGTATACCCGGATCAAACCTACCCGTTAAATGGAACTGACAGTTCTTGAAAAATTATCAATTATCCGAACCGTGCCCACCCTTAGTAGTGATGTTAGATCTGATCTAATATGTTTAGTTTGGTGTAATCTAGTTTGATCTGTGTAGTCTGTTCAGGTCTTAATTTTTTTATCTAGTATGTTTAAATTTGATCTTATGTGTGGCTATAGTTAGTGTAAATAAGAATGTCCTTAATTTCATTTAGCCTAGTAGAACTTACAATCGATCATTGCGAGTAAAATTGGGATTGAAAGAAATTGTTAAATCAAATTATAATTGATGGCTTTCCCGATCCAGGGTAGTAGAAATCGAGAAGGAGAACTGAAAAGTGCTAAGTATAGATTGAGTAGAAAATTTGGCAATAAGCTTGTGCTCAAGAATAGTGACTCTTTTCCGCAAGTTGGAATGTGATAACAGTAATCTACTGTAGATATATTAGAATTCTCATAGAAACATGTTTAGGATTAGGAATTAATCAGTCTTCTTCTTTCATTTAACTATTAAATCAAGAAAACCCCTGACTCACGGGTAGCGAACTTTTGGAGAGCCGGCCCTAGGGGAAACCGTAGGCGGCCATCCTCAACCTCCTTCAAGATCCGATTTTCAACCTTTTCTTTTCAATCGGCAGAGAGTTTTGGAAGATAGTGACATTCTCTATGCAGTGAAAGATCGAATCAAAGGTTTTTCTATGCTTCCGCTTTTTTAAAATTTCTATTTTCGAGGATTTTGGTCCGGCTTCTTCATTGGCCGAGAATTTTGTCCGCTTTATGTGAGCGTGTGGTATGTTATTATCTTAGCAATGTCTAGAGGTTGTGTGTTTCTAATCGGCGTAATTGATCTGGAACATATTCATGGTTGGTAAAGACTTTTCAACCTTGTTGTTCCGATGTTGAAAATACTCGCCCACCACCTGAACCACCGCCTCGCTCTAGGAAGAAGAAGTTGATCAATTGGATCTCCTTTTCGGTGGCTGGTCAAACCGATGCTTCAGAAAATTTGCTCGACTGATTTTCCTTTGTTGGTTGCTGGTCAAACCAATTCTCCCTTTCCGGTGGCCAGTGAAACCAGATCTTTTATTTGTGATTTTTTATTTTCTCTTTGGAGTAGCAAGAAGAGCAACAAGGCTGTTAGATTAGACTACATTATTGCGGGGTTAGCGATCTGGAATGATTCATTAAATCTGTTCCGTTCTATGTCGTCTCATCCCATTGTAGCCTTAGGCTATTCATTCTCTTGTATCTTTGCTATCGTTTAATCATAAATTAGTTATTTGATTTTAAAAAAAAAGATTAGGAATTAATCATGTTAATTAATTATTTGATTTCTGAAATAATAAAATTGAATAAAGAGTAATTAATCATGTTGAGTTGCATACCTTTTAATCTAACTAATAGAACGAGATGAGTGATCTAATCATTTTAAGTTGTGAGGAAGAATTATAAAATATAATGATGTGATTCTCTAAAACAACTAATAATTTAGTGCTTCACTTAACTAGTTTTTAGGATACACTGTAAGGGGGCTACGTGCTCATTAGGGAGTCCGTGACACGCTCGCTAAAATTATTGATATCACTATACTACGACTTTGGCGCTTCTAATATACTACCTCCGTTCTTAAATAAGTGCAACTTTGCAAATTTTACACTATTCACATGTTCTACTTTGACTATATTTTATTTATTGATGTATCAATATATATTTTTGAAAAAAAATATTACTAAATTTGTCTCATTGTAAATTTTCAAAATCTGATTTTTTTTTAATTTTTTTACTAATAGAGAGTTATATATATTAATGGCCAAAGTTGTGCCTCGGCAAATGTGAAATATTGACTGTTGCACTTATTTAAGAACGGAGGTAGCTAGTATGACATTTACATAATGGGAATATGGGATTCAATATATGATCAAATATACTCACATATTTGAAGATATGCTAAAATAAAACGAAATTTAAAAAAATCTTCCTCAATTTTCTTGTTACAGGAAATGTTATACACTACTCTAGTATTCCATAGAGACTTAGCTTGCAGTAACAAGTATGTGAAGTCAAATAACAAACACATACAATATTAGTAAAACTAGTAATAATAATAATAATAGTAATAATAATAATAATAATAATATGATGAATTTTTGGCACTAATGTCCAAGTTATTCTCTTTTATTCATACCCTCTTCACAATTTTAGTACAAGTGTCAAGCCGCGGTCGCCATTAATGGAGCTCCAAGCTTCTAAAAAGAGTAATATAATTAGGGGGGAGAAGAGAAGTCTCCCTCAAAAGATGGAGGGAAACCTCTATAGGAAAAGGGAAAAGGGGGTACAACACTAACCTAACGGGCCGAAAAGGCCAAATGGGCCAAAATGGACCAGATGGTCTGACACGGGCCTTATTGATCAGGCTCCACAATGGAGGTAAGTAGAGGCTTCCGGAATAATAATAGACCGAGATAATATATCCCAACAATACTATATTATCACAATTAGTGTATTTATATAATATAATTATGTAATGCACTTATTGTTTAACTATACATACAATTAGTATATTTATAATATACAAATTATTACTAGTTAATTTAAATTAATTATATTGTAGTCTATCAAATGACACTTTGATGTCCTCGACTCTCAGCCCAATTTTTTTGGAATGAAAAGCGACTTACTTTGAGGTCACATTTATTACTAAAAATAATACAAAAAATGGCCAAAACAATGACAAATACATAAATTCTCTTTTATCATCATCTTCACGAGAGCGTGAACAGGGACGGATCCAGGATTTTGAGTCAAGGGGGGCGAAATTTTTCGTTAGTGTAGGGGGTGATTTTTTTGTTAGTGTAGCGGGGTGAAATTTTTTCCCCTAGTGTAGCGGGGCGAAATTTTTTTGCTACTGTAGGGCTGTGCGGCTATTTTTATTCAAAAAATGACATTAATACTTGCACATCCCGAACCGGCATTTAAATCTATTACATTCTAAGTTTAGACGATGACAAAGACATCAACCAATACATTTTTAATAATTTCTACATTGTTTAACCTCATGAATCGGTTATTGAATTGTAATTTTTGTCCACCAAGGAGGGTGGTCGTGAGTCATGACTCATGAGAAGTTTTCTTAATATTACAATAGTAGTATACTAGTATGTATGAGATTGTTATTTTTAGAATAATATGCACCCCACACACACACATGGTGCATATTATATTTTAATATTTTTATTAATTCTATAATAATTTAAAGTTTATTATCCATGCAGTAAATTATTTTTAGAAAGCAAGAAGTAAATGAATTATGTAATCTAATGTCTATAAATATTTATATTTTGGATTCATTTCACGTGATCTAAAAATTGTGTAATTAGTGTGTCTGGTATCTAAAATCTTGTACTTGTTATCTAATAAAGATAATTAAACATTACAAAACTAGGAATTCTTATATAATAAGTATCCTAAATCTTAAATAACGAGTTACTCTATTGTTTATTTGTTTAAGTTATGTAAATTATTTTAGATGTTTCTTCTTTTAAATCTCCAATTAAGTATTACATTATGTAAGACTATATACTAATTTTGAAAATTAAAAGCTAAGGGGGGCGAATAATATATAATTAAATTATGAAAGTTTTATGAAAATATTACATATATGGTAAAAAAAATTGAATGTCCAAGGGGGGCGGTCGCCCCCCGCGCCCCCCCTAAATCCATCAGTCTTAAAGTCTTAAATATCAATCTAATTGATATTATTGTGATTTCAAATAATATGAAGGATGACCAACACAATACTTCTATTTTGTGCCATAATCAATTGAGTTATCCGAGCAGTGATTTGATGCACAAAATATTGAAAATCATTTGAAAACCCATTAAGTGATACTCCGTATAAGGATTCTACAACGTCGTGATTTTCTAAGTTGCATGTTCACTTCACAAATTGATTGTTAGTCCATTCAATTCACGAATAAAAGTGAAGTTGAATCACTGGTATAAAACTGTTGACGATCTCAGATCAATATATAGTAGATTAACTAGTAAACAATAATATGAAGAAATTGAGAAGTAGAAGAATAATGAACAATACACGGACCAACTGTTGAGAGATGATAATCGAGGTGCTCTACGAGAATAATAGATGTGTAATAAATTGTGCATAGTCTTAGGCCTGTTCGAACCCCTTCTGCCTGTATTTATAGGGAGAAGTTCGAATCATCCTATTACAATTAGGAAACAGAGTGGGGCGTGCGTGTGAGCTTATTTTAAGCAGATAATTAAACAGCTTATTTCTCTCTCAACATGCAGTTAAAAGTCTTCTAATACTAAGACTAATTAATCAAAGATATTTACAATTAATTTGAACAAAATAAATAATGTTCTAATAAAAACTTCTAGAAATAATATTTTATACTATTAATTGATTAATGAAAACATTGGTCACACTTATACTAAACTTTACATTTGCAAACCACCTTGCTAAAGTTGTACACTTAGGGAGTGTTTGCAACTGCTTCTTCTTAAAAAAAAGCACTTTTGGAGATGTAAGGAAAAAGTGATTAGTAGGAAAAGTTGATAGTGTTTGAGAAAAAAGTGATTTTGAAAAGTAAAAATTGGTAATGTTTGATAAAATAAGTGCTTTTTGTGTAATAGAAAGGGGAAAAACACTTTTCACACGCAAGCCGAGAAAGAGTAAAAATTGGTAGTGTTTGGTAAATAAGTGCTTTTTTAAGCCAAAAGCTGAGAAGTGCTTTTTTTAAGTGATTGCAAACACTCTCTTAAGAGCGAGCACAATTTCTGGATAACTCAATAAAGGGGTCAAATTACCAAATTGGGGAAAAAGATGACGATTTATCAAATTGGCAAAAAAAAAAAACTCTAGACCTAAATCGGTAAAAAAAAACAAAGCTCTGGCAACAAATATGTCAAACTTTTGTTAGTGAGACATTGTAGTCCTCCACTTTAGAAGTCCCAATATTTAGTCCCCTAAATATTGCGAAATTGACATTTAGAATTCTTCTATTGTGATTTTATCTTGAAAATTGAATGACTAGAAATGTCAACGAGGGTGTTTGACAATCAGTGGTCGGATGTTAGTTGATGACCGGTTGAATGAGCACATTGATACTAGCGGGTTTTGTTAGTTGTTTTAACCACCCTATTTCATTAGCGATTTGAAGTAAAATATTTAGTAACTTAGATGTTTGTGATTAGTTGTTAAGATGTAAAACGACTATTACAAATATGAATTTAAAAGTATTTATATTTAACTTAACTTTATTTCTTTTATTTTTTAATATGTTTTGGAAAAAGTTTTTAAAATTATATTTACTTTTATTTTATATAACTAATACCACTATCATTTTAACGCATGTACATTTACACGAGCAGACATACATAAATTCATTATTTTTAGTATTAATATTTTAAATATGACTATTTTGTTAGTTTTTTTTAAAATGGTACTCCATATAAAATAGCAAAAATACTCATACTGATAAAATACTAAAAATATTCAGCGATTTTATGGAGTAAAATTTTTAAGTACCAGTAAAATTGTTAGTTCTCACAATATTTAGAGAACTAAATGTCGTAAATTCAGAAGTTGAGGACTAAAATTATCTCACTCACAAATTTTTATTATCATTGGAGCCTTATTATTTACCAATTTTTCTCCATAGGTTCTTTTTACCAATTTGGTAAACCACTTTTTTTTTATCAATTTAGTAATTTGGCCCAATAAAGAAATCCAACAACATTCAAATAAATACTTATTTACTTTGAAACATGCTCTATTTACACACATGGTAATTGTTTCATTCATTGAATCATACTTCGTATTATATATGTTGTATTCTATTATGTTTTAAGCCACTTTTATCTCATTGAAAAGATCCCTTAATGTTCTAAAACTCGTATAGATCAGAGACCATATATATACATATTTTATACATATGCATATACATATACGTACATACAAATATTACTCTAAGCAGATTAAGTATTTGACTTGATCATGTCTTGTTGTATCTTTTTACGTTTTAAGCCGCTTTAATGTATCTCTATGGAATATTCTTTAAAGTTATAAAACTCATATTGATACTTCATTTACAAAATATTGATTGATGAGTACTTTTTTCAACGAAGTTTAATTTCTCTGCAAATTTAATTTTGTTAAGGATAACTATGTGACACCCCTAAATCCATACTTGATATAGATGCTAAATATAGTAAGTGTAGAAAGAATTTCCAAAAACATTTAATCCAAGAGAGTTTAAATTGCAACAGAAGCATAATATTCAGTGGGTGTTACCGCCACATTCGGTTTTCACATAACCGAATGCACAGGCTAAACCACCATCCAAAAATAATTCAAATAGGGTTTACATATCCGGATGTAGAAACTGACACCACGGATTACTCCCGGGTGCTACGAATATTCAAAAATCGTTAATTACAATTTGGTAAAAGATTTGATATAACACTATTCAAAAGTAAATTTTACTACC
This sequence comes from Cuscuta epithymum, assembly GCA_945859915.1. Classification (NCBI taxonomy): domain Eukaryota; kingdom Viridiplantae; phylum Streptophyta; class Magnoliopsida; order Solanales; family Convolvulaceae; genus Cuscuta; species Cuscuta epithymum. The sequence goes on from CAMAPF010000020.1 coordinate 318,453, forward strand.
ACCACCAAACCAAACCAGTTACGGTAATCCAAATCCCGAATATATTCTCAAAATAGAGTTTAACAATTGTTCATAACATAATTCAATTCATACCAAAACAATCTTCATAATTCTCCAATCCAAAATAACTATTTTCCGAAAATTCACAATTTTGGCCATAGCAAACTGATTTGATAAATTCACCATAAATCATTCATTAAAAAATTCCCAGATCATTATATCCGTACTATAATAGCTGAAATATCCACAAAGTTTTAGAAAGAAACTCGAATCATAGCACAAACCCTAATTAATACATAACAGGGGCAAAATAGTAGTGTTGGTTGCAATAATCCTTACCCCGAGGCTAGCAACGAATCCTAAACGTCAAACCTAGCTTGAGGAATCGCTCACACGTCCCTAGGAAGTGATAGGGTCGAAGGATCACAATTTAGAAGAAAGAAATCCAGAAAACGGGTAAACGATGTGAATTAGGCAACAGACGCACTTACCGGAAGATTTGATTGTTTGATCTCGTCCTTGGCATAAAAAATCGTGTTGGATGTGTTAACATTAAAGAGATGGAAGAGATAGATCTTGAAGAGGCGGTCCTAGGATTTTTGGAATGAGGAAAATTGAATTAGGGATGTATTTATAGTGAATTTCCGAAGTTTTAGTCGGACTGGGATTAAATTAGGGACGCGCACCGTGCGTGCCTCCCACACACGCCGTGTGTGGTTGGCTGTAGCTATTTTCTCTTGATTTTCTTGCCACGCACGCCGTGCATGACCCCCAGACGTCCCGAACCTTAGTTTTTGATCTGTTTCTTCCCCGATTGGACCTCCCCTTGGTCCCGAACACCAAACCCAACATAATAAACTACCTAAATACCGTCTAAACGATACGAAACACGATTTTAATTATTTCCAAAATTCTCTCAAATTTTCGTGGTATTACATTCTCCCCCTTTAAAGGACGCTTCGTCCCCGAAGGTTAAGTCAAACAAAGCCAAGATGAAATGCTGAAGGAATTTCCTAATCAAAGAAGCTTGAGGTTTAGAATACTAGAAGTGTACCTACTTCATCATCTCACGTTTCTATGGGCTGCCATAGTTCTTAGCTCTTCTTACAAAGGAGAGATGCAAATTTCAGAATATTGGGAACTCCTAAAGATGCCCACCAAGTATTACCTAAGATCACTAGATATAGGATACTAGGAATATACTCATAACAATTCTCAAGTTCAATAATTCACAAGATATTCTAAGATAAGGAATACCTAGGATGGAGCAACCATTGGAAAAATTCCAATCAATTCACAAATTTCAAATCCAAGTCAAAACGACACAAGACACAATAGAGTCATCTCACAAGATCACACACACCAAAGCCTTAAAATTCATTCCTAATCAGATTCCTCAATGGAAATTTAAATTTCCATTTAAATTTTAGGGATATTACAAACTATGTATCATAATTGAGTCAAATGCATAAATGGTATCTTAAGTATTGGTAATGTTACATTTTGGTACTTTAACGCTTAAATGAATCAAAATGGTACCTTAGCTATAGAGAAATGTTTCGAATTGAGATTTTATTCAAATTTTTGACCAAAAAATCCTTCACAGTGATCATAATTTCATGTGTAGAGTCGTCCTATAGCGGCCATATGGACAAAAATAAGGTGAAGTAGACTTTACACATAGAATTCTGGCCGTCACGTGTGATTTTATTGTCGGAAATTTGAATAAAATATCAATTCAAAACATTTATGTATAGTTAAGGTACCGTTTTGGTTCATTTAAGAGTTAAGGTACCAAAATGCAACATTACCAATACTTAAGGTACCATTTATGCATTTGACCCATCATAATTATTCCCGATCAAAAGTCCATCGAGTAATGAACAAGTACAACACACATAAAAATGTTGGTGTGTTGTGTATATCCCAAGTGCTCAATATTCCTAAATTCTAAACTATGTAGAACCTCTAATCGATGATTTGTTCAAAGCATTGTTCACTGATCACCACTTTAATTAGACGATATTTCAAGCCTCAGGGGAAGATAATAGAGAAAAGAACCCATATACGGAATATTTTACATGGAGCGCTATATAGTTATCTTATACTACCTCCGTCCCATGGACAAGTTCCCACTTTCCTTTTTTGGCAGTCCCAACAAAAAGTTCTCATTTCCCTAAATGGAAAGTTATCCTACATCCAAACAGTGCAAAACAGTGCATAACAGTGTCGAAACAGTGCCAAACAGTGTCGAAACAGTGCCAAACAGTAAAATTTACCCCTCAGTAACTTTATTTTCTTAATATGTGTGAAAGTCAACCCGGGAACTTCTCCCTGGGACGGAGGGAGTATATTTTTATACACATAGAAGTGCATATAAACAAGAAAGTAATTTGAAAATATCATTCATTTACAAAGAGCTGCAAAGTGCAAACTAATTAATTGTGTGACACATTCACAGACTCAAAGTAAAATATTCTAGCTACGAATGTTCATGCTAAAATAGAAATTTCTATAAATTGCTAAAGATTTTTTTGCAAATGAATTTGAAAACATAGTCAATTCCTTGACTTAAAAAATGTGAAACTAAGAAAGAAATTAAAAATGTATGTAGGGTACAATAATTGTGATAGATACTAAATAAAGTTCTTTTGAAAAGGGCAAATGAAGACCTTGGGAATATTGACATTAAAAATGACATCATCCGTAAGAGGATTTAAATAAATTTAAGAGGCAAAACCTTTAGAAAATTATGGATAAGTCAATAATAAAAACAAAACAAACTATGTTTCTCGTGGAACGCAATAAAATATAAAAACATTTGATGTTAAGGAAATATTTGTGGATGCCCATTATCACATGTTGATTGGAAATATTTCTGGATGCCCATTATCACATGTTGATGTATATATAACATTTTCTAAAAACCGCTCTAGGCGTCCGATTAGTCCCCGCCTAGAAGCTAGGCGATGGCCGGGAGCCCCGATTTTAGGCTAGGCACTCTGACTAATTGATTTGGAGCCCATGTGAATTAGTTTGCCACCTAGGGCGCCTAGTTGCCCATTTAGAGTGCTTAATCGGCCGCCTAGGACGTCTAGATCTGTCAAACATTTTATTTTGCTTTTTTATTTTTGTATTCTAGGAAGTAGATGGACATTTACCAATGCATATGACGAAAGATACTTGTTGTAGATTAAGACAAGAACTATACATGTTTATATATAATCTTAAGTGTTATTAGAGTAGGTATAAAATATTATTAACCAAACATTCCAACCCAGCTGATTGTGAGGTTACCGTGCCTAGTGGGAGGTCTCGAGTTCGAAACCCGCTAGGCAAGTGTTCGAAACTCAATGGAGTGAGTTTCAACCCTGATTACTCCAGCTCTCCCAGGCCCCCTCCCACAGACCCCCTTGAGTAAAAAAAAGGTATAAAATATTATTAATGTGTATGTGTGTGTATTTTTCACACACAAACACAACATTACTTATCATATATATGCAAAAATTTTGCGAAAATTATAATTCGCATGTCTCCGACTTGTCCCCGCTTAGGCGCTAGACTGACGCCCAAATAACGCCTTTTAGAACATTGATATATAATGAAAATGAGAATAGTAATCCAAAACGTATTGATGAGTTTGGTGGTGTGCATGATTGAACAAAATTGATGGAAACAATTCAGTTTGCTTTTCTCATGCTTCCAAAAGTCCAAAACTCAAAAATTACAGAAGTCTTCTTTCTCCCAGGCAAGTACTTCCTTTCTCTTTATTGTTCTTTTCCATTTTCTTTAATTCTTTTCTCTTTAACATCAAATATTAAAAATTTATTTGTGATTTTACTTATCTTTATCTTTAACTAATTAAAATATAAATGAATTTACATTTTTTTCTTTACCAAATTATTACAAAATTTTTAATCCACATAAAATAAGTGTATTGTAATACATTTTATATTTTATTAATCTACATAAAAAGCATATTTTATTAATCCACATAATAATTGAATCTATTTTTTTTTATTCTCAATCAATGCATAACAAAAAGTTTATAAATCTAAATAAAATAAGTATATTCCATCATTCAGCTCCTAGACAATGAAATCACATCTTCCTTTGCGCAAGTTACATATTAATGTGCGCGAGTTACATCTAAATATACGTGAGTTACATCTTAATGTATGTGAGTTACACCACTGAATAAACTCCAACTATATCATTTTTATTGCCCTAATATTAAAAATAAAACATATTCACTATTTATAAAAAGTAATTAAGCTATTAGGATCAATTTTTCATTGTTTACATTGAAATCAATGTTTATAATATCTCAAACACAAAACAAAATCATTGTTCAACTTTCCAACAAGTTACATTCTGTATACACCCAAGTTACATTTGGCATCAACGTGAGTTACATTTGTAATAACATGAGTTACATTAAAAAATCAGCCCTCCTATTGAAACAAAAAAATGATCCCTTCTAAAAAATTATTTTTTATAGCCATGATATTAAAAACAAAACATATTCACATTTTACCTAAAACAATTGTGTAATTAGACTCTATTTTTTCATTATTTACATTGAAATCAATATTTGACAAGTTACATTTTGGATGAGCTTGAGTTACATTGATCAATAACGTGAGTTACACCATCTATGTTACTGAGACAAAAAAAAATCATTGTTCACCATGTACTGTTCACGCGATTTTTTTTTAAATTGTCCAAAACTACATGGTTTTGATACTGAGAGTACGGTGCTCATAGTGAGACAGTTGTATGGTATACAGACTGATATACTACGTACGAAGTATATGATTATTAAATAAAATACGGAGTACCAAGATTTTAAAAAAATACCATTTCGTACTCCTTGTTTTCCGTTCTAATAAATACACAAATGATATTTACGCATAGAACCACTCGTTCCATCTTCATATGCTGCACACTTTTTCAGTTTTTCTTTCTTTAAATTCTGATCTTGAACAGCCGGCGTGAGGTCCTCTGCCGGCGCCGGCGCTGCAACTCCCGATCCAGCTCCAAGCATGGACGCATCAAACGGCTCTGTATACGAGCCCTTGATGGGAAGCGCCGGGGCAGCTCCATCTTCCCACGTAGAGCACGAAACCAGCGAAGAGCTCGAGAGCATCCTCGTGGACACCGAAATGCCACGATGGCAGCGTCTCAAGCTCGCGGCGAGGGTCGAGTTGAAGCTCCTTTTCTACCTCGCCGCCCCTGCCGTTGTTGTCTACATGATCAACTACGTCATGTCCATGTCCACCCAAATCATCTCCGGCCACCTCGGGAATCTGGAACTCGCCGCCGCTTCCCTCGGCAACACCGGCATTCAGGTCTTCGCTTATGGTCTCATGGTATGCCAGCCCAAAATATACCTATGAAGTAATTGTGATGACAACTTTTTAACTAAAAATTGTTCAACATAACAAAAAACATTCTCAAAAAATTTCATAACATTTTCAAATTATCCTATCAGGAAAATTTAAGGTTTTTCCTATCTATCAATACCCAATTGGAGCTTAAAGATTTTCACCTTTCTTTCAGAGATTCTCTTTATCCTTCTAAATAAATTGCTGAAACTAGAGCTTTTCATCTGACACTAGATTGATTTATTTTTTTGTTTAATGAGTTGGTTAATAGTTGGGCATGGGGAGTGCAGTGGAAACACTATGCGGACAAGCTTTCGGAGGAGGGAAATACGAAATGCTGGGAATATACCTTCAACGATCGACCGTACTCTTGACTATCACCGGAGTTTTTCTTTCCGTAGCATATATCTTCTCGGAGCGGATCCTGGTATTCCTCGGACAGGCGCCGGACATAGCGTCGGCGGCGTCCCTGTTCGTGTACGGACTCATCCCTCAAATATTCGCTTACGCCGTCAACTTCCCCATCCAGAAGTTCCTTCAAGCGCAGAGCATTGTGACGCCGAGCGCTTACATATCCGCCGTCACGCTGGTGGTGCACGTCATGGTGAGTTGGGTCGCCGTCTACAAACTGGGCCTGGGCCTGGTCGGGGCGTCGCTGGTGTTGAGCCTTTCGTGGTGGGTAGTTGTGATAGCCCAGTTTGTGTATATAGTGAAGAGTGAGAAGTGCAGGAAGACTTGGACCGGGTTCTCAATCCAGGCCTTCTCCAGCCTCTGGGGATTCTTCAAATTGTCTGCTGCTTCTGCTGTTATGCTCTGTTTGGAGACTTGGTATTTCCAGGTTCTTGTTTTGCTGGCTGGATTGCTTGAAAACCCAGAGTTGGCTTTGGATGCTCTGTCTATCTGGTAAAATGACATCTTCTTTCCTTCAAATACATATTATTTTGATGTTTCTTCCAAGTCCTGAGAGCCATATTCGCCAGAGTAAATTAAGAAGTACATTGATCCTTCTGTGATTTGATAAAGAAATGCTTCTAAGATTTATGTAATAAAGAAAAAGGAAAAAGACAATTAATTTCACCTTCGGTGGCAGAGTTTATGGTTCACTGGTCCTGAAGTCCTTAAAGAGCAGCATGTCATGCATTGATTATGTCGGTTTGTTTTTTTTTTTTTCTGCCTTTTCTAAAAGTAATTATAAATTTGTTTACTGTTGTAGAATAGTTTGATTACTATCCCACATTTCAACAATGTTCTTGGAGGTTTGTGTAAAAAAATGATCTTGGGCTGTACTTAAAATTAGTGTTATGTTTTTTATTTGAAAACTTGCAGTATGACTATTTCTGGATGGGTATTTATGATATCAGTTGGATTGAATGCAGCAGCAAGGTGAGAACATATGTTTTTCTCCAGTGTTATGTATATCAACATATGAAACTGTCTGTTTATGTGAAGTAAAGTTGAATGTGATCTGTGATCTTTTATCAGTGTGAGGGTGAGCAACGAGCTGGGAGCAGGACACCCAAAATCAGCAGCATTTTCAGTGGTGGTTGTGAATGTTATCTCTTTTATCATCTCGGTGATTGCAGCCATTGTGGTTATGGCATTGCGTGATGTTATCAGCTATGCTTTCACTGAGGGGGAAGCTGTGGCCAATGTTGTTTCTGATCTTACTCCCTTGCTTGCTGTTACTCTTCTTCTCAATGGAATCCAGCCCGTTTTATCCGGTAACCATCACTAATTTCATGCCTCTTTGCATCTTTTACCATTCATTTCTTATATTATCTATTTGGCTAAGTTCAAGTCCTACAACTATTTTAGGGTTGCTTTAGTTATTTAAAATTTTGAGGAATTATTAGTAGACCTCTTTCAACCAAACAACTAATACTCAACTTTGTTGGTTGAGAAGGACATCTAGTTATAGGTTTGGTCATAACCATGTTCAAGATTATGAAATTGAGCCTTTTTTAATGTCGCGAAGCTAAGAGACATACGGATACACATAGAAATTTGCTACTAAGTCTTATCCCTATTTATTTTTGCGGTCTTCTATGTATGTCGTTATTTTTTTTGCCATGATTCATTACTAATGTCTTGCTCTAATAGTTTTGTTAAAAGATACACAAAATGAGATATAAAAAATCACAAACCAGTGAAATTTTCTAAAAATGTAGTTTCCCTCAATAGGAGTGCTATACTTTGATTACTTTCTTGACAGATAGGAGGAACTACTACTATCCTTGAACCATATTGCCACGAGAGTAAACAATTAGGCCATATTAATGCTTGATAATGCATTGTATGATATGACTTTTGGATAACAATATTGTATTTCTATTTAGAAGTGAAACATACTTATATTTAGAGGTCACATTATTTTTACCCACTTTTGCACTAATAAACATACTCCATTCATTCATTACATTATTACACCTCAATTTAACGTATGAAAATTTTGAAGGTGTGGCTGTTGGATGCGGATGGCAAACATTCGTAGCATACGTGAATGTGGGATGCTACTACATAGTTGGAGTTCCTGTAGGATCTGTTTTGGGCTTTTATTTCAAATTAGGGGCAAAGGTAATTTGGATATTTCCTTTCTCATCCCAAATATTATTTCACACCTACAGCAAAAAGAAATAGAGAGAAAGGTATTGTTTGGACTTTTTTGTGCAACGAACCAAATTTTGACCTGATGCCAGCTTTGGGTGCGTAGGGTTTATGGTCAGGAATGATTGGGGGGACCGTGATGCAGACCATCATATTACTATGGGTCACCTTTCGAACTGATTGGACCAAAGAGGTAACATGCTTCACGTTGGTAACTAGAGTTTTACTAGTCCTACTACCTCCTCTCCTCCATTTTCTCATTTTCCATTTTTTAACTAAATAATCTTTTCATTTCTAAATCTTCTTATCATATTTTTAATAATTTTTAAAATAATACATTATTGAACTAATCTTTTTGAATTTTTTCTTCATTTCATGACATGATTTCATATATTTTCATCATATCTTTAATAATTTATACTACCTCCGTCCCAATTTGATGGTACCACTTCTATCTCCATTAGTCAACACAAATCACTCTTAATCTCTTACTTTATGTATTAAATTTCAATCAAATTTAATCCAGGTGTTTGCGATTTTGTAAAGTTTTTAATGTAAATTCTGAATATGTAATTTTTTTTCCTAAAAATAATTTGAGTGCGGAAAGGGATTCGTTTGCTTTATCATCAGTCAAACATCGTAAACCACAATAGTATCATCAAATCGGGACGGAGGTAGTATTTATTTTCACTATTTATAATCTGACTCACTTTCAAAGTGGAAGATCTCAACGTTAGGGAGGTAATATTTTTTGCTTGAATACAGTCCTTCACTTGGTAGGTAAACCCGAACCCCCTGTTGTTGTTTTAATTCTTTATTGGCATTTTTCGAAATTTACATGATTGTATAAGCTTAAAACTGTTTACTCCATATGGGTCTCTTTTTATCTTTCCCACAAGGGTCCAATACTTCTTTCTCATTTTAGGAAAGGTTGTATTTTTACTTCGTTTCTACATACAATTTCATTTGCTTAATCAGAAGAATACTTTGTGACTTTAAAGAGTAATATGCTACTCTGTATATAACCTACACGAGTACATGTTAGGGTTGGAAAATTCTTCTATTCATAACCAGAACAGAATTACAATAGGAGGAGCAACTCTCTCACTCAACTATTACAAAAAACCAACCCTTTCATACACTCACTCTATGTGTATCACTCTCACTACTTTTCTCTCCGATTTTTGATACATTTGATCAAGCTAGAACCACCCTATTTATAGGGAAATGCTGGGAGACAATTGCATGCAGCCCATATAGCATCCCATGCCTTCCCATGCCTTCCCATGCCTTCCCATACCTTTTAATTGATGGAGGATGGAGCTTCATGCCATGGAGTGGGTGTGTGTATGGGAGCTGCATCAATCCTACAAATCTCCCCCTCCAGCTTTTTCCGTAATTCTCTCATTCCAATGATGCTTGTACATAGCTTGTGCTTCTCGTGTGGCACCACTTTAGTTAGCATGTCGGCCGCATTTTTGTTTGTGTGTATCTTGGAGAGCTTTAGTTCATCTTCCTCAATTGCTTCTCTAAGCCAGTGATATCGAACATCGATATGTTTTGTGCGTGAATGATACATTGAGTTCTTGCTAAGATCCATAGCACTCTGACTATCACAATGAATGATGTACTCCTCTTGAGGAAAGCCCAACTCTTGGAGAAAACGTTTCAGCCACTTGAGCTCCTTCCCGGCTTCAACGGCGGCAATGTATTCAGCTTCTGTCGTAGACAATGCTACACACCTCTGCAACTTGGACTGCCATGAGACGGCTCCCCCTGCTAGTGTGAATATGTAACTTGAAGTAGATTTTCTACTATCAAGATCTCCAGCCATATCAGCATCTGTATAACCTTCCAAGATTGGTTTCGCTCCCCCGTAGCACAAGCATAGCTTTGATGTACCCTTCAGATACCTAAGTATCCATTTGACACCTTCCCAATGTTCTCTTCCTGGATTTGACAAGTACCTACTTACAACACCAACCGCGTGAGCAATATCAGGTCTTGTACACACCTTTGCATACATCAAACTTCCTACTGCTGAAGAGTAGGGTACTGCTTTCATCATCTCCTTTTCTTTCTCAGAAGAAGGACAACTTTCCTTACTCAACTTGAAGTGATTGGCTAGCGGAGTGCCTACAGGTTTGGCATTATCCATGTTGAACCTTTTGATCACGCGTTCAACATACTCTTCTTGTGATAAGAACAACTTCTTTGCCTTCCGATCACGAACAATTTTCATGCCCAAAATTTGTTGCGCCGGGCCTAAGTCTTTCATATCAAAAAACTTAGACAAATCTTGCTTCAAGTTGTTGATGAGGGACACATCTTGGCCTACTATCAGCATATCATCCACATAGAGCAGAAGGATGATAAATTTTCCATCTGGGAACTTCTTCAAGTACACGCAATGGTCTGCCACTGTTCTCCTGTATTGGTGTTTTATCATGAATGAGTCGAACTTCTTGTACCATTGCCTCGGGGCTTGCTTGAGGCCGTAGAGGCTCTTCTTTAACCTGCAAACAAGATGTTCTTTCTTTGGAACTTGGAAACCTTCGGGTTGCTCCATGTATATTTCCTCTTTCAGATCACCATGGAGAAATGCTGTTTTCACATCCATCTGTTCAAGTTCAAGATTTAGACTGGCAACCAACCCGAGTACCACTCGGATCGACATCATCTTCACAACCGGCGAAAAGATCTCATCAAAATCAATTCTTCTAGGATTGCTGCAGCTCCCATACACACACCCACTCCATGGCATGAAGCTCCATCCTCCATCAATTAATAGGTATGGGAAGGCATGGGAAGACATGGGAAGGCATGGGATGCTATATGGGCTGCATGCAATTGTCTCCCAGCATTTCCCTATAAATAGGGTGGTTCTAGCTTGATCAAATGTATCAAAAATCGGAGAGAAAAGTAGTGAGAGTGATACACATAGAGTGAGTGTATGAAAGGGTTGGTTTTTTGTAATAGTTGAGTGAGAGAGTTGCTCCTCCTATTGTAATTCTGTTCTGGTTATGAATAGAAGAATTTTCCAACCCTAACAAGTGGTATCAGAGCCAGGTTAATCCAGAAACCCAGATTTCTTCATTCTGCCCGAATTTTTGGTCAATTTTTTTTTCCAGAATCTTGTTTTGAGGCCACCATTAGAAAGCTCTCGTTCTGAGGATTCCAAAAATATATTTTTCGGAATTTTCGACCACCGGAAGGCCTCCAAACGTCCGGTCAAAGTTTCTCTCTCCTGCCAGTCATAGCCGCTACAGTACTCCAGTCCGGCAGCAACCTCACCGGAGAAGAAGACCAGTCAGCACGCCACGTCATCGCCACGTCATCGCCACGTCATCGCCCAGTCAGCGCCACGTCACCGACAGCCGACCTGCTGGACCACCTGCTGTGCCACGTCATCTGACACGTCATCTGCCACGTCATCAACACGTCACTGTCCAGGTGGTGCCACGTCATCAGTCTGGTTGGCTGCCCACTGGTTTGAGCCAGAACCGGTCCGGTTCGGCTTGTGGTTCAATACTCCGGTTCACGCTCTTCCCGGCCGGTTCTTGAAGAGGTGAGACCGGTTCCCACCATTTTCGGCCATTCCGGATTCAACGGTGTGCTCCGTTTGGGCTAATTCAGCTTCCAAATTGAGGTACGGGAATAAGTGTACATATTTATCATGGAAAAGTCATCTTCGGATACAATGATTGCGCTCACTTCCACAAATTACAACTTGTGGAAACCACGGATGGAGGATTTGTTAAATTTGAAAGATTTAGCAGATCCTCTTGATAATAATGGCGTCAAACCAGATAAAAAGACGGATGAAGAATGGGCTAAGATGAACAGAAAAACTGTCGCACAAATCCGACAGTGGATTGATCATAGCGTGTTCCATCATGTTTCTCAAGAGCAAAGTGCTCACACACTATGGGAGAAACTTAGTAACATGTACCAAGCAAAAACTGCTCGGAATAAAACGCTGTTGATGAGACGATTAGTGAACCACAAGTTACGTGGTGGCATTTCTGTGTCGGAACACACGAGCCAGTTCCAGGATCTTGTGAATCAATTGAGCACCACCGGATGGGTCCTCAAAGATGAAGAACAAGCAATACTTTTGCTTAGCTCTCTACCTGATAATTGGGAGACTCTTGTTGTTACTCTCAGTAATTCTGCCCCAAATGGTACCGTGACTATGCAGATGGTCACGGACGCCTTGATGAATGAGGAAGCACGAAGGAAGGAAGCTGGGACTGATCAGTCTTATGCTCTCGTCTCAGAAACCAGCAGGCGAGGGGGAAGCAGAAATGGAGGTAGAGGACGAGGTCGAGGCAGAGGCAGAGCTCGAGGTCAAAGTAGAGGGAGATCTCAAGCTCGAGGAAGATCAGCCGAGCGGGGAAAGTCCGTCGATACCAATACTTGGTTCGAGGGCTATTGCAACCATTGTGGTCATTACGGGCACAGAAAGAGGGAATGCCGAAAGTTTCTACGGGAGCAGCCTCAGACGAGTCAAAGTTCAAGCAAGGAAGATGGTGAGACCATGGTCACCATGGCACCGGACATTGCACTTGTTACTTGCGGAGAAGAAGCATGCCTACACGTAGGTACGCATGATATTGAGTGGGTGATTGATACCGCTGCATCATTTCACGCCACTCCGCACCAAAGTCTATTTGCAACTTATAATTCCGGAGACCATGGTGCTGTGAAGATGGGAAATACGAGTTTCTCAAACATTGTTGGCATTGGAGATGTGCACATTCAAACAAGTGTTGGTTGCACACTTGTGTTGAAAGATGTTCGACATGTTCCAGATCTGAGATTGAATCTTATCTCAGGAGTTGCTCTGGATCGTCAGGGGTATGAAAGCCAGTTCAAAGAAGGTGCGTGGAAATTATCTAAAGGCTCTATGATTATTGCAAGAGGTCATATCTGTGGTACTCTTTACAAAACCCATGTAAAGTTGTATCCTCCAAGTCTCAATGCTGTTCAAGGAGAGACATCACCAAATCTGTGGCACCGGAGGTTAGGCCACATGAGCGTGAAAGGACTGACAACTCTTGCAAAGAAGGAAGCAATCTTTATTGATAAAGATGTCGCTCTGGATCCCTGCGATCACTGTCTATTTGGGAAACAACATCGAGTTTCTTTCAGTTCCACTAGAAAGAATCATTCTGAAATACTCGATCTTATCCACACTGATGTATGTGGACCCATTGAAGAGGAGTCACTTGGAGGCAGCAGATATTTTGTGACATTCATTGATGATGCGTCACGAAAGGTATGGGCTTATTGTCTCAAATCTAAGGATCAAGTATTTGATCGCTTTAAAATATTTCATACTATGGTAGAAAGAGAGACAGGAAAGAAGCTAAAGTGCCTTCGTTCTGACAACGGAGGCGAGTACACTTCCCGGGAGTTCTTAGCATATTGTGCTGAACATGGAATCAGGCATGAGAAGTCGGTGCCACGGACCCCACAACACAACGGTGTAGCCGAAAGAATGAATCGAACTATTGTGGAGAAAGTTCGGTGCATGCTCAGTATGGCTACATTACCAAAGCCATTCTGGGGCGAAGCTGTGTTGACAGCTTGCTATCTTATAAACAGGTTGACGTGCACTTTGTCGTGGTGTGCACTCAAAGTAATAATACAATACAACACAAATACGTAGTATAGTGAAGTAAGGTTCGTATCCACAGGGAAAGGAATACTTTTCTTCTTACGGAGATAGATAAGTAACAATAAGGGGGGTTTATATCTGGTGGATGAACTTTAAATTATATTTAAACACGAAGATGAACGAGTTATGTGGTTTAATTAATGAGAAGAAGACTTGGCTTTGCTTTTATCCACTTAATGAAATGTTCGTCGATCCCGGTTATATCTTTAACTATCTTCCTCTCGAATACTCAATCGAGGAGTATATCCAATTCATCGAGGGTAGTTATTAATAACGAGACGCGTTCATTAATAAAACTTACTACCGAGTTAATATAGAACACGCGTCGTATATTCACTCGATAGTAGCAATAAAATCAAGATGAAAACGATTGAGATTGATAACCTCAACACAAGCGGTTTATTGGTTTAATCAATATAATTAATTCCCCTTGGTTTATTAACCATGAAACGCATGCATTAATAACCCAAGTTTACTACCGCGAAAGGACCGAATTAATAACAAGCGTATTAATCGACCGATTCTAGTAATAATTAATATATGAAACAAAACTAGTTGATCCTTTAAGTAATGTTCAAAATATTAATATGAAATATGAATAGGAATTAATTAATACTCAAGGAAGAATATTAAAGAAGATGAATCCTACTATAGTTAATATCAAGATGTTAACTAATTGTCATCTTGGTAACACTCCCCGATATTAACGTAGAGGAAGAAATAACTATTACTATAACTAATGTCAAGATGTTAACTAATTGTCATCTTAGTAACACTCCCCAACATTGATATAGAAATAGTATTTAAAGAAAGAATTAATATTCAAGGAAGAAGATTAAAGATAATAACTCACAACTTACAAATTCATTAAGCTTCAAAGTAGCAAAACCAAGATGGAAGAGTTTAGCTCCTCATATGGAGACTAAACATGATGAAAAATATAAAGAAAGAACTTCTCTAAACTGAGCTAAGAAGTATATGTGAATTGGTGATCTTCTTGTGGAGGAAATGGGGTGTATTTATAGGCTTTTTAGGCTTGCAGGGTCGTGTACCCGATCGGGTTTTCAGCCCACTCGATCGGGTACCATATGTGGCTTCGGCGAAGCTGAAAAATGGGGTCATACCCGATCGGGTCTGTCGGTCACCCGATCGGGTATGGACACCCGAACGTGTTAAAATCTTCCCGCATGATGCCTTGTTCCCGGATTTGATTTGATTCGAAATTTCAGGAGGGTACCCGACCGGGTATAGGTCATACCCGATCGGGTACAGACCAAAAACGAGATCTTCAATCTTTTTCTTGCATTCTTGCACCTTCCTTGCACTGGTGATGTTCTCCTTTGCTCCTCTATCCTTTGGAATGCCGATTGTTGTTCGGTCCGGAAAGCATCAAATTGGAGGTCCCTTGCTTGTTGCTCCGCCCGGTATTGGCCTATCTCTTCTTGAAGTTGGGTAAATTGCCTACCCATCTTTGTGTAATCGAGGCTCATGGTTTGGAACCCGGCAAGGAGGGATTGTTGACCCGCCAAGAGTTGTTGGAAAAAGTCTTGGGGTGGCGGGTTTTGAGGAGGGTCGGGAAGAGCATTGTGGACATCTTCATGTCCTTGATTGTCGGCTTGATCGGGATGATGCTCGGGTTGTTCTTCGGGTGGGTTGGCTTGATCTTGGAGGTGGGGTGGAATGTTGTTTGGGAGGAGGTAATGGGGGATCTCGAATGTGGCCATCCTATACCTAAGCTTAGGCAATTCATCACAAGGGAGGGGGAAATATTTGGTGGGTTCAGGGTATTTCATGTGCCACCGATAGCGTTGGTTTCCATTGTGGTCCTTGTTGCCCAAAGAGATCAAACCCGCATTGGACAACCAACCAATGTGCATTAAGCAATCGGGGTGAATTGGAGCATTGTCCGTATAACCGAATTTGCTCACTAAGTGCATCACAACCCCCCCAACCACAATATTCCCGGTCTTCTTACATGCTTCCTTCATGTGATCCCACATCAAATTGCAAAGATTATATTCCGTGGGTCTATGAAAAAGGGCTAGAGTGAGTATGGCCACGTCCCCCATCCGAGTATGGTGATTGTTGGGGCGACCAAGTAAAGAGTTGCACAAGAACTTTAGGAACATCCGGAGAAGAGGATGTTGAACGTGACTAATGGATAGTTTAGACGCGTTCACCTTCCTTTCTCCGGTCATTTTGGCCCATAAGGTGTGCCCGTCAAGTGTGCTCTCCGGTATCCCCCTTTCATGGGGTGCGGGGATGCCGAAGTGTTCCGCAAACTCACGTCTCGTAATTGAGTATTCGTTGTTTAACCAACGAAACGTGAGCTTGTCGTAGAGGAACTCCGCCGGGTCATCATGTAGGACAATTTTGACCGAACTCATCACCTCATAAATCACTTTGTCAACACAATTATACTTCATATCAAAAATCAAATTCATCTCCAACCTATCAAATAATTCCCTCATTCCATCCAACAAGCCTAGTTGTGTAAGAGCTTTATGACATAGGAATCTAGAAGGAACTACTTGCCTTTTGATGATGGCCATAAATCGTTTGCGGTGATCTCCCGGCCCAAAGCGGATGGTCTCATACCCCGGAATTGGTCCTCTAGCATTGGAGCTCTCTGGTTGACTTCTTTTTGGTGCCATTTTGCCCAAATTTCAAGCTTGAATTCGGATTTGGGGGTTTTTGGGGTAGGGTTTCGGATTTTTGGGGAGAGATGGAGATGTGGTGATTTTTGGGTATGAGGTTGGAGAGGGTGGTGAGAGGAGTGTTTTGATGGTGGTATGAGAGGATTTGGTGGAGTGTTGGGTGAGTTATGGGAGCTTGAAGGTCCGAAAATGGGGGATTTGGGAAGAGGGGTTCGCGATTTGGAAGTTTGGGGAAGATGAAATGGCCGAAATTGGGGTGAAATCTGATTAAAATCCCGTGTACCCGATCGGGTGACTCGAATACCCGATCGGGTATTTTAATTCGAAAGTAACTTTTGCTTTCCAGAGTATAGTACCCGATCGGGTGACTCGAATACCCGATCGGGTAAATTAATTCGAACTGAGTTATGGTTTTTCAGAGTATCTCACCCGATCGGGTGACTTGAATACCCGAACGGGTATCATGTCGATTTTTTAAAATAAGCTCCAGGGGTTCTCACCCGATCGAGTTTGGGGGTACTCGATCGGGGAATTTAATTCGAAAGAAACTTTTTAAATTTCCTTATTGTACCCGATCGGGCCTTATGGGTACCCGATCGGGGACCCTCTTGAAAATTTTCCAGCTCCTCGATCGGGTCTTCTGAAGGATCTTGTTTTCCGTATGTACCCGATCGGGTATGGTTATGGTGCCCGATCGGGTATCCTTCCCTGGGAAGTGTTTTTGTCAAGTTTTAATCCTTTTTTAGCGTGGATCCGATCGGTTAAGTGATGAAGACCGATCGGAGGTTTTCCAGGCTTTCAAAACATGGTTTTCCCTCATTTTTCTCTTGAGAATTCTCCCCCATTTTCTCAAAGTTGACATTCAAAAGCAAGAATTTGAAAAGAAAAGAAGAAAAATGCGTACCTTGACTTGGGTTGCCTCCCAAGAAGCGCCTTAGTTAACGTCGTGGCACGACGCCATAGTTATGTTCATCCTTCATAGATTGGATCGAAGAGATCCATGCATTCAATGCTCTCTTTTTGGAAGCCCTCAAGGAATGGGTTGAGTTGATGTCCGTTAACCTTGAAGATTTTATCGGTGTCTAGGCTTTTGATCTCAACAGCTCCGTGTGAGTAGACTTTGACCACCTCGAATGGTCCTTCCCATCGTGATCTCAGTTTACCGGGTAAAAGACGGAGGCGTGATCGGAATAAAAGGACTTTATCTCCAACTTGGAAGTCCTTCCTTATTATCATTTTATCATGCCATACCTTCGTCTTTTCTTTGTAGATGGCGGCATTCTCGTAGGACTCAAGTCGAAGCTCCTCTAGCTCTTGGAGTTGTAGCTTTCTTTTCATCCCCGCTTGCTCCATATCAAGATTGAATGTTTTTACCGCCCAATAAGACTTATGTTCGAGTTCGACCGGGAGGTGGCAAGCCTTCCCGAACACAAGCCTATAGGGAGACATTCCAATTGGTGTTTTGAAAGCGGTTCTATATGCCCACAAGGCATCATCCATGCGAAGACTCCAATCTTTACGGTTAGGATTCACCGTCTTTTGGAGTATAGACTTCAACTCCCTGTTCGAGACCTCGGCTTGGCCGTTTGTTTGTGGGTGGTAGGCGGTGGAGAGCTTGTGGGTGACGCCATATTTCTTTAACAAGGCACTCACAGTTTTGTTGTAGAAGTGTGTGCCCCTATCGCTTATCAAGATGCGTGGGACTCCAAACTTTGAGAAGATGCGGGTTTTGAGAAAGTCCGCAACTACTTTGGCATCATCGGTCTTTGTGGCTTTTGCTTCCACCCATTTTGAAACGTAGTCCACCGCTAAGAGAATGTATAGATTTCCGTGGGAATTAGGAAAGGGTCCCATGAAATCTATTCCCCAAACATCAAATATCTCCACATAGAGCATAGGAAGTTGCGGCATCTCATGTTTTCGAGAGATGTTACCCATGCGTTGGCAATTGTCACAAGATTGACAAAAGACATGGGCATCTCGAAATAAGCTTGGCCACCAAAAACCGCATTCAAGTACCTTCATGGCCGTTCGCTTTCCTCCAAAGTGGCCACCACATGCATGTGAGTGACAAAAGGCAAGAATGGATGCTATCTCTGTCTCGGGGATGCATCTTCTAATGACTTGATCTTTGCAATGTTTCCACAAGTATGGTTCATCCCATACGTATTGTTTTGCATCGTGTTGGAGCTTCTCTCTTTGAGCTTTAGAGAAGCTTGGCGGAAACCTGTTTAGAACAAGGAAATTAACAATGTGAGCGTACCAAGGGCGAATTTCCTTAAGAGAGAAAAGAGTCTCATCGGGAAATTCCCCTCGGATATCATCTTTGACATGATCATTTCCTTCATCAAGGACTAAACGGCTCAAGTGATCGGCCACCAAGTTCTCCATGCCCTTCTTGTCCTTGATCTCAACATCAAACTCGCTCAAGAGTAGTATCCACCGAATCAACCTCGGTTTGGCCTCCTTCTTTGTCATTAAAAATCTAAGAGCCGCATGATCGGTGTAAATGATCACTTTGGTTCCAAGTAAGTATGATCTGAATTTTTCAAGTGCGTAGACGACGGCCAACATTTCTTTTTCGGTGGTGGCGTAGTTGCGTTGAGCATCATTGAGTGTGGTGGATGCATAGTAAATCACATGAGAAGCTCTTCCCACTTTTTGGCCCAAAACGGCCCCGACCGCATAGTCGCTAGCATCACACATGATCTCAAATGGAAGAGACCAATCGGGAGCTTGGATGATAGGTGCGGTCACTAGCTTTTCTTTCAACGTATTGAAGGCCTTCTTGCATTCTTCGGAGAAGATGAATTCCACCTCCTTTTGCAAAAGAGTGCATAAAGGAGATGCAATCTTTGAGAAATCTTTGATGAATCTCCGGTAGAAACCTGCATGTCCAAGGAATGACCGTATTTCTCTAACGGTGGTAAGATAAGGGAGTGATTGGATGACTTCAACTTTGGCCTTGTCAACCTCTATCCCTTTGGATGAGATTACATGGCCTAGAACAATTCCTTCTTCCACCATGAAGTGGCATTTTTCAGAATTCAAAACAAGGTTTGATTCTAAACAACTTTTGAGCACAAGGGAGAGATGATATAAGCATGAATCAAATGAGTCCCCATGGATTGTGAAGTCATCCATGAAAACTTCCATAAATAGCTCAACATACTCGGAGAATATGCTCATCATGCATCTTTGGAAGGTGGCGGGTGCGTTGCAAAGTCCGAATGGCATACGTCGATAGGCAAAAGTGCCAAATGGACAAGTGAATGTTGTCTTCTCTTGATCTTCAGGGGCTATGGGTACTTGAAAGTACCCGGAATAGCCATCAAGGAAGCAATAGAATTTATGCCCCGCAAGTCTCTCAAGCATTTGATCAATGAAGGGTAAAGGAAAGAAATCCTTTCTAGTTACCGCGTTGAGGCGACGGTAATCTATACATACCCTCCATCCATTTTGAATTCGGGTGGGCATAAGTTCTCCATGTTTGTTCTCCACCACCGTGACTCCGGTCTTCTTGGGAACAACTTGGGTTGGACTAACCCACTTGCTATCGGATATGGGAAAGATTATCCCCATTTGGAGAAGCTTGATGACCTCCTTTTTTACCACCTCCATCATAGGTGGGTTCAATCTCCGTTGTGGTTGGCGCACGGGTTTGGCTTCATCCTCCATCAAGATGCGGTGCATGCAAGTAGATGGACTAATGCCTTTAATGTCGGCTATAGTCCATCCGATTGCAAGTTTGTGCTCTTTAAGCACCGCAATTAGCTTCCTTTCTTGCTCCCCGGTCAGTTTGTTTGAGATTATGACCGGTAATGTTTCTTTTTAGTGGGAATGCTCTTGACCCCGGTGGCATAAGTGGAAGTTGGAAATGGTTATCCAACTCCACCATCATGGCTTGCCTATTGGGGGTCAAAGCAAATTCTAAAGAATTTTCCCCGAGGTCATTCTCAATTACACTTAGTAGGTCATCCTCCCCATTCATTTCAAAAGTATTTTGCACAATGGGATCTATAACATCAATGGCAAATAGAGAATGATTTTCATTTGGGTATTTCATGGAGTCGTAAATATTGAATTCAACTTTATCTCCATCAAATTCCAGAGTTAAAGATCCGCTAAAAACATCAATTTTAGCTCTAGCGGTCTTTAAAAATGGCCTTCCTAAAAGGATAGGAACCGCATTCTTGTCATTTTCCATTTCTAAAACATAAAAGTCGGCGGGAAAGATCAAATTGTCTACCATAACTAGTACGTCTTCGACAATACCTTTAGGGTAGGCGTTTGATCTATCCGCAAGTTGGATAACCACTCCGGTTTCGTTTAAAGGGCCAAGCTCAAGTGCTTTATACAAAGAATAAGGAATAACATTGATTGATGCTCCTAAGTCTAGCATGGCCTTTGAAAACGTAGTGCCGCCCAACTTACAAGATATAGTGAACATTCCGGGGTCATTGTATTTCTTTGGGAGTTTCTTTTGAAAGACTGCAGAAACACGTTCACTAACTTGGACTTTTTGTTTTCCATTGAGTCTATGTTTTCTTTTTATTGTACAAAGCTCTTTGAAAAATTTTGCAAATCTGGGAACACCCTTTATTAAATTAAGAAGAGGAATATTTACCTCACACTTGGAGAATGTCTCGTAGATGTCCTTGTCTTTGTCCACCCTCCGTGTTTCCCTTAGAGCTTCGGGAAATGGTGCCTCCACTTCATGAATAACCGGGGATGGAGTTGAAATGTGAGCTTCCCCTTCCTCCGGTTGAGCTTTCTCCACAAGCTCTTCTTCCTCTTCCTCGCCAATGTGGCTTTTGGCTTTCTCCTTGGCAATCACCAATTCTTTGCCACTCCTTAATGTCACCGCATGGGCTTGTTGCCTCGGATTCGGCTCCGTTTGAGATGGAAGCTTTGTTGAATCCTTGGCTTCAAGCCTACTCACCGCACTTGAGATTTGGCTCATTTGATTCTCAAGGTTTTGGATGCTTGATTTTGTCTCATGTTGGAATTGAACCATGTTTTGTTGCATGGTTGAGACATTTGAGGTGAGTGCTCGGATCATGTCTTCGGTGGACATAGTTGAGCCTTGGCCTTGGGGTTTAGAGTACGGTTGTTTTGGAGGGAATTGATTTTGTGGAGGGTTATTTTGTGGTGGGTTTCCTTGCGGATTCCCATATCTCAAATTGGGATGATCTCTAAACCCGGGATGATAAGTGTTGCCGTAAGAATCATACCTCTTTTGGTTTGGGAACCCCAAAGCGTTGACCTGCTCGGGGTTTTCTTCTTGAAGGCTCGGGCATGCATCGGTGGGATGGCCTTGTTGTGTGCAGATGCCGCAGACCTTGACTTCTTGGGTTTTGGAATTTAAAAGAAAATCCTTTACCAAAGAAGTCAAGCCGGCAACTTGACTTTCTAGAGATGATGTTGATTCGGCCGCCATGACTCTTTTTGTTGATGACCGCCCGTTGTGATATCTACAATTCTCGGCCAACTCCGAGATAAGATTCATAGCTTGAGAAGGAGTCTTGTTAACGATCCCTCCTCCACATGCGGCATTAATCATCCGTCTATCATCATTGCAAAGACCATCATAAAAGTATAGGATGAGGTCTTGCTCCGAATAGCCATGATACGGACAGCTTGCACAAAGTTTCTTGAATCGTTCCCAATATTCATAGAACGATTCATCATCTTTTTGCTCCACATTGCTTATTTGCTTTTTTAGAGATGAGGAGACAGAGGCTGGATAGTACCTTTCGAGGAAAGCTTTCTTCATGGCCGCCCATGTATCTATACTTCCCGAAGGAAGATAGAATAGCCAATCTTTTGCGGTATCTTTGAGGGAGAATGGGAAAGCCCGCAATTTGATTTGTTCCTCGGTGACTCCATTAGGACACATGCTTGTGCATACGACATGGAATTCCGAGAGGTGTTTATTTGGATCTTCCCCTCTTAAGCCATGGAAGGATGGCAAAAGATGAATGAGCCCAGATTTCAGCTCAAATGTATTACCCTCGTTGAGTGTGGGGAAGGTAATACACAACGGTTGTTGGTTCAAGTTCGGAGCTGTGAGCTCCCTTAACGTTCTTGTTTCGAGAGCCATAGTTGTTGGTTCTTCAGGCTCGCTAGAATAAGAGCTAGTACTTGATGAATCTCCCGAGTCGGTATTTGAGAATTTATTTTTCAACCGCTCGAAAGTTTGCTCTATTTCGGGGTTTGATTGGTAGGTGATTTCGTTTATAGAACGATATCGGACCATATACTTCACAAAGTTCAGAAATAGAAAAATAAGAACTCTTTATATTTTTGGTTAATTATTTTTTTTTTGATTTTTCTTGAAATAAAATAAAAAGAAAAATAATTGCCTTTCCCCGGCAACAGCGCCAAATTTGACGTGCACTTTGTCGTGGTGTGCACTCAAAGTAATAATACAATACAACACAAATACGTAGTATAGTGAAGTAAGGTTCGTATCCACAGGGAAAGGAATACTTTTCTTCTTATGGAGATAGATAAGTAACAATAAGGGGGGTTTATATCTGGTGGATGAACTTTAAATTATATTTAAACACGAAGATGAACGAGTTATGTGGTTTAATTAATGAGAAGAAGACTTGGCTTTGCTTTTATCCACTTAATGAAATGTTCGTCGATCCCGGTTATATCTTTAACTATCTTCCTCTCGAATACTCAATCGAGGAGTATATCCAATTCATCGAGGGTAGTTATTAATAACGAGACGCGTTCATTAATAAAACTTACTACCGAGTTAATATAGAACACGCGTCGTATATTCACTCGATAGTAGCAATAAAATCAAGATGAAAACGATTGAGATTGATAACCTCAACACAAGCGGTTTATTGGTTTAATCAATATAATTAATTCCCCTTGGTTTATTAACCATGAAACGCATGCATTAATAACCCAAGTTTACTACCGCGAAAGGACCGAATTAATAACAAGCGTATTAATCGACCGATTCTAGTAATAATTAATATATGAAACAAAACTAGTTGATCCTTTAAGTAATGTTCAAAATATTAATATGAAATATGAATAGGAATTAATTAATACTCAAGGAAGAATATTAAAGAAGATGAATCCTACTATAGTTAATATCAAGATGTTAACTAATTGTCATCTTGGTAACACTCCCCGATATTAACGTAGAGGAAGAAATAACTATTACTATAACTAATGTCAAGATGTTAACTAATTGTCATCTTAGTAACACTCCCCAACATTGATATAGAAATAGTATTTAAAGAAAGAATTAATATTCAAGGAAGAAGATTAAAGATAATAACTCACAACTTACAAATTCATTAAGCTTCAAAGTAGCAAAACCAAGATGGAAGAGTTTAGCTCCTCATATGGAGACTAAACATGATGAAAAATATAAAGAAAGAACTTCTCTAAACTGAGCTAAGAAGTATATGTGAATTGGTGATCTTCTTGTGGAGGAAATGGGGTGTATTTATAGGCTTTTTAGGCTTGCAGGGTCGTGTACCCGATCGGGTTTTCAGCCCACTCGATCGGGTACCATATGTGGCTTCGGCGAAGCTGAAAAATGGGGTCATACCCGATCGGGTCTGTCGGTCACCCGATCGGGTATGGACACCCGAACGTGTTAAAATCTTCCCGCATGATGCCTTGTTCCCGGATTTGATTTGATTCGAAATTTCAGAAGGGTACCCGACCGGGTATAGGTCATACCCGATCGGGTACAGACCAAAAACGAGATCTTCAATCTTTTTCTTGCATTCTTGCACCTTCCTTGCACTGGTGATGTTCTCCAAAGTGTATTTGGACCTGTTTGAGCTCAGAATAAACCTAATCTAAACATATTACAAATATTTTACAAACTAAACTATTTACACCAAAAGTGTGTAATTTCCAAAGTAACAATCACTCGAAACTAATTAAAAGCACAAATTTAAATATGGAAATTACACGAATGTCACAGGTCACCCTCAGTTCCCTTAAACTTTGAAGTAGTTCCTGAGAAGAAATGGTCAGGAAAAGACATTTCTTACTCTCACTTGAAAGTGTTTGGGTGCAAGGCCTTTGCACATGTGTCCAAAGAGTTGAGGCAAAAACTTGATCTTAAGTCGAACCCATGCATCTTCATCGGCTATGGAGATCAAGAATTTGGATACCGGTTGTGGGATCCCGAAATGAAGAAAGTTATTCGAAGCAGAGATGTAGTGTTTCATGAATCCCAATTTCATGATTTTACTCCAAAACACAACAAACAACATCTCTCTCATGCTCCTGAAGACGTTCCTGTAGTATCACACGTTCCTCTCAACAATGAGGAAATGAGTGATAATACTGAACCAGTGAATGATGGCCCAGTAGTTGTTGATGATGTTCAAGATGGAGGGATTCCTGAGCAGGGGGAGCATTCATCTGAAGGCCACACTGACAACACACAACTTCGACGTTCTACGCGAGGTACTGTTCCACAAAGAAGGTACCTGACATCTGAATGGATCCTTCTTACCAGCGAGGGGGAGCCAGAGAGCTTCCGAGAAGCTCAATCTCATCAAGACAAGTCCAATTGGTGGGAGGCCATGGGAGATGAGATGAAATCCTTGCAGAAGAACCAAACTTATGACTTGGTGCCACTTCCCAAAGGAAAGAAAGCCTTGAAAAACAAATGGGTTTTTAAGGTGAAGAAAGACGTCAAGGGAAATATTGTGAAGCACAAGGCAAGACTCGTGGTCAAAGGATTCCAACAAAAACAGGGAATTGATTTTGATGAGATCTTTTCGCCGGTTGTGAAGATGATGTCGATCTGAGTGGTACTCGGGTTGGTTGCCAGTCTAAATCTTGAACTTGAACAGATGGATGTGAAAACAGCATTTCTCCATGGTGATCTGAAAGAGGAAATATACATGGAGCAACCTGAAGGTTTCCAAGTTCCAAAGAAAGAACATCTTGTTTGCAGGTTAAAGAAGAGCCTCTACGGCCTCAAGCAAGCCCCGAGGCAATGGTACAAGAAGTTCGACTCATTCATGGTAAAGCACCAATACAGGAGAACAGTGGCAGACCATTGCGTGTACTTGAAGAAGTTCCCAGATGGAAAATTTATCATCCTTCTGCTCTATGTGGATGATATGCTGATAGTAGGCCAAGATGTGTCCCTCATCAACAACTTGAAGCAAGATTTGTCTAAGTTTTTTGATATGAAAGACTTAGGCCCGGCGCAACAAATTTTGGGCATGAAAATTGTTCGTGATCGGAAGGCAAGGAAGTTGTTCTTATCACAAGAAGAGTATGTTGAACGCGTGATCAAAAGGTTCAACATGGATAATGCCAAACCTGTAGGCACTCCGCTAGCCAATCACTTCAAGTTGAGTAAGGAAAGTTGTCCTTCTTCTGAGAAAGAAAAGGAGATGATGAAAGCAGTACCCTACTCTTCAGCAGTAGGAAGTTTGATGTATGCAAAGGTGTGTACAAGACCTGATATTGCTCACACGGTTGGTGTTGTAAGTAGGTACTTGTCAAATCCAGGAAGAGAACATTGGGAAGGTGTCAAATGGATACTTAGGTATCTGAAGGGTACATCAAAGCTATGCTTGTGCTACGGGGGAGCGAAACCAATCTTGGAAGGTTATACAGATGCTGATATGGCTGGAGATCTTGATAGTAGAAAATCTACTTCAAGTTACATATTCACACTAGCAGGGGGAGCCGTCTCATGGCAGTCCAAGTTGCAGAGGTGTGTAGCATTGTCTACGACAGAAGCTGAATACATTGCCGCCGTTGAAGCCGGGAAGGAGCTCAAGTGGCTGAAACGTTTTCTCCAAGAGTTGGGCTTTCCTCAAGAGGAGTACATCATTCATTGTGATAGTCAGAGTGCTATGGATCTTAGCAAGAACTCAATGTATCATTCACGCACAAAACATATCGATGTTCGATATCACTGGCTTAGAGAAGCAATTGAGGAAGATGAACTAAAGCTCTCCAAGATACACACAAACAAAAATGCGGCCGACATGCTAACTAAAGTGGTGCCACACGAGAAGCACAAGCTATGTACAAGCATCATTGGAATGAGAGAATTACGGAAAAAGCTGGAGGGGGAGATTTGTAGGATTGCTGCAGCTCCCATACACACACCCACTCCATGGCATGAAGCTCCATCCTCCATCAATTAAAAGGTATGGGAAGGCATGGGAAGGCATGGGAAGGCATGGGATGCTATATGGGCTGCATGCAATTGTCTCCCAGCATTTCCCTATAAATAGGGTGGTTCTAGCTTGATCAAATGTATCAAAAATCGGAGAGAAAAGTAGTGAGAGTGATACACATAGAGTGAGTGTATGAAAGGGTTGGTTTTTTGTAATAGTTGAGTGAGAGAGTTGCTCCTCCTATTGTAATTCTGTTCTGGTTATGAATAGAAGAATTTTCCAACCCTAACAGTACACGGCACAGTATAAAACTTTCGAAATTTCAACAAAAAAAATAGCAAACTGAGTCGGATTTGAATAGGCCAGAGAGCAATTCATTCATACGGAGTATGAATTTGTATAGCAAAAGAAGTAGGACATTCAATAAAAAGTGAATTTGGTTAAAAAAGTATGACATTTATACCAATGAAATGGAAAGAGATTCAAAGCTACCTACTTAGCTTTTATATTGAAAGTTGAAACCGGTGTAGGTGGAAGCGGCACAGAAAAGATTGCATCAGTGGGATACAAAAAAGCAGCCCCTTTTGAAGAACTAAAAAGAGCAAACATACCAAGAATATTATATCTCCAGCTAAATAGATGGTTAGTTTGTTTCACCATTTGCAATTCTCCTGAAGGTTTATGCAATTTGATTCGCAAGTACACGGAACAGTATTCGATCCGAAGGTCATGGTTTTGTGTGTGTAGTTCTTGTATTAAAATAAATTCATTTGGCTGCTGCCCTCTCTACTTGATTGCAACAACAATGAAATGTTCAGAATGTATTATTTCGTGATCAATTTTTATTGTAAAGTAGGTGTAATATATTTTACTCTATTCTTTAATTTGGACTCATGTGACTCTATGAGAAGTGATATTTTTGTCCCAAATATATGGATTTTATAGTAACATTTAGGATATGTTTAAGAGTTTCAAGGAAAAGAAATGGGAATGCTCTGAAGATATGTTGTTTGAGGGGAAAGGAAGGGGAAGATGGTGAAACCATTCTTCGTATATTAGAGTAATAAATTTGGAAGAAGAGAGAGTATTTAAACAAATTATAATTAAAATCACTCTGAGATATAACGATTTCAAATAATTGAATCGATATTCATTTTTAATTGAACTTGAATTGTCATTTCATTACCTATCCTTCAAAATCCTTCAAATTTAGGAAACTAAAAAATGAGCGTTTAGATGATTTTTGAGAATTACAAAAGCCCTCAAAATCCATCTCCTCTAATTTTTTACTCCGATCCCAAACATGAAAAGAAGGATATAAACCTCCATCAACCTTCCCCTCCCCTCCAAAACCCAACTCTCAAACATTCCCTTAGAGTTTATTATTTAGAAGAGAAAAGGGTCAAATAAGGTCTTCAACTATTATGAAATCGTCACATAGGGCCATGTACTCAATAAAGTGTCATTGATAGGGTGATTTTCCTATTATGTATGTTTGTATTTTTAAATAGTTTTATTAGTTCTAGTTGTGGAAATTACACACTTTTGGTGTAATACTTTATTTTCATTAATTATTTGTAATTTATTTAGATTAGGATTATATTCAGCTTAGGACAGGTCAAAATCATTCCAAGAATCAAAGGGTGGATCCTAAAGACCAAAGAATGTGCAAAAAGGAGAAGATCAAATGAAGATTTTGAAATTTGTTCAATACTCGGTCGAGTATTGCCCATACTCGGTCGAGTATTGGCCTGATACGCTGGTCAAAATCAAATCTGGGAGCAAAAGAACGTGGCTGAATATTTGATGAAAATCCTGTCGCATACTCGGTCGAGTATTGGCAATACTCGGTCGAGTATGCCTATTTTTCACAATTTCCTGGAAATTTCCTCTCATACTCGGTCCAGTATCCCATATACTGGATCGAGTACCGAACCCTGTCACCTCTATTTTGCTATAAATACACCCCTTTTCCTTCACATTAAAAAAACTCCTTCTTCCATACTCTTAAGCTTAGTTTAGAATAGTATTTCTTTTATATTTTTATAGCATGTTTAGTCTCCAAATGAGGAGCTAAACTTCCATTTCTTGGTGTTGATCTTGAAGCTTGTTGATTATTAAAGTTGTGAGTTATTTTCTTAACTTCTTCCGTTGAATATTAATTATTCTCTTAATCTATCTATATATTAATGTTGGGGAGTGTTGCTAAGATGACAATTAGTTAACATCTCAACATTAGTTATAGTAGTAATTATTTTCTTCTTCTATATATTAATGTTGGGGAGTGTTACTAAGATGACAATTAGATAACATCTTGACATTAGTTATAGTAGGATTATTCATATTTAATCTTCTTCCTTGAATATTAATTCTTCCCTTAATCTATCTCTATGTTAATGTTGGGGAGTGTTGCTAAGATGACAATTAGTTAACATCTCAACATTAATTACTACTAGAAACGTTCAACGAACCGATGGTTAATCGTTGATGGTTTCACAAGTAAGTAACTTCGGTTTATTAATGCACGGTCGTGGTTAATAAACTTAAGAGGGATTAATTTTGTTGGTTAAACCAAAACCGTTGTGTTGAGGTTATCAATCTCAATTGATTTCATCAAGGAGTTAAGAGATTAAATGTTACTATCAAGTCGGTATATGACGGTGTTCTATACATGATTAATAGTAAGGGTTATTAATGAACGGTCGTTGTTAATAACTACTCTCGATGAATTGGATATACTCCTCGATTGAGTATTCGAGAGGGGATAAGTTATAGATATAACAATGATCGACTAAAATATATCAATAAGTGGAAAGTAGCAATGTCAAGTCCTTTTTATCTTTGAATTAAATCTCATATAAGTTTTTCATCTTAGTATATAATTAATTAAATTCCAACAATACCAAAACCCCCCTTATTTACTAGTTTTACTAAAAAGAGAATTATTCCTTTCCCTGTGGATACGAACTCTACTTCACCTATACTACGTATAAGTGTTAGTATTGAATTTATTTTGAGTGCACTCACGACAAAGTGCACGTCAGTCATATAGATACGTCTACTTGTAAAAAACAATCAAATGAGTCCTAATGACCTATTTACAACCTCCTAATCCCGATTTTAGCATACTTGTGACCATCTTTTTAGAATAGATTATACTACAAACATTGAATATTTAACTAAGATTGGTTGAAATACAAGTAAAAAAAGTCGATATGTAAGCTAAAATCGGGATTAAGAGGTTGTCAATAGGTCATTAGGACTTATTTGATTGCTTTTTACAAGTAGATGTATCTATATGACACTTTATTGAATACATGGTCCTATGTGACGTTTTCATAATAGTAGAAGACCTTATTTGACCATTTTCTCTATTTAGAATTTAGGGTAAGCACTTCGAGTTTAGGGTAGATCGCTTATCGAAGTTATTGAGAGAGCAGAATTGCTAGATTGTAGCTACCTGAGCACCTGCGGGGAGTTTGCGCTTGGGGGCCTCCAGTGTGGAGTGTTAACGCTGGTCACTGGCTTACCTGGCCATTTTTCTTCATTCCTTTCCCATTTTTTGAATTACAGGCTTGGAAAACTGCTAGAAACTTTCGATCTCCGCCCATATTTTCTAAAATTTTCTGGTTAATTCATACTAAAGTGATGTGTGAGACAATAGAGCCATAGAGGCTCTCAATGAAAGCATCAATAAGGGGCGGAACTAGAGTTGAGTGCAAGGGGGGCCGGAATATAATACAAGTATAATAGTATAACCTATGGTGGACAAAGAGTACTAGAAAATATACTGGTGACATCGAATTTTTGGTCATGAAGTGTACTTTCTAGTGGACAAGTTCTAAAATTGCATAGTTATATTGGTTACAAGACCAAAATTACAAGAGAGTAAAGTTGCAGGACTAGTAACGGTCATAGCCGAAAGTTACGAGATTAAAAATGCAATTTTTTTTTAAAATATAAATATATTGTACCAATAAAAAATGATCCACCAATACTAATAGTCAATTAGAACTTAGTTTGTGAATTTTTCACATGATTTCTATATTTGCTAAAAATTTCGTATAAATTAAAAAATTTCACTAGAGGTTTGGTTTTTATATCAAGTAATTATTACTTCCTACTCCGTATAATATTAATTGGTAACAAAATATATTAGTATTATTTGGTAGCTAGTCTTTCACAATTTCATTTGGATGGAGGCAAAAAATATTATAATAGTAGTACTTAAGGAGAAAAATGGGGGGGGGGGGGGGTGCCCCCCTTACTTTAACAAGTAGCTCCGCCCCTGGCACCAATGTTGGTCCATAAATTGATGCTTGTAGGTTTTTCGGGAAAGCTACAACAGAATACTCAATGTGAAAATAGAAAGTACGAATATGCAAAGTGCTAAGAGAGTCTGGTTGCCATAAATAACATGTCTATCATTTGCAATTTTAATTGCCTTTTATAGGCATTTACAAATGGTAACTCGTATCAATAGTAATGACTAATTAATTATGACATTAACACGAATTAAAGAAATAATTAAACAACACATTAATTGTTTGACTGTTGCACTTCCTGACTACAGACTTGATGCTTGAGCTCCCTCTTCGTCGGGCTGGTAGGCAGGCTCAAGGCTTGGGCTTGGACGCATGGATCCAAGTTCGGGGCTTGGGCTGTTTACGTTGTGGGCCTAGTCCCATAACCCCATCATATGGTTGAAGTTGAATAAAACCTACTGATACTGAAATGAAATGTTAATGGAGTAGACTTGTGTGACTGTACATATGAAATAATTACTCGAATGAGTAAGATCATTGTAAAATAACTACTACTTTTTATATTAATAAAGCTACATTTTAGATAATGAGACAAAAATTAACACGAGCTTGGATACGCTATACCGAGTAGAATTCTAAATCAGCTGATGAACCGGTGGGCGTAGCTCAACTGATAGCGAGGGAGTGGCACAAGGGTTAGGTCCCGGGTTCGAATCCCGACAATTGCAATGAGAGGTTACTATGCTAAAAATGCATAGGACCGCTGCAAGTAGCGAAGATGGAGCCTCACTCTCTATCTGTCAGATTGTGATTATAGTCTAATTTACATCCTCCCATCGTGTCGTACAGTCGGTGTTGGGGGCCCTCAAGGATGGAGTGTCATCCTTTTTTTTTCTAAATCAGCTGATGAATTTTTTACACTGAAGTTCAGTTAGTCATCAACAATAAGTGAATTAGTTATTATTTTTGTTGTTGTTGTTGTTCATATGAGACAATACGACTTCACGGGACTTATATTGAACTCCAAAGAACTAATCTCAAATCTCTCTGAGAATAAAATTCGAGTTACTTGAACAATGCGCTAAGTTTTCACAGCAAGTTATACAACACCGCATTCTAGAAATTGCTCTTGAGTGATTAATTGTGTGTGTTTGGATTCCTAGCACATCTCTGACGAGAATAGTCATCCCAACAAGAAACTAAGGGCCTGTTTACTAACAGAAATATTTTCCAGTTTTCCAGAAAACTGGAAAACTGGAAAACAGAAAACAGGAAACGTGTTTACCAAAGAAATTCCTGGAAAACTGGAGAGAGGAAAAAAGAAAAACGCGTTTACCAAATCGTTTTCCAAAACGGAAAAAATGAAACATGTCTCTCTTTTCCTTAATGATTTGGAGAAGTGACTTTTACTAGTTTTCCAAATTTGGAAAACGCAGATGCTACAGTGCCTTTGCAATGAATTTGCATACTTACACCTAGTGGTGGGTCCGGTCCCGCTCAGATGTCGATTCCATTACGGTACCTCCATCCTTGTACCTTACCCCTTACCCCCTACCCTACCCCTACCCACCCAACCCCCCACCCCGCGTACCCATTTTTCCCTATAATGACCTTACCCCACCCCCCACCACATGCCCCGACCTCGGCCCCACCCCGATCCACCCTACCCTACCGCCACCCCCCTACCACCTCGACCCCACCTCGATCCACCCTACCCTACCGCCACCCCTACCACCTCGACCCCACCCCGACCCACCCTACCCTACTGCCACCCCCCTACCACCTTGACCCCACCCCGACCCACCCTACCCCTCGTATATTACCACTTACCCCTACCTTACCCTTTACCACATGCCTCCTACCTCGGCCCCACCCGGATCCCGAGCCCACCCTACCGCCATCCTATCCCAACTCCCTACCCCTACCTTACCCCAACCCCAAACCCTACCCACTACCCCCACCCTTACCATCCTACCCCCACCCCACCCCTTCCCTACCCCGACCCCACCCTACTGCCATCCTATCCCAACTCCCTACCCCTGCCTTACCCCAACCCCAAACTCTACCCACTACCCCCACCCTTATCGCCATCCTACCCCCCCACCCTACCCCTTCCCTACCCCGGCCCCACCCTGGTCCCGACCCCACCCTACCGCCATCTTATCCCAACTCCCTACCCTACCCCCACCTTACCCCAACCCTACCCAGTACCCCACCCTTAACCCTAACCACGACCCTAACCCACCCACTACCCCCAACCAACCCCCTACCCCTAGACCTCACCACCCCACCCTGACCATACCTCTTACCCCACCCCCACCCATAACTTCCCTACCCCGACCCTTACGAGTAGGTATGGGTGAGTATGAAGGGTTGTGGTGGAGTATGGGTAGAGTGTAAGATCGTGGTAAGGGTAGAGGTAGGGGTCAAGGGTGTGGAATTGGAGAACTGTGTGAAAAAATTGATGAACATGTTTTCAAATTTGAAAATGGAAAACTCAAAAATAGAAACAGAAAATTGGAGATAGAAAAACTGAAAAATAAAAACAGAAAATTGGAGAACGAAAAACAGAAGTAGAAAACAGGAAAATATTTCTGTTAGTAAACAGACCCTAACTTTTACACTCAAAATGGAAACTAATAATCCAACCTTTTAGCGGTCTTCTTACAATAATTCAACTTTTTGATTATTCATAAATAATCCAACCTTTGCACCTCATCTTCATTCACTGGTCCCTGACTGGTTGATGACCTGCTATTCCAAGCTATTTTCTTATCTTTGCAAATCATTATACCATAAATCTCATCTTTCACAAAGATAATATTTTGCAAAGATAAGAAAATAACTTGGAATAGTAGGTCATTAACCGATCCCGGACCAGTGAATGAAGATGAGGTGCAAAGGTTGGATTATTCATGAATAATCAAAAGGTGGGATTATTGAAAGAAGATCGCTAAAAGGTTGGATTATTAGTTTCCATTTTCCCTTTATTCAATTGAAATGAGAATACAAACATAACCAAATCAAACCATGAATTTGGTTTAGAATATATGTTTTTAATTGGATTAAGATTTTCTGATCTGATTTAATAAATGTTTGTTTGATATGGATTTTACAGCTATTGAAATCTGGTTTAATCTGATCTAATATATTCTCATTTGGTATGATTTGTATAAGCATGATCTGATTTGATCCAATATGTTTTGATCCGAGTTTGAAACCAATTCAACTAAAAAGATTTATCGTATTGACCGGACTTAAAATCTTCGTTCTATTACTTAATTACCAACCTTCTTTCACGTGAGATTTAATGATTTTTCCTGTTTTCCACCTTCATTCGACATACGGAGTATAAACAATCTGACCATGGATTACTTTAGAGAGATGATTTTACCTTTATATATTACACATGCATGATCGATCTCTAATTGCAAATTAGTCTATTATTACTCGCGTTGATTGGTCCGAACGGAGTGCACCCAAAATCGTACACCAAATTACGCTGTCCAGAGTCCGACAAACATCAAAGCATGGATGGCTCTCATCCGTTACTTAAGGTCCTTTAAAAAAGGACGGGTAAAAGCTATGAGGTGTTTGCAAAAAAAATATTCAGCTTAATATAATCAATTTTAAGTAGGGGTGGTCATAACGGTTTGGTTTAACCGAATCAAACCGTATCAAACCGAACTAAACTGAACCGAACCCGGACCGTATACAATTTAGTTTGAGTTTGGTACTATTTCTTTCAAACCGTATTAAACCGAACCAAACCGAAACCAATAAAAACTGAACAAAACCGAACCGAACTAAAGAAAATAAAAAAAAATCATATATTATTAACATTGGTGGTATGGTTTGGTTTGGGTTTACTTAAGTAATCAATAATTTAAAAAAAGATGAGATGGACTATTACTTGAGATATTACCCAAAATAGGACTAAAAAAGTTTGAAAATTCCAAAATAGGACTGTCATATTTTTATTCCCAAAATATGACCAATTACTTTCATGTTTCGGCAGTACCAGACTTCAAACATGACAGTATTTTCCAAACTTGGCAGTAAATAGTCATATTTTGGGAATAAAAACATGACAGCAGTCCTATTTTGGAATTTCGAAACTTTTTTAGTCCTATTTCGGGAACTTTCCCCTATTACTTTTATTTTGTAATTCTAAAACATAGAATTTGATCAAATAAAATAATAAACATAAGCAAACGAATCAAACCAAACTAAATTAAACATAATATTTTTTACTTTGATAAACCGAACTTCAAACTGAACCGAGCCGAAACCAAACTCAAACACAAATGGTTTTAGTTTGGTACAAATTCTCCCAACCCGAATAAACCGAAATCTAACCAAAATAGAAGAAAACCGAATCGTAAACCGAATTGCCCACCCCTAGTTTTAAACCAAAAGCCAAAAGCAGGTCAGGGCATGCTTTTTTCTGCTTCGTGGTATTTCCGGTAAATAAGTCCAACTTTTGGGATTATTCAAATGCCAAAAAAGATTATTAAACAAAAATTGCCCTCTGTCCACAAACCTGCATGCTATCCCTCTGCCTTCTACGTCCCTCTTCCTTCTACGCAGGTAGAATCTTCCAGCGAAGCAATTAGCAACAACAGACGGTCAAAATTTAAAACCAACAATAGGATGGAGATGCTATTAGCAGGAGATCTTTTCCCATCTAATTTTCAAACCAACAACCAGATCTGCAATCAATTGAGGAAAACTGGTGGAGTAGCTCTCAACGGCGGCGCCTATGCCGGATACTGCTACGGTGCAACCCCATGATGGCAAGACTCAAAACTGACAACGATCCACTTCAACTCCACAGTGGCAGTGACGGCTTCCCTACCGGCAAATGGGTCTTCCGATGCTTCCGATGAAGTAGTCTTTCAACAAAATCTTATAAGGCATAAGGGTGTATATGTAATTTATCAAAATATTACTCCCTCCGTCCCAAAAAGGTTGGCCAATTTGACTTTTTTTGGTCAACGGTTATCAACTTTGACCAATAATATCTTTTAATACAAAATTATTTGAAATATGAAAATTATATGAGCTTATTCTTTATCAAAAGATCTTTCATATATATAAAATTTATAAATTACACATATATATAATACCTAAAATCATTGTCTAAACTTTAACACCATTTACCCAGAAAAGTCAAATTGGCCAACCTTTTTGGGACAGAGGTAGCATATCTCAAATCACTTTTTATCAAACACTCCAACTTTTACCATTTAATAAAAATCACTTCTATTCCCAAACACTATCTACTTTTACTTAAACTCACTTTTCCAAAAATCTCTTAAAAAATTCATTTTTTAAAAGCGCAAGCAATCACAAACACTCCCTTAATACCGTGTGTATTTGGAGGACACAAATGTTATTGGTAAACATATTTTGTACACATTTTATGTACACTCGTTCAAAAACTGTCTAAAAATGAGCCAAACATGTCTCATTTGGGGGATGTGCTGAATTATCAAGATAAATGGATTTATGTGGTCAATATTAATTAACTTAATGAAGTAAAATAAAAAATAAAAAATGATTTAAAATTGTACAAAATTATAATTATTGTTAATTACATAAATATGATCAAAATAAAGATTATTTACAAAAATATGACTAGTGACTAGAGTAGTAATGAAATCATAGTAATTCATGTTCAAGTTTTGAGCTTAAGTTACCACAACACCACATTGTAGTAATGAATAGTCATATTGATGTAAATATGTTTTATTTTAGTAATATTCTTGAAAAAATCCCATAAGACAATGTTAATGGACCACCAAAATAGAAATATGGGACAATCTTAGAGTAACGTGAGTATTTGATTAGGTATGTTGCACGCATACATTCAAACGAGGAAGCATGTACTCTCTCCGTCTCTTAACTTGGCAAAGTTTGACTCATACAACAAATCATAAAGCAAAAACTAAAAACTACGTGACTACGATTTGTGAACAAGAGAGAAAAAATAATAGTAATCACAAATTTAGAACTCATTTAGTAACTCTAAAAAGGCTGAATCGGCTGATTCTGCTGAAATGTATGAAAATTATAAAATTAACAAACTTAAATAAAATAATAATAAATGTAAAAAAAATGCAAGCCTCTATTGCTGCCTCAACAACCTCCCAGCATCACCAACTCCGATCCAAACACTTGAAAAATGCCAACATGTGTTAGTAATGCCATCTTGATGACAATTCTAGAGAAAATCTTGCATTTTCAAAGACTAGAGATATGTTATCTTCATGACATTTTCAGAGAAAGTGACATTTCCGACAATGATGACTCAGGTTATTGGGCCATCCATTCGTTTATGGATGAGGTTGTCCGAACTCCGAAGTCGGATTTCATTTGGGCATACACTGCGTGAAGGGAATTGGGCGACACAACACAAACATATCAGGATAATGTCATGAGCCATTTTAATATTCATCATACGGTGGACGAGATTCCTCTCTCAACCCGGAAATATTACTTTGCAAATCTTTTTGGGTATCATTATTTTAGATTTTAATGTTTGTTAATATAAGGGGTCAGGTTTTAGCCCCCCTCCCCATTAGGCTTTTAATTCCTCTCGTTTGTACTTTTTAATTATTTTAATAAAATATGTTAAATGTTCATCGACATTGACCACACCGATGGGTGGACATACTATCGGGACAAAAAAAAAGCATCAATCAGAGGTGACGTTACTGGGAGATGCATAGGTTGTGGGAAAGACCTCCATATTTTTTTAAAAATATTTTTCAGTGATTTATCTGTATAGGACTAAATGGACTTTCATGTGCACAAATAGGACTCTAAACAAGAGTAATGTTTCGTGAGACTAAAAACAGCCTGACTTTCCAATTTTAGCCTCCAGATAAAATTGATTGCTTCATTACGTAGAGAGAAGGTTTCCGTTTTTTAAGTAAAAAAAACGTCAATTTATAATTTATAATTAAATAATTGAAATCCATTTGAAACCCTAAATGTGAGCCGTGACATGTAGCAGTAGCACTGCCACCACCACCTTATCTGTCATCGTCGTTGCCGCCGTTTCCGTCGCCTTCCCCGCTGGTGCTACCATCCGTCGTCGCCCAAAGCAGCGCCACCATCCTCCGCCGCCGTCACCTTTTAGCAAAATTACTTTGAGGGTCAGTGTTGAGGCCACCACTGCAACTCCAAACACCATTACCACCGTCAGAACACCAAACCCATAAATCTGCCATTAAGTTGGCATATTGACCTTCAAGGTAAATTTAAAATATGTTGTTCATATGAACTTTTAAGTCTGTTTAAAATGTTGGAAGATTCTTCTTGGACGAATAACACAAACGTAAGAAGTCAACAATCAAATATTCGAGAAATAATTTTTAAACGAAAAAACACTTTAACACAGTCGAAAACAGATACATGAAGCTAATGAAAAAAATATGTAAAACCGATTTAAACAAAATCTATTTTGCCATATACGATTGTCAGTGTGCACATTTCTGCCATAAATTAGACAAAATTTTATGCCATTGTTTAAAATTTCAGAAAATCATTTTTTAAGTAAGAAATATAAAATGGAAATACGAAAATATAGGTCTAAATATCAGAAAAATGATTCCCAAAACTTTTAAAACAGATAAAAAGGAGGAAATTAGAAAAGTCAATGTTAAAACTCATGAGGAGGAGGAGGGTGGAGAGAAAAAGAAGAGGATAAACTTGAAATATAGATGATATGACGATGGTGGAAGGCAGAGGCGGCGAAGGAGGAGGCAACGGAAGCGGATGAGACGAAGGAAAAGGCAACGAAAGCGGAGGCGGCGTGGGGTGGAGGCGGCAAAGTTACAATATCTTTGCTGAAATGAGCTACAATGAAGGTATTGATGGATCTAAGGCAGGGAGAGAGGGGAGATAAAAAAGTAAATAAGTCACGTGTAAAACCGGGATGCTGATTTCTCCATGTTCCATAATAGGAGTAAATTGGTCTTATTTGGGGGAAAGATAAAAAGTCATCTTTTTGCATTTTACCTAGTCTTACTCCTATTTAGGGGGGTAATTAATAAATATCTTTTATGTGTTTTCCCTATTTTTTTTATTTTTAAAGCCTTTTTTAGTTTTTTTTTTAGTTTTTTTAATTTTTATTACTCGTAGTTAATTTTTAAAATTTTTTTTTACGGTTTTATAAAAATTTAAAAAACGTTTTTATAATTTTTATGTTTATTATTACAAATTAAAATATGATTTTTGTATTAAGTTACGGAGATGACTAAATGAGAAGATAGAGTATATTTCAATCCTATTATTCGGAGATAAACATCATAGTCACATTTTTATCATTTAGGGATTAATTTTCTTCTATTTAGCGTTATTAGCCCCTAAAATTAGGGAAAACAGTCCTAAACATGACTAACATCAATATAAATGCACAAATTGGACCATGTTATTTATCTTTCCAAAATAGGAGTATACCATGTTTTATCTTGCTATTGTACCCTTACCATAATTTAATAGGAAACTATATTTTAATTTGTAGTAAAAACATAAAATTAATAAAATATAAATTGATTTATAATAAAATCATAAAAATATAAAAAAGTTTCAAAAAATTCAACCAATAATACCAAAATAAAAATTACAACAAATAATTTTTATAATAAAATAGAAACTTAAAAATAAATGAAACACGTAAAATAATATAAAAAAATTACGGAAGCCTACCTTAGCAATGTCACATTTGATCGGTGAAAAAGTTCCATTTTGGTTCTTATGTAAATGCTAGGTAGATTGACATTTTTACTATTTAGATATGTCAAATTTTCTTCTAAATTTGTCATCAAGATGACATTAGTGACACATGTTTGCATGTTTTTGGATGGTCAAAGCTAGTGGTGTCAGGAGGTTGTTGGCTGCAGAGGCCTGCATATATAATTTTGCTTTTCATGTGTTTTATTTTAACTTTTAAAACTTTTTTGTTTTATAATTTTTTTTTTATTTTTCTAATTTTTATTTATTAATTTTATTTGATATTTATTTTCTTGTTTTATATGTTTTTACATTTTCCTTATAAATAAAGTTATTGGGAAAACTTTCAATTTGGTCTTACTACTATCTCAAAAAACGTTAATTAGGTCTTCATAATTTAAGAAAATCAATCAAATTACAAATTTTGAAAAAACGTTTTATTGAGTCAATTAGCAGGTTACCTTCCAAGTCAACATGTTACGTGCTGATGTGGCATACACATGGAGCTCCACAGGTGCTCACCTACATCATTGTGAACTAGCCGACAAGGCTTCCAGGTCTGCGCCACTTTAACAAAGCCAATGTTAACTGGGTTGCGGCATGTGTGCTACATCAGCAGGTGACATGCAGATGTGACAAATAACTTGCTAATCGACTGAATTAAATGAGTTTCCAAAATTCGAAAATTTGATTGTTTTTTAAAACTACGAATAAATTAATTGACGTTTTCGTGATAGTAATCTTATGTACAAAAGTTTAAAGTTATACTCTTATTCTTGCAATAAAAGTTTAATTTAGGGAATTCATCTAATAGTTTGTTTGGTGACTCTGTTTTTCAACTTATAAGTAAACTTTTTAATCAAATACGTTATTTCTGATTTCACGCGCTGAATTATGTAATAATAAGAGAAAATAAGGTTGACATTACTTTTCTGTAATGTCCGAAATTACAAATTTTGTAAATGATCAATTTAACAATTTTTCCATATATTTTTCCTTAATTTTATGAATAAAATATATTTTAAATCATATATCAGCATAATCAACCGTTCACGAGCATACATAGTACGACAGACGACTGTAGGAGTATATATATACGACGATTATTAAATACAATTTCGTACTCCCCTGTATTAAATACACTGATTGATGCATACAACCACTCATTCCATCTTCATCTACTCCACCTTTTTTCTTTCTTTAAATTCTTATCTAGACCGGCTGGCGTGCCGTCCTCCGCCACTGCCATAGCCGCGAGTCAAGAACCAGCTCCGGACATGGACGCGTCAAACGGCTCCGTTTACGAGCCCTTGATGGGAAGCGATGGGGCGGCTTTATCCTCCCACGCAGAGCACCAAACCAGCAATGAGCTTGAGAGCATCCTTCTCGACACGGAAATCCCACGGTGGCAGCGTCTCAAGGTCGCCACGTGGATCGAATTGAAGCTCCTTTTCTACCTCGCCGCCCCTGCCGTCATCGTCTACATGATCAACTACCTCATGTCCATGTCCACCCAAATCATCTCCGGCCACCTCGGGAATCTGGAACTCGCCGCCGCTTCCCTCGGCAACACCGGCATTCAGATCTTCGCTTATGGTCTCATGGTATGCCCGCCCAAACAGGGCCCACCCTTTTCGGTCAAACTAAACCCGCGTCGTCACCTTTTCTTCTGTGCCCAAACAGAGCTTAAAAGAGTTTCAGCTTTCAATATAAAAGCACCTTTTGATTTAATTTAACCTAGATTTAGTCAATTCTACCGTCGATTTGTTTTTCCATCTGACATTAAATTGATTAATTATTTGTTTGATGAGATGGTTGATAGCTGGGCATGGGGAGTGCAGTGGAAACACTATGCGG
Organism: Cuscuta epithymum; assembly: GCA_945859915.1. Lineage (NCBI taxonomy): Eukaryota > Viridiplantae > Streptophyta > Magnoliopsida > Solanales > Convolvulaceae > Cuscuta > Cuscuta epithymum. The sequence goes on from CAMAPF010000020.1 coordinate 359,790, forward strand.
ACAAGCTTTCGGAGGAGGGAAATACGAAATGCTGGGGATATATCTTCAACGATCGACCGTACTTCTGACTATAACCGGAGTTTTCCTTTCTTTAGTATATATCTTCTCGGAGCCGATCCTGGTATTCCTCGGACAGGCGCCGGACATAGCGTCGGCGGCGTCCCTGTTCGTGTACGGACTAATCCCCCAAATATTCGCTTACGCCGTCAACTTCCCCATCCAGAAGTTTCTTCAGGCGCAGAGCATTGTGACGCCGAGCGCTTACATATCCGCCGCCACGCTGGTGGTGCACGTCATAGTGAGTTGGGTCGCCGTCTACAAACTGGGCCTGGGCCTGGTCGGGGCGTCGCTGGTGTTGAGCCTTTCTTGGTGGGTAGTTGTGATAGCCCAGTTTGTGTATATAGTGAAGAGTGAGAAGTGCAGGAAGACTTGGACCGGGTTCTCAATCCAGGCCTTCTCCAGCCTCTGGGGATTCTTCAAATTGTCTGCTGCTTCGGCTGTTATGCTCTGTTTGGAAACTTGGTATTTTCAGGTTCTAGTTTTGCTGGCTGGTTTGCTTGAAAACCCAGAGGTTGCCTTGGACGCTCTCTCTATTTGGTAAAATAAAATCCCTCTATCTTAGTTTCTTTCCTTACCCGCATACGGAGTATAATACTACGTATACATTTGGTCTTTGCTTAGATGCGTACAAAATCCAAATACATATTATTTGGATGTTTCTTCCAAGTCCTTGGAGCCATATTCGCCAGACAGAGTAAGTTAAGAAGTACGGAGTAATTAGTAAACAAATACTACGTAAATAATATGGACCTTTCGCAAAAAAATGGAGTAATTCCAAGAAAGAAAAGAAGAAAGAAGAAAAAGACAATTGGTTTCATTCACTGGCAGATTTTATGGTTCAATGGTCCCCAAGTCTTCCAAGAGCAGTTTGTCATGTATTGGTTATGTCGATTTTGTTTTTTTCTGCCTTTATAAAAGTAATTTAATTATATACTCCGTCTCTGATTACGCTTGTAGTATCCGATTTTTCAAAATAGTCCTACTTCAGCAATGTTCTTGGAGGGTTGTGTTGAACAAAATGCTCTTGGAGTTTAGCCCAGATCAGAATAATTTATACAGCTCCAACTTAAAGTTGTTCTTGTAACGTTATAATGTGATTTATGAACATGATATATATTTAAAAATATATATTACCAATAAAAAAGGAAAAGACATATGCAAAAAGTTCGGGAAAATTCCTGAAATAATAGTAAAAACAATGTAAAAATTCAAAATAGAAGTAATACATTTTACTCCTAAATAGTTTGGCATTATCAGGCTTTAAATATGGTAGCACATTTTCATAATTGGCGTTATTTTCAACTCTCGACAATAGTCGCTCTTATTTTGGGAAAAAAACACAGTGTTCCTATTTTGGAATTCCAAACATTTTTACTTCTATTTAAAGCGTTTTCTTTAAAAGTTAAAATAATTTTCTTCGGCCAATGTTTTGAATGTAACTGCAGTCTTAGGATGTTTTTACTTGGACTGTAATTTGCTGGTCTGGTCTGATCTGGTCTGAACTGGTCTGGTCTGGTAAGGTCTGGTTTCTTTGTATTTTTATAACTATCTAAGTCTGGTTTGGTCTGGTCTGGTCTGAACTGGTCTGGACTGGTCTGGTCTAGTCTGGGACAAATTACAGTCTAAGTAAAAACATCCTTAGTAATTTTGATTATTCAACAATTCAAAAGTTATGTTTTGAAGGAAAGTTCGCTCATAAGGCTCATAGTTGAAAAAGGGTTGCCAAACGGGCACTTGACCAATTCAGCACATTCTAGTGTTAGCAAGTAGTAGTAAATATTCAGAAATTTCACGAGTCTACTTCAACAATGTTCAGTTCTTGGAGGGCTGTGTAAAAAGTTGTTCTTCGACTGTAGTTAAAACTATCTTATGTTTTTATTTTAAATATTTGCAGTACCACTATTTCTGGATGGGTTTTTATGATATCCGTTGGATTCAATGCAGCAGCAAGGTGAGAACACATAATTTGTCGGCTAGTGTTATACGTAGTATCAAAATATGAAACTTTCTGTTTATGTGAAGTAGAAGTTGAATGTGTGCAGTGTGAGGGTGAGCAACGAGCTGGGAGCAGGACACCCAAAATCAGCAGCATTTTCAGTGGTGGTTGTGAATGTCATCTCTTTTATCATCTCAGTGATTCTAGCCATTGTCGTTATGGCATTGCGTGATGTTATCAGCTATGCGTTCACCGAGGGAGAAGTTGTGGCCAATGCTGTTTCTGATCTTACTCCCTTGCTTGCTGTTACTCTTGTTCTCAATGGAGTTCAGCCTGTTTTATCCGGTAACCATCACGAATTGCAAGCCTCTTCCTATTTTTTACCATTCATTTCTTTAGTAGTTGGTACATTTAATCATTTCTTAGTTTAAGGCGATCAAATTGGCCAATCTCTCAAGTCCCACAACTATTTTAGGATTGCATTCTTTTTAAATTTTTGAAGGATTAGTAGACCTCATTTGACCAAACAATGAAAGGTCATATCTAAGTCTAAGATTACTTATTTGAGCCTTCTTTTGATCCATTAGAATGTTTAGAGCATCTCTAGTGCTCTAATGTACAAGCTTAAATCATCTTCAATACAACAAAATGCACAATGCATATGTTCATGAAAGAGACAGGCAACTATGAATTAATAAATTCTCTCCAAATTGTCAAGAATAATATCAATGCCTAGTCATTTTGTTTGAAATTGTGGAGCATGGTTACCAAAAATCACAAGACTGGAAAAAAAGAAGAGAATTGTATGTATGAATTTTCTTGAAAAATATTGTCACATTAACATGATACTATCATGTTAATGCTTGATAATGCATAATATAAGAGTATGATATTAGAATGACAAAATATCATAATACTCATATTGAGACAAACCATTTTGTTATTATTCATATTTTTGAAATTTCCGTATCGTTAACCTTTTTGCCCTTATAAACACAAATAAGGAGTGCTTTTTTATCTCCAATTTCGATTTGAGTATTTATGTCATCATTATATACGACTTTGTGTTTGCACTTTAAAACATCTTTCGTGCATTATATTATTTGAAAAACTCCTAAATAGGAGTGTAGAACATATACCCATGTTCCTCAAATAGACTCATTCATTCATTCATTATTTGAAAAGTTTTCATTGTTTTATTATTTTAATAGGAGTAGATACATAATATTTTAGAAATAAAACATACTTAGTCTTGTTTTAAAAAGAAAGCACACTGAATCATAATTTGAAAATTTTATTTTACATTCTAAGCTATGAAAATTTTGAAGGTGTGGCGGTTGGATGCGGATGGCAATCATTCGTAGCCTACGTGAATGTGGGATGCTACTACATTGTTGGAGTTCCTGTAGGATCTGTTATGGGCTTTTATTTCAACTTAGGGGCAAAGGTAATTAGGATGTTTCCTTTCTTCATCCCAATATTAGTGTTCTGGACTCCAATTTTACTTACAACAATGCTTGATGTACCCACTCTTATACTCACCTTATACCCACCATGTTTATGAAGTGTTTTTTTTTTGTTTGTGAACCCGGTTCACAGACAATATTTTGTTTGTGCGAAATATTTTCTGTGAATCGGAGTTCACAGACTAAAAAAACACTTCACAAACATAGGTGGGTACAAAAGTGTGTATAAGAGCGGGTACAAACATCATTTTTCTTTTACATATACCTTAGAAATGTCTCCTACTGGACGTTGGCGTGGAGGGAGGGGTAGGTGAGGAATTCGCACCTACCGCAAAAAGTCATACGCAGTAGAGAGAAAGGGACTCATTTGGATGTGGAACTAACGAAATTCTGACCATCATGCGAATTTATGATTTGTAGGGTTTATGGTGTGGGATGATTGGGGGGACAGTGATGCAGACCATCATATTATTGTGGGTCACCTTTCGGACTGATTGGACCAAAGAGGTAACGTACTTCGCATTGGCCTTTTGTGGTTTTTGATACACTCCCTTCACTCTGTAGCTTGTAGGTAACTTCCCCACCCCACCTCTTCCTTGTTTAAAAAAATTTGAAAAATGTCATTTGTACACATTTATTGTACACACTCCTTAGTTGTCTTCGTTAGTTGTCTGTGTACACAAGCAGCTCGTTCAGAAGTTCTTGTGTACACAATTGGGTGTGTACACATGTCTACAAATAATGTGTACAAGTAGCACCATCCAAAAAAGTTTGAACTCAGAATTGGGGGTTTCAATTTTTAGTTGTTATTTTTCGAAATTTACACGATATGTATACGCATAGAACTTTTTACTCTATGCGTCTCTTTCCCTCCTCGGGGAAGTCCAATTTTTTTTGCTCATTCTTATTCAAGGAAAGGTTGTACTTGTTATGGAGTACTTTGTTAGTAGCCAGAGAGAGTAATTCATTCATACGGACTATAAATTTGTATGATTGTACAGCAAACAAGTAGGACATTTATAAAAAACTGTGGAATAAGATAGTAAACGTTGTGTAATTGGGATTTTTGGAGAGTGAAATAATTTTGATCACTTATTTCTTACTTTAAATAAGAAAATTTCTATTATGCCACGGAGGGAGTATGAGATTTATACCCAATGAAATGAAAAGAAAGGAAAAGTCAAGCTTTATATTGAAACTTGTGCAGGTGGAACTAGCACAGAAAAGATTGTATCAATGGGATGCAAAAAAGCAGCCCCTTTTGAAGAACTGAAAGGAGCAAACATAGAAAGGACATTGCATCTCCAGCTAAATCGCTGGTCAATTTGTTTCACCTCTTCCAATTGTCATGAAGGTTTAAGTATTAGGACTTGGAAGTATGTCGAATCCCAGGATTCGATCCAAAGAAGTATCAACATATTTGTAATGGTTATCTTTTGTGTGTTCTGGCCTGATATCATGCTGTTGTTTTAAAATAAATGAGTTTATTTTGCTCCTGAGCTCCTGGCCCTTATTTGATTGCAACCATAAAGTTGCTTAGAGACAATTTTCTAGACTTGTTTCACAATATAGCTGAAGTACCTTTGTTTTTATATAGAAGCTGAAGTACCCATTGAAAAATGTAAAGTTATGACAAAAATAAGTACTCCGTATATAAATATAAATAAGATAAATGTTTGAATCATGAGAAAGTAAAGTTGCAGGGCCGGTCCTGTCTAGTTTGTAAAAATTAGAGACTATAATAAAACTAGGAGAAATTACTCTAAATACGACTAAAAATGTTTGTATATTCCAAACTAAGATTATCATGTTTTTATTCTCTAAATAGAAGTAATTAATATCATAATTTGACAGCATCATATTTTACACATGGTAGTATTTTTCGAACATGATAGTAATTACTCATATTCAGAAAATAAACACATGACAGATCTATTTTGAAATTTCCAAAAACAATTACTCCTGTTTTAGGAATTCTCCCTTTTACAATTATCTAATAAAGGTTATAAATAAAGATGAAATTCACTTTCATATTATTTGAATTGCATATTTGGACAAAAGTAACAACACAAGTATCACAAAAGAATATTGTGAGGTAAAATCATAAATAATTGCTTTATAATCAATCTTTTCCAAGATTACATGTGCAATGTTTAAAATTGCTAATCCATTAAAATTTTATGAGACATAATAGAAAATTGGGATGATGTTTGAGAATTGGGAGGCACCGGCAGCCTAAGACAATAATATAAATTGGTAATTTTGTAATTACATGAATAAAAAATCTTAAAAGCTAAAAAGATGTGAAGAGAAGTGATTTTATTGATTCAATACAAATGTGTTGACCTACAACCAACTCTATTTAAAAATAAAAAACTAAATTTATATTCTTATTAAAAACTTTTCTAGCTTTGTTCAAGACTTTTTACTTATGTTTTAAAATGACCAAATTGTCAACAAAAATTACACATTAGGCCTAATTAATTAATTGGAGTTATATTAAAAAGAAACATACTCAGATTACATATAAAGAAAAAAAACTTGGGCCTAATTTTTTTTCTACTTTTTTTTCGGGCCTAGGGCAGTCGCCCCTGCTGCCCTCCCCCTAGGACCGGCCATGTAAAGTTGACAAAATGTTGACGTAAATCAAAGAGTTGAATTGAAACACTATAATTAATTTTTTTTGGATGAATACTATAATTAATTAATAAGTAACGTTTTGAATCAGTTAATCAATTTTAGATTCAATCATGTTATGCTCTTCATCCAATTTGGATTACATGTGACTTATGGCCGGATTGATAAAGTTTCGGCTCATTTTGACGTAACATGATCATCAAACATTGTTTTTTTTATTGATCATCAAACATTGTTTACATAAAGTGTTCCGGATCGGTTCAGCTCCTCTCCATTTCTTTCTTTTCATTTCCCCTCCATTTCTTTTTTACTTCCTATCTATCTCTATCTTTTTCTCTATCTTACTCACCAACCTACCCCACCCTTAAATTTCTCCTCTCTATCTCTTTCATAATGGAACTCTCCAGTCACTGGAGAGGATCCAAATTCGTTCCGGATGCCCCTCCATTATATATTTTTTGCTCATCAAAACCAAGTTTATATTAAAATCACTAGGAATCAGATTGTTACTACAAAATCAAATAGATCAATCCTGAGTTCCTGACAACAAGTATTTCAAACTAACTAGCATAATCAATCCTATGGCTGGACTCTGAGATGATCACATCTGAAAAGGTAATACGAATCGTTAACAAACAAGCGGGTGTGACAGAACAATCACTGGTCATATTGATTCTTCTAACGACATAATATTTAACAGAATTGACAATCATTATTGTAGACCTAAAACTAAGTCATCAACAAAAAAAGAACCATTGTAAACAAACATAACACGAAAATAAGATCATACAAATAACTGATAAAAATTCCAAACTCCTTCCAGACCGGTTTCTTGTTGTAATATCATCTTCCAAACCCTGCCATCTCGATCGATCTAAGGCGGTGGTTCAAGAGAGGGACGGACCGCCGATCTATATTCTCGCTTGCTCAGCCATTCATCGCTCCTCGTATGTTCATCATCCGTATCGTAGGCCGGAACCAAATCTGTTAACCCCTAAGTTGTGGCTGCCAATACCCCTGCAATTCCGATCCAGCACATTCATGTCGTTGCGAGAAGAAACAAAACGCACTTCCGTCAAAAAAATTCAAAACAAAAGCTGGTAGAAAACCTCTGTCGGATCAATCCAAAATGAACGCTGGATAAATCCAACCGAAAACTAGAAGAAAACTCTGTCGTACCAAGCCAAAAACAGTCGTCGCAACAAAACTTAGGATATACCTATACAACGACCGCCAATTATATCCCTACTGGAGAACGGAATGAGACCTTTGCTAATGACGGCGAGGCCCTGCCATGGCCGCCAATGCGCTAGGGTTTTCCGCTGAAATTGTCACCTATATTAATAATTAGCCAATCCTCCACAATCAATTTTTAAAGTGGGTGTATATATACTTTACCGCAAATTAGAGTACTTCGAATTTTATGGTACACAAATATATATTGTAGTTTATCAATTTTGAGTCTGTTTGATCTAGACTATTATCAGTCCCAGACCAAATCAGATCAGATTTTCATAGTTATGAAATACACAGAAATAAAAAATTTACCAGACGAGAGCAGACCAGATCAGTATTTCACTAGCCTTACTAGCTTAACCTTGGTGAATCATTCCTCCTCTTTTACTTTCTTTTTCTTTAAATAATAACTCTATCATCAAATAATAAAACAAATATACTCGTGAGAATCTTCAAATACTTTTATATGATTGAAACCCTATCTTCCTAAAGATATACTACGTACAGAGTAATATAATATCCCGTTGCAACAGAATCACACTGCTCTCAAGCTAAATACTTGTGATCAATACGAGTAATATTTATATCCTAACAATGTATTTGACATGAGCTCGACATCATTTTATTATATTTTTCTTAAATTGTTTCAATACTTCAGCTATTGAATGATTGTTATTTGATCTCCCAAATGCTCAAAACGTGCACTTTTCTTCTCTTTTTGAAAATTCTTTTTGTTAGTGTCGTCTCTCATCAATCTCTCAAACAATTATGAAACATGAAAAATAAACATTCAGAATAATGAAAAACAGAACTTGGGTTGTCTCCTAAGAAGCGCTTTACTTAACGTCGTGTCACACCGTTTTTTTATTTTATTTTCTGATTTAAGTGGGATCATGAACACCCTTTTTTTCATTCTCAAAGGCCTTGTTTGGCCTTGTTTCATTTTTCTTTTTCGGCCTTTTCTAGTAAGGCCAAACTTTCTTTCTTGTTACCACCTCAACCGCGTGTGGTTTCAATTCATGTTTTGGAGGTTTGATTAACGGTGGTTTGTCTAGTGCTTCCTCAATGATCATGATTGATTCATTTTTTTCTTTAAATAGAGAAATAGAATTATAAATGTTATATTCTGCTTTCCTTCCATCAAATTCCATAGTAAAAAAACCGCTAGAAACATCAATTTTTGAATTACCAGTTTTTAAAAATGGTCTCCTTAGTAAAATAGGGACTTCGTGTTTATCACTCTCCATTTCAAGTACATAAAAATCGGGAGGGAACACTAGATCACCTACTAAAACAAGTACATCTTCCACTGCCCCTTTTGGGGAAACAGGCGATCTATCGGCCAGTTGGATTATGACACCGGTTTCATTCAAAGGGCCAAGGCTCAAAGAATTATAAAGAGTATAGGGGATCACGTTAATTGTTGCCCCTAAGTTTAATTGACACTGGTTACCGTGACATGTTTCACGGTAGCAATGACATTCGAATGAGACATGGAAATCTGGCTATAAAATTTGTTAGAAGATGTTTTGTCTGTCTTATTCTTATTACTTATTGTTTGTTCTTATTTTATTCAAATCAGATCACATCAGAAAAATTCAGATCAGATCAAAAAAATTCAGATCAGATCAAAGCAGAATCATTCAGATCAGATTGATCAAATCAATCAGAATCATTCAGAAAAAAAAGATTCAGATCCGAGCAGACCAGACTAGAAAGATGATAAAAGATTTCATTTATCATTTTAGTATTATTGTTGTTGTTGTTGTTGTTGTTGTTGCTGTTGTTGTTAATCTTATTATTATTGTTATCATTGTTGTTGTTGTTGTTATTATCATTATCATCATCATTATTATAATCATCATCATCATCATCATCATCATCATCATCATCATCATCATCATCATTATTATCATTATTATCATTATTATCATTATTATCATTATTATCATATTTAATTATTATTATTATCATCATCATTATTATTATTATTATTATTATTATTATTATCATTATTATTATTATCATTATCATCACTATTATTATTATAATTATTATTATTATTAGTATTATTATTACGATTATTACAACTATTAGTACCACTATTATTACTATTATTACTACTATAAATATGGCACCCATTGTATGTGATCAACCAAATAATATGTCTCGTTCAAAGTGAGAGTCATCAAATCCTTATTCAATGGAAAGAGTGGGTTTCCAAAGAGAGTCATCAAATCCTTATAAATGTGGCACTCATTGTATGTGATCAACCAAATAATATGTCTTGTTCAAATAGAGAGTCATCAAATCCTTATTCAATGGAAAGAGTGTGTTTCCCAAGAGTTTCTTGCGGTGCTTTTGCTCGAGTTGAGGAGGCCGAATGACTCACAGGTTCTGATAGCGTGAAGAAGGTGACTCTATATACTTGACTTAGAAGTTCCTGAATGAGTATAAATCACAGCTTCATCATTAATATGCATTTGCTTTATTATCACAATATTATTTATATGATCTCTGTTTTATCAAATTTTGCTTCCATTCAAATTCCCCAAGCTCTACTTTCCACCATATTTTTTTCCATAGCATTTTCTGGGTTCCAAACGGACTCCAAGAGATACAATTACTCAAAAAGAAACAAAGGCTATAATGAATCGCAATCTGAGCAAAACTAATGGAACTTTCTTAATTATTTTACCATGGAAGTGAGAGTGGAGGCACCATAGAGCAAGTAGGTGGTGCTGACCCAAGATTTCCCAGCGGCGATTCCCTAGAGACTGATTACAGAGGCCATGCGAAGAGGAGCTCAAGCCAGACCAACCCGAAGAAGAAATGGGGCTTCTCGGAAACCAAATAGTCTCTTGGCATAATAAAAGAGCCTACACAGAAGATACACCAGTAACATAAAGCCATCTATCTACACTCATCATTCATAGCTCATACACACGTGGAAGAAGTGAAATGCAGCTCATGTATACGTAAAGATAGAAGCCAGTAGAAGAAACTAGAAACTTCTTAGTTAGTTATTCTTGTTACAAGATTAGTTAAGATATTCTTCTTGTACTCAATATATATAGACATCTCTTGTACATCCATTCAAGTGGTGCAGAATATTATGAAAATTTTCCTCCAGTTCTTTCTCTACTTTTGTACGAAGCATAGCTTCCCTTTTTGTTTTCATGATCTGTATCTCTGAATTCCACATGGTATCAGAGCTTATTTCATCATAATTCTTCATCTCAGCTCTGTTTAACCTTCATCGTCATCATAATGCCGAGACCTGCAAGTGAAGATATCACAAGTCCATTCTATATTGGATCGGGAGACAATCCAAACACTGTTCTTGTCAGTCCCCAACTGAATGGAAACAATTTCCATTCATGGAGTAAGTCGATGAAAATCGCGCTTGGAGCCAAAAATAAAATGAAATTTGTCAACGGATCTATCGCTAAACCTGGTGAAACAGACGATACCTTCGAGATTTGGGAGAGAAGTGATCTGATGGTACAATCCTGGATTTTAAATTCATGCACTAAAGAGATTGCGCAATGCATCCTCTATGAGGAATCTGCAGCTAAGATGTGGAACACATTGAATGAGAGATTTTCTCAAGGTAATTTGCCTCGAATCTTTGATTTGCAGAAACAGATTTACACTTTGGTTCAGGATAATCTTAGTGTTACTGACTATTACAACAAGTTGGATTCGTTATGGAAGGAACTAAACCAGTACAATCCAGTTGTTGGATGTACCTGTGGTGCTGTCAGAACCTGCAAGTGCGATTTCTTAAAAACCATGATGGAACGTGAAGAGAGAAACATGTCAATGAAATTCCTTATGAGTCTAAATGATGCCTTTTCTGGAATTAGAGGACAAATTCTCACCATAAAGCCCTTTCCTAAACTGAACCAAGTTTTTAGTTTTGTGTTGCAAGATGAGATGCAGAGAAATCTAGGCAATGGTGTAGGTATGGAACCTATGGTGATGATGAGTAAGAATCAGACCTATGAAGAGGAAGAAAGTGATCATAATGTGAATTATAGCATGAATAAAGGATACAGATCAAATAACCAGTTTCAGAAGAAGGATAGCAAGATACAGATGCTTTGCACTCATTGTGGTTTCACTAACCACACAATTGATAAATGCTACAAGCTGCATGGATATCCTCCAGGATACAGATCAAAAGGAAAGCAGATAAACAATAGCACTTCTTCTGGTGGCAATAACTCAGGTCAAAACAGAGCTTATATTACTCAGATAGAGGAAATTCCTCATGCTGTTGATGATAAGGCAGGTTCCAATGTGACACAAGAGCAATATCAACATTTGCTTAGCTTGATCCAAAACCTAACCCATTCTCAAAACAACAAACTCACTCCCTTATCCTCAAATCAAGTTTCCAGTTCAGGTAATCTAAACAGATATTGCACTTTCATTACTAGAGCCAATACTGTGTTACCTACCTCCCACTCTTGGATCTTAGATACAGGAGCAACTGATCATATGATCAGTGATATCTCTCTCTTTGATTCTTTCATTCCTACTGATAACATTTCAGTACATCTACCCACTGGTTCACAAGCTGCAGTCACACACATTGGATCTGTAACTCTTTTACCTAATGTCATATTGCATAAAGTCTTACACATTCCTGATTTTAATGTAAACTTACTATCTGTAAGCAAACTTTTATCTGAAACATCTTTAACTCTTACTTTCAATGATGACAAATGTATCATACAGGACAAATCTTTGAAGAAGGAGATTGGCATTGCTGAATTGGTGAAAGGGCTGTACATTCTGCATCCTAAGAAGATCCCCTACATCCCAAATCCCATACACACCTCACATATTACTGTATCTAGTCTGTGGCATCAAAGACTAGGCCACATTTCTGATTCCAAACTTCATGTTCTTAAAGATGTATTGCATATCTCTACTCTTGATAATAAAGATTGTAATATCTGTCCTTTAGCCAAACAACATAGGCTGCCTTTTCCTAAAAGTTCAATAAAATCTGAGAAACCTTTTGATCTTATACATTTCTTGAGTGTACCAGACCTTCAGGTCCACATCGAAGGTGGGGAAAATATTTTGGGGAAGAATACATTGGGCATCAAAAAGCGGTGCTGCGATTGCAATCAAGAGGAAGAAGATGAACACTATAGAACTGTTAGCTTACCAAGAGCTCCCATGTTGTTTTTCTGTTGTTCCCTTTTGATAAAAAATAGAAGGTGACAACTCCGCCTAAAAAATGGGGTACCGTACCTACCATTCATTTGATTGGACCACATCACTTTATCATTTTTAATTTACATTTAAATAATTCAACTGCTACATTCTCATTGGTCCATTTGGACAAAGGTATGGTACCTTATGGGTACCATAGAATCTACCAAAATAGAAATGTAAAATGAGAATGCAAACTGGGATGTTTGGAGCTAAATTTATTGGTCTAGCCTGGTGTGATCTAATTTGATGTGATTTATTTAAGTGCGATATGATTTGATAAATGTCTAGTCTCTGTGTATTTTATAATTCTCGAAATCTGATCTGGTTTGATCTGTTTAAGTCCGATAAGTATCGTTTGATCTATTTAAATCTGATATAATCTGGTCTGGTCTGATATGGTCATTTCAACCTCCGACAAAAATATTTGGCACTAAGCTAAATCTCATGCACATATTCCATAAAACTTCATACCGAGTACAAATTTAATAGGTTTGGGGACATCATTTTAATATAGCAGGGGTAAAGATTAGTGTAGAAAAAGTAGGAGAAATAGTAGAAAAATATGAAAAATAAGATAACCGAATAAGCTATGGTGAAATCATCATCCTCTGTAATATTCAAACGCGTCTGCAAATCAAGATCGTTGGACAAAAAATTCATAATTTTTTCTTTAAATTGTTGAGTTTCTTAATTGTTGTACTTTCATTGCATTTTATTTCTTGTACTTCTTCGGTTTAATAAAATTAGGAAAATGACTCCCATCATTTACCCCACAATTTTTGTGGTTTGCCTTTGAAAAAAAAAAAAGATAACCGAATAAGCTCAGGTAGGAGTGCTTTAGTTTTTGATCCTAAACAGAACTAATTTTCAGTATTATTATTACTTTGCCCTTGATGATTGTTCGCTCAACTAATGCCCCCAAACCCCACATCTCCCAGAGTGTTCGCTCCACTCATTTCGCGTATCAATCTTATAGGGAGATATGGAGTAAGGGCTTAACAGTTTCATGGACGGCGAAGTTGTGGACGACGGTGGCAATTGGAAAATCTGTGGACGATGGTGGCAATCGGAAAATCCATAGACGACGGTGATGTGTTCCTCTTTTGTTTCATCTTTCCATCTCTCTTGTGTTTCATCTTTTCGTGGCAAGACTAGAGCTCAGAGCTCTTGTTTCTTATTTGGTTGGTAAAAAATTTCAAATTTAATATGAAAATGCCAAAACAATGACATTCTTGAAAATGCCATTCATATGGCATTCTCAATTGATGTTGGCATTATAATGAAAATTTTGGCATTAGGGACGGGGTCTGTCTGATCTATGGTGGCGGAGTCTGGATCTGCAACGACAGAGCTCAAATCTAAATTGGTGGTTGTCAAATATGCAGGGGCGGCGCCCGGAGGCGGCCAGATCTCGCTAGATCTACGGCGGATGCAACCATATATCTGTAGGGACAACAGTCAGATTTGTAGCGGCGATAAGTTCTCATCGTTGGAGGCAGACGGCAGCGACCGACGGCGGTCTAGTATTTGTCGGCAACAGTAAGTTTGGGCAAGCTTCTAGTATATCTGTCCAACTACAAAAAATAAGTCCTATTTGGGGAAATATAAAACTTTACTTGTAATTTAGAAATTAAAGATTTATTTGCTCCTATTTAGGTAAATCTTCCGAAATTAAATTGTCCGAAGGTGCCAACTTTGTTTAAAAATTATAGGCAAGCTACCCACAATAACCAGTTATTTTAAAGTTGATCCAAAAGTTCTACAAAAACTTCACAACTACTGTCCAATTTGTATTTGGAAAATTCTCAAAATGGAAGTAATTAATTAAAACATAAAGGAAGGAGGGGGTATCTTTTTATAATTGGGATGAAATATCTGAACAATATAATTAGTCTCAAACAAGTCTTTTGATAACAACATTAAGCACCAATTTTAGGAGTTGAAATAATCTCTCAAAATTTCTTTTTTGGTTGTTTCTAGACAAAAAGTACCAAAAGGTTTTTCAAAAACGAAAAGGGATCCCGTCCATAAACACCCACAGGTTCCATGGGATTAGTAATGTGATGATTGAGATCAGTCATCTCGTTTGTGGGTGTAGCTCAACTGGTAGATAGAGGGTGACACAAGGGGTAAGTCTCATGTTCGAATCCTGGCAACTGCGATGAGAGATTATTATGTTAAAAATGCATAGGGCTTCAGCAAGTACCAGGGCCTGAGCCCCACTATCTATTTACCAGCTTGTGATTAAAATCCAATTTACATCCTCCCTGCGAACTGTCCGACTGGTGTTGGGGGGCCACCATCGTAGTAATGTGATGATTGAAATCAGCTATCTCGCCAGTGGGCGTAGCTCAACTGGTAGATAGGGGGTCCCATAAGGGGTAAGTCTCGGCCTTTTTATATATTTAAATCAGCCATCTCAACTTGAGAAAGGCCACCATCTTTCACAGATTGCTTCAAAGCTTTGCCCAGCTCTACAACCCTTCTCTCGAGAGCATCAACTATGACATCTGATTTTATTACTTCATGACATTCGTGTAATTTCCATATTTAAATTTGTGCTTTTAATTAGTTTCGAGTGATTGTTACTTTGGAAATTACACACTTTTGGTGTAAATAGTTTAGTTTGTAAAATATTTGTAATATGTTTAGATTAGGTTTATTCTGAGCTCAAACAGGTCCAAATACACTTTGGAGAACATCACCAGTGCAAGGAAGGTGCAAGAATGCAAGAAAAAGATTGAAGATCTCGTTTTTGGTCTGTACCCGATCGGGTATGACCTATACCCGGTCGGGTACCCTTCTGAAATTTCGAATCAAATCAAATCCGGGAACAAGGCATCATGCGGGAAGATTTTAACACGTTCGGGTGTCCATACCCGATCGGGTGACCGACAGACCCGATCGGGTATGACCCCATTTTTCAGCTTCGCCGAAGCCACATATGGTACCCGATCGAGTGGGCTGAAAACCCGATCGGGTACACGACCCTGCAAGCCTAAAAAGCCTATAATTACACCCCATTTCCTCCACAAGAAGATCACCAATTCACATATACTTCTAAGCTCAGTTTAGACAAGTTCTTTCTTTATATTTTTATCATGTTTAGTCTCCAAATGAGGAGCTAAACCCTTCCATCTTGGTTTTGCTACTTTGAAGCTTAATGAATTTGTAAGTTGTGAGTTATTATCTTTAATCTCCTTCCTTGAATATTAATTCTTTCTTTAAATACTATTTCTATATCAATGTTGGGGAGTGTTACTAAGATGACAATTAGTTAACATCTTGACATTAGTTATAGTAATAGTTATTTCTTCCTCTACGTTAATATCGGGGAGTGTTACTAAGATGACAATTAGTTAACATCTTGATATTAACTATAGTAGGATTCATCTTCTTTAGTATTCTTCCTTGAGTATTAATTAATTCCTATTCATATTTCATATTAATATTTTGAACATTACTTAAAGGATCAACTAGTTTTGTTTCATATATTAATTATTACTAGAATCGGTCGATTAATACGCTTGTTATTAATTCGGTCCTTTCGCGGTAGTAAACTTGGGTTATTAATGCATGCGTTTCATGGTTAATAAACCAAGGGGAATTAATTATATTGATTAAACCAATAAACCGCTTGTGTTGAGGTTATCAATCTCAATCGTTTTCATCTTGATTTTATTGCTACTATCGAGTGAATATACGGCGCGTGTTCTATATTAACTCGGTAGTAAGTTTTATTAATGAACGCGTCTCGTTATTAATAACTACCCTCGATGAATTGGATATACTCCTCGATTGAGTATTCGAGAGGAAGATAGTTAAAGATATAACCGGGATCGACGAACATTTCATTAAGTGGATAAAAGCAAAGCCAAGTCTTCGTCTCATTAATTAAACCACATAACTCGTTCATCTTCGTATTTAAATATAATTTAAAGTTCATCAACCAAATATAAACCCCCCTTATTGTTACTTATCTATTTCTGTAAGAAGAAAAGTATTCCTTTCCCTGTGGATACGAACCTTACTACACTATACTACGTATTAATGTCGTATTGTATTATTACTTTGAGTGCACCTCACGACAAAGTGCACGTCAAATTTGGCGCCGTTGCCGGGGAAAGGCAATTATTTTTCTTTTTATTTCAAGAAAAATCAAAAAAATGTTTTATAAAGAGTTCTTATTTTTCTATTTCTGAGCTTTGTGAAGTATATGGTCCGATATCGTTCTATAAACGAAATCACTTATCAAGCAAACCCCGAAATAGAACAAGCCTTCGAGAGGTTGAGAAATTTAATTCCGCACATACCCTCGGAGGAATCCTCAAACGCTAGTTCTAGTTCTAGCGAATCTGAAGAGCCAAGCACTATGGCTCAAGAAACAAGAACTTTGAGGGAGCTCACAGCTCCGAACTTGAACCAACAACCGTTGTGTATTACCTTCCCTACACTCAACGAGGGTAATACATTTGAGCTCAAATCAGGGCTCATTCATCTTTTGCCATCCTTCCATGGCTTAAGAGGAGAAGACCCAAATAAACATCTCTCGGAGTTCCATGTTGTTTGCACGAGCATGTGCCCTAATGGAGTCACCGAGGAACAGATAAAGTTGAGGGCCTTTCCATTCTCCCTCAAAGACACCGCAAAAGATTGGCTATTCTATCTTCCTTCGGGAAGTATAGATACATGGGCGGCCATGAAGAAAGCTTTCCTCGAAAGGTACTATCCAGCCTCTGTCTCCTCATCTCTAAAAAAACAAATAAGCAATGTGGAGCAAAAAGATGATGAATCGTTCTATGAATATTGGGAACGATTCAAGAAACTTTGTGCAAGCTGTCCGTATCATGGCTATTCGGAGCAAGACCTCATCCTATACTTTTATGATGGTCTTTGCAATGATGATAGACGGATGATTAATGCCGCATGTGGAGGAGGGATCGTTAACAAGACTCCTTCTCAAGCTATGAATCTTATCTCGGAGTTGGCCGAGAATTGTAGATATCACAACGGGCGGTCATCAACAAAAAGAGTCATGGCGGCCGAATCAACATCATCTCTAGAAAGTCAAGTTGCCGGCTTGACTTCTTTGGTAAAGGATTTTCTTTTAAATTCCAAAACCCAAGAAGTCAAGGTCTGCGGCATCTGCACACAACAAGGCCATCCCACCGATGCATGCCCGAGCCTTCAAGAAGAAAACCCCGAGCAGGTCAACGCTTTGGGGTTCCCAAACCAAAAGAGGTATGATTCTTACGGCAACACTTATCATCCCGGGTTTAGAGATCATCCCAATTTGAGATATGGGAATCCGCAAGGAAACCCACCACAAAATAACCCTCCACAAAACCAATTTCCTCCAAAACAACCGTACTCTAAACCCCAAGGCCAAGGCTCAACTATGTCCACCGAAGACATGATCCGAGCACTCACCTCAAATGTCTCAACCATGCAACAAAACATGGTTCAATTCCAACATGAGACAAAATCAAGCATCCAAAACCTTGAGAATCAAATGAGCCAAATCTCAAGTGCGGTGAGTAGGCTTGAAGCCAAGGATTCAACAAAGCTTCCATCTCAAACGGAGCCGAATCCGAGGCAACAAGTCCATGCGGTGACATTAAGGAGTGGCAAAGAATTGGTGATTGCCAAGGAGAAAGCCAAAAGCCACATTGGCGAGGAAGAGGAAGAAGAGCTTGTGGAGAAAGCTCAGCCGGAGGAGGAGGAAGCTCACATTTCAACTCCACCCCCGGTTATTCATGAAGTGGAAGCACCGTTTCCCGAAGCTCTAAGGGAAACGAAAAGGGTGGAGAAAGACAAGGACATCTATGAGACATTCTCCAAATGTGAGGTAAATATTCCTCTTCTCAACTTAATAAAAGGTGTTCCTAGATTTGCAAAATTTTTTAAGGAGTTATGCACAATAAAACGGAAGCATAGACTCAATGGGAAACAGAAAGTTCAAGTTAGTGAACGTGTCTCCGCGGTTTTTCAAAAGAAACTTCCAAAAAAATACAATGACCCGGGCATGTTCACTATACCTTGTAAGTTGGGAGGTACTACGTTTTCAAAGGCCATGTTAGATTTGGGGGCATCAATTAATGTCATCCCTTATTCTTTGTACAAATCACTTGAACTTGGCCCTTTAAACGAAACCGGAGTAGTTATCCAACTTGCGGATAGATCAAACGCCTACCCTAAAGGTATTGTCGAAGACGTACTAGTTATGGTAGACAATTTGATCTTTCCCGCCGACTTTTATGTTTTAGAAATGGAAAATGACAAGAATGCGGTTCCTATCCTTTTAGGAAGGCCATTTTTAAAGACCGCTAGAGCTAAAATTGATGTTTTTAGCGGATCTTTAACTCTGGAATTTGATGGAGATAAAGTTGAATTCAATATTTACGACTCCATGAAATACCCAAATGAAAATCATTCTCTATTTGCCATTGATATTATAGATCCCATTGTGCAAAATACTTTTGAAATGAATGGGGAGGATGACCTACTAAGTGTAATTGAGAATGACCTCGGGGAAAATTCTTTAGAACTTGCTTTGACCCCCAATAGGCAAGCCATGATGGTGGAGTTGGATAACCATTTCCAACTTCCACTTATGCCACCGGGGTCAAGAGCATTCCCACTAACCATCCCCGAGGAAAAGCCTTTGCCTTCTATTTTGCAGGCCCCCGAAGTTGAGATGAAACCACTCCCAACACATTTGAAATATGTGTACTTGGGAGAAAAAGAAACATTGCCGGTCATAATCTCGAACAAACTGACCGGAGAGCAAGAAAGGAAGCTAATTGCGGTGCTTAAAGAGCACAAACTTGCAATCGGATGGACTATAGCCGACATTAAAGGCATTAGTCCATCTACTTGCATGCACCGCATCTTGATGGAGGATGAAGCCAAACCCGTGCGCCAACCACAACGGAGATTGAACCCACCTATGATGGAGGTGGTAAAAAAGGAGGTCATCAAGCTTCTCCAAATGGGGATAATCTTCCCCATATCCGATAGCAAATGGGTTAGTCCAACCCAAGTTGTTCCCAAGAAGACCGGAGTCACGGTGGTGGAGAACAAACATGGAGAACTTATGCCCACCCGAATTCAAAATGGATGGAGGGTATGTATAGATTACCGTCGCCTCAACGCGGTAACTAGAAAGGATTTCTTTCCTTTACCCTTCATTGATCAAATGCTTGAGAGACTTGCGGGGCATAAATTCTATTGCTTCCTTGATGGCTATTCCGGGTACTTTCAAGTACCCATAGCCCCTGAAGATCAAGAGAAGACAACATTCACTTGTCCATTTGGCACTTTTGCCTATCGACGTATGCCATTCGGACTTTGCAACGCACCCGCCACCTTCCAAAGATGCATGATGAGCATATTCTCCGAGTATGTTGAGCTATTTATGGAAGTTTTCATGGATGACTTCACAATCCATGGGGACTCATTTGATTCATGCTTATATCATCTCTCCCTTGTGCTCAAAAGTTGTTTAGAATCAAATCTTGTTTTGAATTCTAAGAAATGCCACTTCATGGTGGAAGAAGGAATTGTTTTAGGCCATGTAATCTCATCCAAAGGGATAGAGGTTGACAAGGCCAAAGTTGAAGTCATCCAATCACTCCCTTATCCTACCACCATTAGGGAGATAAGGTCATTCCTTGGACATGCAGGTTTCTACCGGAGATTCATCAAAGATTTCTCAAAGATTGCATCTCCTTTATGCACTCTTTTGCAAAAGGAGGTGGAATTCGTCTTCTCCGAAGAATGCAAGAAGGCCTTCAATACGTTGAAGGAAAAGCTAGTAACCGCACCTATCATCCAGGCTCCCGATTGGTCTCTTCCATTCGAGATCATGTGTGATGCTAGCGACTATGCGGTCGGGGCCGTTTTGGGCCAAAAGGTGGGAAAAGCTTCTCATGTGATTTACTATGCATCCACCACGCTCAATGATGCCCAACGCAACTACGCCACCACCGAGAAAGAAATGTTGGCTGTCGTCTATGCACTTGAAAAATTCAGGTCATACTTACTGGGGACCAAAGTGATCATCTATACCGATCATGCGGCTCTTAGGTTCTTAATGACAAAGAAGGAGGCCAAACCAAGGTTGATTCGGTGGATACTACTCTTGAGCGAGTTTGACGTTGAGATCAAAGACAAAAAGGGAATGGAGAACTTGGTGGCCGATCACTTGAGCCGTTTAGTCCTTGATGAAGGAAATGATCATGTCAAAGACGATATCCGAGGGGAATTTCCCGATGAGACTCTTTTCTCTCTTAAGGAAATTCGCCCTTGGTACGCTCACATTGTTAATTTCCTTGTTCTGAACAGGTTTCCACCAAGCTTCTCTAAAGCTCAAAGAGAGAAGCTCCAACACGATGCAAAACAATACGTGTGGGATGAACCATACTTGTGGAAACATTGCAAAGATCAAGTCATTAGAAGATGCATCCCCGAGACAGAGATAGCATCCATTCTTGCCTTTTGTCACTCACATGCATGTGGTGGCCACTTTGGAGGAAAGCGAACGGCCATGAAGGTACTTGAATGCGGTTTTTGGTGGCCAAGCTTATTTCGAGATGCCCATGTCTTTTGTCAATCTTGTGACAATTGCCAACGCATGGGCAACATCTCTCGAAAACATGAGATGCCGCAAGTTCCTATGCTCTATGTAGAAATCTTTGATGTTTGGGGAATAGATTTCATGGGACCTTTTCCTAATTCCCACGGAAATCTATATATCCTCTTGGCGGTAGACTACGTCTCAAAATGGGTGGAAGCAAAAGCCACAAGGACCGATGACGCCAAAGTAGTAGCGGACTTCATCAAAACCCGCATCTTCTCAAGGTTTGGAGTCCCGCGCATTCTAATAAGTGATAGGGGCACTCACTTCCATAACAAAACTGTGAGTGCCTTGTTGAAGAAATATGGCGTCACACACAAGCTCTCCACCGCCTATCACCTGCAAACAAACGGCCAAGCCGAAGTCTCAAACAGGGAGTTGAAGTCTATACTCCAAAAGACGGTGAACCCTAACCGAAAGGATTGGAGCCTTCGGATAGATGATGCCTTGTGGGCATATAGAACCGCTTTCAAAACACCAATTGGAATGTCTCCCTACAGACTTGTGTTCGGGAAGGCCTGCCACCTCCCGGTCGAACTCGAACACAAGTCTTATTGGGCGGTAAAAACATTCAATCTTGATATGGAGCAAGCGGGGATGAAAAGGAAACTACAACTCCAAGAGCTAGAGGAGCTTCGACTTGAGTCCTACGAGAATGCCGCCATCTACAAGGAAAAGACGAAGGTATGGCATGATAAAATGATAATAAGGAAGGACTTCCAAGTTGGAGATAAAGTCCTTCTATTCCGATCACGCCTCCGTCTTTTCCCCGGTAAACTGAGATCACGATGGGAAGGACCATTCGAGGTGGTCAAAGTCTACTCACACGGAGCGGTTGAAATCAAAAGCCTTGACACCGATAAAATCTTCAAGGTTAACGGGCATCAACTCAAACCATTCTTTGAGGGCTTCCAAAAACAGAGCGTTGAATGTATGGATCTCTTCGATCCAATCTATGAAGGATGAACATGACTATGGCGTCGTGCCACGACGTTAACTGAGGCGCTTCTTGGGAGGCAACCCAAGTCAAGGTACGCATTTTCTTCTTTGCTTTTCAAATTCTTGCTTTTTAATGTCAACTTTGAGAAAATGGGGGAAAATTCTCAAGAGAAAAACAAAGGAAAACCATGTTTTGGAAGCCTGGAAAACCTCCGATCGGTCTTCATCACTTAACCGATCGGATCCACGCTAAAAAAGGATTAAAACTTGACAAAAACACTTCCCAGGGAAGGATACCCGATCGGGCACCATAACCATACCCGATCGGGTACATACGGAAAACAAGAGCCTTCAGAAGACCCGATCGAGGAGCTGGAAAATTTTCAAGAGGGTACCCGATCGGGTACCCATAAGGCCCGATCGGGTACAATAAGGAAATTTAAAAAGTTTCCTTCGAATTAAATTCCCCGATCGAGTACCCCCAAACTGGATCGGGTGAGAACCCCTGGAGCAATTTTAAAAAAAATCGTCGTAATACCCGATCGGGTATTTGACTCACCCGATCGGGTACACTAAGCTGCAGAATCAAAAGGCACTTTCGAATTAATTTACCCGATCGGGCAATCGGGCCACCCGATCGGGTGCTCTACTCTGGAAAGATAAAGCCACTTTCGAATTAAAAAACCCGATCGGGTATATCGGGCCACCCGATCGGGTACACGACTTTTTTATCCCAAATCAGTCCCAAACCCACCATTTCATCTTCCCCAACATACCAAGACTCGAACCACTCTCCCCAAATCCCCCATTTTCGGACCTCCAAGCTTCCATAACTCACCCAACACTCCACCAAATCTTCCCATACCACCATCAAAACACTCCTCTCACCACCCTCTCCAACCTCATACCCAAAAATCAACACATCTCCCTCTCTCTCCAAAAATCCGAAACCCTACCCCAAAATCCCCAAATCCAAATTCAAGTTTGAAATTTGGAAAAATCCAAATTCAACCGGAGAGCTCCAATGCTAGAGGACCAATCCCGGGGTATGAGACCATCCGCTTTGGGCCGGGAGATCACCGCAAACGATTTTTGGCCATCATCAAAAGGCAAGTAGTTCCTTCTAGATTCCTATGTCATAATGCTCTTACACAACTAGGCTTGTTGGATGGAATGAGGGAATTATTTGATAGGTTGGAGATGAATTTGATTTTTAATATGAAGTATAATTGTGTTGACAAAGTGATTTATGAGGTGATGAGTTCGGCTAAAGTTGTTCTACATGATGACCCGGCGGAGTTCCTCTACGACAAGCTCACGTTTCGTTGGTTAAACAACGAATACTCAATAACGAGACGTGAGTTTGCGGAACACTTCGGCATTCCCGCACCCCATGAAAGGGGGATACCGGAGAGCACACTTGACGGGCACACTTTATGGGCCAAAATGACCGGAGAAAGGAAGGTGAACGCATCTAAATTGTCCATTAGTCGCGTTCAACATCCTCTTCTCCGGATGTTCCTAAAGTTCTTGTGCAATTCTTTGCTTGGTCGCCCCAATAATCACCATACTCGGATGGGGGACGTGGCCGTACTCACCCTAGCCCTTTTTCATAGACCCACGGAATACAATCTTTGCAATTTAATGTGGGATCACTTGGAGGAAGCATGTAAGAAGACCGGAAACATTGTGGTTGGGGGGGTTATAATGCACCTAGTGAGCAAATTCGGCTATACGGACAATGCTCCAATTCACCCCGATTGCTTAATGCACCTTGGTTGGTTGTCCAATGCGGGTTTGATATCTTTGGGCAACAAAGACCACAATGGCAACCAACGTTATAGGTGGCACATGAAGTACCCCGAACCCACCAAATATTTCCCCCTCCCTTGTGATGAATTGCCTAAGCTTAGGTATAGGATGGCCACCTTTGAGATCCCCCATTACCTCCTCCCAAACAACATTCCACCCCACCTACAAGATCAAGCCAACCCACCCGAAGACCAACCCGAGCATCATCCCGATCAAGCCGACAATCAAGGATATGAAGATGTCCACAATGCTCTTCCCGACCCTCCTCAAAACCCGCCACCCCAAGATTTTTTCCAACAACTCTTGGCGGATCAACAATCCCTCCTTGCCGGTTTCCAAACCATGAGCCTCGATTACACAAAGATGGGTAGGCAATTTACCCAACTACAAGAAGAGTTAGGCCAATACCGGGCGGAGCAACAAGCAAGGGACCGCCAATTTGATGCCTTCCGGACCGAACAACAATCGGCATTCCAAAGAATGGAGGAGCAAAGGGCGGCCGACATGCAACGGTATGAAGAGGACTACCGGAGGATGTATGGGCCTACATACTCATACATGTCCAACATTGGCGGATTTGCATCTATGTCCTCACCACCACCGGCACCTTCTTGGTATAACCCCTCGGATTGGGGTCATTTTGGCGGCTCTACTTCCGGCGGTGGTGGCTATGATGGCGGGGATACTACGATGGGAGAGGGAGGCGGCGATGATATGCATGGGAGCGGCTTTGGAGGCGGCTATTATGGCGGAGAAGGTGGGCACTAAGGATAGTGCCACGTTTCAAGTGTGGGGGAGGAAGCATCATCTCTTGGTATGTCACAATCCCTTTATTTTTTTTTACCTTGTACTAAGCATTAGTTTCTACAAATAAATTGTTCAAAAAAAAAACAAAAAAAAAGAAATGAAATGCTAGTTAGGTTGAAAACCCAAAAAGGGCAATCTAAGCAACAAGGGCTTAAAAAAAAAAATGATGAGTGAGTGGTAAGAAAGAAAAAGAAAAGAGATGCTAGGATGAAAACCTGAAAAGGCTCCTAGGCAAAATGAGAGATATGAGAGAAGCATTTGCGTTTTTGCAGGGCACTATCTCTTGGGGAGGAAGAAGAAAGGAAGAAGAAGAAGTGAGGAGCATAGAAGACCATTAAACCCAAGGAAAAATTTGTTTTGTAACTTCATTTACAATACTTGGTGGTTTTAGTTCCTTATTTCTTCTTATGAACTCATGGTCTTTTGATGGACATTATGTAAACATTTGGTTTTACTCGAGGACGAGTAAATAAACTAAGTGTGGGGGAGTTGACATTCGTGTAATTTCCATATTTAAATTTGTGCTTTTAATTAGTTTCGAGTGATTGTTACTTTGGAAATTACACACTTTTGGTGTAAATAGTTTAGTTTGTAAAATATTTGTAATATGTTTAGATTAGGTTTATTCTGAGCTCAAACAGGTCCAAATACACTTTGGAGAACATCACCAGTGCAAGGAAGGTGCAAGAATGCAAGAAAAAGATTGAAGATCTCGTTTTTGGTCTGTACCCGATCGGGTATGACCTATACCCGGTCGGGTACCCTTCTGAAATTTCGAATCAAATCAAATCCGGGAACAAGGCATCATGCAGGAAGATTTTAACACGTTCGGGTGTCCATACCCGATCGGGTGACCGACAGACCCGATCGGGTATGACCCCATTTTTCAGCTTCGCCGAAGCCACATATAGTACCCGATCGAGTGGGCTGAAAACCCGATCGGGTACACGACCCTGCAAGCCTAAAAAGCCTATAAATACACCCCATTTCCTCCACAAGAAGATCACCAATTCACATATACTTCTAAGCTCAGTTTAGACAAGTTCTTTCTTTATATTTTTATCATGTTTAGTCTCCAAATGAGGAGCTAAACCCTTCCATCTTGGTTTTGCTACTTTGAAGCTTAATGAATTTGTAAGTTGTGAGTTATTATCTTTAATCTCCTTCCTTGAATATTAATTCTTTCTTTAAATACTATTTCTATATCAATGTTGGGGAGTGTTACTAAGATGACAATTAGTTAACATCTTGACATTAGTTATAGTAATAGTTATTTCTTCCTCTACGTTAATATCGGGGAGTGTTACTAAGATGACAATTAGTTAACATCTTGATATTAACTATAGTAGGATTCATCTTCTTTAGTATTCTTCCTTGAGTATTAATTAATTCCTATTCATATTTCATATTAATATTTTGAACATTACTTAAAGGATCAACTAGTTTTGTTTCATATATTAATTATTACTAGAATCGGTCGATTAATACGCTTGTTATTAATTTGGTCCTTTCGCGGTAGTAAACTTGGGTTATTAATGCATGCGTTTCATGGTTAATAAACCAAGGGGAATTAATTATATTGATTAAACCAATAAACCGCTTGTGTTGAGGTTATCAATCTCAATCGTTTTCATCTTGATTTTATTGCTACTATCGAGTGAATATACGGCGCGTGTTCTATATTAACTCGGTAGTAAGTTTTATTAATGAACGCGTCTCGTTATTAATAACTACCCTCGATGAATTGGATATACTCCTCGATTGAGTATTCGAGAGGAAGATAGTTAAAGATATAACCGGGATCGACGAACATTTCATTAAGTGGATAAAAGCAAAGCCAAGTCTTCGTCTCATTAATTAAACCACATAACTCGTTCATCTTCGTATTTAAATATAATTTAAAGTTCATCAACCAAATATAAACCCCCCTTATTGTTACTTATCTATTTCTGTAAGAAGAAAAGTATTCCTTTCCCTGTGGATACGAACCTTACTACACTATACTACGTATTAGTGTCGTATTGTATTATTACTTTGAGTGCACCTCACGACAAAGTGCACGTCACTTCATCTCGGAAACTCCATTCTTTCACAGTTGTCCCGATTCCTAACACCTCTGTCATCAGCTCTGCATTCTGAGGCTGATCGAAATGGATCGGCCACGTCACCATCGGCACTCCCCTGACAATGCTCTTCATGCAAAAATAAAATTCCACCTGCAGTGGGACAAGAACCCTCCCGTCGAGGGATGGTCCAAGATTTCCATCTGCGGGGCCCAGTCTTGGAGAATAAGACCTTTTCATTCTATTTCTTTTTCATATCCTTCCGGCAGCCATGTTTCTCCTTTATCACCCATATGAACTTCTGTTGGCTCTTCTCCAATCCCTTTTCCAGCTCTAAAATCTATTCGCCGGAATGTGACGTCAGAGTTCCGAATGAAACAAAAACCACCGACTTCGGCGACTGCTTATCCAGCCACTCAATACTTCTGTGATGAAGTCAAACTTCGGGTCCACTCTTTTCTCGGGTTGTCACCAGATTTTACAGACCGATAACCCAGAGCTTCCCCTTTCCGGTGAGTTTGTGGAACTTGGCGAGCAATTCAAGATACGAGCATTCCATCGGTCTACAAGCGTCATAAATATTCCTGGAGCAGAATTTGGCATTGACCGAGCGTTGCTAGAACATGAACTTCAAGAACTCGGGATAGAAGCAACTCTTCAAGGACGGAAGAGAGTTCGGGATCACTGCCATGGAAGGGAGGAGGAGCTTTCCAACCAGCTTCGAAAGGAAAGGCGGGACATGGAGTACTTTGGAGCTGATTTTCCATACAACGATGGCGTTGGTGAAAGCCGACATGGTGTGGAAGGTTTAGGCCTCGGCGTTGGGAAGGGAAGACGCGTCCTGAACCGTGGTGACCATGATTGAGTCATGTATGACCACTAGCCTCTTGCATTTTCTAGAGAGGTCGTCGAGAAAATCCGCGATGAGGCGACGTAAGTGGTCACAACATTCAATTACGGAGGTCATGATGTTAGAGAAGGATGCCAACTCGGTGGCGGGGTTGGCTCCTAAGATGTAAGATGGAGGGCTTGGAAATTCTTGGAACCAGAGTTATGGATAAGCTAGAGGGTCCCAACCTTGGAGCCGCCGTCGAGCGACACTGATATCTAATTCCCAGAATTTCCAAGCCCTCCATCTTACATCTCAGGCGCCAACCCAGCCACCGAGTTGGCATCCTTCTCTGACATTATGGCCTCTGTAATTGAATGTTGCGACCACTAACGTCGCCTAATCACGGATTTTCTTGACGGCATCTCTCGAAAATGCAAGAGGCTAGCTGTCGTTCATGACTCACTCATGGAGACCGTGGTTCAGGACGCGTCTTCCATTCCCCACGCCGAGGCCTACACCTTCCACACCGCGTCGGCTTTCACCAACCCCACCGTTGGATGGGAAATCGGCTCCAAAGTACTCCATATCCCGCCTTTCCTTTCGAAGCTATCCGAAAAGCTCCTCCTCCCTTACATGTAGGCCTGTCAATGGGTCGGGTTCGGGCCGAAATGTAGTGTTCCAGACCCGGACCCGCTAAGTTAATAATGGACCCAGACCCGACCCGTTTACCCGGCGGGTCTGAAAATTTGGACCCAGACCCGGACCCAACAGGTCTCGGAACCGGGTCGGGTAGACCCGCCAAGTATGATACCGTTATAAATTTTGTGAAAATAACAAGACCTCTATGTGAAATGTAAAGAAAAGTGCGGAAACTAAAAAGCAAAATATATCCTCACTTTTTTAAAAAAATCAAGGTTTCTCATGTTATTACTTTTATCCAATAAAGTATTGGTTCTTGCGTATAACTCAACACTCTGTGTCGCTTTTTCTCGTATATAGAGCTCGTAGCATAAACTTCAAATTAAGTCACAAAAGATGTCTTGGACTATTGAGAGTATAAAAACATATTGTATGGAGTGTATGATAATGATATAATAATATTAATAATACACATTTATCACTATGAATAAACGGTCAAAATGGGTATTAATTTAATACACACACTAATAGGTATGTATTAGTGTGTGTATTTTCAATTGAAGAATTACAACTAATAATTTTATGTATTATTATTATTATTATGTATGTGTGTGTGTGTGTGTGTATAGTTTGTAATTTTTTACTTGAAGTGTTATAATTAATTACTATGTATTAGAGTGTTTGTATACAAATAAGAAATTTTAAACGGGTCCGAGTCCTTAACGGGTCAGAATCATATGTACTGTACCCGACCCGTTTATTAAATATACTAACGGGTCCGGATCCGGGTCCGGGTAAACGGAATAAAATATAGACCCATACCCATTAAAAATAACCGGGTTCGGGTCGGGTCCGGGTCTAGACCCGACCCATTGACAGGCCTACTTCCATGGCAGTGATCCCGGACTCTCTTCCGTCCTTGGAGAGCTACTTCTATCCCGAGTTCTTGAAGTTCATGTCTGTGCAACGCTCAGCAATGCCAAGTTCTGCTATAGGAATATTTATGACTTGTGTAGACCGGTGGAAGGCTCGTATCTTGAATTGCTCACCAAATTTTATAAACTCACCGGAAAGGAGAAGCTCTGCGCTATCGGTCTGTTAGTGACAACCCGAGAAAAGAGCGAACCCGAAGTTTGTCTTCGTCACAGAAGTATTGAGTGGCTGGATCAGCAACCGCTGAAGTCGATGGTTTTTGTTTCATTCGAATCTCTGACGTCACTTTCCAATGAACAGATTTTAGAGCTGCCAACAGGGTTGGAGAAGGACCTATAGAAGTTCATATGGGTGGTAAAGGAGAAACATGGCTGCTGGAAGGATATGAAGAATAAATAGAAGGGGAGGGACTTATTCTTTAAGACTGGGCTCCGCAGATGGAAATCTTGGACCATCCCTCGACAGGAGGGTTCTTGACCCCACTGCGGGTGGAATTCTTGCATTGAGAGCATTGTCAGAAGAGTGCCGATGGAGACGTGGCCGATCCATTTCGATCAACCTCGGAATGCGGTGTTGATGACAGAGGTGTTGGGAATCTAATAACGGTGAAAGAATGGAGTTGCCGGGATGAAGTGATAACGTCTGCTGTCATAGCCGATGCTCTCGAGAGATTGATGGTCAGGACAAAAGGAACACAAATTAGGAGAAGGGTTGTAGAGCTGGATAAATCTTTGAAGCAGTTTGAGAAAGATGGTGGCATTTCTCGAGTTGAGATGTTTGATTTTTTTAAAAAAAGGATGACACACCATCCCTGAGCGGGCCCCAACATTAGCCGGACAGTTCGCGGGGAGGATGTTAGTTGAACTTTAATCAAAAGTTGGTTGATAGAGAGCGATGCTCTAGCGTTGGTACTTGCAGAGGTCCTATGCATTTTTAGCATAGTAACCTCTCATCGCAGTTGGCGGGATTCGAACCCGAGACTTGTGGCATCCCCTACCTACCAGTTGAGCTACACCCACCGGCGAGATGACTGATTTCAATCATCACATTACTAATCCCATGACACCTATGGGTGTTTATGGACGGTTCCGCTTTTCGTGTTTGAAAATCCTTTGGTACTTTTTGTCTAGGAACAACCAAAAAAAGATTTTTTGAGAGGTTATTTTAACTCCTAAAATTGGTACTTAATGTTGTTATCAAAAGAGTCACTTGAGACTAATTTTATGGTTCAGATATTTCATCCCAATAATAAAAAGATACCATCTCCTTCCTTTATGTTTTAATTAATTACTTGCATTTTGAGATTTTCCCAATTACAAATTGGACAGTAGTTGTGAGGTTTTTTGTAGAACTTTTGGATCAACTTTAAAATGGCCGATTATTGTGGGTAGCTTCCCTATAATTTTTAAACAAAGTTGGCACCTTGGGACAATATAATTTCGGGAGATTTACCTAAATAGGAGTAAATAAATCTTTAATTGCTAAAATAGGTGTAAAGTTTAATATTTCCCCAAATAGGACTTATTGTTTGTAGTGGGACAGATATACCTGAAGCTTGCCCAAACTTGTTGCTGTCGACAAATACTAGACCACCGTCAGTGTTTGGTCACCGTCCGCCTCCGCAGAACTTTTCGCTGCTACAAATCTGACCGTTGTCCCCACAAATCTTGCTGCATCCGCCAGATCTAGCGAGATCTGGCTGCCTCTGGCTGCCTCCGGCAACCGACCCTACATATTTGACAGCCACCAGTTTAGATCCGAGCTCCGCCGTTGCAGATCTGGACTCTGCCACTATAGATGTGACCGACCCCGTCTCTTATGAAAAATTTTCACACCCATGCCAACATGAATTGAGAATGCTATATGAATGGGGTTAAGTCATGGGTATGCTATAGACAACGGAAAATCATGCTATAAGTAAAATTCATATTAATAATCTATACTTTTAAAGAATCTACATTAATAATCCATACGGAAGAAATTGATAGATATAATCGCAACATGTATACTTGTTCACAAAAATAGATTAAATGAAATGGGGTTAAGTATTCCGCTATCTGGTCAATGTATTATCCATCCACTTTTCACCAGTGACCATACTCTGCTTCTATTCTCTGTCTTTCACCATTAACAGTTTCTTCTTCACCATCTTTCACCCTAGTTTGCCCCCTTCGTTCTTTTTCTCCTCCCACTTCCACTCTTTTTCTTTTCAATTTTAATAGCAAACAATCCGTCCTTTGAATTCTCATTAAATTAAAACGGGAACTCCCTTCTTTCTCCCTTCCTCATTCGTAAACCTCATCTCTCTGCCTCACACTCGTAAACCTCATCTCACTGCCTCACACTCGGAGCTCTTATTCACTCATCAGGGTTTGCGTAGATTGTTTATCCATGTATCTTTGTCTTTGATTCGTTTAGAATTAGGGTGTGTCCCTACGGTTAACCTTTGTTTAATTTATACTCCGTTTGTGTAGATTTAGAGTTTGTGAGATTAGCAAGAAAATAGGGATAGATATTTATAAGAGTGGATTGTGCGGCGAATATAATGAATACTTCTCAAGAATTGAAGCGCTGGAGAGAATATAGCCAAGATTCGAAGAAGATGCCGGTTCACTTGAGAAAACGGATTTCATGGAAGGAGAAGATATACGTACTCTGAAGATAGGAGTGGAGAGGGGGATGAGATTTAACGGAATAGTTAGGGACGTTTATTTTCATCTACTTTTTGGAACACCTATAAGAGTTCGGATTATTTTTCTCAATTTATTAAGTATGGATTATTATTGTAGAATGTTAAACAGCAGGGATTATTAATATGAATTTTACCAAATTTTAAAGTGTAAGAATGTCATTTTGTTGGCATTTTCAGATTAAATTTGGAATTTTTAGTAACCAAATAAGAAACAAGAGCTCTGAGCTCTAGTTTTTCCACAAAAGATGAAACACAAGAGAGATGGAAAGATGAAACAAAAGAGGGACACCCCACCGTCGTCTATGGATTTTCCGATTGCCAGTGCCATCCTCAGATTTTCCGATTGCCACCGTCATCCACAACTTCGCCGTCCATGAAACTGTTGAGCCCTTACTCCGTAATTCCATATAAGATTGATATGCGAAGCAAATAAAAAGCAAACAGAAAAAGATGTGGTTTTTGGGAAATGAGTGGAGGGATGTCTCTCGGAGATGAGGGGTTTAATTGTTGGAAAATGTGTTAGTAAATTGCATTAAATGATCATTTTGGGGCAATTTTTTGAGTGGGGTCCACTTCCGATTCGGGTCGGGTCAAAGTGGTTTCGGATTGTCCTTGTTAAGGGCTACAATTCGATACGTGGTACACTCAAAACGGATAACGGGTGAATGAAATATCGATTTTCGAAGTTTGCCCGTTGAAATGGGGTAGCAGCAGGCTGCTCTAGCAGCCCACTGCCGGCAGGATAGTCGGCAGCAGCCTGCTGCCGGCAGGACAGTCCGTAGCAGCCTGCTGCTGAGACGTCTGCCGCAGCCCACTGCTGGGACGTTACAACTCCATAAATGCCCAACGTTCCTTTGCAATAAATGGACGGTTTTTTGGACTAGAATCAATGCCAACGTGCTGGACATTGATTACCAACGTTCATATCCATTAAACCTCCATTAAACACACAACAAATCTTCCCTATAAATGGCTGCAGGTGGTTTGCAACAATACACAACACACAATACGAACTTCACGTGTTTTCTAGCTCAAATACACCTCCAGTCACTCTGAAAAATTCCTAAGTGTTCTTGCTTTGTTCACGTTCGTTGGAACTTTAGTTTGAGTGCTAAACTATTGTTCGTTAGTCATCGTATCCTGGGAAACGATCGTTGCAACGCTCCTAGCACCCCGGGAGGCAACGAATACGTTTTAAGGACATCGTGCGTAGCACGAGCTTTGACTAATTTCTGCTCCATCTCATTTCTTGTTTTTCGTTAGTCATTTTAATTTAATTTTATTTAATTAATTTTATTAATTATTTTCTTAGTTTTTCGAAACACACCCAACAAACTTAAAACGTATTTTGTTGCTAAGCGTGTATCATACGGATACAAACTTAAAACGTATTCGGTGATTGTTCTACTGCGGTAAACAATCTTACACTTGTAGTTTGTCACCTTGGTGAACGAACTTGTTTTTGTGTTTCCGAAGAACGTAAGAAACGGAAAAATGACTTCTCAAGAAAATGAAAATGTTGTTGGGCAGAACGCTTTGAACGGTTTGAACGATAATCACTCTGAAAGCAGAGCTCCGGTGAACAATAGTTCACAACGCGGTGCATCTGCTTTGGCCAACCAAAGGGCTATCCCTATGGTGACCGTGCCAAGCAACTCTGTGGAGAAACCCGAGAAATTCAATGGGTTAAACTTCAAGAGGTGGCAGCAAAAGATGCTATTTTATCTCACTACTCTCGGTCTTGAAAGGTTCTTGACTGAGGACGCTCCGGTTGTAACCGGGAGTGAGGTAGATGTGCAATCTCTCAACGCGGTTGAGGCTTGGAAGCATTCTGACTTCCTTTGCCGAAACTATGTGTTGAACGGGCTGCATGATGCTTTGTACGACGTATATAGCAAATTAGCTATGGCTAAGGAGCTATGGAATGCTTTGGACCACAAATATAAAAGCGAGGATGCCGGTGCAAAGAAATTTGTTGTCGGTCGATTCCTTGATTTTAAAATGGTGGATTCGAAGACGGTCTTGCGTCAAGTTGAGGAGATGCAATTGATCTTCAACGAAATTCGAGATGAAGGAATGACAATTAGTGAGTCATTCCAAGTGGCGTCAATTATCCATTTATTGCCGCCGGCTTGGAAGGATTTCAAGAACTACCTTAAGCATAAGCGAAAGGAAATGAACTTGGAACAATTGATCCTCCGTCTGCGGATTGAAGAGGATAACCGGAAGAACGATGGGAAACTCCCAATTGTTCATGGCGCCAAGGCCAACGTGGTGGAGCATGCAAAAAGCTCCAAAAATAAAAATAATGGGAAGAGCAAGCTCGGTCCCAAGGGAGGCATTTCCAAGACAAAGTTCAATGGAAAATGCTTCAATTGCAATAAAAATGGACACAAGTCCTCGGATTGCAAGGCACCAAAGAGGAAGAAAGATTCTCACGTCAACTTGGTGCAAGGTGGGCAAAAGGATGAAGACATCATCCTAGCGGCCGTGGTGACGGAAGTCAACCTCGTTGGATCCAATTCCAAGGAGTGGTTCGTGGACACCGGTGCAACCCGGCACATTTGCTCAAACCGGGAGTTATTCACTACTTTTGAGCCATCAAATGGTGAGAAAGTGTGGATGGGAAACTCAGCCCATTCCGAGGTGGAAGGCGTGGGCAAGGTGGTCCTGAAGATGACTTCGGGCAAGGAGCTGACTCTAAACCAAGTGCTGTTCGTTCCGGAGATACGCAAAAACCTGATTTCCGGTTCGTTGTTGAACAAGCATGGATTCCGCATGGTTTCCGCATGGTTTTTGAGTCGGACAAATTAGTTTTGTCCAAGTCGGGAATGTATGTGGGCAAAGGGTATGCATGTGATGGGCTTTTTAAGCTCAATGTAACGACTATTATTAATAATAATAATAAAATCCCTTCTGCTTGCTTGCTTGAGTCTTCCAATGTGTGGCATGGTAGACTAGGACATGTTAATTTTAATTCTATACGTAGATTAATTAACATGGAACACATTCCTAAATTCACAATTGATGTGAAGCACAAATGTGATATTTGTGTTGAGGCAAAACTAACGAAAACGTCTTTCAAATCGGTTGAAAGAAAAACGGAACCACAAGAATTAATTCATAGTGACGTTTGTGATTTTAAATCAATACAAACACGTGGCGGTAATAAATATTTTATTACTTTTATCGATGATAGCACTCGCTATAGCTATGTTTATTTGTTGAAAAATAAACACGAAGCAATCGATAAATTCATTCTTTATAAGAATGAAGTGGAAAACCAACTTAATCGACGGATTAAAACGGTTAGAAGTGATCGAGGTGGTGACTATGAAGCACCAATTGGTGACTTTTGCGCTAGTGTGGGTATAGTACATGAACGTACCGCCCCCTATTCACCTCAATCAAACGGTGTTGCCGAACGAAAGAATCGCACATTGAAAGATATGATGAATGCGATGCTAGTAAGTTCGGGCTTGCCACAAAATATGTGGGGCGAAGCAATCTTGACAAGCAATTACCTTTTAAATAAGGTTCCCCGGAAAAAATATGATAAAACTCCGTACGAGTTGTGGAAAGGCAGACGGCCTTCCTATCAATATTTAAAAGTGTGGGGGTGTCTTGCTAAGGTGCTTGTACCAACACCTAAGAAAATAAAAATAGGTCCAAAAACGGTGGATTGTATTTTTATTGGGTATGCACAAAATAGTAGTGCTTACCGGTTTTTAGTGTACGATTCGAATAATCCGGATGTACATAAAAACACAATAATCGAGTCAAGGAATGCATCATTCTTTGAAGACGTATTTCCATGCAAGTCCAACGATGGACCTAGCACGTCAAAACGAACATTTGACGTAGCTATGGAAAATACTAGCGAGGGATCCGGTGAAGAACCCGAACCCCGACGTAGCAAACGTGCTAGAGTTGAAAAATCCTTCGGACCGGATTTTCTCACATACTTGGTAGAATTCGATTCGAATATTCTAACGTGTATGGTAGAAAATGAACCGGATTTTCTAACATGTTTGGTAGAAAATGAGCTACGGACTTATACGGAAGCCGTAACGTCTACCGAAGGACCAATGTGGAAAGAAGCCATCAAAAGTGATGTGGATTCTATCCTAAAAAATCACACATGGGAATTGGTTGATCTTCCTCCGGGATGTAAACCTTTGGGATCCAAGTGGATTTTTAAACGTAAAATGAAACCGGACGGTTCCATTGATAAGTATAAGGCCAGACTTGTAATAAAGGGATACAAGCAACGTGAGGGCCATGATTACTTTGACACGTATTGATGGTCCCTGATAGAGGTAAAAGTCTAGAGGGGGGGGGGGTGAATAGACTTTTAAAGATCTTTGCTATTCTTATAGAGTTTCCCTCATAGGTATGATGATCTAAAATCTTTTGAGATATTTAGGATCGCAGCGGAAGTTATGACCTCTTTTTGACTGTGAATGGTAACTTTCTTATGAGAGGATAAGAGGGAAGGGGTATTTGTATTTAGGACAACTTATCTTTAGTGACTGAAGTGAATAGGAGAATGGAGACTCTGCTTTGAAGATCTTTCAGTGAGATCCTCTGATGGCCTTGAATCAGAGATCCTTGAGTGAGGTCCTCTGGTAACCTTGAGTCAGAGACCCTTGAGTGAGGTCCTCTGATGATTTAGAGTCAGAGACCCTTGTATGAGGTCCTCTGATGAACTTGAATCAGAGACCCTTGTGTGAGGTCCAAGAAGATTCCTTCATCTGATTTTGGATCAAATGATTTGAGATAGTCTTTTCCATTGTTTAGAATAAAACATTTGCATCCGAATTCATGGAAATAATTGATTTTTGGCTTTCTTTCTTTCCATAGCTCATATGGAGTCTTCTTGTAAGTCTTATGAATAAGACTTCTGTTCTGGGTGTAGCAAGCTGTGTTTATTGCTTCTGCCCAAAATCTTTTGGGTAGACCGGCTGCTTCAATCATGGTCCTTCCAGCTTCCTTGAGTGTTCTGTTCCTTCTTTCAGCAACACCATTTTGTTGAGGTGTTCTTGCTGCTGATGTTTGGTGATGGATTCCGGATTCTTCACAGTACTGAATTACTGTTGAATTTAGAAATTCAGTACCTCTATCTGACCGGATCTTTTGTATTGAGATGCTCTTTTCATTCTGAAGGAGTTTCATCAGTTCTGGGAGCTTCTTCTCAGTTTCACTCTTCTTTTTCATGAATAGGGTCCATGTGAATCTGGAATAATCATCTACCACAACCAGAGTGTATCTTTTGCCACTTAAACTTGTTGGGTCAATTGGTCCAAACAAGTCAAGGTGCAGTAGGCTCAATGGTCTGGTTGATGATGCATCATTTTTGTTTTTAAAGGGTACTTTTGTTTGTTTCCCTTTTTGACATGCATTACATAGATGATCCTTTTTGTAATTGATATCTGGAAGACCAATCACCAATCCTTTCTTGGACAGTTTGTTGATGGTTTTGAAGTTGAGATGGCTGAGCTTGTTATGCCATTCCCAACTTAGATCTGAATCAGCCTTTGTTACTAAGCAGATTCCTTCCTTTGCAGTTTTCCAGTCAACAATGTACATGTCCTTCCTTCTTCTACCAGTGAGCACAATTTCATTATTTTTGACATCTCTGATCAAGCAGATGTCTTTGGAGAATGTTACATTATAGCCATTGTCACAAAGCTGGCTTGTGCTTATTAAATTGAACTTTAAACCCTTAACATAAGATATGTTTTGGATCATAAGTCCTCTTCTTACTAAGTCTCCAGCTCCTTTGGTTTCTCCTTTCTTTTCTTCATTCCCAAATGTCACTTTGGGTCCTTCCCTTGCCATGTAGTTTGACAGCAGCCTTTTGCTTCCTGTCATGTGCCTGGAGCAGCCTGAATCTATGTACCATTCTGTTGAGTCAGCTGCTCCAGCACCATCCTGTATTCATCAGTGTTGAGCGGCAGCCCACAAGTTAGTGGGCTTCTTTCCTTGAACAAGTTTAGGCATCCATGCCCATCTAGAACCATCTAATTCTAAGCAGACTGGTCTATAGCCATTTGGGGTGTTGTAGTTATATGGGATAGCTGTATAGATGTTTAGTTTCTTTCTCCTAGATGTAGGAGGAGAGAGGTTCCTTTTGGGTGGAATCTGCTGCCTTTTAGGTTGGTAGTTGGTCTTATTGGTGAGTTGCCAACTTGTTTGTTTAACAGGAAAGTTTTGTTTATACAGGTATTTGGATTTTGGTTTGGGAGCTGACATATTCCTTTTTGTGGGAATTGTTTGGGAATTGGAGTGTTGGTGGCTTTGTGTTGTTGTTTTGATGGTATAGTTTGTGGACAGTTTGTTTTCTGAGTACTTGGTGGGTGATTTGTATCCAAGACCTCTGTTCTTCTTTTTAAGGATAATCTCAGGAGTGTGATCAACATTTTCACTAGTCAGGCTGAGATTATTCATTTTTGTTTTTAGCTCCATGTTCTCTTCTGTCAATCTATTGATTTTGGATAAGGCAACTAAGAGTTTATCATGAATATTCTTAGTGTCTTGTTTTAGTCTTTCATTTTCAGATCTTAAGAGAACATGATGATTTTGGACCTTCTGAAAATCTTGAAGTAAAGATTCTAGTGTAATACTAGATGGTCCAAAATCATTTGAGCAATAGGAAGAACAGGAGGTTACCTCTACATCCTTGTCGTGGTTATCTGCCATGAGACATTTGAGTGAGTTATCCTGAGATGAACTGCTGCTTGTATCCTTAGCATCTGGCCAGACTCCTAGACAGAGTAGTGCTTCTTCAGAGTCTTCTGATGAAGAGCTTTCATTACTTGAGCTGCTTTCATCATTTTGGGATTCTTCATTCTTTTTCTCACTTACAAAGGCTTGATGTTTGCCTTTGAAGTTTTTGAATCCTGCTTTGTGAGTAGCATTCTGATGTCCTTGATATTTGTGTGCCAATGGGAGAGGGCACTCATTTTTGTAGTGTCCTGGCTGTCTACAGTTGTAGCAAAGAATAGTATTCTCACTTGATTTGTATCTTCTGGATTGTTGAGGAAATGGCTTCTTTGGGGATGAACCTTCTTTCTTTATGAACCTTTTGAATTTTCTTACAAACATTGCAAATTGTTCATCAGTGAAGAGATTGTTGAGTGATTTTTCTGTTGATCTTGATGTGCCAGGTTCAGACACTAAGGCCAGTGTCTTGATCTCTTCCTCCTTTTCATCCTTTATCTCTTTCATTTCAAACTCATAAGCTTTTAAATCACTAAAGAGCTTATCCGTTGAAAGACTTCTGAGATCTCTGCTATCTCTCATGGCAGTTACCTTCATATCCCATCTTGATGGTAGTCCTCTTAAAATTTTAAGAGAGATCTCTTTTTGGGAGAGAGTTTTCCCAAGATCAGAGACCTCTGCAATAATTTTAAGAAATCTGGATTCCATATCATGAATGGATTCATTTGACAACATTCTGAAATCTTCAAACTTCTTGAGAGCAATAGTTAGTTTGTTGTCTTTTTCTTGTTCATCGCCAGTTCCAATCTTTGTTAACTCATCCCATACGTCTTTGGCAGTCTCACATTTCCTTATCCTTGGAAATATGGATTCATCAACGGCTTTGAAGAGGATGTCTTTGGCAACATTGTCTAGGTTGTTTCTCTTCCTATCTTCAGTTGTCCATTCCATTTTTGGTTTTGGAATGTACATATCATCTGTTCCTTCAGTGGTTCTGGATGTGATGACCTTCATGATTTTGATGGGTCCATCAGTAATGACTTCTAGCATTTCATCATGTAGGGCACTCAGATGAGCTTTCATTCTGATTTTCCAGTCATCAAATTTGTTGAAGTTGAACAGGAGATTTTTTGAAAGTTGGTTGTCCATTTTTGAACGTTTTTGGAGATGAGTGAGTTTTGGATTTTTAGTTCAAACTTAGTCAGAAACTGACTCTAGGAACACCTGCTCTGATACCACTTGATGGTCCCTGATAGAGGTAAAAGTCTAGAGGGGGGGGGGGGGGTGAATAGACTTTTAAAAATCTTTGCTATTCTTATAGAGTTTCCCTCATAGGTATGATGATCTAAAATCTTTTGAGATATTTAGGATCGCAGCGGAAGTTATGACCTCTTTTTGACTGTGAATGGTAACTTTCTTATGAGAGGATAAGAGGGAAGGGGTATTTGTATTTAGGACAACTTATCTTTAGTGACTGAAGTGAATAGGAGAATGGAGACTCTGCTTTGAAGATCTTTCAGTGAGATCCTCTGATGGCCTTGAATCAGAGATCCTTGAGTGAGGTCCTCTGGTAACCTTGAGTCAGAGACCCTTGAGTGAGGTCCTCTGATGATTTAGAGTCAGAGACCCTTGTATGAGGTCCTCTGATGAACTTGAATCAGAGACCCTTGTGTGAGGTCCTCTGATGATCTTGAATCAGAGACTCTTGTGTGAGGTCCTCTGATGATCTTGAATCAGAGACTCTTGAGTGAGGTACTCTGATGATCTTTAGTCAGAGACTCTTGTGTGAGGTCCTCTGATGATCTCGAGTCAGAGACTCTGGTATGAGGTCCTCTGATGAACTTGGATCAGAGTAAATAAGATTGACACGAGATGTATCCTGGTTCAGAGGTGGTGTAATCCTCCTACATCCAGTCCCATCCTCTTTCAGATGGATTTCCACTAAAGTATTCAGCCCAATACAATTAGTGACCGTCTGGCTGTTATCACCAACTTGCTCAGACTTCAAGATGTTTCACTGAGAGTACACACCACTCCTAGCTACTCAATCCTTTAGGTTTTTCTCAATTGATCCAGTGGGGATCAAAAGGTACTCTATCCTATTCTACCACACTTAAGGACTTAGATGACGCTATCCTTATAAGTGTTTACAACAGTTTCAATATGAAACAAATTTCTAGCCTCCAACTAAAAACTAAACTTTCTGAGTGTATCAATGAGGATTTCTGTTCTAGAAGGTTTAGTGAAGCATGAGTCTAAGCAGAGAGCAGAGTTTAATGAACATTTTCTCTTTTGCTGGATATCTTCTTTGTGTAGTATGATTTCTCTGCTTAGTAAACTCAGGAGCTTGTTTTTCTTCTCATGCTTATGCCCGAATTTATAGGCATCTCTGGTTGATTAATCTCCTCCGTTGGTTAAGAGGATTTAATCTATGTCGTTGAGGCTTCTTGTACTTTTGTCTTCTTGTGTTGGAGCAGCTTATCTTCAGACGCAATTGGAGCAACTTGCTTTGCAGGAAATGTAAACCCATTCCTTGGTTCTTTTACGCACTATTCACCATCTAGTGGGATTTTGTCTTCACAGGCAACTCTGGAGTGTCTCGTGATTATACAGCTCTTTAAGTAAAATTTGTGACTCTGGTTCTTGTGTACAAAATTAATTTGTACTGGTAGGATTTAAATATCCTTTTTAAGGTAAAGAAGAATTTACCTTATTGCATTTTATATTTCCAGTAAAATTAATTTTGTACATAAGATGTACATGTAAGATTAGTCACAATTTTACTAGTGACAATAATAAAATTGTAACCCAAAAATAAATATACTGATTGGATTTGAATATCCTGGAAAGGTAGGAATTTACCTTATTGCATTTTATATTTCCAGTATATTTATTTTGTGACACAATTTATATATTCCTAATTTTGTCACCTTCCTTCCTTTTTGGACCATACTTCAGTTCACACAATGATCATTAAATATCGAATAGAGAATTTAAACATCAAGGGAGGATGGCATCATCAAAACTATATTTCATCAAAGTCTGAGGGGCCTAACAATTTCCCCCTTTTTGATGATGCCAAAACAAAAACTAGATTCTGAATACATAAAACAAAGATAAGCTAGATTCTATTTTCCCCCTTTTTGGCAGCAGCTCAAACCTAGATTAGTTCTGTCTCCTAGATGATTCTCCTTCATCCAGTTTTCTTTTTCTTCGATTTCTTTTGAGTTGGTCTAATTTTTGGTTGTAGACCTTCTCAATGAGTTCCTGGGAAAGGGCTTCTTCTATGGAGCTTGCTCCCAACCATTGGAGAGCAAATTCTTCTTCTTTTGGGATGAGGGGTGCCATAAGAAGAAGTTGGTCGATTGGAGCGTGTCTCCAATACCTCCACTTTAGGACTCTCTTTCTTTCTTGGTCGAGAGAATCCTTGTCAGTGGTGTATATTATCCATGACTCTAGGTCACTGATGAATTTATCAGGAGCATTTGGGGGGCTTAAGGAGAGATTTAGGTTGAGTCTGTGATGTGCCATTAGAGTGTTTTGGCTTAAGGTGTGTTTGAAGAGGATCTTTTAGTAGGGATGGTTGCAAAAGATGCTTGTTTATTTGAGGATTAACCTGGATATTTATACTTGCATGCATCGTTTGGGATTCTTGGTTGAGAAATCAAGGCGTATTAATGGAATTACGGCTTGATGTTCTTTTCAAGAATAAAATCAGCATAGATAAAAGAGAAAAATTGGTTGGAGGAGCTTACCAATTTAATGATGTTGCTTCCCAAGATTTTCTTGAATCACCATGTGTCGTAGTTGCATGCATGCGTAGATTCCTGACTCCTTTTGTTAAAGTGATTCTACCTCTGGGCTCTGGTTGAGGTAGTCGTCTGTTGTAGTTTAAGAGATTGTCTGTGATGTCTTCTCCGGTGGTTAGGTCCGAGACCTTCTGATAGTTTTTGAGATTTCTGATCTGAGGTCTTCTGATAGTATTCAAGCCTTCTGATCTGGGGTCTTCTGATAGTTATTCAGACCTTCTGATCTGTGGTCTTCTGATAGACAGGCTTTCTGATCTGAGGTCTTCTGATATACAGGCTTTCTGATCTGAGGTCTTCTGATAGTATTCAGACCTTCTGATCTGGGGTCTTCTGATAGACAGACTTTCTGATCTGAGGTCTTCTGATAGACAGGCTTTCTGATCTGAGGGCTTCTGATAGTATTCAGACCTTCTGATCTGGGGTCTTCTGATAGACAGTTGAGACCTTCTGTATAAGGACCATAGAGCTTCATTCCCTTGTCTTTGTGTGCTCCAACTTCTTTGATGCTCATTTTGATAGAGGCTTGAGTACATTTTCCCCCTGAGTTTGGTAATTCCCACTCATAATTGAGTTCTTTGAGTGGAATTCCCCCTGAGTTGTTGCAGACTTTATTCTCTACTTTGATCCAGATCATCAAGCATCCCTAGGTCTTGTCTTAGAGAATTAAACCTGCCTTCATTTAAGGGTTTGGTGAAGATGTCAGCTAGCTGCTTTTCTGTGGGGATGTACTCCAATCTAATGGTTTTCTTCTCAACATGTTCTCTGATGAAATGGTGTCTGATCTCAATATGCTTGGTTTTCTTCTCATGCTTATGCCCGAATTTATAGGCATCTCTGGTTGATTAATCTCCTCCGTTGGTTGAGAGGATTTAATCTATTTCGTTGAGGCTTCTTGTACTTTCGTCTTCTTGTGTTGGAGCAGCTTATCTTCAGACGCAATTGGAGCAACTTGCTTTGCAGGAAATGTAAACCCATTCCTTGGTTCTTTTACGCACTATTCACCATCTAGTGGGATTTTGTCTTCACAGGCAACTCTGGAGTGTCTCGTGATTATACAGCTCTTTAAGTAAAATTTGTGACTCTGGTTCTTGTGTACAAAATTAATTTGTACTGGTAGGATTTAAATATCCTTTTTAAGGTAAAGAAGAATTTACCTTATTGCATTTTATATTTCCAGTAAAATTAATTTTGTACATAAGATGTACATGTAAGATTAGTCACAATTTTGCTAGTGACAATAATAAAATTGTAACCCAAAAATAAATATACTGATTGGATTTGAATATCCTGGAAAGGTAGGAATTTACCTTATTGCATTTTATATTTCCAGTATATTTATTTTGTGACACAATTTATATATTCCTAATTTTGTCACCTTCCTTCCTTTTTTGGACCATACTTCAGTTCACACAATGATCATTCAATATCGAATAGAGAATTTAAACATCAAGGGAGGATGGCATCATCAAAACTATATTTCATCAAAGTCTGAGGGGCCTAACAATTTCCCCCTTTTTGATGATGCCAAAACAAAAACTAGATTCTGAATACATAAAACAAAGATAAGCTAGATTCTATTTTCCCCCTTTTTGGCAGCAGCTCAAACCTAGATTAGTTCTGTCTCCTAGATGATTCTCCTTCATCCAGTTTTCTTTTTCTTCGATTTCTTTTGAGTTGGTCTAATTTTTGGTTGTAGACCTTCTCAATGAGTTCCTGGGAAAGGGCTTCTTCTATGGAGCTTGCTCCCAACCATTGGAGAGCAAATTCTTCTTCTTTTGGGATGAGGGGTGCCATAAGAAGAAGTTGGTCGATTGGAGCGTGTCTCCAATACCTCCACTTTAGGACTCTCTTTCTTTCTTGGTCGAGAGAATCCTTGTCAGTGGTGTATATTATCCATGACTCTAGGTCACTGATGAGTTTATCAGG
This sequence comes from Cuscuta epithymum, assembly GCA_945859915.1. Taxonomy (NCBI): domain Eukaryota; kingdom Viridiplantae; phylum Streptophyta; class Magnoliopsida; order Solanales; family Convolvulaceae; genus Cuscuta; species Cuscuta epithymum. The sequence goes on from CAMAPF010000020.1 coordinate 404,173, forward strand.
AGCATTTGGGGGGCCTAAGGAGAGATTTAGGTTGAGTCTGTGATGTGCCATTAGAGTGTTTTGGCTTAAGGTGTGTTTGAAGAGGATCTTTTAGTAGGGATGGTTGCAAAAGATGCTTGTTTATTTGAGGATTAACCTGGATATTTATACTTGCATGCATCGTTTGGGATTCTTGGTTGAGAAATCAAGGCGTATTAATGGAATTACGGCTTGATGTTCTTTTCAAGAATAAAATCAGTATAGATAAAAGAGAAAAATTGGTTGGAGGAGCTTACCAATTTAATGATGTTGCTTCCCAAGATTTTCTTGAATCACCATGTGTCGTAGTTGCATGCATGCGTAGATTCCTGACTCCTTTTGTTAAAGTGATTCTACCTCTGGGCTCTGGTTGAGGTAGTCGTCTGTTGTAGTTTAAGAGATTGTCTGTGATATCTTCTCCGTTGGTTAGGTCCGAGACCTTCTGATAGTTTTTGAGATTTCTGATCTGAGGTCTTCTGATAGTATTCAAGCCTTCTGATCTGGGGTCTTCTGATAGTTATTCAGGCCTTCTGATCTGTGGTCTTCTGATAGACAGGCTTTCTGATCTGAGGTCTTCTGATAGTATTCAGACCTTCTGATCTGGGGTCTTCTGATAGACAGTTGAGACCTTTTGTATAAGGACCATAGAGCTTCATTCCCTTGTCTTTGTGTGCTCCAACTTCTTTGATGCTCATTTTGATAGAGGCTTGAGTACATTTTCCCACTCATAATTGAGTTCTTTGAGTGGAATTCCCCCTGAGTTGTTGCAGACTTTATTCTCTACTTTGATCCAGATCATCAAGCATTCCTAGGTCTTGTCTTAGAGAATTGAATCTGGCTTCATTTAAGGGCTTAGTGAAGATGTCAGCCAGCTGCTTTTCTGTGGGGATGTACTCTAATCTGATGATTTTCTTCTCAACATGTTCTCTGATGAAATGGTGTCTGATCTCAATATGCTTGGTTCTTGAGTGAAATACTGGATTACGAGTTATTGCTATAGCACTTGTGTTGTCACACAGAATGCTGACTTCCTTTGTTTCCTCTCCATAATCCCTCAATTGCTGTTTCATCCATAGTATTTGTGCACAGCAGCTGCCTGCTGCTATGTATTCTGCTTCAGCAGTGCTTGTGGCAATTGAGTGTTGTTTCTTGCTGAACCAAGAAACAAGTCTTCCTCCAATCATTTGACAAGTTCCAGAAGTGCTTTTTCTGTCAATTTTGCACCCAGCAAAGTCTGAGTCTGAATATCCATATAGATCAAAATTTCCATTTGTTGGATACCATAATCCAGAGTTAGGATTTCCTTTTAGATATCGTAGGATTTTCTTTGCTGCAAGAAGATGGCTTTCTTTGGGTTTTGATTGAAATCTTGCACATACCCCAACTGAGTAGGAGATATCTGGCCTACTAGTTGTAAGATATAGCAGAGAGCCAATCAGTCCTCTATAGAGTGTAGGATCAGTGTCTTTGCCATCTTCATCTGGAGTTAGTCCTTGAGAGGTGTTCATGGGGATCTTTACAGTAGACTTGTTCTCAACTTTGAATTTCTTCATGAGATCTCTTGTATACTTTGATTGGTTGATGAAGATACCTTGTGGAGTTTGTTTCACTTGTAGTCCTAGGAAATAGTTCAACTCTCCCATCATGCTCATTTCAAACTTGTTTTGCATGAGAGTTGAAAAATTTTTTACACAATGCCTGATTTGAGCTTCCAAAGATTATGTCATCCACATAAATTTGGACAAGCAGTATGTGTGGTCCTTCTTCACTTTTGAAGAGAGTTTTATCTACTTTGCCTTTAGTGAAACCGTTGTTCACTAAATATTGAGAGAGAGTGTCATACCATGCTCTTGGAGCTTGTTTGAGTCCATAGAGGGCCTTCTTTAGTTTGAATACTTGATCTTTCTCTCTGTTGATTTCAAATCCAGGAGGTTGCTCCACATAGACCTCCTCTTCTAGTAGACCATTTAGGAAGGCACTTTTCACATCCATTTGATAGACTGTGAATTGCTTGTAGGCAGCATAAGCAAGGAATATTCTTATTGCTTCAAGTCTTGCAACAGGAGCAAAAGTTTCATCAAAGTCTATTCCTTCTTCTTGACAGTAGCCTTTGGCTACTAGTCTGGCTTTGTTTTTGATGATTGTGCCTTCCTCATTCATTTTGTTTCTGAATACCCATTTAGTTCCTATCACATTTTGATGATAGGGTCTGGGTACAAGTTGCCATACTTCATTTCGTTCAAATTGGTTGAGTTCTTCTTGCATGGCTAGTATCCAGTCTGAGTCTGAGAGGGCTTCTTCAATTTTCTTGGGTTCAGTTTGTGAGATGAAGCAAGAGAACATAGCTTCTTTCTGGAATGATGATCTAGTTCGAACCCCTTCATGGATGTTTCCTATGATTTGTTAAGGAGGATGTTGATTTGTCCATCTGATGTCAGAGGTTCTGTTGACTTGAGTTTGTTGCTCATCCTCCTCTTCTTCTTCACTATCTTCTGGTAGAGTTGGAGGAACAGGAACTTCAGTTCTTGTGAATGATTCAGCTGGTTGTTTTGGAGAACAACCAGTGATTTGAATTGATCCATTAGCTGGTAGTTGTCCATTGTTTGAGACATCTGCAGCTTCATGATTTTTGTTGGTGTTGGAAAGGCAGCTTGGAGCCTTTCCAGTTATCTTTTCTTTCCCAGATGATTCTCCTTCTACCATTTTGTTGGCATAGGAGTGATTGTCATAGGCCACATGAATTGATTCTTCTACTGCCAGAGTTCTTTTGTTGAAGATTCTGAAAGCCTTACTATTTGTTGAGTAGCCCAAGAAGATTCCTTCATCTGATTTTGGATCAAATGATTTGAGATAGTCTTTTCCATTGTTTAGAATAAAACATTTGCATCCGAATTCATGGAAATAATTGATTTTTGGCTTTCTTTCTTTCCATAGCTCATATGGAGTCTTCTTGTAAGTCTTATGAATAAGACTTCTGTTCTGGGTGTAGCAAGCTGTGTTTATTGCTTCTGCCCAAAATCTTTTGGGTAGACCGGCTGCTTCAATCATGGTCCTTCCAGCTTCCTTGAGTGTTCTGTTCCTTCTTTCAGCAACACCATTTTGTTGAGGTGTTCTTGCTGCTGATGTTTGGTGATGGATTCCGGATTCTTCACAGTACTGAATTACTGTTGAATTTAGAAATTCAGTACCTCTATCTGACCGGATCTTTTGTATTGAGATGCTCTTTTCATTCTGAAGGAGTTTCATCAGTTCTGGGAGCTTCTTCTCAGTTTCACTCTTCTTTTTCATGAATAGGGTCCATGTGAATCTGGAATAATCATCTACCACAACCAGAGTGTATCTTTTGCCACTTAAACTTGTTGGGTCAATTGGTCCAAACAAGTCAAGGTGCAGTAGGCTCAATGGTCTGGTTGATGATGCATCATTTTTGTTTTTAAAGGGTACTTTTGTTTGTTTCCCTTTTTGACATGCATTACATAGATGATCCTTTTTGTAATTGATATCTGGAAGACCAATCACCAATCCTTTCTTGGACAGTTTGTTGATGGTTTTGAAGTTGAGATGGCTGAGCTTGTTATGCCATTCCCAACTTAGATCTGAATCAGCTTTTGTTACTAAGCAGATTCCTTCCTTTGCAGTTTTCCAGTCAACAATATACATGTCCTTCCTTCTTCTACCAGTGAGCACAATTTCATTATTTTTGACATCTCTGATCAAGCAGATGTCTTTGGAGAATGTTACATTATAGCCATTGTCACAAAGCTGGCTTGTGCTTATTAAATTGAACTTTAAACCCTTAACATAAGATATGTTTTGGATTATAAGTCCTCTTTTTACTAAGTCTCCAGCTCCTTTGGTTTCTCCTTTCCTTTCTTCATTCCCAAATGTCACTTTGGGTCCTTCCCTTGCCATGTAGTTTGACAGCAGCCTTTTGCTTCCTGTCATGTGCCTGGAGCAGCCTGAATCTATGTACCATTCTGTTGAATTAGCTGCTCCAGCACCCTCCTGTATTTATCAGTGTTGAGCAGCAGCCCACAAGTTAGTGGGCTTCTTTCCTTGAACAAGTTTAGGCATCCATGCCCATCTAGAACCATCTAATTCTAAGCAGACTGGTCTATAGCCGTTTGAGGTGTTGTAGTTATATGGGATAGCTGTATAGATGTTTAGTTTCTTTCTCCTAGATGTAGGAGAAGAGAAGTTTCTTTTGGATGGAATTTGCTGCCTTTTTGGTTGGTAGTTGGTCTTATTGGTGAGTTGCCAACTTGTTTGTTTGATAGGAAAGTTTTGTTTGTACAGGTGTTTGGATTTTGGGTTGGGAGCAGACATGTTCCTTTTTGTGGGAATTGTTTGGGAGTTGAAGTGATGGTGGCTTTGTGTTGTTGTTTTGATGGTATAGTTTGTGGATAGTTTGTTTTCTGAGTACTTGGTGGGTGATTTGTATCCAAGACCTCTGTTCTTCTTTTTAAGGATAATCTCAGGAGTGTGATCAACATTTTCACTAGTCAGGCTGAGATTATTCATTTTTGTTTTTAGCTCACTGTTCTCTTCTGTCAAGCTATTGATTTTGGATAAGGCAACTAAGAGTTTATCATGAATATTCTTAGTGTCTTGTTTTAGTCTTTCATTTTCAGATCTTAAGAGAACATGATGATTTTGGACCTTCTGAAAATCTTGAAGTAAAGATTCTAGTGTAATACTAGATGGTCCAAAATCATTTGAGCAATAGGAAGAACAGGAGGTTACCTCTACATCCTTGTCGTGGTTATCTGCCATGAGACATTTGAGTGAGTTATCCTGAGATGAACTGCTGCTTGTATCCTTAGCATCTGGCCAGACTCCTAGACAGAGTAGTGCTTCTTCAGAGTCTTCTGATGAAGAGCTTTCATTACTTGAGCTGCTTTCATCATTTTGGGATTCTTCATTCTTTTTCTCACTTACAAAGGCTTGATGTTTGCCTTTGAAGTTTTTGAATCCTGCTTTGTGAGTAGCATTCTGATGTCCTTGATATTTGTGTGCCAATGGGAGAGGGCACTCATTTTTGTAGTGTCCTGGCTGTCTACAGTTGTAGCAAAGAATAGTATTCTCACTTGATTTGTATCTTCTGGATTGTTGAGGAAATGGCTTCTTTGGGGATGAACCTTCTTTCTTTATGAACCTTTTGAATTTTCTTACAAACATTGCAAATTGTTCATCAGTGAAGAGATTGTTGAGTGATTTTTCTGTTGATCTTGATGTGCCAGGTTCAGACACTAAGGCCAGTGTCTTGATCTCTTCCTCCTTTTCATCCTTTATCTCTTTCATTTCAAACTCATAAGCTTTTAAATCACTAAAGAGCTTATCCGTTGAAAGACTTCTGAGATCTCTGCTATCTCTCATGGCAGTTACCTTCATATCCCATCTTGATGGTAGTCCTCTTAAAATTTTAAGAGAGATCTCTTTTTGGGAGAGAGTTTTCCCAAGATCAGAGACCTCTGCAATAATTTTAAGAAATCTGGATTCCATATCATGAATGGATTCATTTGACAACATTCTGAAATCTTCAAACTTCTTGAGAGCAATAGTTAGTTTGTTGTCTTTTTCTTGTTCATCGCCAGTTCCAATCTTTGTTAACTCATCCCATACGTCTTTGGCAGTCTCACATTTCCTTATCCTTGGAAATATGGATTCATCAACGGCTTTGAAGAGGATGTCTCTGGCAACATTGTCTAGGTTGTTTCTCTTCCTGTCTTCAGTTGTCCATTCCATTTTTGGTTTTGGAATGTACATATCATCTGTTCCTTCAGTGGTTCTGGATGTGATGACCTTCATGATTTTGATGGGTCCATCAGTGATGACTTCTAGCATTTCATCATGTAAAGCACTCAGATGAGCTTTCATTCTGATTTTCCAGTCATCAAATTTGTTGAAGTTGAACAGGAGATTTTTTGAAAGTTGGTTGTCCATTCTTGAAGATTTTGGGATTCGAGTGAGTTTTGGATTTTTAGTTCAAACTTAGTCAGAAACTGACTCTAGGAACACCTGCTCTGATACCACTTGATGGTCCCTGATAGAGGTAAAAGTCTAGAGGGGGGGGGGGGGGTGAATAGACTTTTAAAAATCTTTGCTATTCTTATAGAGTTTCCCTCATAGGTATGATGATCTAAAATCTTTTGAGATATTTAGGATCGCAGCGGAAGTTATGACCTCTTTTTGACTGTGAATGGTAACTTTCTTATGAGAGGATAAGAGGGAAGGGGTATTTGTATTTAGGACAACTTATCTTTAGTGACTGAAGTGAATAGGAGAATGGAGACTCTGCTTTGAAGATCTTTCAGTGAGATCCTCTGATGGCCTTGAATCAGAGATCCTTGAGTGAGGTCCTCTGGTAACCTTGAGTCAGAGACCCTTGAGTGAGGTCCTCTGATGATTTAGAGTCAGAGACCCTTGTATGAGGTCCTCTGATGAACTTGAATCAGAGACCCTTGTGTGAGGTCCTCTGATGATCTTGAATCAGAGACTCTTGTGTGAGGTCCTCTGATGATCTTGAATCAGAGACTCTTGAGTGAGGTACTCTGATGATCTTTAGTCAGAGACTCTTGTGTGAGGTCCTCTGATGATCTCGAGTCAGAGACTCTGGTATGAGGTCCTCTGATGAACTTGGATCAGAGTAAATAAGATTGACACGAGATGTATCCTGGTTCAGAGGTGGTGTAATCCTCCTACATCCAGTCCCATCCTCTTTCAGATGGATTTCCACTAAAGTATTCAGCCCAATACAATTAGTGACCGTCTGGCTGTTATCACCAACTTGCTCAGACTTCAAGATGTTTCACTGAGAGTACACACCACTCCTAGCTACTCAATCCTTTAGGTTTTTCTCAATTGATCCAGTGGGGATCAAAAGGTACTCTATCCTATTCTACCACACTTAAGGACTTAGATGACGCTATCCTTATAAGTGTTTACAACAGTTTCAATATGAAACAAATTTCTAGCCTCCAACTAAAAACTAAACTTTCTGAGTGTATCAATGAGGATTTCTGTTCTAGAAGGTTTAGTGAAGCATGAGTCTAAGCAGAGAGCAGAGTTTAATGAACATTTTCTCTTTTGCTGGATATCTTCTTTGTGTAGTATGATTTCTCTGCTTAGTAAACTCAGGAGCTTGTTTTTCTTCTCATGCTTATGCCCGAATTTATAGGCATCTCTGGTTGATTAATCTCCTCCGTTGGTTAAGAGGATTTAATCTATGTCGTTGAGGCTTCTTGTACTTTTGTCTTCTTGTGTTGGAGCAGCTTATCTTCAGACGCAATTGGAGCAACTTGCTTTGCAGGAAATGTAAACCCATTCCTTGGTTCTTTTACGCACTATTCACCATCTAGTGGGATTTTGTCTTCACAGGCAACTCTGGAGTGTCTCGTGATTATACAGCTCTTTAAGTAAAATTTGTGACTCTGGTTCTTGTGTACAAAATTAATTTGTACTGGTAGGATTTAAATATCCTTTTTAAGGTAAAGAAGAATTTACCTTATTGCATTTTATATTTCCAGTAAAATTAATTTTGTACATAAGATGTACATGTAAGATTAGTCACAATTTTACTAGTGACAATAATAAAATTGTAACCCAAAAATAAATATACTGATTGGATTTGAATATCCTGGAAAGGTAGGAATTTACCTTATTGCATTTTATATTTCCAGTATATTTATTTTGTGACACAATTTATATATTCCTAATTTTGTCACCTTCCTTCCTTTTTGGACCATACTTCAGTTCACACAATGATCATTAAATATCGAATAGAGAATTTAAACATCAAGGGAGGATGGCATCATCAAAACTATATTTCATCAAAGTCTGAGGGGCCTAACAATTTCCCCCTTTTTGATGATGCCAAAACAAAAACTAGATTCTGAATACATAAAACAAAGATAAGCTAGATTCTATTTTCCCCCTTTTTGGCAGCAGCTCAAACCTAGATTAGTTCTGTCTCCTAGATGATTCTCCTTCATCCAGTTTTCTTTTTCTTCGATTTCTTTTGAGTTGGTCTAATTTTTGGTTGTAGACCTTCTCAATGAGTTCCTGGGAAAGGGCTTCTTCTATGGAGCTTGCTCCCAACCATTGGAGAGCAAATTCTTCTTCTTTTGGGATGAGGGGTGCCATAAGAAGAAGTTGGTCGATTGGAGCGTGTCTCCAATACCTCCACTTTAGGACTCTCTTTCTTTCTTGGTCGAGAGAATCCTTGTCAGTGGTGTATATTATCCATGACTCTAGGTCACTGATGAATTTATCAGGAGCATTTGGGGGGCTTAAGGAGAGATTTAGGTTGAGTCTGTGATGTGCCATTAGAGTGTTTTGGCTTAAGGTGTGTTTGAAGAGGATCTTTTAGTAGGGATGGTTGCAAAAGATGCTTGTTTATTTGAGGATTAACCTGGATATTTATACTTGCATGCATCGTTTGGGATTCTTGGTTGAGAAATCAAGGCGTATTAATGGAATTACGGCTTGATGTTCTTTTCAAGAATAAAATCAGCATAGATAAAAGAGAAAAATTGGTTGGAGGAGCTTACCAATTTAATGATGTTGCTTCCCAAGATTTTCTTGAATCACCATGTGTCGTAGTTGCATGCATGCGTAGATTCCTGACTCCTTTTGTTAAAGTGATTCTACCTCTGGGCTCTGGTTGAGGTAGTCGTCTGTTGTAGTTTAAGAGATTGTCTGTGATGTCTTCTCCGGTGGTTAGGTCCGAGACCTTCTGATAGTTTTTGAGATTTCTGATCTGAGGTCTTCTGATAGTATTCAAGCCTTCTGATCTGGGGTCTTCTGATAGTTATTCAGACCTTCTGATCTGTGGTCTTCTGATAGACAGGCTTTCTGATCTGAGGTCTTCTGATATACAGGCTTTCTGATCTGAGGTCTTCTGATAGTATTCAGACCTTCTGATCTGGGGTCTTCTGATAGACAGACTTTCTGATCTGAGGTCTTCTGATAGACAGGCTTTCTGATCTGAGGGCTTCTGATAGTATTCAGACCTTCTGATCTGGGGTCTTCTGATAGACAGTTGAGACCTTCTGTATAAGGACCATAGAGCTTCATTCCCTTGTCTTTGTGTGCTCCAACTTCTTTGATGCTCATTTTGATAGAGGCTTGAGTACATTTTCCCCCTGAGTTTGGTAATTCCCACTCATAATTGAGTTCTTTGAGTGGAATTCCCCCTGAGTTGTTGCAGACTTTATTCTCTACTTTGATCCAGATCATCAAGCATCCCTAGGTCTTGTCTTAGAGAATTAAACCTGCCTTCATTTAAGGGTTTGGTGAAGATGTCAGCTAGCTGCTTTTCTGTGGGGATGTACTCCAATCTAATGGTTTTCTTCTCAACATGTTCTCTGATGAAATGGTGTCTGATCTCAATATGCTTGGTTCTTGAGTGAAAGACTGGATTATGAGTTATTGCAATAGCACTTGTGTTGTCACACAGAATGCTGACCTCCTTTGTTTCTTCTCCATAATCCTTTAATTGCTGCTTCATCCATAGTATTTGTGCACAGCAGCTGCCTGCTGCTATGTATTCTGCTTCAGCAGTGCTTGTGGCAATTGAGTGTTGTTTCTTACTGAACCAAGAAACAAGTCTTCCTCCAATCATTTGACAAGTTCCAGAGGTGCTTTTTCTGTCAATTTTGCACCCAGCAAAGTCTGAGTCTGAATATCCATATAGATCAAAATTTCCATTTGTTGGATACCATAATCCAGAGTTAGGATTTCCTTTTAGATATCGTAGGATTTTCTTTGCTGCAAGAAGATGGCTTTCTTTGGGTTTTGATTGAAATCTTGCACATACCCCAACTGAGTAGGAGATATCTGGCCTACTAGTTGTAAGATATAGCAGAGAGCCAATCAGACCTCTATAGAGTGTAGGATCAGTGTCTTTGCCATCTTCATCTGGAGTCAGTCCTTGAGAGGTGTTCATGGGGATCTTTACAGTAGACTTGTTCTCAATTTTGAATTTCTTCATGAGATCTCTTGTGTACTTTGCTTGGTTGATGAAGATACCTTGTGGAGTCTGCTTCACTTGTAGTCCTAGGAAATAGTTCAACTCTCCCATCATGCTCATTTCAAACTTGTTTTGCATGAGAGTTGAAAATTTCTTACATAATGCCTGATTTGAGCTTCCAAAGATTATGTCATCCACATAAATTTGGACAAGCAGTATGTGTGGTCCTTCTTCACTTTTGAAGAGAGTTTTATCTACTTTGCCTTTAGTGAAACCGTTGTTCACTAAATATTGAGAGAGAGTGTCATACCATGCTCTTGGAGCTTGTTTGAGTCCATAGAGGGCCTTCTTTAGTTTGAATACTTGATCTTTCTCTCTGTTGATTTCAAATCCAGGAGGTTGCTCCACATAGACCTCCTCTTCTAGTAGACCATTTAGGAAGGCACTTTTCACATCCATTTGATAGACTGTGAATTGCTTGTAGGCAGCATAAGCAAGGAATATTCTTATTGCTTCAAGTCTTGCAACAGGAGCAAAAGTTTCATCAAAGTCTATTCCTTCTTCTTGACAGTAGCCTTTGGCTACTAGTCTGGCTTTGTTTTTGATGATTGTGCCTTCCTCATTCATTTTGTTTCTGAATACCCATTTAGTTCCTATCACATGTTGATGATAGGGTCTGGGTACAAGTTGCCATACTTCATTTCGTTCAAATTGGTTGAGTTCTTCTTGCATGGCTAGTATCCAGTCTGAGTCTGAGAGGGCTTCTTCAATTTTCTTGGGTTCAGTTTGTGAGATGAAGCAAGAGAACATAGCTTCTTTCTGGAATGATGATCTAGTTCGAACCCCTTCATGGATGTTTCCTATGATTTGTTGAGGAGGATGTTGATTTGTCCATCTGATGTCAGAGGTTCTGTTGACTTGAGTTTGTTGCTCATCCTCCTCTTCTTCTTCACTATCTTCTGGTAGAGTTGGAGGAACAGGAACTTCAGTTCTTGTGAATGATTCAGCTGGTTGTTTTGGAGAACAACCAGTGATTTGAATTGATTCATTAGCTGGTAGTTGTCCATTGTTTGAGACATCTGCAGCTTCATGATTTTTGTTGGTGTTGGGAAGGCAGCTTGGAGCCTTTTCAGTTATCTTTTCTTTCCCAGATGATTCTCCTTCTACCATTTTGTTGGCATAGGAGTGATTGTCATAGGCCACATGAATTGATTCTTCTACTGCCAGAGTTCTTTTGTTGAAGATTCTGAAAGCCTTACTATTTGTTGAGTAGCCCAAGAAGATTCCTTCATCTGATTTTGGATCAAATGATTTGAGATAGTCTTTTCCATTGTTTAGAATAAAACATTTGCATCCGAATTCATGGAAATAATTGATTTTTGGCTTTCTTTCTTTCCATAGCTCATATGGAGTCTTCTTGTAAGTCTTATGAATAAGACTTCTGTTCTGGGTGTAGCAAGCTGTGTTTATTGCTTCTGCCCAAAATCTTTTGGGTAGACCGGCTGCTTCAATCATGGTCCTTCCAGCTTCCTTGAGTGTTCTGTTCCTTCTTTCAGCAACACCATTTTGTTGAGGTGTTCTTGCTGCTGATGTTTGGTGATGGATTCCGGATTCTTCACAGTACTGAATTACTGTTGAATTTAGAAATTCAGTACCTCTATCTGACCGGATCTTTTGTATTGAGATGCTCTTTTCATTCTGAAGGAGTTTCATCAGTTCTGGGAGCTTCTTCTCAGTTTCACTCTTCTTTTTCATGAATAGGGTCCATGTGAATCTGGAATAATCATCTACCACAACCAGAGTGTATCTTTTGCCACTTAAACTTGTTGGGTCAATTGGTCCAAACAAGTCAAGGTGCAGTAGGCTCAATGGTCTGGTTGATGATGCATCATTTTTGTTTTTAAAGGGTACTTTTGTTTGTTTCCCTTTTTGACATGCATTACATAGATGATCCTTTTTGTAATTGATATCTGGAAGACCAATCACCAATCCTTTCTTGGACAGTTTGTTGATGGTTTTGAAGTTGAGATGGCTGAGCTTGTTATGCCATTCCCAACTTAGATCTGAATCAGCCTTTGTTACTAAGCAGATTCCTTCCTTTGCAGTTTTCCAGTCAACAATGTACATGTCCTTCCTTCTTCTACCAGTGAGCACAATTTCATTATTTTTGACATCTCTGATCAAGCAGATGTCTTTGGAGAATGTTACATTATAGCCATTGTCACAAAGCTGGCTTGTGCTTATTAAATTGAACTTTAAACCCTTAACATAAGATATGTTTTGGATCATAAGTCCTCTTCTTACTAAGTCTCCAGCTCCTTTGGTTTCTCCTTTCTTTTCTTCATTCCCAAATGTCACTTTGGGTCCTTCCCTTGCCATGTAGTTTGACAGCAGCCTTTTGCTTCCTGTCATGTGCCTGGAGCAGCCTGAATCTATGTACCATTCTGTTGAGTCAGCTGCTCCAGCACCATCCTGTATTCATCAGTGTTGAGCGGCAGCCCACAAGTTAGTGGGCTTCTTTCCTTGAACAAGTTTAGGCATCCATGCCCATCTAGAACCATCTAATTCTAAGCAGACTGGTCTATAGCCATTTGGGGTGTTGTAGTTATATGGGATAGCTGTATAGATGTTTAGTTTCTTTCTCCTAGATGTAGGAGGAGAGAGGTTCCTTTTGGGTGGAATCTGCTGCCTTTTAGGTTGGTAGTTGGTCTTATTGGTGAGTTGCCAACTTGTTTGTTTAACAGGAAAGTTTTGTTTATACAGGTATTTGGATTTTGGTTTGGGAGCTGACATATTCCTTTTTGTGGGAATTGTTTGGGAATTGGAGTGTTGGTGGCTTTGTGTTGTTGTTTTGATGGTATAGTTTGTGGACAGTTTGTTTTCTGAGTACTTGGTGGGTGATTTGTATCCAAGACCTCTGTTCTTCTTTTTAAGGATAATCTCAGGAGTGTGATCAACATTTTCACTAGTCAGGCTGAGATTATTCATTTTTGTTTTTAGCTCCATGTTCTCTTCTGTCAATCTATTGATTTTGGATAAGGCAACTAAGAGTTTATCATGAATATTCTTAGTGTCTTGTTTTAGTCTTTCATTTTCAGATCTTAAGAGAACATGATGATTTTGGACCTTCTGAAAATCTTGAAGTAAAGATTCTAGTGTAATACTAGATGGTCCAAAATCATTTGAGCAATAGGAAGAACAGGAGGTTACCTCTACATCCTTGTCGTGGTTATCTGCCATGAGACATTTGAGTGAGTTATCCTGAGATGAACTGCTGCTTGTATCCTTAGCATCTGGCCAGACTCCTAGACAGAGTAGTGCTTCTTCAGAGTCTTCTGATGAAGAGCTTTCATTACTTGAGCTGCTTTCATCATTTTGGGATTCTTCATTCTTTTTCTCACTTACAAAGGCTTGATGTTTGCCTTTGAAGTTTTTGAATCCTGCTTTGTGAGTAGCATTCTGATGTCCTTGATATTTGTGTGCCAATGGGAGAGGGCACTCATTTTTGTAGTGTCCTGGCTGTCTACAGTTGTAGCAAAGAATAGTATTCTCACTTGATTTGTATCTTCTGGATTGTTGAGGAAATGGCTTCTTTGGGGATGAACCTTCTTTCTTTATGAACCTTTTGAATTTTCTTACAAACATTGCAAATTGTTCATCAGTGAAGAGATTGTTGAGTGATTTTTCTGTTGATCTTGATGTGCCAGGTTCAGACACTAAGGCCAGTGTCTTGATCTCTTCCTCCTTTTCATCCTTTATCTCTTTCATTTCAAACTCATAAGCTTTTAAATCACTAAAGAGCTTATCCGTTGAAAGACTTCTGAGATCTCTGCTATCTCTCATGGCAGTTACCTTCATATCCCATCTTGATGGTAGTCCTCTTAAAATTTTAAGAGAGATCTCTTTTTGGGAGAGAGTTTTCCCAAGATCAGAGACCTCTGCAATAATTTTAAGAAATCTGGATTCCATATCATGAATGGATTCATTTGACAACATTCTGAAATCTTCAAACTTCTTGAGAGCAATAGTTAGTTTGTTGTCTTTTTCTTGTTCATCGCCAGTTCCAATCTTTGTTAACTCATCCCATACGTCTTTGGCAGTCTCACATTTCCTTATCCTTGGAAATATGGATTCATCAACGGCTTTGAAGAGGATGTCTTTGGCAACATTGTCTAGGTTGTTTCTCTTCCTATCTTCAGTTGTCCATTCCATTTTTGGTTTTGGAATGTACATATCATCTGTTCCTTCAGTGGTTCTGGATGTGATGACCTTCATGATTTTGATGGGTCCATCAGTAATGACTTCTAGCATTTCATCATGTAGGGCACTCAGATGAGCTTTCATTCTGATTTTCCAGTCATCAAATTTGTTGAAGTTGAACAGGAGATTTTTTGAAAGTTGGTTGTCCATTTTTGAACGTTTTTGGAGATGAGTGAGTTTTGGATTTTTAGTTCAAACTTAGTCAGAAACTGACTCTAGGAACACCTGCTCTGATACCACTTGATGGTCCCTGATAGAGGTAAAAGTCTAGAGGGGGGGGGGGGGGTGAATAGACTTTTAAAAATCTTTGCTATTCTTATAGAGTTTCCCTCATAGGTATGATGATCTAAAATCTTTTGAGATATTTAGGATCGCAGCGGAAGTTATGACCTCTTTTTGACTGTGAATGGTAACTTTCTTATGAGAGGATAAGAGGGAAGGGGTATTTGTATTTAGGACAACTTATCTTTAGTGACTGAAGTGAATAGGAGAATGGAGACTCTGCTTTGAAGATCTTTCAGTGAGATCCTCTGATGGCCTTGAATCAGAGATCCTTGAGTGAGGTCCTCTGGTAACCTTGAGTCAGAGACCCTTGAGTGAGGTCCTCTGATGATTTAGAGTCAGAGACCCTTGTATGAGGTCCTCTGATGAACTTGAATCAGAGACCCTTGTGTGAGGTCCTCTGATGATCTTGAATCAGAGACTCTTGTGTGAGGTCCTCTGATGATCTTGAATCAGAGACTCTTGAGTGAGGTACTCTGATGATCTTTAGTCAGAGACTCTTGTGTGAGGTCCTCTGATGATCTCGAGTCAGAGACTCTGGTATGAGGTCCTCTGATGAACTTGGATCAGAGTAAATAAGATTGACACGAGATGTATCCTGGTTCAGAGGTGGTGTAATCCTCCTACATCCAGTCCCATCCTCTTTCAGATGGATTTCCACTAAAGTATTCAGCCCAATACAATTAGTGACCGTCTGGCTGTTATCACCAACTTGCTCAGACTTCAAGATGTTTCACTGAGAGTACACACCACTCCTAGCTACTCAATCCTTTAGGTTTTTCTCAATTGATCCAGTGGGGATCAAAAGGTACTCTATCCTATTCTACCACACTTAAGGACTTAGATGACGCTATCCTTATAAGTGTTTACAACAGTTTCAATATGAAACAAATTTCTAGCCTCCAACTAAAAACTAAACTTTCTGAGTGTATCAATGAGGATTTCTGTTCTAGAAGGTTTAGTGAAGCATGAGTCTAAGCAGAGAGCAGAGTTTAATGAACATTTTCTCTTTTGCTGGATATCTTCTTTGTGTAGTATGATTTCTCTGCTTAGTAAACTCAGGAGCTTGTTTTTCTTCTCATGCTTATGCCCGAATTTATAGGCATCTCTGGTTGATTAATCTCCTCCGTTGGTTAAGAGGATTTAATCTATGTCGTTGAGGCTTCTTGTACTTTTGTCTTCTTGTGTTGGAGCAGCTTATCTTCAGACGCAATTGGAGCAACTTGCTTTGCAGGAAATGTAAACCCATTCCTTGGTTCTTTTACGCACTATTCACCATCTAGTGGGATTTTGTCTTCACAGGCAACTCTGGAGTGTCTCGTGATTATACAGCTCTTTAAGTAAAATTTGTGACTCTGGTTCTTGTGTACAAAATTAATTTGTACTGGTAGGATTTAAATATCCTTTTTAAGGTAAAGAAGAATTTACCTTATTGCATTTTATATTTCCAGTAAAATTAATTTTGTACATAAGATGTACATGTAAGATTAGTCACAATTTTACTAGTGACAATAATAAAATTGTAACCCAAAAATAAATATACTGATTGGATTTGAATATCCTGGAAAGGTAGGAATTTACCTTATTGCATTTTATATTTCCAGTATATTTATTTTGTGACACAATTTATATATTCCTAATTTTGTCACCTTCCTTCCTTTTTGGACCATACTTCAGTTCACACAATGATCATTAAATATCGAATAGAGAATTTAAACATCAAGGGAGGATGGCATCATCAAAACTATATTTCATCAAAGTCTGAGGGGCCTAACACGTATTCTCCTGTGACGAGAATAAATTCCATTAGGATGATACTAGCAATTGCCGCTTTGCGGAATTTGGAAGTTCATCAAATGGACGTAAAAACCGCTTTTCTAAATGGCGATATAGACGAAGAAATCTATATGGAACAACCTGAGGGTTTTCGTGTTCCAGGCCAAGAAAAGAAGGTTTGTAAATTAATTAAATCATTGTACGGATTGAAACAAGCCCCTAAACAGTGGCACGAAAAGTTCGATCATGCAATGTTAATTAATGGGTTTAAAATAAACGAAAGTGACAAATGCGTCTATGTGAAAAGCACGGTAGACGGCTATGTCATTTTATGTTTATACGTGGATGATATACTCATCGTGGGTAGTAATAATCTGATGATTAATTCTACCAAAAACATGTTAAATTCTAAATTTGACATGAAGGATATGGGGCTGGCCGATTTAATCCTTGGGATTAAAATAATTAGAGGACCTGAGGGTCTGACGCTAAGCCAATCCCATTACGTTGATAAAATCCTTACTAAATTTAATAAGGATGATTATCAAGAGGCAAGGACGCCATTAGGTAAAAACGTACACCTGACCAAAAATCGTGGAGAGTGTATTTCTCAAGTAGAATATGCTAGGATTATTGGCAGTTTAATGTATCTAATGAGTTGTACTAGGCCTGATATTGCCTTTGTGGTTAGTAAGCTAAGTAGATATACTAGCAACCCCGATGACGACCACTGGAAGGCAATAGTAAGGGTTTTGAGGTATTTACGAAAAACCCAAAACCTTGGACTGCACTACGGAAGATATCCAGCTGTACTTGAAGGGTATAGCGACGCTAGTTGGATATCTGACATTAAGGACTCAAAGTCCACAAGTGGATATGTTTTCACTTTGGGAGGTGCAGTCGTGTCGTGGAAATCCTCGAAACAAACGTTAATAGCTAGATCCACGATGGAATCTGAGCTAATAGCCTTGGATAAGTGCACTGAAGAGGCTGAATGGCTACGCCATTTTCTCGAGGATATTCCAAGTTGGGAGAAGCCTGTCCCTCCAATATGTATACATTGCGATTGTCAAGCGGCAATTGGAAGGGCACAGAGCAATCTCTACAATGGTAAGTCTAGACACGTTCGTCGTAGACATAACACCATTAAACAACTCCTCACAACGGGTGTTATCACTGTTGACTACGTAAAGTCGAAGGATAACATAGCGGATCCGCTAACCAAGGCATTGGATAGAGAATTGTTGGAGAAGTTGTCACGAGGAATGGGACTAAAGCCCGTGAATTGAAAAGTTCTATAGTGGATACCCAACCTAGTTGGTCCTAGGTTCAAATGGGACAACTAAATTATAGAGCGAAGGATGGTCACTGTGGGGGTCCCGGACTCCTAGCCACTCCTCGTTGAAACAGTGACTCCCGCACGAGGTTAGAAAAAACGTTTGCTTTAATGATTCTAAAATGTTGATCTACTCGATAACATTGGAAGAGTATGCGAGATACTCGTGAAAGAATCACCTATGTGAGAGAGAAGAGGGCCGCTTCAAAGGAGAACTGTAAAGGCTCAGTTCTTTAGAAACTCTTGCAGAACCAGGACGGTGACCCATGGCCAAAACGGGCACACCCATGAGAACGGAACAAAGTTGGAAGGTTCTTGTGTAAAGATAAGTCAATGTTTACACGACGGCAGTATAGTTCAAAGACATCGAGTCTACTAGACAGCCAGTAAATAAACGAGTCTTTACAGCGGAAGGTTCAAAGGATTAAACCTACCTCTCCGCATGCAAGGATCATCCGGTGAACACAACGTGTCCTCCTATCTTCGTGTCATTTTTAAGTCTCGAAAATCAATTTTCATTCATGTGGGGAATTGTTGGAAAATGTGTTAGTAAATTGCATTAAATGATCATTTTGAGGCAACGAATACGTTTTAAGGACATCGTGCGTAGCACGAGCTTTGACTAATTTCTGCTCCATCTCATTTCTTGTTTTTCGTTAGTCATTTTAATTTAATTTTATTTAATTAATTTTATTAATTATTTTCTTAGTTTTTCGAAACACACCCAACATTAATTTGTGGACATTAGTTGAGTCAACAATCATTAAGGCAAAATAGGAATAATACTGAAAATTAGTCCTAAATAGGATCATAAACAAAAGCACTCCTTCCTGTGTTTATTCAGTTACTTGTTTTTGCATATTATTCTACAATCCCTCTTACTTTTTGTACGCTATTCTTTACCCCTATATTTTATATTAAAATGATGTGCCCAAACCTATTAATTTTGTACTCGTTATGAAGTTTTATGGAATATGTGCATGAGAATTACATTAGTACCAAATATTTTTATAGGAGGTTGAAATAATCAGATCATATCAGACCAGACCAGATTATACCAGATTTAAATAGACCATACTAGGGACTTAAACAATTCAGACGAAATATGATTTCGAGAATTACAAAATATACAAAGACAACATCTCGTGA
Source organism: Cuscuta epithymum (assembly GCA_945859915.1). NCBI lineage: Eukaryota > Viridiplantae > Streptophyta > Magnoliopsida > Solanales > Convolvulaceae > Cuscuta > Cuscuta epithymum. The sequence continues at coordinate 422,964 of CAMAPF010000020.1, forward strand.
TCATACCGCACTTAAATAAATCAGATCAATTTAGATCATTCAGACCACTAAAGGCTGGTTTGCAATAGCTTCTCAAAAGCACTTTTAGGCTTTTCTCAAAGCAGAAGTCAAAACCGATGTTTGCAGCGGACCATTTCCCCGTTCATTCATCCCAGAAGCTAGAAGCAGTTTTTAAAATTAATCTTGGTAATTTGGTAATTCATGAGAACTAGCAGGACATTCATATTGTTAATATTTGTTGTGTCACATTAATGCCCTCCCCTCTTTGCTTCTTGGAGTCTGAAATTTTCGCAGGGGAGTTACGTGCGTTGAATCAGGCCACAGATGAAACGAATCAAGTCACAAAGGTGCAATCAGACAGAGAGGCATTTTTTTACATTAATAAAAACTACATCAATAATCACTTTTTACCGAACACTCCAACTTCAATACTTCAACTTCAACTTCAACACTTTTTTACATAATCACTTTTTTTCCGAATACTATCAACTTTTATTATTAATCATTTTTCCAAATTAAAGCAAAGCAGTACAAACACTCCCTAAATTTAGCTCCACATATTCGAATTTGCATTCCCATTTTACATTCCTATTTTGGATCAAAAGGGAACATCGGAAAAACAACATGGGAGCTCTTGTTAAGCTAACAGACCTTATAGTGTTCATCTTCTTCCTCTTGATTGCAATCGCAGCACCGCTTTTTGATGCCCAATGTATTCTTCCCCAAAACATTTTCCCCACCTTCGTTGTGGACCTGAAGGTCTGGTACACTCAAGAATATGGTGACTATTTGGTTTCCGAGAAGCCCCATTTCTTCGTCGGGTTGATCTGGCTTGAGCTCCTCTTCGCATGGCCTCTCTCTGTAATCAGTCTCTACGGAATCGCCGCTGGGAAATCTTGGGTCAGCACCACCTGCTTGCTCTATGGTTCATCCACTCTCACTTCCATGGTAAAATAATTAAGAAAGTTCCATTAGTTTTGCTCAGATTGCAATTCATTGTAGCCTTTGTTTCTTTTTGAGTAATTGTAGCTCTTGGGGTCCGTTTGGAACCCAGAAAATGCTAGGGAAGGAAAAAATATAGTGAAAAGTAGAGCTAGGGGAATTTAAATAAATGAAGAATCTTTGTATCATAATCTCTGCTTCTAAATTCCCTTGCTGATAAAACTAACAATTGCGCAATTAGACCTCGAACTACATGCCCTAGCTTATAGAAAAACATTTTTTCCAATAAAAATTACTCATTTAGACTGTTTTTTGTATTTCAAGATATCCATCCCATTGAATAGTGAAGGATTGATTATCATCTGGATTCATTTTTGCATTCATTGTAGTAATTAACAAGTAGAGTGGTTATGTGTGTAGGCTTACTATCTTCATAAGCTTATAAGCTAAAGATGTGTGAACTTGAAGGCCCCACTCACGTCCATGTTAAAGATGTGCGTTGATGGGTCCATGGCTAGGCTCACAGCTCGCTATTTTGCTATCAGCCTAAGCAATACAGCAGCATTAAATTACCAAGTTTCATTTAAATATTTCTTGATGAATACTGTTCTATTTCTTTAAATAGCAAGACAACTTAGTTTCTTATCATGAAATACTCTGTATCAATTTTTTGTTTAGCGGTAAACATATGAAAAATGAGTTACTACGTTTCTAACACAAATAGGCAAAAAAGTTATGTTTGTGGGTGTTGTGAGAGTAACACTTTCATATTGTATACTATCTATTTGTTGTACAGTTTGATATATTTTGAGACTTGACTAGTAATGGATTTGACTATAGCTCATATATAAACTGTTAGCTTGTCTACATTTTAACTTAAAGGCCCGCCCATTATTTCAGGTTGCAATCCTTGCCGAGCAAATGCAGTCCAACAGAGCATCAGAGAAGTTGCTGATGATGTACTACCCATTCTTAGGATTTGCTTTTTTAGCAATATTTCGAGGTCTGGTGCCGATTAGCAAGAGACCTGTTGTTGCATTAAGCAGGAAGAAGAAGGCTTGATTCTCTTGGTTATGAAAATGTTTGTTAAGTTTATTGTTTGGCATCGGGATTGAAACCAATTTATATAAAAATGTTTGTTAAGTTTATTGTTTGGTTTATTTTCAGAGTAAGTTTGATTATTTAAGAATGTGATTAAAATTATTTCGGGCTATGATTTTGATTAGATAGGTCACCGATGCATATGATGAGCACTGCCAAGTTGTATTTAGGAGCGGGCTTATCGGACTGAGGCGAGTCTTGTGCTTCTTACTTTTATTGTTATGATAATTGATAACAACAACTTTATTGCAAGCGTCGATGGTTATGCATTTCATTCATCTCGAAATTAGTTGTTTTTTTGCGCTTAAGGTGGTTTGATGATAATGTTAGTAATTCAGAATACCTGTAATTTATTGTTTGGAACTAAAATCTATATATTTTTTCAAACTACAATCAAAGTCTTATTTAAGCGCTGTAACCAAATTCAAATATGAAAATGTCAACATTCAGAATTCTAAAATCCTAAAATATATAGAAACCACAGTATGTAATACTTAGTAAAATTGTTTCAGAAAGAATCAGTATCTATTAGGTGGGTTATTTTGTTGATATGGTTAAAGGTTTGATCTTTTTTGTTAAACTATTATTGTAGTTAGTTGCAGGTTGAAATCCTTAGTCTTCTGTGTTGTATTGATTGTTGCTGGACCAACAAAAGTACTATCTAATTCTATAAACATGTGTTGTATGTCTGAAACCTGAGGTTATATGGTATGATCATCTAGTGAGTTTGATTTTTAATTTTTCGAACAGGATGATCAATTAAGTAATACGTAGTACGAGTTTAAGTGCCAAATGTGAGCGGATAAGAATGGGCTGGCGTTATGTTAATTCTTTGATTTATTTTCTTAGCGTGAGTTTAATTATTTGGAGTGTGTTTAAAACTGTTTCGGCTTTTGTTTTGGTTACATAGGTCATGGGTGCGTATGATGAGCACTATGAAGTTGGATTTCAGAGTGGGCTTAGAGCACTGAGGTGAGATAACAACTTTGTTGTAAGCTTCAGTTGTTATGTATTTCGTTCATCCTGAAATGAGGTGTGCTTTTGTCAGTTTAAGGAGGTTTATTGACGAGGTTAATAATTCCCTAATAAACTGTAATTTATTATTTATTACTAAAATGAAGCAGGCTCAATTATAACTTAATTCTAAATTTCAACTTACCAGGCTGTGAGTTTGGTGTTCATTTTTGAACGGGATGATCAATAAAAGTTTTATTCAATCGTTATTCGTTAAAACAAATTCTGATATGAAGAAAAATTATATTCAGAATCCTAAAATGTTATTTGCAACTTGTAAGTATTGTGAACTCTAAATGGAAACATATGGTGCATACATATAATGCGGAGTATATTTTTATAAATCACATAAAAACATGGTGGTTTTGTTGAAGGATTGATTGAAAGAAAATCAACAGCAGTACGAGTTTTAGTTTAATTCAAGCCCATTGGCTTGGTTAACATTCATTCACACAAATTTTTATAGATATCTAAATATAATATTTTTACATATTAAATAAATAATTTTACCAAAGTTGGGTAGGATGTGGCACGAGTTGCCCTCCCCCAATGACTACACCCACGATCAAGCGCATTAACTTGATATAGCCTATTAGCCTTGGAATTATGCTATTGCATTTAATTCCACAACTGTTCTCAAGAAATCTAGAGTTTGTTAAAGTAAAAACTTAGACATTATTGGAATGAAAGACAAATTAAATAAGGAAGCAGTATGATAAGTATGAGGCAGCCTTAGAAGATTATGAGTGAAAGACACCCCTTTCCCAACCCAAATGACCCAATCCCACAAAGATTAAAAGATTATTGTACTTTTTCCAAATACAAAGGTTCAAAGCTCCCATATCATATCATCTTCCTTTGCTTCTTGGGTGGTGTGCTTTACAGTCTTGCCTTGGCAATCACCACACCCCCATCTCCCATGTCTGTTGTTCCTTGCCTTGTCCATGTTTCTTGAAACTGCTCCTCAGTCACCCCTGCGTTTAGAGCTCATTAATTTGGCCCTAAGTTGTTTACGGCAGTGTCCCACATCAGCGTAATGTTAATTAAATAATTAATATATCCTCCCTTAATTATTACTTGCATAGCATTCCTTTTATGATTTTTTGTATTGTTTCCTTAACTTCCTTATATGAGCAAGCTTTAGTTTTTACTATTTGAAAAATACATAAGTATCTCTACTCTCCATAATCTCTTTCTCATATTCATTACCCAACAATTTTATTCATTAAACTGCACATGTGGAAACGCTATTGGAGCTGTGGCGCAAATATAAAAACAAATTTGTTTGGCAAGAATTCCTAAATGATCAATTAGTATTTTAGTAAAAATGTATCTTATAGAGAGAATTCCCTAATATAGTACAGTATTACATATATTTGAAATCTTCTACCTCAATGCTTGGTATTTTTTTGGGTCCATCTGCTAACATTTTTCGTATAATTTTTCTATTTATTAATAAAATATATTTTAAATGTTTTTTCAATAGATTTGAGTGTTACCGAAGTGTGTCCAAGACAAAGTAACTAGATTAGACACTACCTTTCCCCATAGCAGCAGTAGAGGTAATGCCTCCCTGAACAGTCCGGAGAACCCTGTCATAGTAGTTTGCACCCGACCATTTCTGATGAGCCAATGTGTCCACTCCATGCTTCCTCTCCTCCCTCTGTATCTTCTCCACATATGCCAGCATTCCCCTGGACGCGAAATCCTTGGCGAAGGTGTCCACAATGAGGGCGTCGGCGTGGAAGCCAGCCAGGGTGATGAACTGCCAACAGTACCCCAACTTGGCAATCCTGGGGATGAAATCCTTCATCTGCTCATCATTCATTCCAGATGCATCCCAGTTGAAAGACGGGGATAGGTTGTAAGCCAGCATCATCTCTGGGTGCACAGATTTCACTCCCACTGCGAATTTCGTGCATTCCACCATGTCCGGGCTGGCCGTCTCCATCCAGATAAGGTCGGCATGAGGGGTGAACGCCCACCCTCTGACAATGGCAGCCTCCACTGACCCTCTGAATCTGTAGAACCCTTCTCTGGTTCTCGGCAAGTCCCAGTCCCAGAACTGGCTGTTCATGCTCACTCCCAGCTTCTCCGCGATCTCCCTACCCTGTTCGTTTGCCAGGCATTTCTCGTACCTGGAGAGATTCCTCCATTCGTTTAGTCTCTTCTGCTTCTCCGTCTCCCCTATGTTCAGCCTACTGATTGCATCACCCACGTGTTCGGCGAATGTCTTCAGATGCGCCATTGATAGCCAGTTATCCTCAATGGCTTGGAGCTCCGGCCCTGTTTTTCCAGCGGCCATGGCCTCGGCCAAGACCGTCGCCAGGCCGCCCTTGCCTTTAAAGTTCGGGTTTGTTGCTCCCAAAATGAACTGATGGTCCCGGGTGTCGACATTGGTTTGGATCAAAGTAGCCGCCACGGCATCTGTACGTGCCACAAGCACGGTTTCGGTGCCCATTATGTCAAATTGCAGCCTAGCGGCGACAAGCCTGTTTATATGCTCGTTCACGGCAACCAGTACCTGATTAATTTATTGAATATATGGAGAATTATGTATAATAATACTTTAATTAGAGAAGTTTTATAGATCCATACTGCCTTCTTCAACTGAAATGGACTAATTTAGAAACTGATGAGCAAAAAGTATGTATAAAAATTATTCTGAGATATAAATATATTTCATTTTTATTCCTATTTTGAAAGAAACATACATACTCCAATTTTAAAACTTTATCTATATATTACTAATATTTTAAATAATTTCATGTATAGAAATTATGTGAGAAATGAATAAATTCTTTGAATCTCAAATATTCCATTATTGAATGAAAGTAAATTTTTCGTAACAATATATACCTTCCCGGCCATGTGTCCACACTTCTTGGTCATAGAGGACTGGTCCTCAATGTGGACCCCAGCTGCGCCGCGTTCCACGAACAGCTTGCAGAGCTTGACGGTGGCAGTGGCACCGCCAAAGCCTGTGTCTCCGTCAGCGATGATGGGTTTCAAGTAATCAATGAACGGAGTCTTGGCCCTCTCCTCTCTGCCCATGTTCATCCTTGCCTCCCTCTGCTTCCTGTCATGGTACTGCTGAGCAAAGAAGAGGTGCTGCACCTTGTTGGGGACGGTGTCGTAGGGGTAGTCGGCGAGGTCCGGGCCCGGCTCATTGGTGGAGGTGTGGGTGGAGGAGCACTGCCACCCGGAGACATAAATGGTGTCCAGATGCTTCGCCATCATCGTGACTTGGACCGGGTCAAGAGCCCCAAAGGTTCTTGATGATGTCCTGTTCGCTTGGTGGCTCTTCAGTGTCCTCCACAGCTTCTTTGCCATCTCGTCTGATCCGTAGCTTTGCCTCAGGTGGCCTCGAAGCGCCACCACGTCCCTTGCTGTGTATGGGCGGTGCGTCAGCTTGAACCTCTCGGAGTTCCACCATGCTTCCACCTCTGCCACCTCCTCCTCAAATCTCCTCTCTTCTTCCAATATCTGTACGCCGAACACAAATTTATGTATGATCCAATATCCAAATAGAAAAAATAAAGAGGAAACGTATCCTTAACATTTGATTGATGTGATTAGGATTTTCAGTACACCTTTTAAAATGTAATTACTTATACAGGAGTATTCAGGTCCGGCCAGGCCGGACCACTCCCCCCGTCCGGCCTCCTCCATTTGGGGGCCTTTCCGGTGGTATTTTTTGCTCAAATTTTTTGTGTAGGTTTCTCATCAAGTCTAGTTCATCCATATCAAATTTCAGTCAAAAATTCAATCGGGAAGATCGTCAAATGATTTTTGCAAGTTAACTAGTCCGGAATATGTATTTTCCGGACCAGTTAACTTGCAAAAATCATTTGACGACCTTCCCGATTGATTTTTTGGCTGAAATTTGGTATGGATGAACTAGACTTGATGAGGAACCTACACAAAAAATTTGAGCAAAAAATACCACCGGGAAGGCCCCCAAATGGAGGAGGTCGGACGGGGCTCCGGTCAGGAAATTCCTGACCGGAACAGCACTCATTACTTATAATGAAGAGTGATGATTACACACATATAATTACTTATAATGGTATATTTTCATCCAAATAAAGGGTTGTTGGGATCTGATTATGAAAACTGCTTTTGCTCCTTTTGGGAGCAGAAGCAAAAGTTGGAGTGTTTGGATGAAAGTGCAGAAATGATTCTGGTACTCAAATTTACTTCTAGAATCAGTTTTTTTAGAAGCTGGGGGTGACCAGCTTCTGAAAACTGATTCTGATTCTGCTTCTACTTTTAAAAAAGAAGCAGAAGCGGAATCAGTTCCAAACACCCCTAAAACTAAGTTTTTTTAAATTATCTATGTTTGATGGTGTTATGTCATATGTATGGCCTGGGCAGTTTTTTAGCTCCTAACTTTATCAATTCGGTGGTAGTTGTAGTGTCATGCTATTAATTTAAAACTAAAATGATCTTACATCAGCAAAGTCGTAATATCTTTCTCACAAAAATCCATATTATTATTATTCTCTAATACAGTTTTTTGCCTCTAGCTAGTAGATGTAAAAGTATAAAAAGAAAATGAAAACATAGAAGATATGTAGTATATGATAAAATAGCATAGAAAAATTACAGCAATGAAAATTACATAAATAAGAAAATATATATCACAATAAACAGAACAGAAAATAAAATACATAGGAAGTATCTATTTTAAAGTTTAATGCTAAGTGAAGGGACGTGTTTAATACTATTTTTAAGTGAAATATATACGTCATGAACAAATGCTCCATGGCTCGTGATAAATCAATATTAGTGAAGTTATAGTCTTATAGATATACATATACAAAAAACGTTAAGAATCAATCTATCCTAAAAGCAAATACTAATGACATTTAAAGATATTAGAGAAATCTCATCTAGTTTTATTAATACTCCGTATTTTTTTCCTCATGCGAACCGAGTGGCTCACAATCTTGCAAGGGCTGATGTTTCTTTGTTTGATCGATATGCTTGAATTTTTAGTAATCCCTCTTGCATTATGGCTTCTTTGGACCATGATTCTATTAATGATTACTCCGTATTAACTAGTTTTTCTTAAAAAAAAATGACATTTAAAAGTTTCCCAACACCCTAATACTTGTATGATTGTATCAAAAGATGGAATAGCCCCTCCCCAACAGCCTCACCGTGCAACATGATAAACTAGGTGAGGTGAAATTATGGTGACGCAACTAGTCCAAATGTTAAACTAATATTTGATGCGGACAAGGAATCCCTTCATTTAAAGGTAACCCCACACTAAGGCTCACAAAATTGGAATTTAGGTTCTTAGTCAAATCTTCATCTCTAAAATCAGCTAAGGTGTGGAATGCCGGTACATACAGTACTCCATTATTCGTCCCTCGGATCAAACTTAGCAAAGTTTCGAGGGACCGGAAGAAGTAATACTTAGTAAGCGGCAAGTCAGTAACTACAAATGCGTAGAATCCATAATTGGACCGGGTCAATTTGACAATTGGTCATGATCACAAATATGTGAAACCATTCTGTACTAAATCAGTAAAAAAGAATAAGTGTGAGAGATGGACAAAGACAGGGCTATGTACCATTGAAGGTGCAGAGAAATGTGAAGCCATTTTCAGAACTCCGGACTGAAAAAATTAGAAAACTACTAGTATATGTGGAGCTAGTTCGTAGAATGTGAAGTGGATGGATTATGGCCATGAGGTTAGGGCTTCAATTTATAGATGCAAGGTTATGGACGGCATCTATTTTTTTATAGAAAAGATCCAAAGGATGGCTACATCATATTCTCATTTAATTGGAAATTGGAATTATCTCCTATAAATAAATTGAAATTGAAATGATTGTGAGTGGAGGAGACATATATATAACGAACGCAGCCTTATCGGCCAGGTTGGGGAGATCGAGGCAACGGCAAATCTTCGTCGTTCAATTCCGCCATGTCCATAACATAACATTTAAAGTATTATATATATACACATAGATAGATGATGGATAGTTGCTTCTTCTATCATGTTTATTAATTTGTCCTTTTCCTTATTGTGATCGTGATGAGCTTGCCTGCTTCCCGGCCCATATCTTCCTCCTTACGTAACTATATACGTAAATGGGCAATGCCGATAAGCTTTTATGATCTGAAAAGACCTCATTTTGCCACGCACTCCATTTTTGTATAATAACTGATGATCGAGTAAATTCAAAGATCTATGTATCTGTATATTTGTACCCCGTAATATCGCCCCTTCTTTCAGACAAATTTAAAAAATGTGAATGGTGGGTACGTACCTCGCTAATTAAATATGGAGTATTGTATTTATGAATTTAAAATAACCACATTTTCTTGGGATATTATAGATTTTTCCTTGAAATCTTAGTTGAATTAAATTGACGTAATGGGAACTCGTTCAATATCAAACTATTTAATATTTAACATCTAACTCCACTTTTACATGCTTAAATGTGTTTTTGGTTAATTTAAATACAACGATATAGCTACTCTCCGACCCATAAAAAATTTCAGATTTATTTAAATTATTAGAGGAAATAATTCATATAAAAAATTCATTTGTCGCCCTGGCTCATACCAATATACCGCCCTACCTTTGCCATTGTGCAAATATAGTGTTTCTTATTACTCCCCCACCAATCACCATGCAATCATGCATATCAAGCTTCATTTGACAGCGAAACAATTTTAACTTATAGGTTTCCTGTTATTCCGTGTCATTTCATTCAAAAATATGTTTTTTTAACACTAGCTGATCTCGAATTCGTTGGTGTAATCTTGGACTCCCAAAAATCGGCCTTAATCCTTGATTCTTGAAAGAGCTAAATTTAAGTCGCTCAAACAATCCGCCAGATTCTTAATGTCCATTTAAACACCACCACACATAACTACATTAGAAATTGTTCTTATTTAATTGATTGATATCACCTGTTCACAGCTTCTAAACATTGTTCCTATAAGAATTATCACTGATTGATCAATTGATCGAATGTCGTTAGGTTCTTAGGAGAAGTTTACTCACACAATGTCATTTGAAGTAAGATGAAACATTGATTCAAATTAGTTCCAAGGGCTACAAGATCACTTCATTTATTTGTCAAACTGAATTATAAATTAATAGACTAATAACCTAATACCTGAACTTGGTGATTCACGAAGTTCAATTATTACAAACCATCCAAATATGATTATCTACATACTAAAGCATTTTAACTCGGAATTAAAAAAAAAAAAAAAAGAATAATATAAGAATTACAAAATATAAGAAATAAGATTATTACTCCGTATTTAACAAAACAAAACAAAATATAAGAAATAAGATTATTACTCCGTATTTTATAAAACAAAGGAGAATAATCAAACCTAAAATTGGACCGTTTATCATTCCATTAATTGGAGAAAAAAGGCATATCATATGGGTGTGTGGGTGGTAGGATTTTGGGGAAGAGCGTTCCAGCTCCGAATTGGAAACGCCTAAATAAGTTATGTTGTTAAAATCGGATAGAGAGGTGACTCGGACAAGCGATCAGGTCAAGGGTCAACTCGGATCCGGGATGGTCAGCCCGGTCAATGATAGGTCAACCAGTTAACGTGTATTGAAAAATAGAATATATTATAAATATAATATACAATATTAGATTAAAGATTTATGCTGAAAAATAACTCTCATTCAAAATTTGATCATGGTTATAAAATTGAATTAAAAATTAATGTGTCACTATATAAAATAGAATTCATAAGTTTAAGACGTGTTTGGAATTAAATGGATAATTTGTCAAAGTAATACTATCGTATTTTTATAAAAAATTATAAAAATAATTGATAAACATAATCAATATTTCATAAATATCTAATAGTTTACTAATTTAATAATTGCATCCAATGCAAAACATAGATACTATTATGATTACAAATTAATATCGATAATTGTAGTTAATATTAATGATTGTATGACATAAAAATGCAAATTTAAAGAATTTTAACATCAGCCAAATGGTTGAGTTGGTTCACAGCCCACCTGCATGAGAGAGTTGCCATGGTTCGAAACCCCCTTACTTCAATCTTTTTAATGAAGCAGTGGGATTTACTATTAGGCTCTGATTAGTATAAAATAATAATAGGAGGAATATAGAAAATTTGGGCCCTCAGAAAACACACATTGAGTATTTGAGCATGTGCAGCCGTGCAAGTACAATACAAGTATCACAAGTCTTACTCGTTTGGAAATTCACAAGTATCACATAAATTTTTTGATCATCTTATTCATTAAGTCTAGTTTACTCATACCAAATTTCAGCTAAAAATTCAATCAGGAAGACATTCAAATGAATCCTTGAAGATAACTGTGCCATCTTATTCATTAAGTCTAGTTTACTCATACCAAATTTCAGCTAAAAATTCAATCGGGAAGACATTCAAATGAATTCTTGAAGATAACTGTGCAGTTATCTTCAAGGATTCATTTGAATGTCTTCCCGATTGACGTTTGAGCTGAAATTTGGTATGAGTAAACTAGATTTACTGAATAAGCTGCTCAAAAAAATTCATCAAAAAATTCCATCGGGAACCACCCCAAATGGTGATGGCCGGACAGAGCCTCTTAAATAAGGCCTTATTTGACCTTTTTTGGTTAGTACGTGGCCTTATTTGCCCCTTTTCTCTTTAAAAATATTTCTCACGGAATTTTCAAGATTCAATTTCTTAACAAAAACAAAATTTTCCATTGATCCCTTCTAACTTAACCCTATCTTTTCTAATCTTCTTCTCTCTCTTTATCCCAACATGATTCCACAATTTTATCAAGAATAATTTATTGATCATGAATGGATTGTTTGAAACCTTGAAAGAAGAATATTTTGGTCACCGACCAACGTTTGGGCTCCTCGATTGATTGACTTTAATTCTCAATAAACCGCTGAGTCACTCACTGCTTTGCAACGTTCTTTACTCTTGTTGATATTGGAATTTGGAAACAACAAATCAATTTGGACGAGGTTTGCGAATTGAGATTTTTGGACTTGAGAGGCCTAACAAAACTTCATAATTTTGTAATTAAAAGGATTATAAAACTTAGAGATTCGAAGAGAATTAAGAGAGGCATGTCACTTTACATTTATTTAAAAAATTAAACCTTGAGCCAATTAATTGAGCTTAAAAATTTAAAAAAAAAAGTCTACTTACACTACATACAAAGAAATATTTTTGGGCCTACCTTTCCCCCCTATTTTCTTGGGCCTAGGGCGGTCGCCCCTGTTGCACCCCCCTAGGGCCGCCCCTGTTCTTCAGTCACAATTGACGGCCAGACCAAACAGGTCGGCGATGCAAGCAAAGCGGGGAAGGGGGTAAAGTAAAGAATAACAATAGATTCACACATATTGGTAGGCATCCCGCAATCTAGGGTATTTATTGCTAATTTACATGAGCGAGAACCTGAGAGGGGTATCTTGACTTACCTTGACATGGAGGTCCGTCGCAACGGATGGTGGTGGAGGATCTCCCAGGCAGCGAGCGAAGGTGTGAAAGACACGAAGATTCGACTAATAATATCACTGTAAGGATTTCATTTCTCCAGCTCAGACCACATTCCACAATTCACACAAAGCACCACCACCAAAGGACCGACGGAATCACCTAGACTAGCCCAACCATCTCAACGCACACAACACATAACCGAAGTGAACACACATCAAGGAGAGCACACACGAAAGAACGAATGAGAAGGTGACTGTTAGATAGAGCTCTCTCTCACTCTTTTTCTTACCACTTTATTATGGTCTCATAGAACTTTGTGAAACCGGGGAGGCGTAGCTCACCTGGTAGGAAGGGAGTGTCACAAGGGAGAGGTCTCGAGTTCAACTCCAAGCAATGATTTGGGGTGGAGCCACACTCTCTTTCCATTAGAATGAGATCAAAGCTCAATTTATATCCTCCCAGCTAGTTGTCCGGTCAGTGCTGGGGGGCCTCAGGATGAGATGTCATCCTTTTTTATATAATACTTTGAGAATTATCGTTCATTAATTACTTGTAAGTTCTTTGTGATAATACATATAATTGTATGGTTATAATGAATGATATGGTTCCCTTGCTCCATGTCTATTCGTGCAACGTACTATCACTAAACCATTTATTTATCCACTGTTAACACTTTATAATGACCTAGCAATCCACTCTATTCTCTCATTAGCCCATTTGTCATTGATGACGACCCGATCCTTAAGTGACTGATATGTTCATATGTTAAGACACGATGTTCCATCCTAAAAGGTCAACCTGATAGGAGGAGTAGCTCATATGTTAATATAACACTTTGTTCATCAAAACATTTCCGGTGTGGGACATTTAACACCCCTCCTCACGACTAGACACTTTGTCTGGATCGTGCCGTCATTCATTTTTTCATCGGTTCGTCATTGTCATATTTTTTATAATCATGTCGTCATTTTTCATAAGGGGGCCCACACCATGGATCGATTTGTCTTTGATACCATATCATGTTAAGACACGAGGTTCCATCCTAAAAGGTCAACCTGATAGGAGGAGTAGCCCATGTGTTAATATAACACTTTGTTCATCCAAACTTTTCCAATGTGAGACATTTAACATCATATATGTAGATGTTGTTCTTTATAGCCACCATTTAACAAAATAAATGCAACTGAAGTGTATAATATAATACTCAGCTCCCTCCGTCCCTTAAAACTTTGCCAAGTTTGACCGCTACGGAGATTAATAAAGTAAAAACTGTGTGGATGAGATTTGTGCAAAGAGAGAATTAAATGCAATCACAAATTTTTAACTTAAAAGGGAAAGTGACAAAGTTAATGTGACATCCAAAAAAAGAAAGTTGGCAAAGTTTTTAGGGACGGAATGAGCAATAATGATGACGTACTACTTACTCCTGTCGAAACAACTGCATGTACCATTTTGATCATTTTCTCATAAAAAATATTTGAAATATGATTTTTTTAAATCAGCAGAAACAGCCAATATAGTCTCTTTAGTAAGAGCTTCATAAATTTCAGCAGAATGAGTCAATTTAGCCAATTTCGAGCTCTTAGAATAATCAACATTTTCTTTATTACCCTGCAAGGATTACTAGAGTCTAAAGGCAAATTGTATTAACGCTTCAAGACGACTTTATTTTTTTACGGAGTTCGTAGCTGAAGCTAGTCTCTCACATATGTTCTCCACACAAACATTTTTCAATTAGGAGATGGAAGACCGAATCGAAAAAGATGCACGGAGTTGACGAGGTCAAATGCACAATTAATCATTTTGGACATCTATCATTTTCAAAGACCGCGTAAGTTTACTCAAATCAAGGTTAAATTCAAGATTAAAAAGTGGATTTTTATGCTACACAATTTCTGTGGTAAATATATAACCAAAAGTTGGGTTCAATTCAAAGAAAATTTCAAGAATAGCGGAAATCACCTAAAGTGGGCTTATTTCATGTTATCATGTAATTAAATTTTGAAAATGAATTCCAATACTCAAGTCCGAGTTGATTTTCACTATTTCAGAATATTGTTTTTTTTTTATCATCAAATCCAATAAATATATTAAATCAAAATAACATTTGTCACATGGCTAATAATACAATCAAAGAAAAAGAAGTAAACAAAGTGATAAAAAGCCTTATGTCTGTCGTCCACCCTCGAACCAGACTTAGAATCTATCACCTCTGTATAAACAATAATATTCACTGATCCTTTAATGGGCTCAACTGAGCTAATGACTGGCAAACCAGACTTCTCATCACCTGACTTAAATTCTAGAATCTCTCTGCTACAAAATAAGAACACGTTCAAAATAACATGCAATTCAAAAGAAAAACACAAACATAATAAAACGGAATTAAAACAGAGTTCACCCATCTTCTTCCAAACCCTAGACTTTCTTACACTCCATGGCGGCAGCTCAGAAGGGGGACGCGCCCGCATCTCATCCTCCTCAATAGTCATGCTTTTGTATTGATTGATGATATCCTCCTTTGACATCCCTTGCTGCTGAATCGAAACCATACTCCGCCATAGCTTGTCTACCTTTTCTTTGTCAATACTCGACCTTTGACCAGAAACAATAGCAGAAGTCGAGCCCTGGCCGCCAAAGTGCTGCATCCCTGGTCTCGAGCTGAGCCTGTTTGCACAAACGAAATCTACATACGGCCGCTCTTTGTCGATGACAAAAGCGGAAGAAAACGAAACCCTAACTCGTAGGATGATGATGACTGCTAGAGAGAAGACTCTCCAATTCCAACAATTGGCAGAAAGAATCAGCCCCGCTCCTCGGCAAAGGTCGATTGCGGACAAACCGAAGCTAGTGATTACCTTGCGGCAACCCTAGAAAGAGACACATTTGAGTACGAAGACGTTAAAACTTGAATAATATTTCAGAATATCGTTGAAAAGTGGATGTCACGCACTTATGCTCACTACAAAAAAATTCGGTTGTAGTCACGGATTTAGTCACGGACCCTAGTTTAAAAAATCCGTGACTAAAGGAGTTAGTCACGGATTTTGTCCGTGACTAAATCCGTGACTGTTTGGGCGTGACTAAATTTAGTCACGCCAAATAGTCCGTGACTAAATGTAGTCACGGATTAGTCACGGACTAGATCCGTGACTAATCTGTCACCGGAATAGCTACTCCGGCACTTTAGTCACGGCTAAGATCCGTGACTAATTTTTTTTTTTAATTTTTTATTGTAGTCACGGACACGTCCGTGACTAAATTTTCAAATTTTGAAATTTTGAAAATTTTCAAAAAACCGCGGTTCCTATTTTCAAATTTGAAATTTCGTATTAGTCACGGTCATAAATCCGTGACTAAATTTTTTTTATAAAAAAATAAATTTTAAATTTATAAAAGAATTCCGGACTAAAAACTTAGTCACGGACCAGATCCGTGACTAAGTTATTTGGTTTTTAAAAAAAAGTTTTTTTTTTAAAAAAAAATTAAAAAATATGTTTCAAATATTAGAATAAAATTAACAGATTAGAATAAAAGTAATAAAAAGACTACTAGAATACACATTTTATTTAACAAACAGACTGGAATAAAAGTAATAATAAACAGACTAGAATTATACTCCCTCAGTCCCAAATTGTAAGATACATTTACTATTCACTTGGTCAACATAAATCACTCATAAACTTTTATTTTATATATCAAAAGTTTATGAAGTTTGAATTATTTTTTGCAGGTTTTGTAGCGGATTTAATGTAGTTTTTGAATATGTAAATTTTATTTTCTAGAACTAATTTGGGTGTTGACAGGGATCAATTTGCTTTATTGTCAGTCAAACATCGTAAACCGAAATGTATCTTACAAATTGGGACGGAGGGAGTAGTATAAATAAACAATGTTCAATTTAAATTAAAAATGTATATCATTTACAAGCTCTTCCGGCCGCCATTATGATAATATCTAGAATCATCATATAGATAATCTTCTTCGGTCTCGTTTTCTTCTCAGTTGCCTCCACATTGGCCTTCTCGGTTGCCACCGCGACTGCTTCCCCCGTGACTGCCTCCTCCTTGACTGCCTCCTCCTTGGTTGCCACCTATATGAGTTTTTTTTTACTTTTTATAAGAAAGTTATAAAATTCATTTTAATTCATTTTTTAACTTTAATTCATTTTAATAAGGACATTAAAATTCATTTTTATAATGAAATCCTAGACTTTAAAAAATTCAGTTTTTGTATTAAAATTAGTTTTTATAAGGAAGTTATACAAATCATTTCAAAACTTACTAAACTTAAAAACAGATTTGGAGGCTTAAAAATTGTTTTAAACTTAAAAACTGTTTTAAGCTTTATCCTTTTTTTGTATGAAAAACAGTTTATATAAACTGTTATACTTTTTTTTATATAAAAATGAGTTTTTATACTTTATATAAATCAAATTTTATAATTTCTTTAAAAATAGTTTTTTTGTATTTATTCGTATGCCATTTTAAAAAATCAGTATAAATCATATTTTAAACATTTTAATTGTTATAATTTCGAAAAAATAGCATAACATTTCAAAAAATAGTTTAATATTTCAAAAACAGTTTTTCATACTCTAATTTAACTTTATTTTTATATCAACTTAATATAAAACAGTTTTTATTAAACAGTTTATATAGTTTTTAATAATATTTTGTTTAAACTGTTTAAAATTAACATGTTAAACTTTTTTGGAAGAATAACATGAGGGGATATTTTTTTAAATAATTCAGGAATAACAATTTGGCTAGATGATAAAATAAAATAATCCCTATAATGTCCAAAGAATTGTATTGAACATGCTTCATTATAAGTCAAAAAAGGTTTGAATAATCATGCATGTGGTTTAAACAAAAACAAAATCATATTTAGGAATGCATATTAAACATATACACAAAAAATATAGTCATTAATATTAAACATATAATAAACTATATCATATTAAACATGTATACAAACTAAAGAAATTTATAAACTAAATCATATTTCGAAATTTAATATTAAACATGTATTACTACACAAAACATGTATACAAAACTAAAGAATCATGCATAAAACAAATTGAGCATATAAACTAAACCATATTAAACATGTATTAATACCCAAAACCGAAAATTTATATACAAAGCTAAAGAATCATGCATAGAACAAATTGAAAATTTCGGAAATTATATAAAACTAAAAATCATGTATATAATAACGCATTTGAGTGTATTTCAACAAAAATAATGCGAACTTACTTATAATAACATGCATTCATGGAATAAAAATCAAATACTAAAAATAAGAATGAAATAATTTAAATTTAGAACACATAACCTTGATGAAAAAGGTAAGAGGGACGGCGAAGATCGATGGAGCTAGGTACCGGAGAGCGGCGGCGGACGGTGGCGACAGATGGTGGAGAGCGGCGGCGGACGGTGGCGACGGACGGTGGAGGTCGAAGGGGTTGGCGGACAGAGAGAAGAAGTAAAGGGAGAAGGAGAGTTTTAGGATTTTGGAGTGTCGAATGAAAAATTCGCCAAGTGTTAATTATATATATGGGCGTAGTCACGGAGTTAGTCACGGATATATCCGTGACTACACTGTCGTAGTTAATGTAGTCAGACACGCGGAAGACGAAGTGTCAGCGCCGTCATTGACCGGCGTAGTCACGGTCAAATCCGTCTTTGAAATGGTAGAACTTTATAGCCAAATAAAGTCTAATCTCTTGCGCATGCCCCTATTTTACATTTTGGTACGTCAAAGATTGAAGGAAAGTAGGGGCATGCTCAACACAGTACACTTTATTTGGCTACCAAGTTTGTGGTCTTTTTATAATACTCCATCCGTCCCTAAAAGAACTTCCAACTTTCTCTTTTCGTCCGTCCTAAAAAGAACTTCACTTTCCCTTTTTGGCAAAGAATTTGTGGTTCACATCATTTCTCTCTCCTCTGCACAACTCTCCACCACACAATTCTCACTTTCTTAATCCGCGTGCCACTTTATTTTGGAAGAACATTTAGGGACGGAGGTAGTATAAATCTTTGAGAAAAGTTTGCAGTAAATAATATGTGAAAAATAGAGTTTTTATATCCAAATGGTTAAATTTTTATGCATTGAGTAGCAAACTACATTTGAATTCAACACTATTCACATTTTCTATATTGAGTATGTTTTGCCGAGTATTTATTAATGTATCATTTGGTCAATTTGTGTTTGGAAGTTAAAATGTGGAGGAACAATTTTGGAAAGTTTTTGTAACCTTCATTTAAGTTTCTCTAAAATGAGAGAGTTCGAAGGATAACTAATTAAATGATAATTCAAGCTTAATTAAAAATATATATCAGTTCAACTATTTGAATTCATCATGTCTTAGAAATGATTGTAATTATTATTCCTTGTAAAACTTTCTTTTTTAAAATTTATTACTTCCAAATAAAAGAAGAATTTTCTCGCCTTTTCTTCCCTTCAATTCCCATCCAACAATTTACCTTCAAAATCTTTCCTCTCTTTCCCCCGAAACTCCCAAACATACCCTAGCCCATTTGTCATATGATGTCATGACGATGCTTCTTAAGTGACGTGTATCGTGATCTTATTCTTTAAAACTAGCTTGCTTTGTGTCATGTAAAATCTTCATGTGCTTGACTTGCTTTACAGCCAAACTTACCTTAGGTAAAAACGATACGCATTATAATTTACCATGTATTGAATAACTTCGAACTCTTCAAACAAATGCGACTGCTCAAAACCAACAAAGCAAATGCAACATGCCGGTCATATATAATGACATGATGGATTGATGGGTTATAACCAAATACTCAACATTTATAATTAATTAAAGGCAATTTATTTTGCAGTATGAACCACATTAGTTTTTTATGGAGTATGTAATTCACAGTCTTGCATATATGTTCTCCACATCCATCAAACACACAGTGTCGTATCCAGAAAATAATTTCAGTGGGGGCAATTTTTGCATTATAAACACATTATTTTAAAATAAGCTATAAATAATGAGTATTTTATTCAACAACAAAATTAATACGTAACTTTTCATTTTGTCCAAAAATTATATTCGCATTTTAAATATTTTGTATGGTTAAATTTTACTTTTATAATATGAAATATTAATAACATTACTTGTAATAACACTTTGTTCATCCAAACTTTTCCAATGTGAGACATTTAACATCATATATGTAGATGTTGTTCTTTATAGCCACCATTTAACAAAATAAATGCAACTGAAGTGTATAATATAATACTCAGCTCCCTCCGTCCCTTAAAACTTTGCCAAGTTTGACCGCTACGGAGATTAATAAAGTAAAAACTGTGTGGATGAGATTTGTGCAAAGAGAGAATTAAATGCAATCACAAATTTTTAACTTAAAAGGGAAAGTGACAAAGTTAATGTGACATCCAAAAAAAGAAAGTTGGCAAAGTTTTTAGGGACGGAATGAGCAATAATGATGACGTACTACTTACTCCTGTCGAAACAACTGCATGTACCATTTTGATCATTTTCTCATAAAAAATATTTGAAATATGATTTTTTTAAATCAGCAGAAACAGCCAATATAGTCTCTTTAGTAAGAGCTTCATAAATTTCAGCAGAATGAGTCAATTTAGCCAATTTCGAGCTCTTAGAATAATCAACATTTTCTTTATTACCCTGCAAGGATTACTAGAGTCTAAAGGCAAATTGTATTAACGCTTCAAGACGACTTTATTTTTTTACGGAGTTCGTAGCTGAAGCTAGTCTCTCACATATGTTCTCCACACAAACATTTTTCAATTAGGAGATGGAAGACCGAATCGAAAAAGATGCACGGAGTTGACGAGGTCAAATGCACAATTAATCATTTTGGACATCTATCATTTTCAAAGACCGCGTAAGTTTACTCAAATCAAGGTTAAATTCAAGATTAAAAAGTGGATTTTTATGCTACACAATTTCTGTGGTAAATATATAACCAAAAGTTGGGTTCAATTCAAAGAAAATTTCAAGAATAGCGGAAATCACCTAAAGTGGGCTTATTTCATGTTATCATGTAATTAAATTTTGAAAATGAATTCCAATACTCAAGTCCGAGTTGATTTTCACTATTTCAGAATATTGTTTTTTTTTTATCATCAAATCCAATAAATATATTAAATCAAAATAACATTTGTCACATGGCTAATAATACAATCAAAGAAAAAGAAGTAAACAAAGTGATAAAAAGCCTTATGTCTGTCGTCCACCCTCGAACCAGACTTAGAATCTATCACCTCTGTATAAACAATAATATTCACTGATCCTTTAATGGGCTCAACTGAGCTAATGACTGGCAAACCAGACTTCTCATCACCTGACTTAAATTCTAGAATCTCTCTGCTACAAAATAAGAACACGTTCAAAATAACATGCAATTCAAAAGAAAAACACAAACATAATAAAACGGAATTAAAACAGAGTTCACCCATCTTCTTCCAAACCCTAGACTTTCTTACACTCCATGGCGGCAGCTCAGAAGGGGGACGCGCCCGCATCTCATCCTCCTCAATAGTCATGCTTTTGTATTGATTGATGATATCCTCCTTTGACATCCCTTGCTGCTGAATCGAAACCATACTCCGCCATAGCTTGTCTACCTTTTCTTTGTCAATACTCGACCTTTGACCAGAAACAATAGCAGAAGTCGAGCCCTGGCCGCCAAAGTGCTGCATCCCTGGTCTCGAGCTGAGCCTGTTTGCACAAACGAAATCTACATACGGCCGCTCTTTGTCGATGACAAAAGCGGAAGAAAACGAAACCCTAACTCGTAGGATGATGATGACTGCTAGAGAGAAGACTCTCCAATTCCAACAATTGGCAGAAAGAATCAGCCCCGCTCCTCGGCAAAGGTCGATTGCGGACAAACCGAAGCTAGTGATTACCTTGCGGCAACCCTAGAAAGAGACACATTTGAGTACGAAGACGTTAAAACTTGAATAATATTTCAGAATATCGTTGAAAAGTGGATGTCACGCACTTATGCTCACTACAAAAAAATTCGGTTGTAGTCACGGATTTAGTCACGGACCCTAGTTTAAAAAATCCGTGACTAAAGGAGTTAGTCACGGATTTTGTCCGTGACTAAATCCGTGACTGTTTGGGCGTGACTAAATTTAGTCACGCCAAATAGTCCGTGACTAAATGTAGTCACGGATTAGTCACGGACTAGATCCGTGACTAATCTGTCACCGGAATAGCTACTCCGGCACTTTAGTCACGGCTAAGATCCGTGACTAATTTTTTTTTTTAATTTTTTATTGTAGTCACGGACACGTCCGTGACTAAATTTTCAAATTTTGAAATTTTGAAAATTTTCAAAAAACCGCGGTTCCTATTTTCAAATTTGAAATTTCGTATTAGTCACGGTCATAAATCCGTGACTAAATTTTTTTTATAAAAAAATAAATTTTAAATTTATAAAAGAATTCCGGACTAAAAACTTAGTCACGGACCAGATCCGTGACTAAGTTATTTGGTTTTTAAAAAAAAGTTTTTTTTTTAAAAAAAAATTAAAAAATATGTTTCAAATATTAGAATAAAATTAACAGATTAGAATAAAAGTAATAAAAAGACTACTAGAATACACATTTTATTTAACAAACAGACTGGAATAAAAGTAATAATAAACAGACTAGAATTATACTCCCTCAGTCCCAAATTGTAAGATACATTTACTATTCACTTGGTCAACATAAATCACTCATAAACTTTTATTTTATATATCAAAAGTTTATGAAGTTTGAATTATTTTTTGCAGGTTTTGTAGCGGATTTAATGTAGTTTTTGAATATGTAAATTTTATTTTCTAGAACTAATTTGGGTGTTGACAGGGATCAATTTGCTTTATTGTCAGTCAAACATCGTAAACCGAAATGTATCTTACAAATTGGGACGGAGGGAGTAGTATAAATAAACAATGTTCAATTTAAATTAAAAATGTATATCATTTACAAGCTCTTCCGGCCGCCATTATGATAATATCTAGAATCATCATATAGATAATCTTCTTCGGTCTCGTTTTCTTCTCAGTTGCCTCCACATTGGCCTTCTCGGTTGCCACCGCGACTGCTTCCCCCGTGACTGCCTCCTCCTTGACTGCCTCCTCCTTGGTTGCCACCTATATGAGTTTTTTTTTACTTTTTATAAGAAAGTTATAAAATTCATTTTAATTCATTTTTTAACTTTAATTCATTTTAATAAGGACATTAAAATTCATTTTTATAATGAAATCCTAGACTTTAAAAAATTCAGTTTTTGTATTAAAATTAGTTTTTATAAGGAAGTTATACAAATCATTTCAAAACTTACTAAACTTAAAAACAGATTTGGAGGCTTAAAAATTGTTTTAAACTTAAAAACTGTTTTAAGCTTTATCCTTTTTTTGTATGAAAAACAGTTTATATAAACTGTTATACTTTTTTTTATATAAAAATGAGTTTTTATACTTTATATAAATCAAATTTTATAATTTCTTTAAAAATAGTTTTTTTGTATTTATTCGTATGCCATTTTAAAAAATCAGTATAAATCATATTTTAAACATTTTAATTGTTATAATTTCGAAAAAATAGCATAACATTTCAAAAAATAGTTTAATATTTCAAAAACAGTTTTTCATACTCTAATTTAACTTTATTTTTATATCAACTTAATATAAAACAGTTTTTATTAAACAGTTTATATAGTTTTTAATAATATTTTGTTTAAACTGTTTAAAATTAACATGTTAAACTTTTTTGGAAGAATAACATGAGGGGATATTTTTTTAAATAATTCAGGAATAACAATTTGGCTAGATGATAAAATAAAATAATCCCTATAATGTCCAAAGAATTGTATTGAACATGCTTCATTATAAGTCAAAAAAGGTTTGAATAATCATGCATGTGGTTTAAACAAAAACAAAATCATATTTAGGAATGCATATTAAACATATACACAAAAAATATAGTCATTAATATTAAACATATAATAAACTATATCATATTAAACATGTATACAAACTAAAGAAATTTATAAACTAAATCATATTTCGAAATTTAATATTAAACATGTATTACTACACAAAACATGTATACAAAACTAAAGAATCATGCATAAAACAAATTGAGCATATAAACTAAACCATATTAAACATGTATTAATACCCAAAACCGAAAATTTATATACAAAGCTAAAGAATCATGCATAGAACAAATTGAAAATTTCGGAAATTATATAAAACTAAAAATCATGTATATAATAACGCATTTGAGTGTATTTCAACAAAAATAATGCGAACTTACTTATAATAACATGCATTCATGGAATAAAAATCAAATACTAAAAATAAGAATGAAATAATTTAAATTTAGAACACATAACCTTGATGAAAAAGGTAAGAGGGACGGCGAAGATCGATGGAGCTAGGTACCGGAGAGCGGCGGCGGACGGTGGCGACAGATGGTGGAGAGCGGCGGCGGACGGTGGCGACGGACGGTGGAGGTCGAAGGGGTTGGCGGACAGAGAGAAGAAGTAAAGGGAGAAGGAGAGTTTTAGGATTTTGGAGTGTCGAATGAAAAATTCGCCAAGTGTTAATTATATATATGGGCGTAGTCACGGAGTTAGTCACGGATATATCCGTGACTACACTGTCGTAGTTAATGTAGTCAGACACGCGGAAGACGAAGTGTCAGCGCCGTCATTGACCGGCGTAGTCACGGTCAAATCCGTCTTTGAAATGGTAGAACTTTATAGCCAAATAAAGTCTAATCTCTTGCGCATGCCCCTATTTTACATTTTGGTACGTCAAAGATTGAAGGAAAGTAGGGGCATGCTCAACACAGTACACTTTATTTGGCTACCAAGTTTGTGGTCTTTTTATAATACTCCATCCGTCCCTAAAAGAACTTCCAACTTTCTCTTTTCGTCCGTCCTAAAAAGAACTTCACTTTCCCTTTTTGGCAAAGAATTTGTGGTTCACATCATTTCTCTCTCCTCTGCACAACTCTCCACCACACAATTCTCACTTTCTTAATCCGCGTGCCACTTTATTTTGGAAGAACATTTAGGGACGGAGGTAGTATAAATCTTTGAGAAAAGTTTGCAGTAAATAATATGTGAAAAATAGAGTTTTTATATCCAAATGGTTAAATTTTTATGCATTGAGTAGCAAACTACATTTGAATTCAACACTATTCACATTTTCTATATTGAGTATGTTTTGCCGAGTATTTATTAATGTATCATTTGGTCAATTTGTGTTTGGAAGTTAAAATGTGGAGGAACAATTTTGGAAAGTTTTTGTAACCTTCATTTAAGTTTCTCTAAAATGAGAGAGTTCGAAGGATAACTAATTAAATGATAATTCAAGCTTAATTAAAAATATATATCAGTTCAACTATTTGAATTCATCATGTCTTAGAAATGATTGTAATTATTATTCCTTGTAAAACTTTCTTTTTTAAAATTTATTACTTCCAAATAAAAGAAGAATTTTCTCGCCTTTTCTTCCCTTCAATTCCCATCCAACAATTTACCTTCAAAATCTTTCCTCTCTTTCCCCCGAAACTCCCAAACATACCCTAGCCCATTTGTCATATGATGTCATGACGATGCTTCTTAAGTGACGTGTATCGTGATCTTATTCTTTAAAACTAGCTTGCTTTGTGTCATGTAAAATCTTCATGTGCTTGACTTGCTTTACAGCCAAACTTACCTTAGGTAAAAACGATACGCATTATAATTTACCATGTATTGAATAACTTCGAACTCTTCAAACAAATGCGACTGCTCAAAACCAACAAAGCAAATGCAACATGCCGGTCATATATAATGACATGATGGATTGATGGGTTATAACCAAATACTCAACATTTATAATTAATTAAAGGCAATTTATTTTGCAGTATGAACCACATTAGTTTTTTATGGAGTATGTAATTCACAGTCTTGCATATATGTTCTCCACATCCATCAAACACACAGTGTCGTATCCAGAAAATAATTTCAGTGGGGGCAATTTTTGCATTATAAACACATTATTTTAAAATAAGCTATAAATAATGAGTATTTTATTCAACAACAAAATTAATACGTAACTTTTCATTTTGTCCAAAAATTATATTCGCATTTTAAATATTTTGTATGGTTAAATTTTACTTTTATAATATGAAATATTAATAACATTACTTGTAATTTAGTGAAATTATATTAATAAAAAATAAATGAAACACATAACAAGTAATACATGCCATTAGAATAATTTAAATTGTAAATGTACAGTAATGTATTCCTTATTATATGCAATCAGCAATCATGTTTTAAGAAAAAAATTGCACAATATTATGTGTAGATAAATTTATAATATATTGCAAAAACTATACCAATTGTTTGTCAAAGTGAAGTTTGTCATTGTTTGAAGAACTTATAAAAGGTTAAGATAGAGCTACCATCAAACACAAGTACCTAAACACTCATACAGAAGTGCAAAAAGCAATTAATAAAACCAAAGGTGGCTACTTATAAAGTGCAAAAATCAATTAATAAAACAAAAGGTAGCAGCTGCAGGGATTTGAAGCCATGAACCTACACTTGGTTCCTAAAATTCACAGCCGCTGTTCTGCAGCGTATTTTACTTCATTATAGCTATTAGGTGTTATATATACACAAATATTATTTTTATTTGTATACATAAATTATATTTTGTACTCCGTATATATACATACATACAGGGGAGGGTTCTAGTGAGAACCCCTCTTAAAATGAGAACCCGTGAGAACCCCAGAGAATAGGTGGTATTTTTGACTGAAATTTTTTGTGTATGTTCCTTATCAAGTCTAGTTCATCCATACCAAATTTGAGCAAAAAATTCAATCGGGAAGGTCGTCAAATGATTTTTGAAAGAAAACTGCGTTTTATATGTATATTC
The DNA here is from genome assembly GCA_945859915.1 of Cuscuta epithymum. NCBI lineage: Eukaryota > Viridiplantae > Streptophyta > Magnoliopsida > Solanales > Convolvulaceae > Cuscuta > Cuscuta epithymum. Next base: position 449,454 of record CAMAPF010000020.1, read on the forward strand.
CGGACCAGTTTTCTTTCAAAAATCATTTGACGACCTTCCCGATTGAATTTTTTGCTCAAATTTGGTATGAATGAACTAGACTTGATGAAGAACATACACAAAAAATTTCAGCCAAAAATACCACCGGTTCTCAGGGGTTCTCACAGGTTCTCATTTTAAGAGGGGTTCTCACTAGAACCCTCCCCCATACATACATACATACATACATACATACATACATACATACATACATACATACATACATACATACATACATACATACATACATACATACATACATACATACATACATACATACATACATACATACATACATACATACATACATACATACATACATACATACATACATACATACATACATACATACATACATACATACATACATACATACATACATACATACATACATACATACATACATACATACATACATACATACATACATACATACATACATACATACATACATACATACATACATACATACATACATACATACATACATACATACATACATACATACATACATATATAGAGGAAACTTCATGTCAGGCCGGCCTGACGGACTGCTCCGTTCGACCGAGCCCGTTTGGGTACCTTCCCGGTGGAATTGTTTGATGAAATTTTTTGAGCATGTTCCTCATCAAGTCTAGTTTGTTCATACCAAATTTCAGCTCAAAATTCGATCGGGAAGGCATTCAAATCATTTTTTGAAGTTGACTGTAGTTATATAAATTATGATGAATTTGGATATTATCATAATGGACGAAGGAGTATGTAATAATACATTCTTAATTTAAATTGAACATTGGTTATATCATAATTCTAGTCTGTTTATTACTTCTACTTAATTGTTATAATTCTACAACCATTTTTTTAAAATAAATTTCTTTAAAGATAATTTAAAATATAATTTAAAAGAAATTAATTTTTTTATAAATAAAAAAGTTTAGTCACGGATCCGATCCGTGACAAATGTTTTGTCCGGATCTTTCAAATATTATTTTGAAATTCTTTTAAAAATTAAATAAAATTAATAGGAAAATTTAGTCACGGATAACGTCCATGACAAATCGAAAAATTTGAAAATTCGAATCGAAAATTTGAAGTCTGAAATTTTGAAATTTTCAAAATTTGAATGTTTAGTCACGGACACATCCGTGACTAATATGGCGGATTTGACGAATTTTAAATAAACGTTAGTCATGGACAGGTCCGTGACAAATTTGAGGAATTTAAAAAAAATAAATAAAATTTAGTCATGGATTTATCCGTGACAAACGTACCGGAATAGCAACTCCGGTCACGAATTAGTCACGGACCTTGGCCGTGACTAACTTTAATCACGGACAAAAGGCCGTGACTAAAGTTAATCACGCCCGTTTAGTCACGGATTCGGTCCGTGACTACATCCGTGACTAAAAAGGTTAGTCACGTATTTTTAACACTACGGTCCGTGACTACGGCCCTGTTTTTAATACTCTGGATTAAAAAGTCCTACGAAATCATGGAAGGGCAGGATAGGAAGCGTTATAACTTGCAATTACTCCTATTATATTGTGTGAATTTATATTTTAGGTTCATATTCTTGCAATTTACTACTCCGTATTAAATTTTTCATAAAATGTAATCCTTATTTTGTAAATAATCCAAATTTATTCATTCGTTATGGGTGAAACTGTTGTAGTCAAACGTGGAAGACTGTTAGGCGCTAGCTAGCTAGTGTAATTATTGCACGTACGTTCTTTAGAAGAAGAATTTAGATATGACCATGCTAGCTACTTAGCTAGGAAGATCAAGACTTGTGCTAATGGAAGACTGGATCGAGACTTTGCGAAATTATAAGGAAATGCATGGCTCCCCTATTTATAGCTAGGATTAACTAGGGCACATCCAATATAAATACAACTAACCAAATTAAGATACCAAATCTGAAATCTTAGCCTGCCTGCATTCAATTATATTAATAATAGTGAATACAGAATGGTTAATCCCAAAAGCATCTCAGTTTTGCTCCTTCATTCTGCGCTTGCCTTTCTCTCGGTTGAAATTGCTAATGCCCAAGGCCTGAATCCACACTTCTACAAATCGACATGCCCGAATGTAACACACATTGTGAGGAAAAAGATGAATGACACCATAACTCGTGATAGAACCCTAGCAGCTCCCTTGTTGAGAATGCATTTTCATGATTGCTTTGTTATGGTATATTTAATTTTTTAGTTTTTTTCCCAGTAACGTAACTTTGTTAATCTTTTTGTGTGTGTTTGCATCGTAACTACTGAACAATTTTTTTTTGCACTTCTTTTATGATGACTTTATTTGCAGGGATGTGATGCTTCTGTGCTGCTAGACTCCACAAATGGCAATAAAGCTGAGAAAGAGGCCATCCCTAACCAAAGCCTGAGGGGCTTCGAGGTTATTGATGAGGTGAAAGCAGTGTTAGAGAACCATTGCCCCGGCATTGTTTCTTGTGCTGACATTCTAGCCCTCGTTGCCGAACGAGCGGTTCGCCTGGTAATTGCAATTATTACCAACTCAATTAGTCAATTCTTTAAAATTTTGTCCTTTGTTATTTTTCCAATCAACATTCCTCAACTTTGGCCAATGATTTTGATTACTACGTAGTATAAAGTGATACATTTTATATTTTTATGAAATTATTTTTTACAAAGGATATTTTCGCATTACTTTTATATTATACGTAGTGAATTGTAAATCATTTCCTATGTCATTCTTTAAAGTTTAACTTGATTGATTAAAACATTCAAAAAGGACAATCTTTTAAGATCAGAGACAAAGGGGTAATCCTTTTTTTTTACTGTTTTACTAAGCTAACGAGGTTCCTCCTAAGCCAACTAACTATTATTCCATATTTCCGTACATCTCAGCTCATGTTAGTTTATACTTGAGAGAATTCCCTAAATAGGAGTAAAAAGTTTTGAAATAATTTAATTTCAAAATAAGACTACCATGTCTTTTATTCCCGAATAAATTCCACTTTTGATCATACGAGTTTTATGTCAATTCCACATTTAGTCCATGTTTTTCACTTTGTCCGGTTTTGGTACATGACTATTGTGTTTTCGTCCATATGTAGTCCTTCCGGCCATGTTTCTCGTTGTTAAAATCGCCGGAGAAGGACCATAAATGGTCAAAAAACATTAGTCAAGTATCAAAAGTGGACAAAGTGGACAAAGTGGAAGACACGGACTATATATGGAATTGACATAAACCTCGTAGGACCAAAAGTGGAATTAATTCTTTATTCCCTGAGTATGAGTAAATTTCTGTCAAGTTTGACATTACTAGGCTTTGAGCGCATTTTTTCCAAACTTGACAGAATTACTCCTATTTAGGGAATAAAAACATGAAAGTCCTATTTTGGAATTTCAAAACGTTTTTATTCCTATTTAGGGCAATTTCTATATACTTATTATTATACGGTTAATATATATATATATATATATATATACTTATTAATACGTATATAGTACTTGTATACGTAATATAAAGGGTAGTACTGATTTGGGTTGGTAGCAACCCCATTAAAGGAGTGTTTACTAATACTTAATTTAAGCACTTCTCAGCTTTTAACTTAAAAAAAGTTAAAATAAGTGTTTGTCAAACCTTACTTCTAATTAAAAAAATCACTTTAAAGCCAAAAGTTAGAAGTTGGTATATACTAACTTCTAACTGCTTTTAGATATTCTTATACTACCTCCGTCCCAATTTGTTTTGCAAAGTTAACATTTTTTTGTCAACCAATAATAAAAGTCAACCCTTCCTATAGATAATTAATTCAATTTTCAATAATTAAAATTTACATATTCAAAAACTACATTAAAATCTCTTCAAAGTTGTAAACTCCAAATTCAAAAGTAATTAAAAATTAACATCATAATTAAGTGAACAAAACGAGACTGTTTGACTAAGAAAAGTCCAATTTGCAACTCTTCAATGAATTTTAGGGATGATTATCATGGCACACATTTTCTGCCAGACCCAAAATGCCCTCCCTGTTTCCATCGCCAACGTTCTCCTACTGCTTTCTCCGACATTTTAGAACACAACCACAAGTTCCATCAAACCGGCGTCTTCGTCGCCAAGCAGGTGGAGGAGAATTATCGGAAGCCCAAAAAATGTCAAGGCGGTGATGATGATGATGATGATTAGAGCCCTTACGTGTTTGGTTTACTTTTTCGTTCTTATTTTGTTTGAATTCGGTATTTTCTCACTTTTGGAGATGGATCTGAGGAATTGGTTACTCTTGATTACTTCCATATAATCAAAAGCAGGGATAATTTTTTTATTCAAAAACAAAGAAATTACCCACATGTCGCAGATGAAACAAGAAAAAAACCATATCCAAAAGGGCATGCATATCCGTACTTTTATAAAACATTACATAAAAAATCACTTTTTTATCAAACACTTGAACTTTTACCTTTTAATATAAATCACTTCTATTTTCAAATACTATCTACTTTTACTTTACATCACTTTTCCAGTAATCTCTTAAAAAATCACTTTTAAAAAGCACAAACAATCACAAACACTCCAAGTATGGCCCCATTTAAAAAATACAAGTAGTGCCATGGCTTAAGCGTATGAAAAAAATCTTGTTGTACGCAAAATTAGTACAAAAATTGTACATAACCTACTTAGTTGCATGTGTACACAGGTTAATTCGTTTTAAAAAGGCAGGATTTTATGTCAAAATATATGTGTACACAGGTAGAGTACAATTTGTATATACCAAGAATTGTCCTAAATGTATTCCCCTTCATCCCCATAGAAAATTCAAAAAAATGACATATTTTTTATTAATACTATAAAATTTGGACAATGACTTTAATTATTATATATTTACGTAAAACTTATAACTTTAATTATATTCTTATAAAAATACTTTTAACAAAGAACATTTACATATAATATTCATATTTGAAATAATTTCATATTAAAAAAATATCATTGATCAAACTTGATCATTGTTGATCTAGAAAAGTCATTATGACCAAGCTTTATAAGACAGGGGTAGTAGTATATACAGAATATAATTGTTAAGTACTCCCTTCATCCCTATAAGATTGTCTCATCTTTCCTTTTCGGTTCGTCCCACTAAGATTGTCTCATACCAAATTTGGTAAAGTTTGTGTGACTCCAAATTATTCTTATTTTATCGCTTCGATATTGATCACAAAAATCGACTTTTCTTAGTAACCACACCACCTCCAGCGGAGCGGAGGTCGTATATTTTAATTTTGTTTATTTGACACCGCATTATAATCTTCTATTGGTTGCTAGGGTTTTACCCTTTTATTATAATGTGGACCTCAATATGTATTACTCATGTGAGCTGAGCTTTTGCATGATCAACTAATAGACAGGGGGGCCATCATGGCAAGTTTTCTTGGGGCGTAGAGATGGAAAAGTATCACGCGTCACTGAAGCTGTGAAAAACATTCCATCGCCTCTTTCCAATATCACAGTTCTGAAACAAAATTTTGCTGACGTGAAGTTGAATGAAACCGACCTTGCAGCTCTGTCAGGTCGGGGGTGCAAACCCGTTTTTAATGCATTTTTGACATATTTAAAGTAATTAAATCCAATATCCTATGCACGAGATTCATCACATTGTATCTTATCTTTCTAAATTAATGAAATATGAATGAATGGGTGAACAGGGGCACACACCATTGGGAGGGCTCATTGCTTTACTTTTGCAACACGTTTGTACAATTTCACGGGAGAGAACGACAAAGACCCAAGCTTGGATCGAGAGTACGCACGTAAGCTGCAGAGCGCATGTCCGCCGCAGGCGAGCAATGCGACCAAAGTAGAGATGGATCCCGGGAGTTTCACAAGGTTCGACACCGCATACTACAGCGGTGTCGCGAAACACCGAGGGGTGCTGGGGTCGGATGCCGGTCTCCTCAAAAGTGACATCACAAGGAAGTATGTGCGAGGTCACGCCTCCGACTCCTCCAGTTCCACCACAGCCTTCTTCCGAGATTTCGCAAAGTCAATGGTGAAGATGGGCAACATTGGCGTCCTCACTGGCACTCAGGGCGAAATCAGGAAGATATGTTCCCGCATTAATAATTAATAATTAATCAATTCTACTTCATGCACAGAATGCATGAAATAGAACTATATATACACGCGGTATAATACGTACTCCCTCCGTCCCTTTTTATTTAGCAAAACTTTACTTTTCAAATCAATGGATGTTAAACTTTGAATGATTATATATTTATACGTGGTTGTATTGATAATGAAAATCATATGGAAATATTTTTCCTTAAAAATTCAATATAATTGGGTGAGAGTATAGTACAATATATAGGACGTACATGGCAATCGGGACCGAGAAAATGCATAGATAGGACCTGGAAAGCACCCATGCATATCGAAAATTGGGTTATATTCCAATCTTCGATCTCCTTTATCTTCTTTAAGTTTTGACTTCTTTCCCGTGGCCTTTCTTTTTCTCTGCAATATAATCATCTCTTTCTTTCCATGTACGGAATATCCTCCTTTCTTTTAATTTGTACGTGTGTTACACTGGTTTTGTTTGAATTCGATCAGTATGTGTAATACTATGAAAAGAAATTGATCTAATTAGGACTAAAACATAGTGAATATTCCAACTTAGGACTTAATGTTTTAAATTTCCTAAATAGGACTCCCTATTACCATTCTACCCCTGAATAAATATTTCCGTCTTCCGATCTCCTCTGCCTCCTGTTCCGCATCGATCGTCCCAACTAGGAAGATGAGACCGACTACCTACGCCAGATGCAGATGCCCTTCGATCGCAGCCATCTGCACATCCAGGTACTCTTCTTCCTCCCCTCTCCTCCTCCTCCTCCTCCTCCTCCTCCTTCCCCCTCCTCTTTTATTTTTTTTGGTCTTCTCGTTCCCAATCAATCGCTACGCATTCAGGTACTCTTTTTCCTCCCCCTCTCCTCCTCCTCCTCCTCCTCCTTCTTCCTCATCCTCTTTTCTTTTTTTGGTCTTCTCCTTCCCATTCTCTTCGATCTTGGGTCCTCTGTTCTCTTCCTCTTTAGATTTCAATTTTTTATTTAAATTTTGATTTTTGAAAGTTTCAAATGAAGATAAATTTGAACTCTAATTTCTTATTATCAATTTTGAATCTCAAAATGTCTTGACTAATAATTCCAGAAAATGACACTTTTTGAATAAGGAATGTCAAAATTATTGGGTATTTTTACAAAATGTCACTTATATGTCATTACAATATTTTGGAAATGTCATCTTGAGAATGTTATTTTTCTATATGAAATTGTCATTATTGTGACATTTTCGTATATCAAGTGACATTCTCGCATATCAAGTGGCATTTCTCATGGAGGTCTGCATAGACTCATTGGAGGGGGAGAAAATGATTTTTAATAATGTCACTTTTATGACATTTTATTTGTCAGGTTGACAGTTTAAAAAAGAAAATGGCATTCCATGCCATTTTCAGAAGAGTAATAATGTCATTCTCATGACATTTTCAAAACAAAAATGTTGATAAAAGTGACATTTTCTATTTGCTAGTAGTTTATGACATTTGAGGTTCCAAATTAATTAAAATTAATCAACAAAAAAATGAAATCTAAAGAAGAAGAAAAGAGAGGACCCAAATTTGAAGAGAATGGGAAGGAGAAGACAAAAGAAGAAGAAGAAGAAGAAAGAAGAAGAGGAGAGGAGAAGAGATGGAGAGGCAGTTACGACAGCTTTCATGGCATCGACCCTGCGCAGGTGTTGGTGGTGTCTCGCTGCAGTGCTTCACGGGAGAGTTGGGAGTTTTGTTAACCTTTTGTATTCAGGGTTAATTTTGTCCATCTAATATATTTTAGTCCTAACGATGGTCTAAAAAACACGGTGGTCCTTATTTTGCAATTCTCGAATCTTTTAGTCCCATTTTGGCGATTTACTCTATATGAATTAGGTTTTCGATATGTGTAATATTATGTGCAATTGGAATGTAACGATTTTTTCCCCTGTTTAACAAATCTTCTACTACGCATTAATTATATTTAACATTTATTTGAATTAATGGATGATAAAATCAATATGACAATTATGAATACTTGTAGAAGTACTATATGTAAACAACGATTCGGCCAATTAGAATATGACGATTATAAGTGAATAATGATTAGAAAAAACTTTAAATCAAATAATGATTACAAAGACAATATAATTTTTTTAAACGAAATAGTTTGATTTTCTAAAACTAGTATATACCTAATGTGAGAATAATGGAATGGCTTACCCAATTGGGAGCCCTAGATGTCACATATATAATGAATAGAGTTCTGAGTACATTAGGAAACATAAGAAATATGTAAACCTAATTAATGAATATTAATTACTCTATTATACCCCCTCAAGCTGTGCAGGGGAAACAACGCGCAGATTGTCTCTAAGAAAAATGAAGCGCTGCGGAGATAAAATTTTGGTAAAAATGTCTACGAGCTGAAATTGTGTGGGAACATAGCGAACAATCAGATCTCCATGTGAAACTCTCTCACGAACAAAGTGATAATCAATGCTGATGTGTTTGCTCCGAGCATGCTGAATAGGATTTGTGGACAAATAAGAGGCCGAAATATTATCACACAATAACCGAACAGGCCGGCAAATAGGTACGCCTAATTCAAACAATATAGACCGAATGTGAAGAGTATCCTGAACTGTGTAAGCAATAGCCCTGTATTCTGCTTCTGTGGAAGAACGGGAGACAGTTGGTTGCTTCTTGGATTTCCATGAAATCAAATTAGGACCCACAAAAATAGCAAAACCGGAAGTGGACCGACTACTATCAGGACAACCAGCCCAGTCAGCATCAGAATATGCGTGTAAAATAGGAGAAGAAGAGCTCGGCTGTAGGAGCAAACCATGATCTGGAGTTCCCTGAAGATACCTGAAAATACGCTTAACAGCCAAAAATGTGAAGTACGAGGTGCATGCATAAACTGAGAAACCAGGTGAACAGCAAATGTAATATCTGGTCTAGTCATGGTCAATTACTGTAAAGCACCTACCATACTTCTGTACTCCGTAGGTTCTGTGAGAAGATCGCCATCAGTGAGAGATAGCTTAGTTCGAGCAGGTAGCGGAGTGCGAACAGGTTTAAGGGTGTGAAGATGAAACCTGGTTAATAGATCAGGCACATATTTTTGTTAAGATAGAAATAAACCTGAGGAGGTGCGAACAGCCTGGACACCTAGGAAAAAGTGTAAATCCCCCAAATCCTTCATGGCAAAACAACGACCAAGACAAGAGATAAATGTGGAAATAAAGGAAGGGGAATTACCAGTGATAATAATGTCATCCACATACAAGAGGAGATAAAGAATATGAGACCCATGGCGATAAATAAATAAAGAATTATCTGACTTGCTACAAACAAAACCATGGGTTAACAAGAAACTACTAAATCGGTAAAACCAAGCACGCGGAGCCAGCTTAAGACCATAGATTGCCTTCCTGAGCCTACAAATATGATTAGGAAATTGTGGATGTACAAACCCAGGAGTGTAACACCGTCCCCAAATATATTTACTTTTAAGTAAGTGATGTAATAAAACTTGTGGAATGATTTACAAATTTACGAAGTTGTAAAATCTTATTATTCTTTCGCGTGAATAGTAAATTGCACGTGGGGCCATACCGGGAGCGGGGGCCACCCAACATTCCCGAGACCACATATTTTATTCATCTTGGTAAAGATAAATATTTATATGGTGGTGGATATTTTACTTGGGTCGTGGAAAGGCCCAGTGTTGACCGATTTGGGCAAAAGAGGCCCAAATACCGATACCGACAATTTAACAGATAACAGCTCGGAAATGATTTTCGGAGACTTCTAAATTAATGATTTGGAATATATATTATTTCAAGAGGCCATTACGATTTGGAACACGCAATATATTTTATTTGACCCGATAAAATAAAATATATTTAAAACAGTCTGAAAAATACAACTTTCGGGGCAAATTGTACACTTCGGGACAAAAGGAGATGATCTCCCACATGGGTGGGTGCCACCCCACGAAATTGTCAACCAATGTGGGTTGAATGAGTGCTAAAATGGATGAGGGATACTTGAAAGGATGGGGGAGACACCATTGACATCCAATGGACCCCTTTTCCACACCTATTTGTCAAATGGAACAAAAACGACATCTCCCTCTTTCCCCCCACTCATTATTTCGGCCAGCCCCCAAGGAAAGGAGAGGAGAGATCCCTGAAACCATACCTCCCATAGCTGAACTCGAGCCCAAGCTCAAACAAGAGGAAGGAAGTAGTTTAAGGGAGAAAAAGTGAAGAAAAGGTGTGAATAATTAAGGTAATGACCTTATAACCACTTTTCCCTACTCTTTTGATTATCATATGAAATATATATCATGTGAAGGACCCTTGGTATGGTTCCACATGTTATAAGTATGGATTTATGGGTTGAAAGGTGGTTCTACGTCCAAGAACGGACTTAGAAGCCAAAACGACCGGTTCACCGGAAAATAACCTTTTTGAGGTTATTTGTATTAACATGAGTTTTATGATTATAAAACCTTGTTAGGCACTTGTAAAGGGTATTTCAAGTGATTTTACAAAGTTGGAAAAGTCGCCGGAGTTGTCGCCGGAGTTTCACCGGAGTTCAACCAAGAAGGGTAGAACTTCATAACGCTAGTTCAAGGTGAGTGGACGGCTTAATATCTTATAACTTTTGGGTTAATTATGAGATTACCTAAATAAATGTTATATGAGTTCATAATGATGTTTAAAAGATATTTAAACATGTGATTAGCCAATAGGGTTAAATTTGTATGAAAGGAATTAATTGTTGATGCATGGAATATGATATGAAGAATTATATGAAATGTATATTTGTTTGAAGTGTATTAGAAGCACAAATGAATATTATTAACTTAATTATATGGTGATTAAGTTGATACACACAAGGCATGAAATGGCGGTCAACGAAAACGTTGACCGATGGACAAAGGATTTAATTAATACCGGTTGCTATTAATTAATTATAAATCTATATAAATGCATGGTTTTGCATGGATTGTGATACACAAGCCTTATGTATTGAATTAGTTATGAGTAACTAAGTATGATATAGACTCTATCTAGGTTGATAGAAGGTTGATCATAGGAAAATATTTTGGTGGAGGACCCTAGTACTTAAAAGTACTTAACACTCAAAATTTGGTGGAGGACCCTAGGACTTAAAAGTCCTTAACACTCGGATTATAAATTGGTGGAGGACCCTAGGACTTAAAGTCCTTAACACTCGGATTATAAATTGGTGGAGGACCCTAGTACTTAAAAGTACTTAACACTCAAAATTTGGTGGAGGACCCTAGTACTTAAAAGTACTTAACACTCAAAACTTGGTGGAGGACCCTAGGACTTAAAAGTCCTTAACACTCAAAATTTGGTGGAGGACCCTAGTACTTAAAAGTACTCAACACTCAAAACTTGGTGGAGGACCCTAGGACTTATGAGTCCTTAACACTCACAAACCGGTGGAGTACCCAAGGATTATGATCCTCAAAACTCATAGATTATGATATTGAAATAGGGACAAGGAGGAGTCCTATACACTCATAGGTATATGGGTGGGTTGGGGTTTTTAGTCAAGAATATTGACTATTACTATTTTTCCCAAATAAAACGGTGATCTACGGATCGGATATTTTCCAAGTATATATATACTAATAAGTATTTCATAACTTGGGGGAAAGACTATTTATATAAGTATCACCCTATGTTTGGGTCTTATACTTGAAACGCTAGTTATTCTATATTTAGCCTGCTACTCGCTCGGTACTTGTACTGACCCTTTCGGGGGGCCCACCATTTTCAGGTTGAAGCTAGAGCTTGCTACTTGCACCTTCTCACGGGTGATATCACTTCAGGAAGACGTGGTTCGTGCTTCCTTATTTTCTTTCAAACTACCGAACACTTGCTCATGGATATTTGTTCAACTATAAACTATTTTTGGGGCTTGCATGCCCATGTTGTTGGCCGGTTGTGGCTTATGACTTACCGTTGAATATTTCCGCTATTCATTGGTTTAAATGTGATGTTGTTATGTATGTTTACTACTGAGTATGGATGGATTATATTCTCGGACGCCTTGTGTAATTAAGTGAGGTTGACTCGCGGGTGACGTCACTTGATTATACGGCGGTTGTACACGCGCCTGGATTGCGGTCTGGGGCGTGACAAGGAGGCTAACGCATATAAACTTCTTCAGTTAGATTGCCATGAAGAAATGCATTTTTAACATCTAACTGACGAATAGACCATTGACACGAGACAGCAAGGGATAAAACAATACGAATAGTGGTGGGTTTGACAACAGGACTAAAGGTTTCAGAAAAATCCACCTACACCAGCTTGCTGAGTAAATCCCTGTGCAACTAAACGTGCTTTATAACGCTCAATAGACCCAAGGTTTTTTCATTATTCTAATTTGGACATTCATCTTGTTCACCATTTTTTTTTTGTTTTTTTGCTCTTTTTCACTCTTGTTGGCGGTGTTATCCCATGGTAAATGCATATTTCATTCTCACAGACTGTGATTAACGAATGAAACAGAGCCCCTTTTCGGAGATGGAATTGTCCTATAACAATGAGTTTTGAAGAGGTTTATTAGTAGTAACATGTTTTTTTTTTTTAATGAATAAAATGAATGTCCAATTAAAACAAATTCGGACCTTTACATTCGCAACCAAAAACCCATAACAATTTTAAGTTTTCAAAAATAATAATAAAAGTAAATTCTTATAATAAGGGTGATTATCTAAAGTATTTTATGATTTGATAACAAATTGAGAAATTAATGTTTCATATCAAAAATAGTAAAAAGATTGTTCTAAAACAAGGTTTTGACTTTTGAGTGTAAAACGCAACCTCCTCACACTTGAGCTGGACCTCGCCCTCGAGGTCTTCTTTTGAGGCACAAAATTGGGAAATAAAGGCACATTTTTTTTTTTGGTTCTTTCCTCACACTTGAGTTTTGAAAAGATTTTGTGAAGAGGAATAATGAAACAGGAATAAAAATCATTACATCATTCATAGTCAGTTTGTAAGAGCAATTAAGTCAAAAGAGCGGCACAATGTCCAACCTGAATAAACAAACAAACACAATAAAATGTTAAGGAAGAAAACTAAGCATCACTCGTGTCCTCCCGTAAGGCCTAAGCCAAACTCTTATTTCATCAACATTGAAGCACACCCTGCAAACACACAAAACAAACAAACAATGTTATGAAAAACATGGGTTGCCTCCCAAGAAGCGCTTCTTTAACGTCACTAGCTTGACGTTTGAGAGAGAACTCTCAGCTATGCATGTCAATTGTGGGGCACTCATCATTAGTGCTTCCACCTTATCCTCCAGGTATGCCGTCAGATGGCGTAGACCCTCAAACTCTCGTGGCCACCAAAATGTGATATAATCTTCAAAGAACACATCGTTCGAACAAGAAATTAGCACATATCCTGCATCACTCTCATTAGTATAATCAACAAGTATTTCAGGATCAGGGGCCTCAGGTGCCTGAAATCGCTCAAGTGGGACCACCATGGTAAGAACATTACGAGTAGGCTCCTCCTTTTGGGTTTCTTCTTCTTCAACTATGGCCTCGACATTTACAACACAAAATTCAAACTCCGTGTCACTCTCTAAAAATCCATCCCAACTTCGCTCACTACTCCCACAAATATCATCTAGGCAAACAAGTCCTTGCCTAGCACAATTATGCTCATCATCATTAAGTAGAGAATCAAAGAAGGCATCATCGGGCATTGTTTCCTCCACATCACAAGTTTCATCAACTATTTCAACAGGCGCTTGGGTTTGTGTAGGATCAAAATCATCATCAAGGCTATCCTTCAGGGACTTTTTAAATGAGAGGTCATCCATAGATGGTAGGGTAGGTTCCTCATCACAAATTATCTCATCATCTATGATTTCTTCATCAACCTCATTGGGCACTTTCATATGGGGCTCTTGAGAACTAAGTTCTACGAGGATAGGCTCTCTCTCAGTAGCAATGAGAGGCTCGAAAGAAATAGGGGTGAGAAGAGTTTCAACCATCTCGCCCATGGTTACCGCAACCTCCTCCTTAGATTTAGCACCCTCCTCGTATGTCTCCTGTTGAACCTTGTGGTCATTGTCATAAATGATTTTTTCAAACAATTCCTTGATACTCTCATCATGAGATGCTAGTTCAATCCTTGTCTTTCTTAAGTCTTCCACAAAATCAAGTAAGGACGATTTTAACTCTTCGAGTTCGTGTTGAGGATAAGGTGAAATTCCAGAGTCACCCTCGTAGGAGTACTCGTTTGTGCTGGTGTAATGATTTTCTAGCCTTTCTTGGTAATTTTCATCATAATTAAAACCATCATGATAATTACCTTGATAGGAGAAATCATCACAGCCTTCAAAGTCTTGCCCTTGGTGGAAATAATTATCTTGAAATTGGTAATCTCCATACCCCAAAGGTGGATTTTCGCACCATTGATTGTTATCCTCATAACCTTGTCCATAGTATCCTTCATTTTGATTATTTTGAAAAGATTGTTGTTCATAGTATGGATAGTGATATGGTGGTTGAGAATTAAAGTGTTCACTTGAGTAATCCATGAGAAAATCTCAAGCAAACACGTGAGAACAAAAAAAAGAAAAAGAAAGTCTCCCTAACTTGAATTCGCCCATGCTAAAATCAAAATCAAGAAATCACCGTGCCATTCCCCGGCAACGGCGCCATTTGATAACCGCTTTCGCGGCGTTGTAGTAAAACAGAGTCTAACCTTTCGGTTTTTCCCCGAGTATCGTGTCTCTCGAGGAATGGCGGAGGAGCTTCTTGATTTTAAGTCCAGTCACAGGTTATCGCAAATTATTGGAAGCTTTCCAAATTAAAACTTTTGATTGATTTTCTAAACTACTTTTTGGAAAAGAAAGTAAATTAAATTGTGCAAATACTAATGATGGCTCAAAAATAAACTAAAGGAAAAAAATATAATATTAAACTTAAATGGATTGATGCAAATAAGGGCAATGAATCGAGTAATTAGAAATGGATATATTCTTGGACCTAGTAATTAGGGAAATTAAAACTAAAATTGGACTAATAATTTCTTTCCTCATAGACAAGAATAGAAACTATTTTCATTAATTTATCCTATTTCTAGGTGTCATTAATGTGTTAAAAATGGTTGGCTTGAATTAAATTCTAACCTCATAGACAAGGTAGAAATAATTCTCCAATATTTTAATTAATAAAAATAGCCAAATTCATTAACTAGTTAAACTCATTATTTAAGCAATTGAATTTATCTCTCATAGACAAGATGTAAATCCATTTCATTAAATTATCCTATTTCTAGGCCTTATTAATGTGCTCGAATATGGTTGGCTTAAATTATTTTCTAATCTCATAGACAAGTTAGAAATAATTTTCCAAGAATTTAATTAATGAATATGGCTAACAGTTATTAATTACTATTTCATCATTTCAAACAACTAGTCCAAATTATTGATTTTAATCCCTAATTTTTGGTCAACAAGTCAATCCATATTCCTTTAGTCAATTCATGCCCAAAACAAATTTAGCTAATAAACATCATTTTTTCAATTAACAATATAAAGAATATATTCAACATTAACAAGGAATTACACATGGATGATGGCAAAACGTATATTCTGGAACAATAAACTTATAGGAACTAAAATATAATTTTATGGAATTTTTCCCGAATTTTATAACCTAAAATCCAATTTTAACAACTAATTGATAATTTTCCCAATATTAACTAGAGAATACAAAAAAGGCAACTACAAATATTCTAAATTCGTTCTAAATTTTATATTGACTGCTAGGAGTGATATTACTGTGAATTAAAGTGGAATTAGGACAAAAACTAATTTTTTGCCTTTTTTGAGTATTTAATTTAATTTATGCAATAATAACAACTAAATGCCGGAATTTATTAAAATTTACTTCTACTTCGTAAAAATTAACTTTGTTCTGATAAATAACTACCTTGAGGCTAGTAAACAACTATATAATTAATTGGAATGGATTTAATGTCAACAACTATTTTATTCAAATTTAAGAAGAAAATGCGAAATAGTGGAATAATTTTCTGGAAATTTTTGAAGCATAGATAGAAAAAACTAAGTACAGATTCAGATTCTACTCATTGAAAGGATGAAAATACATATAAAGAACTCACAATTTGGAGCTAAAATGAGAAAGATATGAAAGATTGAAGTTGAAGGTGCAACAATGGTGAAAATCCGAGCTTTGAGAAGGAAGAAGACGCCCTTTTTGATTTGATTTGGGCTTGAAATTGGTGTATTTGAGTTGAGGAAAAAGCCTGGATTTTATAGCCGAAAAATTCCCGTAGGCGCCCGGGCAGGCGGCCGCCTTCCGGCAGCCTCTGGCCGCCTGCCGTCCTGTCGCCGGCAGACCGTCGGTGGCGGTCCCGTCAGCCGTAGGCGGCCACAGAGGGCGGCCGCCTTCTGTCAAAAATGGCCGCCTGCCATCTTTTCGTTGGCAGATCGGATCCCGACGGATCCCGGCGGACCCCGGCCGCCGCAGGCGGTCCAGCAGGCGGCCGCCTGCCGTCCTGTCTGGCCGCCTGCCGTCTTGTCTGGCCGATCGGTGGTTGGTTTCGTCCCCTTGTGCCGCAGGCGGCCACCTTAGGCGGCCGCCTTCTGTCCAGTGTCGGCAGCCTTCGGTCTTTTCCTGGTCCCGAGTCAAAGCGAGGTTGACTTCTGAATTTTCCCGTAGGCGGCCGCGAAGGCCTCCATTTTGGGCGCCTATTTGGGCGCCTTCGGCCACTTTTGTCTGGCAGATGCGGCTTTTCTTGCTCTTCAACTTTGTCTTCTGAATCACCTTGATAAAATGCTTGCTTCTTCCGGTATAAATGCATTTGTCACTCAAATTGACTCATTTTGTGCTCAATTGACCCGAAATCCCGCTAAACATATTATGGATGTGATTTTTACCTGATTTCATGAAACTTGAACCAAAATATATAAAATGTGTCTTTTCTTTCTATTTTCATTCAAAAATCGCTTAAATTTGATAAGAAAAATAAGTACAAAAATGGACTTATCACATGCCCATGTTGTTGGCCGGTTGTGGCTTATGACTTACCGTTGAATATTTCCGCTATTCATTGGTTTAAATGTGATGTTGTTATGTATGTTTACTACTGAGTATGGATGGATTATATTCTCGGACGCCTTGTGTAATTAAGTGAGGTTGACTCGCGGGTGACGTCACTTGATTATACGGCGGTTGTACACGCGCCTGGATTGCGGTCTGGGGTGTGACAAGGAGGCTGACGCATATAAACTTCTTCAGTTAGATTGCCATGAAGAAATGCATTTTTAACATCTAACTGACGAATAGACCATTGACACGAGACAGCAAGGGATAAAACAATACGAATAGTGGTGGGTTTGACAACAGGACTAAAGGTTTCAGAAAAATCCACACCAGCTTGCTGAGTAAATCCCTGTGCAACTAAACGTGCTTTATAACGCTCAATAGACCCAGCCATCATGACAGCATCTCGGTTGGTTGTAGACGTGGGTTTCACAAATCTTCAGATTGAATCAGACTCGTCTCAAGCTTTGGCCGTGCTCAACGGATCTCAGGTTAGAAGATGGTCAGACCTTACTCAGGAAACTCTACAGATAAGGAATAGATTTGGTCTGAATTTCGGACATGCTATGCGAGAAATGAACTGGGTAGCCCATTTCTTAGCAGTTGACCATACGGGCCCGATAAAATTATATCTTAGTCCAAGCTCTCTTCCTATTCGGCCCAAGCGGGCTCTTTATATGGACAAGTTTGGTATCCCATCTATTAGATTTTAGAGATTTGGATTAGTTGTGTTCTTTTATTTTCTTAATTTTTTGTATCCATGGGTCAGGTCTTGCCCCTCCATGGTGATTTATTTTCTGAGAGGCTTCGGTTTGGTCCTCCTCTTTTTTGTAATCTTCATCTTTTTAATAAAACTCTGGTAAATGACTCCCGGCATTTACCCCACTGATTTTGGTGGTTGACCTTCCGGGATAAAAAAAAACGCTCAATAGACCCATCAGACTTAAATTTTGTTTTATAAATCCATTTAGACCCGACCACATTTTTACTAGCATTAAACGGAACTAAGTCCCAAGTATGATTGTCAATTAAAGCATTAAACTCTTCTGCCATAACCGCCCTCCATTTAGCATCTTTATTTGCCATAGAAAAACAAGAAGGATCACATGCCGAAATATCTGTTTTGAGAGTAAAAATATGTTTGGGTTTAAAAATTCCCGATTTAGCACGAGTTTGCATAGGATGACAATTCGGGGGAGAAGGTGCAGTGGAAGAACCGGGTGGGGTTGGACTAGTAGCATGCGAACTGGTCGGATGAGTAGAGGAAGATGATGTGGGTGAGGAACCTGATGTGGAGGGAGATGCTGTCGCGGGCAGAACTGGGCTGTCGGCGGCTGAAGGTGTGATGGACTCGGTGAGGGGAGTATATGGTGAGGTGAGGTTGGTAGCAGCCGGCTGAAACAAAGTGGACTGGGTGAAAAGAGTGGACTGCCGCAGCGGCTCAGAAGAGGAAAGCACGCCGGCTGCCGGCGGGGTGCGAGTATGATGCTCATGCATGGTGACGGTATTAATGCCGGACACGTCATTGATGGATGTGGAAGAAGTTAAAGTGGAATACGGAAAATAATTTTCAAAAAATCGCACATTTCGGTTAATGTAAATCTTGTTAGTAAGAGGATCGAGACAACGATAACCTTTATATTCAGGGGCATATCCTAAAAAGACACATAAAGTGGATCTGGGAGAAAGTTTGTTGGCAGAAGTGCCATTAAAATTAGGAAAGCAAGCACACCCAAATACACGCATAAAAGAGAAGTCTGGAGTATGGTGAAATAATTTTTCAAAAGGAGAAATGTCATTTAAATTTGGAGTAGGAAGCCTATTAATAATAAAAGTGGCGGTAAACACAACATCTACCCAAAACTTAGCTGGCATGTTTGCTTCAAAAAGCATAGTGCGAGTTAATTCAAGGAGATGCCTGTGTTTGCACTCAGCTACACCATTCTGTTCAGGGGTATCCGGGCATGACTTGCGAAATAAAATACCATTTGTGGTAAAAATATCACGCATTCCATGATTATCAAACTCACCCCCTCCATCACTTTGAAAAATTTTAATTTTGGAGTCAAACAAATTTTCCACCATTAATTTAAAGTGCTGAAAATGTGTTAGAACTTCGCTTTTATGGCGCATGGGATAGAGCTAGGGGTGGGCAAACGGGTCTTGGAACCGCGGTCCGGTCCGGTCCGGGTAATGGCGGTTCGGGTCCAAAACGGGCCGGTTCCATTTTTTGTTGCCATAAAACGGTCCGGGTAGGGTCGGGTAATTTTTTTTAAGGAACCGGACCGGTTCCAAAATTAAAAAATAACGGGTACCCGCCCGGCCCGTTATATATATTGTATATTAATTTGTTAATAGTTTTGTGATAATCGGTTTTAAAATAGTTTTCTTTCCTTTTCTAGAAATAGGATTTTAAATTGAGTTGGAGTAACATCCTTTTGTTTTCAAATTATTGATTAAATGTTTCATAAATATCTTATTACTTTTTATTGTTATTGAATTATTCCTTTCTATGGAATTTAATTATTTGTTAAAGATGATTTTGTTATATTTTTTTATTATATTGTTATTAAAATATATAAATTGTGTTTACCACCCACCATGTATGTGTCAACTTTGGCTAATACTGAAAATTTAATATAAAAAAAAAAGCAATCACTATAATATGTGATGTTAGACAACATGTTTAAATACAAATGTTAGAAAATATGTAAATTGGCTATGTTGCATATTTTTGGAATTTCTTTAATTGTTTGAAACTTATATACAAGAAATTATGGAGTATTATTGGACTTTTCGTTTGTGTTATATGTGCACCACTTTTCGCTAATGTCCTATATTATTGATTATTGATTTTTGGAACTTCGTGAGTTTTTACTAATTTCAAGACATGAGAATAGAAACCGTAAAACTCGGACCGGACCGACCCGTTTCAAACGGGCCGGGTAATTTCCGGTTCCTATTTTGAAAATTGTAATACCCGGACCGGACCGAACCGTACAATGGAACCGGCGGTTCCATTTTATTTTGCATTACCCGCCCCGACCCGGCCCGTGCCCAGCCTTAGATAGAGCCAAGTAAATCGAGAAAAATCATCAATAAATAAGACATAATATTTATAGCCACTTGTAGAAAAAACAGGAGATTGCCAAACATCATAATGAACTAAAAATAAAGGAGCAGTAGATTTATGCCACACTTCTTGAAAAGGTAATCGTTGGGACTTTCCTAACTGACAAGAAATACAATCATGAGAAAAACTAGAAATACTAGAAATAGTGCCATATTTTTTTAATTTTTCTAAAATACGACTTCCACAATGTCCCAAGCGACGATGCCAGACTTGGCCAGAAGCAGCATGAGAGACGAGAGCCACTAGTGAGGAATGTGTGAGAG
Organism: Cuscuta epithymum; assembly: GCA_945859915.1. Taxonomy (NCBI): domain Eukaryota; kingdom Viridiplantae; phylum Streptophyta; class Magnoliopsida; order Solanales; family Convolvulaceae; genus Cuscuta; species Cuscuta epithymum. The sequence goes on from CAMAPF010000020.1 coordinate 470,075, forward strand.
AAATAGGATAAACACCACCATTACTGGAAGCTTGGAGGAGCACCTTCCCCGATACTGTGTCCTTAATACAGATAGAATTTTTATCAAAAATCACAAAACAATTATTATCGGCACATAATCGTTGAATAGAGAGAAGATTGTATTTAAGACTAGGCACATGATAAACAGATTTTAAATGTAGGGGCCGAGGCAGAGTAGATAAGTGCAATTCACCAACAGTCATAACAGGAAGATTAGAACCATCAGCAACCGTAATTTTGAGTGGTCCAGAATAAATAGCTTTATTTTGCAAAATACCTTCATTTGAGGTCATGTGAGCAGAAGCACCTGAGTCAGGATACCAAACAGCTGGAGTGGATTCACCAGTAGAGACAGCCAAGGCAGGAGCCTGAGCTTGAACAAAACGAGAAGGACACGTAACAGCTGAATGACCTAGAGAATGACAGATATGACACACAACAGGTGGAGGAACTGAACCAAAAGTATTCTCAAAAGACGGAGATCCCGCAGAAACATAGTTAGTACAAAAAGTATAGGGAGCCGGAGTATAAAACGATGACTGAACTGAATTACATATAACTGTACCCGGTCCCCACTGATGAAGCTGATTGGCCCCCCGACCAGACGGTGGCTGCTAGAACTGCGGCTGGCCCGGGTTGCCGTACACGGGAGGCTGTCCAGATGCATGTGACTGCTGATTTCTACCTCTACCGCGCCCTCGTCCGCGACCGCCACGCCGTCCGCCACGCCCTCCGCGACCTGGGTGTTGCTGCTGGTTGCCAGAAGATGAAGAGGGAGCCACACCCCCTGCCGAAGTAGACGCAGCAAACGCTGGTGCCTGAATTGGAGCCTCCAAAGATTGTTGATAGCGGAGACGGGCATCTTGATGAACCAATTTTGTGCCTAAGGAGTCAAACGTGAGTCCTTCAGGAAATAAGGTAAGAGGGCCTACGAGCGACTCATAACCCGGTCCCAACCTTATAAGGGTATGTTCAATAAGATCGGCGTTAGAAACCGGAGAGTTAATGGCGGCTAAATTCTCAGGAATATTTTGAATTCCACGAATGTAGTCTTCCATGGACTGATTTTCCTTCTTCCGAGTACGTGTAAGCATTTGTTTCAACTCCATGGAGCGTGCAAGACTGGCAGCCATAAATCGGGACTCTAAACGTTGCCAAATTGCCAAAGAAGTTTTCAAGGAATGCACTTCCATCAAAATATCGCGAGAGAGAGTTGCAAACATCCACGCACGTACGGCCTGATCTAATTTGAGCCAATGATAATACTCAGGATTCGGGGACTGAGCCTGATATAAATCATATGTGTACATTGGCGGAGCGGGTAGAGATCCATCAAGGAAGCCCAAAAGACCGTTAGCTACCACGAAGGATTCAAACTGAGTGCGCCATGGCAAATAATCTTCAACAGCCACTAATTTAGAGGTAACAATTTGGGTAACTGATGCCCCAAACGTCATGCCTTGAGCAAGCGAGGCAAAAGACGAGGGCATAGGAGTGGACTGTTGGCCAATAATTCCGGCCGTAGACAGATGTAAATCGGGACTGCCCGCCAATGTGGGCCCTGCGAACCGAGGACCGCCGGAATTGCTAGAGACGTCATGAGGGACGTCCGGTTGCTGCAATCGTTGTGGCTGGATGATCGGACTGACGGTTGGCGCTGACGGAGTCCAGGTGAAAACAGAGGGGACCCACGGTGCTGCCTAAACCGTAGAGGAAAACATCGAGTAGGGCTGTGAGCGAAGCGGGTCACCGGTGGAGGAGAACGCCGCTGTCTGCGAGGTGCCGGAGAGGTTTGATGTTTCGGTCACGCTCAACATAGGCACAGTCACGGCCGATTCTATGGCGGCGTTGACTGCCTGGGATGCGGCGGCGGTGGAGCCTTCAGAAGCCATGGAAACGAAAAAAAATAATTTTGGCTAAAACCTAGAGCTCTTGATACCATGTGAGAATAATGGAATTGCTTACCCAATTGGGAGCCCTAGATGTCATATATATAATGAATAGAGTTCTGAGTACATTAGGAAACATAAGAAATATGGAAACCTAATTAATGAATATTAGTTACTCTATTACCTAAGGCTTCATAATACACTAGGAAAAACTAGGGGGGGAAAACGCCGTCATAGTTTCATAAGTTAAGTCTTTCTCTCTAGGGCTTCCTAGCCGCTAGAGCCTTTTTCTCCGGCGGCGATCAATTCCGATCGTGGGTTCCGGCCGTTTTTGTTCGACCTGTGTGTTTCTGTTTTGGCTTACGTCGTCAGGATTAGCGCTCGGTTGCTGTCAAACGTTGGTCTGCTACGGCGTTTCCGTTCGTTTTGTAAGGTGTTAGAGACAGATTCTTAATTTATTTTTGGAAACACGTTTCTTAATTTATTTTAGGAAACACATCCTAGTTGCCTTGGGGTTAGGATTTACTTCTCTATAAATACAAGCTCTCTCCCTTGTAATCATAGCGTGTGGATCCGAAAATAGCAATAATATTCCTGGCTTGGTAGCGCCCCTAGACGTAGTCATTCGTGGCGAACTGGGTTACCAAATTTCGTGTGTTCTTCGTTATTGGTTTTTTTCGTGTGCGTAAATTAAATTCCTAACAATTGGCATCAGAGCCCTAGGTTCGAAGGGAGATCTCACGGTGGTAGACAATTTGAAGACACCGGTGATGCAGTTTGACGGAACGGATTACGGATTCTGGAAGTTGCAGATCGAAGATTACCTGTACGGTAAAGATCTGTATCAACCTCTGGATGATAAGCCGGAAGACATGAAGGAGAGCGATTGGAAGTTAATGGACAGAAAAGCGATGAGCGTGGTTCGATTATCGTTGTCCAGAAACATCGCCCTACACACCGTCAAAGCAAAAACGACGAAAGAGATGTTACAGATTTTGTCGGATATGTATGAGAAACCTTCCGCTGTGAACAAAGTTCACCCGATGTGGCGTCTTTTTAACCTGAAGATGTCAGAAGGTACGGGAGTGGTGGATCATCTTAATGAGTTCATGTGATCACCACACAGTTGAGCGCGGTTGAGATAAAATTCGACGACGAAATTCATGCCCTTATTCTGCTGTCTTCTCTCCCAGAAAGCTGGAACGGAATAGTGACTGCAGTCAGCGCTTCGGCAGGGAAAGAGAAACTGAAATTCGATGAAGTCAGAAATCTGGTGGTCAGCGAAGAAATTCGCAGGAAGGAATCAGGCTTGGCTTCTGGATCGGCGTTGAGTACAAAAAACCGGGGCAGAACGAAGTCGAAGTCCAAGTCAAATCGGGATAGATCAAGATCCAAATCCAAGTCAAACAACAAGAGCAAGAAGGACAGAAGTCAGATCAAGTGCTGGAATTGTGAGGAGTACGGACACTTCAAGAGCCAGTGCAAGGAGCAGATCAAGGATCAGAAGGAGAAAACATCTGCCAATGCAGCGGCAGAATCATGAGGTGATGATCTCCTGATCCTCAGCGTGAGCAGTCCGTTGGAGTCATGGGTTCTGAATTCTGGAGCCTCGTTCCATTCATGTGGTAATTCTGAAGTGATGGAACAGTATACTCCTGACAATTTTGGAGAGGTGTATCTTGCTGATGATGAGCCTCTTAAAATTGTCGGGAAGGGGACAGTCCACGTGAAGACTCCGAACGGATGCATGCTGAAATTGAATGGCGTCCGACACATTCCTGGTTTGAGGAGGAATCTTCTTTCAATTGGGCAGCTGGATGAGGAAGGTTATGCAGTTACATTCGGCAGCAGAAATTGGAAGATCACCAAGGGAGCCTTGCTGGTTGCTAAAGGGAAGAAGGAGGGTACGTTGTACATGACAACGAACTCACAGGACTGCATGGATGTTGTTGCTGCTGCAACAAACGTTGTGAATTTATGACACTGTCGGCTCGGTCACATGAGAGAAAAGGGGATGAAGGAGCTGTGCTCGAAGGGAAAATTGTCCGACCTGAAGACTGTTGAGGTTGGCTTATGTGTGGACTGCATATTCGGGAAGCAGAAACGTGCCAGTTTCTCAAAGGGAAGGCAAGCTATCAAACCGGAGAGGCTGGAACTAGTTCACACCGACCATTGGGGACCTGCAGAAGTTACATCCTTAGGAGGATCTGCTTACTACATGACCTTCATTGATGATGCCACAAGAAAGGTATGGGTTTATTTTATCAAAAATAAATCTGATGCCTTTGATGCTTTCAAGAGGTGGAAAGCTCGTGTTGAGACAGAGACAGGTCTGAAGTTGAAGTGCCTTCGCTCAGATAATGGAGGTGAGTATGAACTGCATGAGTTCAAGATTTTTTGTGCTGAGAATGGGGTTCGTATGGAGAGGACAACGAAGGGGACTCCGCAGCATAATGGCGTTGCTGAACGCATGAACAGAACACTGAATGAGCGGGCAAGATGCATGAGGTTGAAGAGTGGCTTACCGAAGATGTTTTGGGCGGATGCAGTGAACACCGCAGCTTTTCTCATCAACAGAAGTCCAACGATCTCATTAGAGAATGGCATTCCTGAAGAAAGGTGGACGGGTAAGGAGGTTAATATGTCCTATCTCCGCATATTTGGTTGTGTTGCTTATGTTCATATCAGTTCCGTTGACCGAAGCAATCTAGACGCTAAATCTGTCAAGTGTACATTCGTTGGCTGTGGTGGTGATGACTATGGATACAAATTCTGGGATGATCAGAATAGGAAGATTATTCGTAGTCGAGATGTGGTGTTCAACGAGCAGGTTATGTACAAGGACAGATTGAGTGCATCCAATTCTGAGCAAGAAAGTCCGAAGATCATAGAGTTGGATATCTCTGATTCGGGTGGGAGCAAGCAGGATCAGAATGAAGAGTTGAGCAGTGATGAGGATCCATCAACTCCGCCAAGGCAGCGGCCTGCAAGAAACCGGAGAGCACCAAATAGGTATTCACCCTCTAATTTTTATTTGTTGCTTACTGATGGTGGTGAACCGGAGTCCTATGCAGAGGCAGTTCAGGTTGATGACAAGGGCAAATGGAAACTTGCAATGGATGATGAGATGACATCTCTCATATCCAATGATACTTGGAGGTTAGTTGAGCTACCGAGAGGAAAGAAGGCTTTGCACTGCAAGTGGGTCTACAACATCAAGAAGGGGGCAGATGGTAGCAAACGCTACAAAGCTAGGCTGGTTGTGAAGGGATTCGAGCAGCGGTATGGTATTGATTACACCGACATATTCTCTCCAGTTGTGAAACTTACTACTATTCGGTTAGTGTTGGGGTTAGTTGCTGTAGAGAATTTGTTGTTACATCAGATGGATGTGAAGACTGCATTCCTTCATGGTGATCTGAATGATGAGATTTACATGGTGCAACCGGAGGGCTATGTGGCGGAAGGAAGTGAGAATCTCGTATGTAAGCTAGTGAAGAGCTTATACGGGTTGAAGTAAGCACCGAAGCAGTGGTACAAGAAATTTGATGGTTTCATGCGTGAAATCAGTTTCTTGAGATGTCACACCAACAATTGCTGCTACTACAAGAAGACCGAGAACTGTTATATTATCTTGCTATTATATGTAGATGATATGTTGATTGCAGGAGCTAGTTCAAAGGAGATTGAGAAGTTAAAGCAACAGTTGTCAGAACGTTTTTCCATGAAGGATCTTGGAGAGGCAAAGCAGATTTCGGGCATGCAAATTGAGAGGCATAAGGCAGCGGGCAAATTGTATCTTTCACAGGCAGAATACATTCAGAAGGTCTTGGAAAGATTCAGAATGCAAGATGCAAAGGCAGCAAGTGTACCGTTAGGTAGTCACTTCAAGCTTAGCAAGGAAGACTCGCCGAAGAATAAGGAGGAGCGTGCTCAAATGCAGAATGGCCCATACGCACCGGCAATTGACAGCATCATGTGCGTTATGGTGTGCACGAGGCCAGCTATTGCACATGCGGTGGGAGTAGTGAGCAGATACATGGGAGATCCCGGGAAAGAACACTGGGAAGCTCTGAAGTGGATGATGATTCACTACTAGAAAACTGGCTTATAGTGACACTTTTACAGTGACACTTTCTCAAAATTAGTATCACTGACCAAAATTTAACGTAAAAGTGTCGGTGACTCATGACACTTTAGTATCAACAAACAAGAGTGACACAAGAGGCGAAAGTTTTTAATTTACTCCACAATTTTCACTCCACATTTTTCTCTCCACATCTATCTCGTCCGTTTATAGAAACCGTTCAGATGGTTGGTTCGCGTAGAGAAAGCTCTGCCTTCTCACCATGAAAAAATATTCCCAGCGGTTAGCTCTCAATTTAATCGGTTAATCTTGAATTTTATTGTTGTTCCAAGCTCGGAATTCATTAATCTTCCTTTTCTATCGATTGGAATTAGAATATCTTGGATTTTGAAGCAAAATTGACGGATTTTTGAAGCTCTAGTTCACAGTTTTACTGTTCATACGCAGATTTCAAAATTGAGCTTGGATCTATTTTATGACGATTGCTGCTGCAAAAGGGAGTTTGTTTGGGGGTCGCCATCCCCTGGCGAACCTCCCAACACCATTTTCAAGGCATAATTCCTCATAAAACTCCAGATACGAAGGATTCACTAAGAAGGTTACTGTTCACGACATCTTTGTTTTTTCCCGATTTCTCTAAACTGGGACTGTCAATTGCAATTCTGAGCTTCATCTGGGTGTCGTCTAGCTGAGACGTTTCTTTTGGTACCCATTTCAAACATATCATGTTGGTTTTGATTTCCCCCAATTTAGATTGCTACAATACTCGTACGCAGGTCTGGGTTTAGCTAGGAATTTATTTTGAGTTCCTCACTTACTGGATTTGTTAGCTACTACTGCTGGGGTAATCGACTATACAAGGGGAACATTTGGTTATTTTTCCAGATTTTCCTGAGCAATTTCCAAAATAAGGGTACTGTTCATTATCCCCAACCTTTGTAAATTGTCTGCTACAGTGTTTCCTGCGAAACAGGACTAGTTAGGAATTCGCTTTGAATTCTGTTAGAACTTATATTGTGGGTCAAGTTTGTCTGTAATGTCTTGTTTAATAAAATAGACTAGTTATACCATTTATGGTATTAGATTAGTAATTATTATGTAATAAATAAGTTAAAGGGAATAAGACTCAAAAAGGCCTTGACCCAACTTCCAAGGTTTACCTAAATCGGTAACCTGTACAGCGCCTATAAATATGCGCCTTGTGTACAGGTACCGATATCGATCAATATACCTTAGCCTTACATACGCTGCCAAATTTCTTCTCGATACAACAGAAAGAAGGTTTCACTGTTCTCGATAAATCTTATATCATTATATGAAATCTTTCTCTTCTGTTTATCGATGATGTTCATCTAGCTGATCGTTAGTCTGCATAAACTGGGACCAACAACTGGTATCAGAGCCTGCTCGAGTGTGATCGTCGAAGAAAAGTTTTCGAAGTTCTCCATTTTTCATACTTTTCGATCTTTTTCGTTTTAATCACTGTAATCTTGTTTCTGATCGATAAACTGTAAAAGTTATACCATTGGATTCGCCATTCAGAAACGAACCAAGGGTATATCTTACTTTTCAATTTCAGTAGATTTAGTAATCTTGATTTCTCGATAGTATGATGTCGAAAAGCAGAGTTCTCGACATTGTAGCAAGTTTTTCGAGCTGAAAATCATTCCAGGAAGATCTCTGGATTTAGGACTTTAAACTTTAGCTGTTTTATCTGCTTAAAACTAAGTTTTTGAATTGCAGGATCTCGATACTGGCTTCTCGACATAAGTTCTCGAACTGAGTTCTCGAACTGCTGTTCTCGATACTCAGTTTTCGACATTATATCTCGATACCTTGTCTTCGATTTGCAGGATCTCGATATATCTTCTCGGTAGTCAGGTTCTCGAAACCAAGTTCTCGAACTTAGGTTTTCGATACTGACTTCTCGAAAGAACTTCTCGAACCCAGCTTCTCGATAGCAGGGTTTTCGATATAAAACATCAAAAACTGCTTCTCGAAAGAGCTTCTCGAACTCTGTTTTCGAACCTACTCTTGAAACTTAGGTTTTCGACATTCTGCTCTTGACAACTTAATTTTATCTGATCAAAACACTCGAACGATCTTTTAAGGCTCAATCAGCAAAGATGGAAGCATTAACACTTGGAAATGACAACAGACCACCCATCCTCAGAAAAGGAGAATATCAGATGTGGAAGACAAGATTCTTGAACTTTCTGGAAGGAAAAGATAATTCATCTGCCATGCTTGAATCGCTCACACAAGGTCCTGCTGAGATCTATACAGAAGTAGATACCTCAGATGTAAACAACCCCCCTGTTAACTTTGTGAAAAGACTGAAGACAAAAGGCGAATACACTGAAGCTGACAAGTTGAGAATCAAAGCTGATCTCATGGCAAAAACATATCTGCTGCAAGCTATCCCCAACGATATCTACATTCTAATAGACAGCATGGAGACAGCAAAGGAAATGTGGGATGAGGTGAAGAAGTTAATGATTGGAACTGATCTTGGTTTGAAGACAAAGAAAGCGAACATCTTGACTGCCTATGATGCTTTCAAAGCCCTACCTTGTGAGGCGCTCCATGAGACGTATAACAGATTCGTACAATTGATCAATGAGATGAGAAAGATCAAAGTTGTCAAATCTAATATGGAAATGAACATACGTTTCTTGTCGAGCCTGCCGCCAGAATGGAGAAGAACTGTTAAGAATCTACGACAGCACCTGGATTTGGATGAACTTGACCTCTGCACTGTCCATGAACATCTACAGCAGTTTGTTAATGACACTGCTGAGATGGAAGGAAGCTTCTCTTCTCAACACTGTACATTTGTTGCAATAGACAATGACCCGAAGAGTTTTCTTGAAGCTAAATAAACAACATGAAATTGCCAAGATGTTCATGCTATGCGGTATCTCAATTCTCCATCCAAGCCAACGTCCCCACTACAAGATTTTTGCTAGGAAGCTCTCCGGCACAGGGTGCAAGATATGTTAATTGCTTCCTGAAACAATTACTTAATAGTAAGCACATACTCACCGGTGTAGATAAAACAGCATAAATTTGTCCGCAGAAGAAAGGCAAGGGCTTCAAACCTTTTCATGTCAATCTCAGTGATATAGATGAACCCAGCAACATTACTGTCACCCCAAAGAAGAGTCAGAAATTAGATAAGAAGATGAACCGGTCAACTCAACAAAAGGAAAACCTTCAGCAGGTCAGCCATACATTGGAGCAAAAGAACATAAATAGAATGCTTTGAGTAGTTTCTCTTTATACTAAAAGATTAAAGAGAATTCTTTGAGACCACCACCATGGACATTTCCTTACTGCATTTGGTCAAAAAACCATGGCTGTAGAAGTTGGGGGTAAACGTCTGCCATATTCTTAACATTCGAAAAGTGGAGATTGAATCACTTTTAACAACAAGACTAAAGGTAACTAGCATGACAAAATAGTTTGAGAATCCCTCATATTTGTAGAGAAGGGAATGTGGTTGCTCACTGAAAATAAATTTTAATGAAAACATAAAATTCATTGGCTGGAGAGATCTTATGAAAGAGTGAAGGCATTATCATTACTAAAGTGAGGGTATTGGTTATATCAGGAAACGGAAGAACAGTTGAACTGAATTGCAGCCCCCAGCTTCTGCTAATTTTCTGGCACTGTTTTGTTTTAAATTTTCTGGCTTGGCCTTACCTAATTTGTTGTGGATTGGGTTTGCACTTGTATTCTTCAGTTTCTTTGTTTTTCTCTTGAGGGTATGCACCTGTTGGAGGTAATTGGGATTAAGCCCCCATTCTATACTTTGTTTTCTCTTCTATTAATTCTTCATGTTTTTTTAAAGTACTACCCATCTGCAAACAAGAAAACGGAAATTTCCCAAAATATTTTCCCTAAATAGGAGTAATATATTTTTCCCTTCATATTATATTGCTATAATTGGGCATTGCAGGGCATTAACGTGAGAGTATTAATGTCATCATTGACAGTATTTTCTGAGCTAGAAATAATATTGGAGAGGAAAGGATTTTCTGTATCTTTATTGAAGGCACTACAAGAAATCATACGCTTTATGACGAAAATTTGAGTGACACAAAAAAATGGTCACATATTGTTGAATTATTATTATAAAACACAAATTCGTCATTATAAAATGACTTTTTATGACAATGCCATTTATTGTCATTTATTGTCTCACTTTTCGTCACTTTGATATAAAAGATGACAATAAACTCATCTGTCACCTAAACTTTGAGCGCTAAAATGTGACGTCAAATTTTGTGACAAATTAATAAAATTAATGACGATAACTTGTGTCACATAATTTTAAGTAAATGACAAATTCATATTTAGTCATTAATTAGTAAATGCAAATGCATCATAATTTTAGTATTTAGTAAAAAGTTTTTTGCTTCATCAACCGATTGAAGTTTGCCAAGATTGGGGAAACAGGAATAAGATTGGAAAAATGTGTGAGTGAGATTTTTTATAAAAGAGAAAGAAATAATTAGAATAAAAAGGTAGTTAATTTAAAGAGAAAGTTGTAATTTTTTTTAGGACAACTAATATCGAAAAGTATTATATTAAGAAAGATTTATATTGTGCACGCCATTTGTACGCATTTTGCACGCGGCTTTTATTTATCTGTGTGTAAGAAAAATCTCATTTTTTGAGGTAATATTCTTGGCGTGTAAAAAGTAGACATGTACACTAAGCACGATAGTTAGTTAAGAACAATAGAGGATCACAAATTCAAGAAATAATTTTAATGAATTTGTTGGTTCGCTTATGTATTTGTCAAACTTGTCACAATAATTTAGTAACGAGTAAAGGTCAGTTTGGTCCTCGAAGTTGCAAAAAAGGGGTCAAATAAGTCCTTATATAGAAGATTCTGTCCGGACGTGCCATTTGAGGTGGCTCCCGGTAGAATTTTTTGATGAAATTTTTTAAGCATCTTATTCATTAAGTCTAGTTTACTCATACCAAATTTCAGTTAAAAATTCAATCGGGGAGACATTCAAATGAATTCTTGAAGATAACTGCGCTTTTAACGGCACTGTTATCTTCAAGAATTCATTTGAATGTCTTCCGGATTGAATTTTTATCTGAAATTTGGTATGAGTAAACTAGACTTAATGAATAAGATGCTCAAAAAATTTAATCAAAAAATTCCACTGGGAGCCACCTCAAATGACACGTCCGGACAGAAGTTTCTATATAAGGACTTATTTGACCCCTTTTTTGCAACTTCAAGGACCAAACTGACCCTTATCCCATTAGTAACAATGGAGGATCACAAATCCAAGAAACAATATACAAGGCTTATGTATTGTTTTTTAAATAATTTTAAAAAGCTAACCAAAATTTATATTCATTACCTTAAAATCTCATTAAAATTATTGCCCTTATAAGTTTTAATTCAAACTTTTAATTCAAAAATTGTTGCCCTTAAAAGTTATGTAATACGTAGTAACTTTTAAGGGACAGAGAGAGTAATACTTTAGTATATTGTAACGTTTTTAATGATAATAACGGTTCAAAAAAACAATAATGTTAATACTAAGGTTGTTTTTAATTGGAAGAAAATTTTCTGCTCTGATTTAATCTAGTATGGTTTGTAAGTCTGGTCTGATAAATGTTTGTATCATGTGTATTTTATTGTAATTGTCAAAATATGTTCTAGTCTGATCTATTAAAATCCGGTATGGTCTGTTTAATCTGGTCTGATTTGATTGTTTAAGTCTAGTCTTGTCTATTTGAATCTGGTTTGGGATTGAAATAAGTTCAAGTAAAAAATGTTTCAATAGTAATAAATAATACTCCCTCCGTCCCTAAATTAACTTCCAAAGTGCATTTGGCATAGGGATTAAGAAAAGACCAAAAATTGTGTGGTGGAGAGTTGTACAAAAGAGAGAGAAATGTCTAAGAAAATGTAAGAATCGTTGTGAACCATAATTTTTTTACCAAGAAGGATAAATAAAAATTTATAAAAGGAAATTTGGGAGTTTAATTAGGGACAATGAGAATACTCCCTCATGGTACATTGACATTTTGATAGTTGCGTCCAGTTTACGCCTTTAGGAAGTACAGAACAAAGCTTTTAGATTTTCATATCCGCCGCGGCTATTTCAATTCCGAAAAACCCTACGGTGCGTAGTATCAACGCCTACTTCGAATCAGTGCATTCAAGACCCCATCCCCAAGAATCACTTTTCTTCCTTCAATTAACTGTGATTAGAGACCGGCGGCTACCCATGCTAGCTACGAGGACAAAGGTGACTACCACAGTACCATCCTATTTTAATTGTTGCGGAACTTGAACAGGTTTGCGATTTTGATATTTGAATTTTTCTCCAATCCTTAGCTTAATTCTTGTAAAAAGATTTCTCAGATGTGGGTGGCCGTATGAATTGGACGGTTTCTTGCTTGAAGTCTTATTGATATTGGGAGAATGATTATGGGTTGTATTTTGTAAATTAAGTGATTATTGTTTGAAGCCCAAATATATTTCTGCACATAGCATTTATTTGGTTCAGACTGTCCTGCAACTTGATGTCATTAATAATATTGTGTTGACATTTTAAATTTATAGTTTTAAGTATATTTAAGAAGACCAAAATATACACTTTTCACAGGACTGTTCTTTTAGGGCGCCCTACCCTGTTTTTAGTGTATCTGTGTACGTACTCTATTAACTATGTTTTGGATCATCTCACCTTGAGTGAATATGAATTGCACTAGAGCTGGATGGATGAAATAAAATGGCTCAGCACTTTTCTTGATAGGGTAAACGTGTATGATTTTTTTTGAAACATATAATAGTCAAGAGGGAGACATTACTAGTTGTCCATGGGCATTATGGGCCTAATTTTACATTAAAAATTAAAAAAAAACGGTAATTTATTTTGCAGAATAGATCCAAAATATACTACGAGAGTGTATGTTGCTGCTTGTACTTTGGAGAAATAATTTATTTTAGAGATTTTGTATAAATGATTAATACTAAAAGTCGGTGGCTGTGTTTCAAAAGAAAAGTGATTTTGAAAAAGTATATGTTACTTTGTAGAGTTTTTCGTGAAAAGTACTTTTTTGTTCTGAAAAAAATGAGGAGCAGTTAAAAGCACTAATTCCCTTTCTCTAAGCCGTAAACAGATTAGCAGCTTAACTTTAAGTACAAGCACCTATTTAAATACACTACTTTTTAGCTTTTTTAAAACAAAAAACTAATTTTTTCAATTAATCTCAAACACTCCCTACATTGTTTTACTGTAGTGAAGCATCAAGTTCAAGAAGTTTTGGGAGGTGTTACTTCGCTGTTAAAGTCACATTTAAGTTAGTTAGTAAGACAGATGAAGTAAACATGCACACTGCTTAAAAAGCTGCTTACTAACCGAAAGAGGTGCTTAAAGTGCCGCTTACTAAGCATACCACCCCCATGTATTAATTAAGCGGCACTTTAAACTTTTTCAGTTTTCGAATATACCTCTTGCCCACTTACCCTATTGTTACCCCTCTACCCGCTATCTCACCCCCGCCCTACCCCTACTACCTTGACCCCGACCCCACACTACCCACCGCTGGAACCCTACCCTACCTTACCTTACCCCGACCCTCTACCTTATCCCCTACCCATACCACCTAACCCACCCCCTACCCAACCCTACCCCTACCACCACATGCCCCTACCTCGGCCCCACCCTTCGATCCCGGCCCTACTGACATCCTACCACCCTACCCCTACCTTACCCCGACTCACAACCCCCTACCCTACCTTACCTTACCCCACCCTAACCCTGTCATACCCCTACCCTATATTACCCTGGCCCCGACCCCACCCTAACCCCCTACCACATGGCACATGTCGTACCATCCTACCCTACCCTACATTACCCCTAACCACTACCTACCTTACTCCTACCCGACCCTTACCTTACCCCGACCCCACCTTACCCCTATCACATGCCCCCACCCCGATACCGACCCCACCGTACCCCCTACCGCCATCCTACCCCGACCCCACCCCCTATTGTGGTTCGTAGGGGTGTAGGGGGGCGGGGTAGCGGGTTAGGGGTATGGGTACACGTACGAGGTGACCCCACATATCATATTATATACTTGTATTCATGAATGTTTGTGTGTCTATATATGTATAGAGTTATTTTGGACATTTTAATGTTAAACGGTGTTTTAAACCCTTTGAAGTAAACACGATCTTACAACATTGTTTATTTTATACGCCGCTTATTAACGCGGATCTTAATAAGCACCGTTTAGTAACCCGTGAAGTAAACGTGTCCTTGGTCTTCTTATTTGCTTCAATAAAGAACAGAACATTTTTTTCAGCATAAGGAATCTTATATCAATACCAGATTTCATGAATGCATTGTTTATCTATACTTTACGTGTAATTCAGCTAATTATTTACATTTTGATATATACTTTTAATCATACTTTTATCATGAATACCGTTTATCTATACTTTTACTGAGACCTTGCCAATCTGTACGAGCACCCGAACGTTCTTCACCTTGCTTGCACTCCATGGCGGCGGCTCGGGAAGGGGACGCTCTCGCGCGAGCCCACCACTCTGTCCGTCAGCATCTGAACCTTCCACGTTGGCAAAGTTGAGCGATCGAAGAAGCTCTTTCGCCCGATTGCATCTCAATTTGATTTCCATCAAGAAGATGATGGATGGTTTCTTCTGCTGCACAACATCTTTCAAACACTGCCTTGTAGCAGGGTTTCCAAGACCTCTGCAATTTCAACTGAGAATACTCATCTTCTTCCAGCAAAAATCCGAAGTTCCAACAGGGAACCGGTGCCGTTATCGGAAATCACCACCGGACAAAGAAGCAAAACCCTAGGCGGCTACGCCGTCCTTGGAATTCCGAAACCTAGAGAGCTTGTGATTCGTTTATCTTTAAAAAATACTTTTCACTCCCAATCTCATTTTGCAAAATATACTTTCTTTTTTGGGTTATTACAAAAATATGATCACTTTTCTAAATTAGACTCCACTAAATTTTTAGTTTCCCACTTTGTCTCTTTATTTATCATTTATTAATTTATTTCTTGTGGATTCATCTTATTCTTTCTTACTCTTTGGAGTTTATAATTTTAAAACAACCATTTTATCCTTTATTTTCTTAAAATCCACATCAAATCTAAATGCATCTTAATTACAGGGATAGATTATGAGGTAGATTTAGTAATTAAGTTATGCCTTCGGTGAGATGTTCTCAAAGAATTTGATGCCCAGTTTGTACATTACTTCAAAATCTTTTGACTTTGTATCCCATTTAGAAATTTTTCGTTCATAATATCATTTGGAAAGTCAAATTCCTTCCATTGCTATTTTCTAGAATCATGGTTCACTTAACAAGTCCATCATCTTCTGTGTTCAAAATGCTAAATACGTGAAACTAAAAGAGAAGAAGATAATATGCCGAAGTATTTGTTTAAATTAAAAAAAAAAATCTTTTTCGTTTAAATCTTTTTTGTTTATGCTTTATCACACAAAGGCTGAAAAGAGAAGAAAGGCGCGATGAGCAGTCAAGGTGTGTGGGAGCATTTGCCTCTTTTGTTGAGAGCCAACTCCAAAGAATCGGTGGAATACATACTTCAAGCCCTGTGGAGGACTCGCAAGACAGGTCTCGACGCCGCAGACCGCCAAATTATCCGGGAAATGCTCGAGCTCCCCACTGATTCCGACCTTGACCCTGTTCGTCTTTCCCTTCCCTTATTAGTTATCTTCCTTCTACTGTGTGCATATATGTCTATGAATTTGTGCTTTTTTCCTTTTATTTTGTGGGGAGTTGGGTGGGGAATAGGGGATGAGTATGAAAAGTGATTGACTTGTTGAGTGGGTAAAGGGTAAAGCTTTCTGATTAGTTGTTATAGATCAATGATCAAGTGCTCGTAATAGTTTATTCTGATGAAGTGATGAACCTGTTTTTTGTTTTGGTTTCTAATTTTGAACTTTTATGAAATTCGACTGCTTACATTTCAGTTCTTTTGGGTATTTGTATAAAACGGACTACTTTAGCAAAAGTAGAGAGATCACATTTGTGCAAAAGGTGGTTGGAAATCTGGGGCAGAAAGGGTTTTAGAAACCCTCTGTGATAGCCTCTCAAACAGTCAAACATCTTTTGAATTGATAAACTTTCATTCCTAAATATGTAATGTCATATGTCAATGTTGAATATATAATTTTTCCAACGATGTAGTAATGTAATGTAATACTAGGTATATTATTTTCTTATAAAGATTTTTTGGTTCCAACCAGTACCTTACTGTAATGTACTACTTTTTTTTTGGGGGGGGGGGGGGGGGGGGGGGAGTAATGTACTACTTAATACATTAGTATTTGATAAAGGTTCAAGCTGTAAGGTGTAGAAATGGAAGAGGGTCACTCGGGTCGTACAAGTAGTTAAATCAGGGTGGTGTACACCTTACACAATGGCCAACATATGCTTATTCCTCTTTATGAAAATTTTAACTTCTTTGAGCTCTTATTTGTGAGCATTGACAAATCTTTCTACATTGAACATTCTAGGATGTGACATTTTCAGTGTAGAACTGTATTCAAAACACAAAATTGGAAAAGAGAAATTTTCCCACAAATGAAGGGTAGCAGGAGCAGGAATGCAAGTGTTGCTCTACCCAACAGAAATTTCATATCTTGATCCCCAAAGTCATGCAGGGTGTAGCTTTACGCATTAAATAATGTTTTTAAGTTTTAAGTTAAAGTTTTGCTTATATTTATACATTACCTCCTCCTCTAGAAGGTTTTCAATTTCACTGTTTATATGCCCAACATAATTCCTTTTTTATTATCTGAGTTTGTTTATCATTTTTTCTTCATGTTTGAAATTGTGTTTATTCTTCAATAGAAATTTCACTGGGTTGCAAAGTATGTAATTTTCAACAGTTAATATTAATTTCAATATTCTTAGGGGAAAGTTAACTTCATCTTCATAGACCATAACTGGCAACCCAATTTAGGACGAAGGTGTTAAGAGTTTTCCTCGGGATAGGGGCTATATATGGTTTTGAAGCCATTAATATTGATTGACGTTTACAGGTTTCAGCTTTGTGGTGCTTAAAGTTAAATAGAAGCACTATTTTTAGTTTTCAACGCTTGATGTACCCACTCTTATACCAACCATGTTTGTCAAGATTTTTTTTGGTCTGTGTGTGAATCCGATTCACAGACAAAATATGTGCTATTTTGTTTGTGCAAATTTTGCACAAACAAAATATTGTCCGTAAACGGAAATCACAGACAAAAAAAGTCTTGCACAAACATGGTGGGTATAAGGGTGGGTACAAATAGCTTTTTTGTTTAGTTTTTTCTTTAAGCAAAAAACTAAGTGCAATTTCAAGCAATGGAAAATGCTGTTCAAGTGTTTTGCTGAGGGGATATGGAGTGTATGATTTGGAAGCAGTTAATGTGAAATATTTAGTTAGTGAATGGGCTTAATCTCCCCTTCTGGCAAATGACCTGATAGATGTTTGGGGCTCTACAGCTTTTGGTGTGCCTGCGCATTTTGATGCGTAGATGCGTGTTTGCGGAGGTAGGGAAGGATGAAATTCAGAAGCTGTTTCCGGATGGGGTCCTGCCTGAGTTGCAGAGATTGCTTACACTTCTGTTCCAAAAAATTCAAAAGGAGTGGCGAGAAGATGCCGTAAATGATCGGGTTAGAATCCACAACTCATCGTTTAGCTTATCATGAACTGCTGTATGCTATCCTTCTGAATAGGTATGACAAAGATTATTTGACCTCTTTGTATGTAGCGGCAAGCTTGCCCCATTTAGAGATGATTACTTGGAGGAGGGGGGTGGGGGGCTGAAACTCAAGACCCTGTCGGTGTACTCCTCGCGGTCTAACTTTAATGAAACCTTGAGATGATGAGGAATAGATTGAAGACTGATGATGCATCTCCCTTCATGATGGTGCATCTTCTATTTCATACCCCTCAATGAGTCAATGCCCACAGGGCCACAATGCATATGCAATGACATCACTATTAAGAGACTTGTTTATGTTTTTGTGATTCAATATGTTCTTATGTAGAGCTTTAATTTATTTGTATGAACTTCATTCACACATGTTGGAGAATTTGCCATTGTTGCAGTAGGGATTTAAGAGTGTAAAAGAAAAAAAAAACAACTCAAGTCTCTTTCAGTTTTTATTTATTCATTATTAATTGGGGGTGGGGGTAGGTTGGAATTGGGAGTTGAGAGTCCAAATTCAAACAAGGTCTCCCTATCTTGGATATTCTTCCAAATCTTGTATTTTAGCATTGCTATTTAAAAAAAACACAGTAGCATTATTTTTTTATAATATAGAAAATAAGGCTATGTTGGAGTGTTGCACTAGGGGTGGACCTGGTCTGCGGTCCTGCCCGGTACGGAACTTTGTCCAGCACTGTTTGGGATCTGTTTTGGGTCTGGGGCCGCCCATAGTCTGCCCAAGCATGTAACCTGGTCCCGGTTCACCTGTTTTGGAACCGAACTGGGTGGGCATTTTTTTTGGCTTGGAAACGGGGGAATATAGAAAAATTAGAACGGGACCACGATCGGGATTGGTCCGCCCGGGTACTCGGAACTGGCCCAGATCTGGATTTAACCAGGTCAGACCCGGGCTTCTCCTACCAATGACTGGGATTGACTGGTCCGAGACCGGGTCCACCCTATTTTGAACATGTAAATGATTATATTGAAATAAGTGCGTGGGAAAATTAGTTTTTAGTCTTTCTCAGAATGCACCAATGAAAATAAAAAAATATGGGAAAACTGTCAAATTGGTCCTCTTACTATCATAAAAAATTCAATTAGATTCTCGTACTTTTTTGTGAATCAATCAAGTCCACCAAGTGTTAGAAAACAATCAATTTTGCTATTTAGCCGGTCGAGTATGGAAACTGCTGGTCAATGCTGATATGGATACCTATGTGGCAATAAATTTTATTTTTTCCTTTTTCTATTAGTTTTTCTTTCTTCAAGCTGACCAGACCCTTCGCTTTCCTTTCATTTTTTTGCCGTTCACTTTCTTCCCCGCCCTGTTTTTCCGTTTTGCCCCAAATTCTCTCTTTTCCCATTTTCTTTATCTTTTTTCCTTCCTTCCCGGTTTTCATTCTATGGATGGGCGTCGCAATCGGAAGTTGAAGAATGTGTGGCCGACGGGAAGCGGGCGGCGGCTTGGGAAGATATTTGAGACAGACCGGCAGTCGTTGGGATAGTTGTTGTGGGCGACGAGCGGCGGGAGACGGTGTGTGGGGAAGTTGAGGGCGGCGGGAGATGGGCGGAGACAGGTGGTTAGGGTGCAGGGCTGTGGGCGATGGGTGACAGATTGAAGATGGGTGGGCGACGACTCGCGCACGACTGCACTCCGGCGATCGGCGACGCGGGGGGCGTTTGGGGAATTGTGGGTGGCGTCTGGCCGGTTGAGGTAGTTGTGGGTTTCAGAGCTTGATGTTCTTTACTGGAAATAAATAGAACAAGAATGATTGAATGAAACAAAAAAGAGACATAGAAATGAAGTGATGCGCAGAAGGGAAGAACGCAGAGGGAAGAAGTTGTCTGGCACTCTGGCAGGAAGAAAGAAAGAGAAAACAGAAAAAGGGAAAAGAAAAAGGAAATTAAAAACAAAACAAAAAAATCATGTGGATTGCCACGTCAATCGGTTAATATAGTAATTTGATTGTTTTTAAACACGTAATGGACTTCCATTCAAAAAAAACACGTAATGGACTTGGACTGAGTCACAAAAACGTAGTAGCACAAGTATCTAATTGACTTTTTGACTTTTTGATAGTAGTACAAGAATCTAATAGACAGTTTTACCAAAAATATTGATATATCTAAGGGAGTATTTCGAGGACTGCCTGTCAAACCAGATTAGCTTCACTTCAGTTTCACCCATTAGGTAAACCATATTACCATAATACAACACTTAGGACCCGGGCCGGTTCCGGTTTATGCCTGGGCTCGGCCGGGCTTTTGTTTGGGAAGTAGGGAACCGGAACCGGCCCGGGTGACCGGTGGTTCCAGACCGGCGGGCCGGTTTCCGGTTCAATATTTTTTTTTTTTTAATTTTATTTTGTTTTTTCTAAATTACCTCTGACCCCCCTTCATCCCCACCCCCAAAAAACACCCAGCCCTACCCGGTAGAAACAAAAAAAATTGAAAAAACAAAAAAAAAAATACAAATTTGGCCCGAACCGGTCGGGCCGGTTCAACATTTTCAAGGCCCGAGCCCGAACCAGGAGTTGGGCGGTTCCGGTTGGCCCGAACCGGCCCCAAGACCGGGTACCAGGCCGAGCCGGGTCCAAACAGTATCGGGCCGGGCAGCCCGACCCGAGTCCACCCCTAACAACACTACAACCAAATATTCGGTCTCAGAGATGCTCTATTAAGGTAGAAACAAGTTGGAGAAATCATGTTTGTTATTTTAACTAAATTTATGAAAATAGGAGAAGTTTTCCAAAGAGAAAAGTACTGTATTTCCTTCATAAATAAGAATAAAGTATTAGTCTTCGGAAATTGTATTGAATATATGATCTCAATATAAACGTATTCAATCTTGTTTCAGGGCCGGTCCTGGGGCATGGGCAAAGGGGCATGCGCCCAGGGCCCATTGCTCCCTTTGGGCCCATAAATTTCCCAATTATACATACATACATATATATATATATATATATATATATATATATATATATATATATATATATATATTATATATATATACTCATATGTATTTTAAATTTATATACATTATATTATTTATAAAAATTTAAAATAAAATAAAACTTATATTTTTTTTATACTTTCAATTCTTTATTCAATAACATTTACAAGATACAAGTCTAAAGTTTTGTAACATCCACACCATAATTAATTGGGAGTAAAATTCATCATTATTTGGATTCATTAAGGGTTAGCGCATAAATGTCAATCTTTCCATTTACTTCTCTCATGTAATTCCGTGATTCATTGATAGGATTTTGCTAATTTCTTTTGGCTCTCTCATGTAAGTGAAAGACTGAATTATAATATTTAGAATTTTGAACCTTTCAGTTTGTTTTGATCTAGTGAAAATATGATTTAAAATATGAAAACATTACTCCATAAATGACATAATTTTCAAGTCTTTCACTAATTCAAAATTCTATATTGCAAGTAACAATTGCACTACTTAATTTTACATACATTTTTTTAATAAAAAATTATAAACATCCCCACGTTGTTCGCAAGGTCTACTTTTCATGTATTGTCTCGGGCCCATAAAATGTCAGGACCGGCCCTGTCTTGTTTAGAGGGAAAATAGAGTACTTTAAGGAAAACGTCTTGCTTTTACTCTTGTTTCTAGTCCTATACTCCTATTTTTCTACTGGTTCGATGTTTTGGCTCAGGTCGGTTCAAGCCTGTTTATTTTTAAATGTTTATTAAACATTTTTTTGGAAGCAAATGTTTATTAAATACGTAGTATAAGAGTTAGAATTTCTGCATATCAATTGAGTTTTTTCCCAAAATAATGTTGAATAAAAAAATATTTCCCAAAATAAGGTAAGGTTAAAAGTATTTCCCAAAATACTATTATCTAAACCCTAGTTAATAGAGCCGCCACTTGAAGTGGCGGCTTATATACAAAACGAGTAACGCAAGGCGCAAGAGCACGCACGCACGCAGCAAGACAAATAGGACCCACCAATAAATGAAATCATATTTTTATTTAAAAGTGATATAACTTTTTCATTTGTACTTTGATTCTTACCAAAAATATATCAAAATTTATATCTTTTTATTATCTTTCATATGACACCAATATTCGATATATAAAAATCAAAAAATAATTTAACACTTTAATTTTTTTTGTAAATGTTATATCTTTTTTTAATTTTACTCCGATTGTTACAAAAAGTATATCTAAATTCGTAATTCGTTCTTATCTTTCATAAGACACTAATTTTGAAGATATGACTATTAAAAAATTAATTCTATTAATTTTATGGAGTTTATGATCGCTTTTTATCAATGTTCTAAAAGACACTAGGCGCTAGTCGGGCGCCAGCCCAGCGCCTAGGCGGGCGCCTAGTCGGGGACTAATCGGGGACATAGAAATTGCATTTTATCTATATTTTTGCATAAATATAATAAGTAATATTGTAATTTTTTTGTGTATAAAAACATATACATATACATTAACAAACATGAATTATAGAATTATCACATTTAATCATACGTACTATACGTGATAACTAATCACTTAATTTTATTATGTTATAAATATGAATAATGATAAAATTTGGGTATATGTACAAACATATATAGGTTTATCTTAACTCACAACTTCAATTCTTTAGATCCATGGCTATAGTTAAAATACATATAGCGGTTAGAAAATTAAAATTAAAAAGTAAAGTACTATTCGGCGAATCTAGACGGCCTAGGCGGCCAATTAGGTGCTCTAGGCGGGCAACTAGGCTCCATGTGCGGCCGAATAATTCACCTAGACGGCTAACCAATTAGTCGGAGCACCTAGACAAAAATCGTGGCGCCCGACCACCACCTAGCGTCTAGGCGGGGACTAATCGGACGCGTAGAACGATTTTTAGAACAGAGCTTTTTACTGTGAACAAAATTAATCAGTAGTGATAGTATAATAATCAGACTACAAATAAAAAGACATAATATTTATAAAAAAGATACTTTTATAGTGTTAAATGATTTTTTATTTTATATATTGAATATTGGTGTCATATAAAAGATAATAAAAAGTTGTGAATTTTGATATATTTTTTATAAGAATCAGAGTACAAATAAAAAAGTTATATCACTTTTAAAATAAAAATGGGAATTCATTTATTGGTGGGGCCCTATCTCCATGTTGTCTTGCTGCGTGCGTCCTTGCTCCTGCCGTCCTGCGTTACTCGTTTTGTATATAATCCGCCACTCGAAGTAGCGGCTCTCTTAACGAGAGTTTAGGGAGCAGTATTTTGGGAAATACTTTTAACCTAACCTTATTTAGGGAAATATTTTTTTATTTGACATTATTTTGGAGAAAAACTCATACTTGTATCAATTATCAAAGATAGGACTAGCACATATTTATTGACAAATAATGTTTGCAATTTTAATAAATAATGTACTGAAATGAGGATAAATATAATATACTCCATACATGATGTATCAATCACGTTACACTTACATAATTAGCCATTGAAAGCCTAAAAAATATCCAAATGGGATGGGAATAGGGATGGACTGGGATGGCTCAGCCCGACCCGATATTGTTTAGGACCGGCCTTAGGCCCAGCCCGGTGACTGTAAGGGAAGGCTTCAGGCTTGATTTTTTGGGCCCGGTCCGGGCCTGACTGCACTATTTTTTTAATTGAATGCCCAGCCCCGTCCCAATGCCCAACCCGACCCGGTACTGTTTGGGCCCGGCCCGACCTGACCCGGTCCCGTTACAAACCTGGGCCGGTACCAGTCCTGAAATCTCTAAGCCCGAAGCCCGCCCAGTCCCGGCTCGGTCCCATCACGGTCCATCCCTAGATGGGAACCCAGGCCAGCTGCTGACCAGTCCCGGGTATGAACACATGAAAACCCGGATTCTACCCAGCTTGAACGAATTCTAAGTAATGGTTCCAGATCATGCACTTTACTCCCCAGTTCCGGTACAGGATTACAGGAACCGATCTATATGTGCAAGAAACCAATGTACTTCACCTGACTCCTATTTTACGTACAACATGGCAAATATCATTTTTCAAGTCTAACACAATTTACAAATCATAGATACGAGGACATGCTGGTGTACATCCTCTGCATGTTCATGGCTTTAATCATGTTGGACTTGGCTGAATCCAGTAGTGGATCATGCAGGATTGCCTGGTCGAAGCAGAACTTTGCATCATCCCACTTGCCCTCAGCAACAAAAACAAGACCTAAGTTGTTATATGCAGGTGCATAACCGGGTTGCAGTTCAAGAGACTTTGTTATCATTGCCTTGGCAGACTCAAAATCTCTTAGCTGACGATAGAGATTACCCAGGTTGGAAAATATTGTATGAGCTTGTTGAGGGGTAGCCACTAACAAAGCTTGTTTATATACATCTTCAGCACATGAAGGCTCAGCTGATAGTTGCAATGAGATACCTAGCATTTATTATTATATATAGTGTCAATATTGTGATGCCCACTTGTGTATGTAATATATAGGAAACAGCAAAGTGAGCAAACCAAAAACATTTCGTCCTCCATGGCTCCTTTCACATACAAGGCCAGCACATCATTGTTCACAGTTTTATGACATGAGTGTTCGGGACCTTTGGCCCCTGAAATAATGAATTAAGCCTTGGGCCTGAAGTTAACAGCCTGTAAAACCTTCTGTAGCCAGCCAACCCAGCCGGCTCTTGTTCATTGTATTTTTTCTTCGTTTAAATATACTTTGAAAAGAGAGATGATTACCAAGATTTGACCAGGCATAGCAGCTCCTAAGGCATGCAGCTGCAGTCTTGAGGTACTTCTGTGACATTTTAAACTGCTGGGTACAGAGAAAATGAAGGCCAAGTTGGTGCCAATGAATGGCATCTTCAGGATCTTCTGCAACAGCCTTTTCACATGAAATAAAAGACAATATAAAAAACAGCTGATCACCCACTGGCCACTACCCCTTCAAACCAGCAATACATGGAGAGAATGCATGGAAGGAAGGATAAAGATTATTATTATTGTCATCATTATTATTGTTATTATCTTTTATTATACTAGTAACAATAATATTTATAGCCATAGAAAGCCAACAACCATCCACATCAAGGGGAACCCAGGATACAGAACTAGTATTCTCCCCTACAACGACCAAACCTAACCTAACCACCGTACCCTTCGAGGATCTTGTAGCTGAGATCTACGACCGTATACTAGACGTGGAAGAAGGCAGGCAACCTCACCCCTCTTCAAAAAGCCCTTCTCCATGCTCTAGATACACAGAACACATGCCGTGAAAGTCTCCGTGGCACTAAACGTTCACATGAGGATCCTGATGATTCGGATTCTCATGAGGGGGAGAACAAGCGCCAGCGGATACTTGAGCATGTTGCTTCTACTAGCCAACCCTCAAAACCAAACCAACCCTCCACCTCTACCAATGAGCAACCCACTACTTCAGCTAGCCATAAATGTAACGCCCCTCTCAGGGTTAAAGGAAACGTTACACTAACGTACTACTTTTAAAAATAACTCCAATATAACGGCCGTCTATTTAAGAATAACCCTGATAAAATCTAAGATATAACTAAAATAACTCCAAATAAAAACTTAATAAAATAGTTATCACCAACAAATGTAATAACCACCTGGATCCAGGAATTTATTAAAAAATCAAATTCTCAAATAGACTAAAATAATAATAATCTTTTTGTTATAACACTGAAATACTGAAACAAATTAATATCTAGCAAAAAGCCGCCAAGGTCGTTCCCGTTAACTCATCTTGCCACACGTTCCACTCCCTCATCATCTTCCTAGGCCTTGGCCTTACCCTTAGTATCTGTACGACGACTGTACATGCGAAGAAAGAAACGTGATAAGCTTTACGCTTAGTAAGTCACTATGGATCCACAAAAATATCTAGAAGTCTATGCCAATTTATCAATAGATAAATTTAGACTATAACCATGCACTGAACAAATAACTATCACATAACTTCTCAAATACATTCTGAGTGAGATCTCAAAAGGAAAGTATTTTCTAAAATAATTTTTCAAAACTGCTCGAGAGATCTCAAAATTTTCATTCTCAAAACATCTCTGTAAACCCTTCTGAAAGAGATCTCAAAACAACTTTCTGTAAAACTTTCTGAACGAGATCTCAAAAACAATTTTCTGTGAAAACTTTCTGAAAGAGATCTCAAAACAACTTTCTGTGAAACTTTCTGATAGAGATCTCATTAACAACTTTCTGTACTACTCTTTGTGGCTAATTTTACTCTGTGGGCCCGTGATATGTACTCAAAGGCGCCAATCCGACAGCTCAGGGGAGCGACCCACTAAACATATCGGACTCTCTGAAACTGATAACTGATAACTCTGTGGGAACTTGTTCCCGAGTACATATCACTTAATCTTTCACTTTAAATATTAGTTCTTTTTACGGTGACGTTTAGATAAAAACATCATTAAAATCTTGAAATAAAAGTACTGTAGGACTGAGATACCGCAAAGTTTTCCCTGCCCAAAGCCCTCCTCCCCTTTAACAGACGGAAATCTAAAAATAGAAGCGAGCAAAACTGTTTTCTAGGATCACTATGTAAATTGTAAAACAGTCCATCTTCCAGATAAAATCAGTAATTATTTTGTCCTATCTATTAAAATCTCTTTGTGAACCGTTATTATACTCATGGTGTATAGAAGACTTGGAAAATAACACATACCAGGCAATGTGGTGGCACAAGGAAGAGATGAGCTTCAACAACAGGGTTGAACAGAAACTTTTGGATGAAGAGGCTACAAGGATTTACTGCTATGGGTGTGGAGATGAGAGAGATCAATGTTCGGGTGTTATTTGAAGGATATGAGGCGCAGGCTTAAGAATAGACAAATACCCTTTTTATATTAGGTACTTCGTATTTCTTTAGGGCTTTTGGTTTAAAACGAAATGTTTAATCGGGCCAAGACAATAACTTGATCTCTAATCATCATTAAAGTATAAGGTTTCAGCCCGAGCTAAAAAAATAAAATAATTTTCTCCGTTTAAAAAAAAACTAATAAACTGATTTACTTCAGAATATTTATTTTCTCCCTTTCAGAATAAACTCATTAAACTTTAGAACAATATTTACTTATTCATTCATTTATGATTTATAGAGCTTATCGGTCAACGTTACCTGCCACAAACAAAACATGTTAAATAATATATCACATTATTCATAGAAGAAACTTATTTAACTTACTAAAGTCGAGAGTAAAGATTAATATAACTAGCTCGCTAAAACGGGGTGTTACAACCCCTCCTACCTTATAAAAGTTTCGTCCTCAAAACTTAAAAGAACTTGGTAAAGATTCACAGTATTTCCATCTAGACTTTTCACTTGGCTAGATTACAACTATAATAGCTTTATACCTTTTACAAGCTCACTTCTTTATTTCCGAAGCATGTAACTTCAAATTCTAAAAATGCATACTGACTTTTCTTTGAATTATTCGACTGGTCGTAATGATGGTTTCGGGAAGAAATACAACTACCTCTTATAATGACCCACACAAAGATTTCAACAACACCGTGATAATTGACCTTGATAAGAAAACTTGCTTAAACACTCTCATGTTTTCTATTAAAACTACAACAAAAACTCACAAGCTAACAACATAGAGTATATACGTTAATTACTTTGCCCTTTTCGCTTATTAAAATGAAAATGAAAGACAATGGTAAAATAGAAATATCTCAAAACTGAAACATTCTAGGGGCTTAGAATATAAACTCAAGTTTGAGGTTCTGCCCGCACGAATTGCAGGACAAAAACTTTAAGAAATCAACCATGCAGCTCTCTAAAAATTGCTTTCGCACAACAATAAAACTGTACATATTTTGAAATAAAACTCCTCGTAGAACAAAATAAAACCATGACTCTAATGTAGTAGACAATTCATTATCAAAATTTACACTTTCTTTCTTAAGTCTCGAGCTTCTTCCAATTTGTTAAACAACTTAAAACCATTTAATTAAGGAAACACGAGCTGCCATCAAAGAAGATAACAAATGGTGGTGTTGCTTTATAAAAGACTTTTAAACATTAGAAACGTTGAGAACTAATCCAATATAGTAGAAAACTTAAACTTTGTGGAGCATAGATTTCTTATACTTCAATCGGATTTTCAAAACAGGTCTTACATTTCCTCATGCCAAAACATAATTAGAAGGAGAGGCAAAAGAAAGAATTGTAAGGACAGCCTATGAAAATTAATACCTGAAACCAGTTTATTATTGAGGAAAACAAACTTTCAAAATTTAGAGGTTGTAACCCAAAACTCAACTAGTAGCTTGGTTCAGCCGATTGAAAGAGAAGAAAATTTTGAGGAGAACTAAGATTCTTTGGAGAGAAAACAGAGAGGCGGCATGCGACTAGTAAGAAAATTTTGCTTCTCTAGGGATTTTAAGCAGATGCTTTCCTTCTAAGAATTTTACTCAAAGTAAAATTAAACATCAAGGCTGGTCCAAAATTACACTTTTGAGTCTACTAATATTTAATTTGACTTACCTATTATTTCAAAAGAAAATCCTTTTTAAGGTTTGAAATAGTTTTAAACTACTAAACTCTATTTTTATTTTTTCATAAAACAGAAAGACCCTATTGTGGTCCTATACTTCTGGAACTCCAAATTTTAACTCACTTGATTAGTATGTTGAAGTAGTCATGAAAGTTGAATTTCCTTTTATCTTAAAATTTGAGCTTGAAAAAAAAAACTTTTCCTAATCAGATGACCATCAGTCTACTTTAATCCTTGAAGGCAAATTATTAATTGAAACTAATAGCCTCCATATCTAGAAGAAAAATCTTCTTGGACTCCCTCAAAAAAATCAGTATATGGTTAACATTAAAATGTCAACATTGAAAAGATTTGTTTGCTTAGTTTCAAATTTTCATGTTTCTTAAACAAAAGACATCATAAAAGTTCTGTTTAAGAAAAATTGGCGTCGTCAAACACATAAATAGTCAGGTAAAAATATACTTGAAAACAGACAATCAAGGTGAGGAGGTGAACTATCACTACGTTCGGAACTTTTTGATTTTCTTTTTTTTTTACTGTTTCAGAACTTTATTGATTTTCAATTATTTCCCTCTTTTCAATAATGACTTGGGGACTATCTCTTTGCTTCCTCTATTAGCTGTAGGATGGTTAGGAAAAACGTTATGGAGTTTTTCTTTTATCAAACCTGTCATCCCATAACTAATCCAAATGTGTTATATTCAATATGTAGTCTATACGAGACTAAAAAAAACATTGTTAAATCGTAAACTTCTTTTAGGCTGTTATCGAAAGTTATTTCTTTGGTAATATCCCACACCATTGTTCCTTCTAACTTTAACCTTCTAACTGTATAACTTAGAAAAAGTTTACATAGCCTTACTAAAATAAGGAAGCCAAACAGTAAGTAACACATAATTCCATAGAAACTGACTAATGATTACCCGCTAAAACCTTTGGTAATAAACTGTACGGGGTCGTATCTATGATTAACTTAGATTAAACAAATAAATTTTCCGCAATAAAATTTTATCTCAGAATCATTTTTTTTTTACATAGCCTTTTTATTATGCTCTTTATATTCCAATTGGAAATAATAAACTGATCAAGGAATCTACACTGATATCTTTCAAAAGAAAATCTAACATCATAACTACGTCCTCCTTACTGGTTTCGTATATTCTTACATTGACTGACACTTATTAACTCAACTGTCGGGGTTCAAGCCCTTGAGTTGCTGATGACTCATAACAAAGTAATTGTTTGAGGTGTCGAACTCTTCATACTCTTTATTCTCACCAATACTTCTATTACCCAAAGAGCATACTAGCTATCAACACGAGCTCATTGGGATAGTGTCTACAAATATTCGTCCATAATGCCTATAAGAGAGCTCGATGGTACCATATTCTATATTTCTATCTTCTATTGAAATCTTCATACCCTAGATCATACTGTATTGAAACACTCTTCACAAATCTCTATATCGTAGTGTGCACTGTGCAACAAGTTCTAAGACTCATGATTTACCAGAGACTGACTTGATCTAATCCTTCCACTCATCTCTACTAATCTAACTTCTAAGAACCAGATACTATTAAAAACTTTTGAATCATGTATATAGACTTTAATGGAAGGTCATTCTAAAGAATATTAGGTGGTGAGACTCAATATCTTAGTGCCAAAAGCTGAGAATACTCTGAAGATTTCTTTGAGAAATTTTTAAAACTCAAACTTTCTTCTGAAACATACTTTCGAGGAAATAGCTAAATAATATACTAATATATCACTTAGAAAAATTCTTATTTGACTTTTAGTAAAATCACTGTCATGTGATTAATGATTAATCAACACACTTTAAAATTTATTTTAAAATTTACAGCTTGAAGACAACATACTTTTGAATACTTTGACCATTGATCATATATTAAAGTGGTGTTTGACCACTGGTATCTAATGTTGGAATCATGAAATTGATGAGGAGCCCTCCCAGCAACTCAAGATTTCAAACATGAAATACCAACACTCAACACTCTAAAAAAAATCATGCAGCTTATGATACTGTTGATAAAACATTTAACTCCATTACTTAAGAACTTTCAAAATCCGAGATGGAGTTTCAACATTTTACACAAAAATTAAGATGTAACTTAAAAATCTTTTTATTTTATTTTTCTTACAAAAATATAATAAGGTGATGTAAACTCATGTAAACTCTTCATCTCATGCAAAGTCAACTACATGTTATAAATAGCAAACCGATTTTATAAAAACTTGAAATAATTACATAAATATGACCAAAATAAAGATGGTTTACAAAAATATGATTCATTACTAGAGTAGTAATGAAATCATAGTAATTCATGTTCAAGTTTTGAACTTTAGTTACCACAGCACTACATTGTAGTAATGAATAGTCATATTTATGTAAATAAGTTTTATTTTAGTAATATTCTCGTAAAAAACCCTAAAAACTTCTTATAATTTAATTCAATAAATACATAACAAACTGATTTTATGCTTATGGAAATTCTTCATCTCATGCAAACTCATCTGCATGTGATGCTTTAAACAAAATACCAAACAACTCATTATTATTCTTCTAATTTAAAAAAAAAAGAACTAATAAAACTTAGACCATGAATAAACTACAAGCTATACACAAAGATAGCTAGATTACCACTGATTGTGACCTAATTCAATTACTTAATCTTGAGAAAATAAAGACTATATGACACTCTTTTTTTAATAAACTCGAATTTTAATCATGAATAACCTATATGAGAAAATATTTTCTATGAAAGATCAACATAGGCTAAAGTGGAAAAACCGCAAATACGTGATTTTGAGAATTGTTACTAGAACGATGGTGTTTTAGCTAACAGAACTAAGTACTTCCAAAATGAAATAGAAGTCTTAACTCAAGAGTATAGGAGCTCAAATAAAATTAAATCTGACTAGCTTGTAATGACACAAAGGTTTTACGAGTTGAGTATATAATACTCTTACTTGACTTTTCTATCTAACTAATACAAACAACACTCAAACATACTTTCAAAATAGATAACTTTTATAACATAAATAAGTACTTACTTGGAAGATGACGAGCACGTGTATGGTGACAAATGAAGTTACGGGATGACCTGCCATTAAAGTCTATATACGTGATTCAAAAGTTTCTAATAGTATCTGGTTCTTAGAAGTTAGATTAGTATAGATGAGTGGAAGGATTAGATCAAACCAGTCTCTGGTAAATCATGAGTCTTATAGCCTGTTGCATAATGCACACGGGATTTGGGAGGTGTGTGTCAATAAAGTATGATCTAAAGTATGAAGATTTCAATAGAATTATGAATATGGTACCATCAAGCTCTCTTATAGCCATTATTTACGAGTATTTGTAGAGTGTCCCAATGAGCTCATGTTGGGAACTAGTATGATCTTTGAGTAATAGAAGTATTGGTGGAAATAAAGAGTATAGACCGTTTGGCACCACAAACTATTCTTTAGTTATAAGTCCACAGCAAAAGTTGAGTAAGTTGAGCTATGTGATTTTTATATTGATTAAACTACTGTCAGTCAAGTTAAGAATATATGAAACCAGTAAGAAGAACCTAGCTATGATGTTAGATTTTCTTTTGGATGATATTAGTGTAGATTCCTTGATAAGTTGATTATTTCCAATTGAAATCTAAAAAGCATAATAAAGATAAAGAGGCTTTGTTAAAAAAAAAGGGTAAAGAAATGGATTATGAGTTAGAATTTTACTGCCGAAAATTTATTTGTTTAGTCTAAGTTAATCTTAGATATGACCCCGTACAATTTATTACCAGATGATTTAGCGGGTAATCACTTGTCAGTTTCTATAGAATTATGTGTTACTTACTGTTTGGCTTCCTAATTTTTTTGGGAAGGCTAGGTACCACTATGAACGAACGATACTTCCTAAGTTATATAGTTAGAAGATTAAAGGTAGAAAAAGCAATACTGTGGAATATTAACGAAGAAATAACTTTCGATAATCAACGGCCTAAAGGAAGTTTACGATTAAACTATTTTTTTTTTGTCTCGTGTAGACTACTTAGTTGGATATATCACATTTTGATTTTGAAGGGATGAAGGGTTTAGTTAAAAAAAAACATAGTACTTTCCTTAATCCTTCAACAGCTGAATAAGGAAGTTAAGTGATACTGAGGATTATAAAGTCATTATTGAAAACAAAAGAGTGCCTGTTGATGGAGTATATGGCCCAAGAACCCCCGGCCCATAGACTCCTACTTCCCCTACACAAGTCCATTGAGCCCAGAGGACATCTCAGGCCCAAATACAACGGCCCAAGCTTCAAAGTAGCCCAGAATACACACTGGGGTGCCTTCGGCCTCCTTGGCCGAAGGCTCAAAAACTCTCAGAATAGCCTTCTCTGGCGTGAGAAGCTACTGGGAGAAAACGGGCGAGAACATTAGCCTTCGGCACTATTGAGCCCTCGGCACCAGGGGAAGCCCTCGGCTGAGCCAAGCCTTCGGCTACACGAGGAGCCTTCGGCCATACAAGGAGCCCTCGGCTACACGAGGAGCCTTCGGCTGGACTAGCTCAATCATCGAAGATTCCTTTTAGAGACAGCCAACAAACCGCGTTTAATGCCACGTCGCATCCGCCAACCGCATTCAATGCGGTGAACGTACCACTGCCGGTGCCAACCGGCTGATGTGACCCTTCGGCCGTTGGATTACTGACACGTGTCCCCTCATCGCATTTATTGCTGCTATAAATAGCAGCCCATTTCTCCTTGTAAAACACAACCTACATCTCAACTCCACACGCTGAGTTCATTTTAATAAATCGACTCTCTCTCCTCCTATTTTGCTCTGACTTCTCTCTAGTTATTCCCGCAATAACCCCTCGGATAAGATACCCCCCGGGTAGACTATCCATCACCTGTTATCAAGTATTTTGTTTCAGACAGTTATTTGTTTGACAATGTCAATTTTTGTTAAACAGAACCTTTATGACGTCTTGTGTTGAAGAAACATGAAAATTTGAATCTAAACAAATGATCCCTTTTAATGTTGACATTTTAATGTTAACCCACATACTGATTTTTTTTTAGCGAGTCCAAAAAAAAAAATTCCTCTAGATATTAGGACTATTAGCTTCAATTAATAAATTGTGTTCAAGGATTGAAGTAGACTGATGCTCATCTTATTAGGAATAGTTGTTCTTTACAAGATTAAATTTTAAGATAAAAGAAAATTCTAATTATAAACTAGATTCAACTTTCTCTCTTGACTACTTTGATATATTAATCAATGTAGTTATAGTTTTGGTTATAAATGTACAGAACCATAAGAAAGTTTTCATATACTGAAAATATAATTTGAGATGCTTGAGTGGTTTAAAAAAAAAAGAGTTTAGTAGTTTAATTCTACTGTAGACTTTAAAAAGATTCCTTTTGATATAATAGGTAAGGCAAATTACAGTGGATTATTAAAGGAGATGAAGATTCCCCTTGTGCTTTAGGAAAGATTTTTGTGTAGAGAACCACCTTGACAATAGACAGTAGAAGTCTAACATACCAAGAGAATGATTTTCTTGAGAGTAAAAGACATGCTCTAGACTTGAGTACTTTTTCACGCATAAAAGAAGATGTCTTAAGGATCCAACAATAATTATATAATACCATGTTAGTGTCATTAAGAATATTCTTTAAAAAAAAGTCTTGGGCTTACATATGAGTCTCATAAGTCATAACACTGCTACCATGAACAGTTAGTGAGATAGTCAGATAGCTAATACTATCTAAGTTGGTATTTTACATAAAGGGCGTATAGCATAAATAAGCAATCTGTTGAATAGAATCGATAAAATTGTGAATGAGAAAACTCCACCCTGTCCCACAACGTAAACAAATTGTGAAGAGGAAACTCTTAAAACTCACAGGGAAGAAAACATTTTTTTGGATATTGTACTACCAGAATTTCAGCAATCAAGGACGAATGTTAGATACAATTCTATTCTTAATTTTTTAAAGACAAGTTTGACCAATGTAACCACAATGCGATTCAAAATTTCATTTTAGTAGAATGGGTGTAAGTTCTTATGACGAGTTTAAAATTTGGCAATTGTCTTTCTTTCTCACATCAATAAGAAAATTTGTCAAACCATTTTGTTTATAAAGACTATGTCGTGAGCTTGTGATTTTGTGTTGTAGCGCCAAGAGAAATCATGAGAAGTCGAGTTAAACAATGAAAGTTTTCTTAGTATTTGTGTTGGTCACCATATGAAGTAGTTGTGTGTTTTGCCAGTCATAAAAATTTGACCAGTTTAATAATAAGAAGAAAAGTCAGTACATATTTCTTGCTTTTAAGTTATATATGTTCGAGAAATAAAGGAAGTAACCTTGTGAAAGGTATAAAGCTATTTAAGTTGTGCTAAAGCCAAGTGAACAGTCTAGATTGAGATATCGTGAAATTTTACAGAGTTGTTCCAAGTTTCGAGGACGAAACTTTTATAAGGTGAGAGGGGTTGTAACACCCTGATTTTGTGAGTTAGTTATTTTAATAACCAGTCATTTGTATTTATTTTAGCTGATCAAATAATTTTCTCATGTGAATAATGTGAGTGTTTTATTATGTTTTGGTGTGGCAGGTAACGTCGATCGGTAAGCTCGAATAGATTTAATTATCCAAGTAATAAATATTTAGAAGTAAATCAGTTTATTAGTGTTTTTTTATAGAATGTGAGAACATTATTTTATATTATTTTTAACTCGGGCTGAAACATTATACTTTAATGATGGTAAGAGATCAAGTTATCGTCTTGGCCCGATTAAATTGTCTTTTTAAAAAAACGAGAAGCCCTAAAGAATTACCTAATATAAGTATATTTATCAGTTCTTATTAACCCTGCGCCTCATCTCCTCCTTAATGATGGAACGTTGATCTCTCTGATCTCTCCACCCATAGCAGTCGATCCTTGTATTCTCTTCATCCAAAAGTTTTCTATTCAACCCTGTTGTTGAATCCCATCTCTTCCTTGTATCACCATATCCTGCCTGGTATGTTTAGTTTTCCAAGTCTTCTTTGCAATTAGGACTATAATAGCTGTTCACAGAGAGATTTTAATAGATAGAATAAAATAATTACTAGTTTTGTGTGGAATATGGACTGTTTTACGATTTATGTAATGATCCTAGAAAACATTTTTTGGCCTCTCCTACTTTTATATTTCGTCTACATCAGGGGAAGGTTTTGGGCAGGGGAAGCTTTGCAACTAGAATATGATTCTTAATCCTATATTTCTAGGCTTAGAGTTTTAACAGATTCAGATTACTCATCTTGAGTTTCAGACCGGCTGAGATCAATTTTAAGTAACCACTGGACTTGTTTATGGTTTCAGTATAGTTATATTATTTTCCCAGCACTTTATTTTAAAGCCACAACAGCGGTTTGTTTTTTTTAAAGAGGAGCTCATCTCGGTTTTAATGTTTTTAAGGAGTTTCTTTTGTAAGTGACATTTTGGGGTAGCATTAGCTTGTCCCTTATTTAAATAACTAATTCTAACATTTAGGGAGCTCCTGCAGAATGGTTTTCAAAATCTGAATATTTGTTTTAAAATTACTTGAGAGATTACGTTGTGCTCTTAACACTAGGAATTGAAATTTAAGGGTTTAGCTATTTTGGTTGAGTTAAGAATACATCTAACTTTAGTTACACTGTTAAATCAAAATAAAGATTTCAAGTAAAAGCTTGCCGGGAGACGTTACCAAGGTGCCACACTTATTTGAGTTCAGCGGTTAACTGGTAAGTTCACTACCACCTGTACATGTTTGTTCAACCAAATAAAAGAAAGAAGTCTTGTTGATTTTTAATAGATGATTTTAGTCTATTTGCTAGTATGTGAACTTGGTGAGTTATTTGCTGAGTTATTTTATTTGTTGTATTAAGTGATGATTATTATCTGGCATAGTCAAGAGTTTGTCAGTATTTTTTTATTTTCTGATTTAATGATGTTGTTATCCAAACGACACTATAAAAAGAACTAATATTTAAAGTGAAAGATTAAGTGATATGTACTCGGGAACAAGTTCCCACAGAGTAATCAGAGTTTCAGAGTTTCAGAGAGTCCGATATGTTTAGTGGGTCGCTCCCCTGAGCTGTCGGATTGGCGCCTTGGGTACATATCACGGGCCCACAGAGTAAAATTAGCCTCAAAGAGTTTTACAGAAAGTTGTTTTTGTAATCTCTTTCAGAAAGTTTTACAGAGATGTTTTGAGAAAGAAATCTTTTTGAGATCTCTCCAGCAGTTTTGAGAAATTATTTTCGAAAAGAGTTTTCTTTTGAGATCTCCCTCAAAATGTATTTGAGAAGTTATGTGTTAGTTATTTGTTCAGTGCATGCTTATAGCCTAAATTTATCTATTGATAAATTGACATAGACTTCTAGATATTTTTGTGGATCCATAGTGACTTACTAAGCGTAAAGCTTATCAGTTTTCTTTCTTCGCATGTACAGATACTAAGGGTAAGGCCAAGGCCTAGGAAGATGATGAGAGAGTGGAACGCGTGCCAAGATGAGTTAACGGGAACGACCATGGCGGCTTTTAGCTAGATATTATTTTGTCTCAGTAATTTAGTCTTATAATAAAGAGATTATTATTATTTTATTTTATTTTAGAATTTGATGTTTGAATAAATTCCTGGATCCAGGTGGTTATCACATTCTCTGGTGATAACTAGATTTTATTAAGTTTTTATTTGGAGTTATTTTAGTTATGTTTGAGTTTTTATCAGGGTTATTTCTTAAACAAACGGCCGTTATATTACAGTTAATTTTTAAAAGTAGTATGCTAGTGTAACGTTTCCTTTAACCCTGAGAGGGGCGTTACAATAAATCCCTAGTCACTCTTTCTAGCATAGTCGAGCTAGACATAACATCCCGAGGTGCATCTCCTATAGATGTTGACCAAGGACGGAATGGAAGTCCTGATGATGCTACCACGAGTACATCTTCCTACTCAGGCCATCAGCTAGAACCTAGTTCGAAACTGATGTCAACGGGCAATCCTGAGGATCCCGGTGTTTCACCCGACGTATCATCACCTCCGCAACAAGAACAAACTCCGTCCAGTCCCTCGGACAAACTTGAAGAAATCCTAGTATATGACAAGTGGACTCGTAAGTGGACTGAATGGGATGATCTGAGAATGGAAACAGAACAAGATGACATGCAACGGGATTGGATGCTTATGGAGCTTCTTAGAAGATGTGCTGAAGAGATGATTGGGCTCGACAAAGACGAGATAAGAGAAGGAGAAAAATACAAGGAGCCTGAATCTGTCATTAAGCAAAAGACTACTCTGAAACCTCTGGACAGTGTTAGGATCAAGACTCCCTTTCTGGAAGAAATCAGAGAGCGAATTTGGCGCACACCTGAGAAGATCAAGACCTACAGAGAACTCAGGATGTGTGGCATCAATCACCTCAAAGGAAGAGACAGAGGTGGAAACTTGTACATGCTGGGACACAGATCCACGGGAGAACGACGACAAATTTTGAATCATAATCTTGCAACAAGCGGATGTCCAGTACAAACAATCCTGAAAGTAACAGAAGAATACTTGGAGAAAATCAAATTCTTGGTCTTTCATCTACAAAGAACTGATGGATCAACATTCACCTTTCAAGAAAATGATTTCTTTCTGCTACATATGGACAACGTCTATCAAATGTTTATGAGATGCAGAGAGCTACCAGTCCATAAAGATAGACTTGCAAAGGAACGTTTTGAAGCCATAAAAAGGTTCATGGTGAGACAAATTCGATATCATGGAGGTCATGATCTTCAGATGGGCCTGGAAAGGAATTATCCCAAAGTGAACCTTACAAAGCCAGACCTTGATAGACCAGGGATAGAAGACTTCCCAGAAGATCACATCTTTGACAATCCAGTCTCGGTCATCTACCTGAATCATGAAGGAAAGAAGCGGCTTTTGTTTGTCAAAGAAATAAACAAATATTGCGATGGAACACTGAAGATCATCAGAAATAGGCTGAAATAAAAAAGGGAAGAACTTGTCAAGAAGTCAACAGAAGCTACAAAGGATGAACTCAAGGAGCTGGAAAGAACAGAAGATATCCTAAAGGCCATCAAGACACAACTTGAAAACAGAAATTCACTCAGGAGCTATGAGCATGCACTTAATCTCAGAAAGAACTATTACAAAGCTCAGAAGTGAAGAAACCCAGCAAGACGACACTTGACCACAAAGGGGGAAATTGTTAGAACTTATATTGTGGGTCAAGTTTGTCTGTAATGTCTTGTTTAATAAAATAGACTAGTTATACCATTTATGGTATTAGATTAGTAATTATTATGTAATAAATAAGTTAAAGGGAATAAGGCCCAAAAAGGCCTTGGCCCAACTTCCAAGGTTTACCTAAATCGGTAACCTGTACAGCGCCTATAAATATGCGCCTTGTGTACAGGTACCGATATCGATCAATATACCTTAGCCTTACGCTGCCAAATTTCTTCTCGATACAACAAAAAGAAGGTTTCACTGTTCTCGATAAATCTTATATCATTATATGAAATCTTTCTCTTCTGTTTATCGATGATGTTCATCTAGCTGATCGTTAGTCTGCATAAACTGGGACCAACAAATTCCCTACTCATCCATTGCTTATAAGGAATATACTGGGGTGTTCTACATTACAAGGGGTACCGTGGAGAGTATTTTGGGAATTTTCTGGGCATGTTCAAGTGAAGAACGTATTGTTCATCTTCTTTCCCAATGACTATGAAGAAGAAACTGTTTGAGGAGAAGTTCAAACTACTTCAAGCTAGGCAAGTACAGATTGACCTCATGAAGAAGGGGGAATCAAAAAACAAGGAGGTTCTACCTCCTTATGTTCTTAAAGTTGCTCCCAAATTGACTATCAATGCAATAGTACCACATGAGGGGGTCACTAATTCCTCTACTGCCGAGACCCCAAAAGAGTTTTCTTTTGAGAAACCAGCTGCTTCTACCAATGATTCTACTCCCAATGTGATGACTTACTCCAAATCCGCCTGTCTTAGAGATACCAATCAAGCTTCCTTCGGGCAAGGTAAGAAATCAATTTGTTATCTACGAAACTTTTCCTAACTATTGTTGTCATTGTAAGGTATATGGTCACCACCACATCACTTGCAAACTAATAACGAAGAAGGATAAAGTGGAACAACCAAAGGGTGGCAAGGATAGAAATGTTGTTTCATACCAATTCCTAAAGATTGAAACGTTTCCTTGTTCCAAAGTTCTATTTTACATTTGGTAGTATCAAATTCTAATTGGTTTTAATCAAATTCATTTAATTTTGAGTGTCAACTTGACTGAGATAGATTTGTTAGTTGACCTGCTAAAAGTGTGATTCTAGAAGGAACTAGTTTGTACAATATAGTACAAAACTGATAGAAAATGTAAAACAAACAGTACGATGATACTTGAAACCAGTTATCTTTGAATTAAATTTGATGATGCACTAATGCTTGCTATAAAATCGATAATGATTGTCACCCTTTCTTTTATAATTATGTAAACCCCTAATTCTTGGTCATTCTAAGAATCTGGAATGGACCAAACAACAAATCCATAACATTTAAAGTCCCCCCCCCCACCTCCCCACTTTCACATAGTTTTTGCACTTTTATGATTTGATTTCAGCCTTGAAGATATTCTAAGAGCCATGATGATATTATTGGAAGGTAGGTGTGTGTGGTTGTGTTTAATATTCTATTTTACCAAGAGCATCTCTTTGCAGAATGTTAAGATCAGATGAGACCCTTTCAATAGGTTAAGTTTTTGTTTGATTTGTTGTTTTCTAAATTTATGTTTAAAACTTTTGTCATGGTTATTATGTTATGACTTTTTGCTTAACAGTTGTCAACATTTCAGTTGAGCAGCTTTCAATTTCCGCTATTAATTATCAATCAAGCTGAATAAGAGAGCCGTAATGTGAACACATTTGAAAACATGGATGAAGAGTGTCAAAATAATTGCATTGGTGAGCAAATTTTGTGTTCACCAGAACAGCATTGGATGAACACATTTTTGGAGGAACATTGGTGCTTTTAAATCTAGCTGATAGTCACTTCAACAAATAAGTATAAAATTTTGAATGAGTAACGAATTTCCCCTTTGTTATTTATGTCAGGGACTGTCCACCACGTATTGTATCCATCCATTTCCAGCCTATATATGGATCTAATAGAAGGTGGGATTCAAGTCAAGATGATAAAAAATGCAAGAAGAACTGAAGTGGTATGTCTTTTCTCTTTTCTTTTTCCGATGTTTTAATCCTTTTTAAGTGTTTAGGTAGTGCTTATATGTGATTTTACCATATAGCATTTTACAGAGTAAATGATGAGTTTTAATGATGCTGCTAATTGAGAGATCATTGTTTGTAAGTATCTCGTCTCAGTTACCTAAGAGTCTAAGACTTGGACTGTTCTGGTTTTTAAATATGCCATCTGTTTTAATGAGCAAGGGATTTGGTCTTTTAGGGGCTGCCTTTCTCAGTTGCTATTTCATTTGGATGAAATCAATGCATCTTTTTAAGGTTTTTGGAGCGGCATGATTTCTGTTATGCAAGGGATGCTGTTTTCTCTCATCTATTTTTTTGTTTTTAGTGCATGGCATATATAGATATGTTTTGTTCTCCATTGATGTCTGTTTACCTCGTCTCTTCAAAAAACAACACTTATATTGTTCTGTAGGAACTATGCAAGTATATATGCACCATGGCAATGAGTACTTTTTTTTTAATTAATACTGATAAGATCATTGCTGAAATAATTTGAGTTAGATTATTGCTAAGATTATTATTGGTAATTAGTAGCAAATTTGCTACTAATTTTTCATTTTCTTTAATTATAGTTTCGTTTTTAACAGGTCATTTACTTTTAACATTATTCATTGTAGCTATTTAACGTAACTTGATTTTGTCTTTCAGATATTGAAAAGCCACCAACAAGTAGGAAGCACTATAGTCTCATGTTGAAGATCAACTAATTTAGTCATAGGTGGAGGGAGCTTATAGTAGTTAGAAGATCTCAAATTAGTTTATTATAGATTTAGTTGAGTTTGTGTTGGAATGTGTATGACATTTGAATTGTAAATGATAATTCTTTTTATTTTCAATAAAGCGTCTTTTAATTTTTCATACATTGTCATTTTTATATTTCGTGTGTATAGATAATTATATATAAATATAATTATATAAATATATAATCAACATTATGTGATACCAGTGTATCATGAATTTAATTGATACTAATGTGTCAAAATATAAAGTGATATTGTTTTGTCATAATGGTTTATGATACTTTAGTGTCATAAATTAGTGACACTTTACCAGTGACACTAAATTTAGTGTCACAATTCCCGACCTTCTATGACACTTTTCTAGTGTCAGAAAAACTTTTTGTGACACTTGTTTAGTGTCACTATAGACCATTTTTCTAGTAGTGTGAGGTATTTGAAAGGTACTGCTTCTAATGCTTTGTGTTTTGATGGGAAGAATGTAGAGCTGCCGGGACATGTTGATGCAGACCTGGCATCGAATGACTCGGATGGATTGAGGAGCACCACCGGGTATGTTTTTATATTTGGTGGAACGGCAGTTTCCTAGCTTTCACAGCTGCAGAAGATTGTTGCATTATCTACCACTGAAGCTGAATATGTGGCCATTACGGAGACAAGTAAGGAGATGGTGTGGCTTCAGAATTTACTTGGGGAACTTGGGAAGGAGTACAAGAATAGCATTCTTTACAGTGACAGTCAAAGTGCTATGTTCTTGGCCAACAACTCAGCTTTTCACAAGAGAGCCAAACACATTCGATTGAAGTATCACCACATCTGTCATCTTCTGGAGATAGAGGCATTGCCGCTTGTGAAGATCCGTGGGAGTGAGAATCCAGCAGACATGTTTACTAAGGTGGTAACCTTGGAGAAATTGAAGCTTTGCATAGCTTCAATTGGCCTGGGTACTTGAAGATGAAGGCCGGCCCTACCATGCTTACAAGGGAGGTTTGAAGAAGACAATCTCTAAGTGGGAGATTGTAAGGTGTTAGAGACAGTTTCTTAATTTATTTTTGGAAACACGTTTCTTAATTTATTTTAGGAAACACATCCTAGTTGCCTTGGGGTTAGGATTTACTTCTCTATAAATACAAGCTCTCTCCCTTGTAATCATAGCGTGTGGATCCGAAAATAGCAATAATATTCCTGGCTTGGTAGCGCCCCCAGACGTAGTCATTCGTGGCGAACTGGGTTACCAAATTTCGTGTGTTCTTCGTTATTGTTTTTTTCGTGTGCGTAAATTAAATTTCTAACACGTTTTGATTCAATTCCAGGCATTAGGCGATCTGATTGGTTCTCTTTTTTTTGGAGGAAGAATGAGTTTGGGTAGCAAGGGCATGGCAACGATGAAGATGACCGCTAGCGGTGGGTTTGCTAAGAGCGCGGGACGAGAAGAGTTGCGCGGTTTTCAAGCAAGTCAAATGACGATTGACAATGGAGGATTAATTAGAATGGTACCAAGGATACGGCCTCCTCCGGAACCACCACCATGGGTTGTACGAGATGATAGAGTCTGTGAAAGTTTTCCTATTAGTTATTATTTTTATGTCAATTGGATTCTTGTTATCGTCTATGTTGTTAGGTTTGTCAGTTTGTTTGGGATTTCGGCCTTTTTTATGTCATTGAGTATGTTTGGATCTATGAGAATAGAGATGGTTGTGTCAAGCCCGCTACATGGTTAGCGATTCCCGTTGCTCTTTCAGGGGCGACCGTCTCTAAGTCTGATCATAGGGTTCACATTCGTAGTTGTTGGAATTTAGTTGATGTCAGTTTTGTGTTTCCTTTGACTGATGCGATGTTCTTGAAATTTATGATATGAAAGAAGGCTAGTTGACGATAAAAAAAACTAGTATATACCTACTAGATTAAAATCAGGCCGCCCCACCCTCAATATGCATCCATACACTTGGACATTTTAGTGTCTTCTTTAATTTAAAATGTATTTTTCTCAGCCCAAAAATAAGAGTGGCCCAATATTTCAACAATTTTGCTACAGGTACCCCACACCATATCCCATTTGTACCCCATATAATCCACCCCCACTTTCTTCTTCCCTCCTTCCCTCTCTGTTGCATCCCCCCTCTCTTCCTCCTTCCCTCCCTCTCTTCTTTTCACACCCCCTCCACTTTCTTTCTCTTTTCTACAAATCTTCATCTCTTCTCCATTTCAAGATCTCTCACCTTCTTTAAAACTTCTCATTTTTACCATCTTTTATAATCTTCTTTAAAATCTGCATTCTGAAGACATTAGATGAACTCAAAACATATCTTTTATAATAAATTATTTGTACTAACAAAATTTAATGCAGAAATTGTAGAATTCGGGCCTCCATCATTTGTTTGTGACCACTGTAAAGCACAATTGTGGTTTGAAGAGAGAGCTAACAAAGCCACGAGGTCAAACAAAATTGAATTCTCAATATGTTGTATGAAAGGCAAAGTACAACTTCCTTATTTGAAAAGACCTCCAGAACTACTGGTGAGATTAATGAATGGAGATGACCAAAGAAGTGCTCATTACAAGGAAAACATAAGAGCATACAACAGCATGTTCTCTTTCACTTCTATCGGAGGAAAAATTGACTCTTCCTACAACCGTGGAGGTGGACCGCCCCAATTCATTCTTAGCGTTCAGAATTATCATCGGATCGGCAGCCTTATTCCAAATGAAGGAGTTCTACCTAAATTTGCCCAACTATATATTTATGACACTGAAAATGAATTTTCAAACAGATCTTCTCATTTTAGGTGAGTTGTAGAAAAACATATACCAAACAGTGTTTTATGATACAGACTTTAAAAAAAATACTAAACTCATTCATATGCAGATTTAAGAAAACTGTAGAGAGCTTGATCAAACTTTAATAGAGGACTTTTCAAGAATGATTGATCAACATAATGTCATGGCTCAATCTTTCAGAAGAGTAAGGGATTATTTGCAGCAGAATGAGAGCTCAAACTTTTGTTTGAG
This sequence comes from Cuscuta epithymum, assembly GCA_945859915.1. NCBI lineage: Eukaryota > Viridiplantae > Streptophyta > Magnoliopsida > Solanales > Convolvulaceae > Cuscuta > Cuscuta epithymum. Next base: position 514,425 of record CAMAPF010000020.1, read on the forward strand.
GCTGTTCAGGAATCGGGCAAATGACGCCCGGACTTATAATTTACCTAGCTCTGACGAGGTGGCTGCCTTGATTGTTGGGGATTTAGATAACATGGATCCAGGAAGAGATATTATTGTAAAGAAGCAATGTGGTCAGTTGACCAGAATTCATGAGACACACACTGCATTTTTACCCCTACAGTATCCCTTATTGTTCCCTTATGGAGAGGACGGATACCAGGAGGACATTCTAATTAGAGAATCTGTCAAGCTCAGCCAAAAAAGAAAACGAATTCGGATTTCTCTAAGATAGTTCATCGCTTTTAGAATTCAAGAGAGGCAGTTGGAGTACGGGAATATTGTCAACGCCGAGAGACTATTTCAGCAATTCATTGTAGACTGCTACATGATGATAGAGTCCCAAAGGTTGTCATACATACGCCTAAACCAAACACTCATCAGGTGTGATGTTTTGAATGGTTTGAAAGAAGCTATGAATAGAGGCGAAAATGAAGCATCTTCATTGGGAAAACGCATCATATTACCTGCTTCATTTACTGGCGGTAACAGATATATGTTCCAGAACTGTCAGGATGCAATGGCAATATGCAAACGATTTGGATATCCTGATCTTTTCATCACCATTACATGCAGCTCTAATTGGACAGAGATAAAAGACTTTGTGTCTGAACGGGGTCTTGCTGCCAGTGACAGACCTGACATTGTTGCGAGAGTTTTTAAGATTAAGCTAAATCAGATGATGACAGATTTTAAAAAGGATGAAATATTTGGAAAAGTAGTGGCAAGTATGCTATAAATTAATTATATAACTTCGTTGACATCTTCTTTTTCTTATAGAAAATAATAAGTGGTCAATGCCATATGAAAATATGTAATGAGCTGCTACGTGTTTTTCCACGGACATATACTATTGAGTTCCAGAAAAGAGGACTTCCGCACGCCCATATTTTTTTTTGGTTGACCCCATCAAACAAACTCAAAACTGGATCTGATATAGACAAGCTTATATCAGCAGAGCTACCCGATGATAAGATGTACCCCAGGCTTGCAAGGGCAGTGTCCACCTTCATGATTCATGGCCTGTGCGGGCCAGCTAACCCCGAATCTCCATGCATGCAAAAAGGTCGATGCTCAAAGTTTTTCCCAAAAACATTCCAATCTTCAACAACCATAGATGACGAAGGTTACCCAAAATACAAACGTAGGAATGGTGGGTTCTCTGTTTCAAAAAAGGGTGTTTCTTTGGATAACAGGTCTGTTGTGCCATACAACCCAGTTCTTTTGATGAGATACCAGGCACACGTTAATGTGGAATATTGAAACAAGTCCAATTCTATAAAATATTTATTCAAATATGTTAATAAAGGACCGGACCGAGCCACTATCCAAATTACAAGTGTCTCAGGGAAGGAAGAACCCATTGATGAGATAAAGCAATATTACGACTGCAGATATGTTGGTGCATGTGAAGCTGCATGGAGAATATATGAGAATGACATACACCACAGGTGGCCACCGGTTCAAAGATTGACATTTCATCTACCGGGTGAACAATCTATTCTATTCAATGATGATGAACCAGTCGATTCGGTTGTTAGGAACAACGAGGACCTGCAAACAATGTTCTTGGCTTGGTTTGAAGCTAATAAAGAGTACGAAGACGGGAAACACTTGACGTACGCTGAATTCCCCACTAGGTTTGTTTACTTGAAAGAAGAGCGAAAATGGAAACCAAGAAAACAAGGAACATCTATAGGAAGGTTGAACTTCATCCCACCTGGCAACGGAGAGTTGTACCACATGAGAGTTTTGTTAACAATGCAAAGACGATGCACCGATTACAGTAGTCTTAGAACCGTAAATGGAGTTACCTACGCCACTTTCCGTGAAGCATGTTGTTCCCTAGGCATGCTAGATGATGATAAAGAATTCATTGCGGGAATCATTGAGACAAGCATCCTAGGTTCTGGTCATCAGCTAAGGAGATTGTTTATTTCTATGTTAGTCATGCACAAAATGACTCAACCACATCTGGTATGGAACTCCACATGGAAGTTGTTGTCAGATGGTATCATATATGAGCGCAGGAGGAATTTGAATATGCCAGGTAATAATCCACTGAATACAATATCTATTTTTATGTGGTTATCTGATCCCTGATATACTTATTTTGGCATTGTCATTTCAGCATTGCAGATAGGAGATGATGAGTTGAAGAACCTCTGCTTAATCGAATTGGAAAAACTGTTATCAGCTAACGCAAAATCATCAACTGACTTTGACGGCATGCCTTACCCCGATGAATCAGACAAGACTGACTTCAGCAACAAGTTCTTGGTTGATGAAATGAGCTATGATAGAGAACACCAAGCTTCACTTCATATGTCCCTACTGGAGAAGTTAACGGCAGAGCAGAGGTACGCGTACGATCAGATCATTGATTCCGTTCACACCAATTTTGGGGGGGGGGGGGGGGGTTTCTTTCTTTATGGGTACGGAGGTACTGGAAAGACATTTGTTTGGAATACTTTATCAGTCGCGCTCAGATCAGAAGGAGTAGTCGTCTTGAATGTCGCTTCTAGCGGAATCGCTTCCCTACTTCTGCCGGGAGGTAAGAGCGCGCACTCCACCTTTTGCATTCCATTTGTAACAAATGAGGAATCAACTTGCAATATTCGCCAAGGGAGTCTTAAAGCAAAGCTTATCATGCACGCGAAATTGATCATTTGGGATGAGGCGCCAATGTTAAAGAGGCATTGTTTTGAGGCACTTGACCGGACTTTAAGAGATATCATGGCAGTGCATTGTCAAGAAAACTCAGGTAAACCGTTCGGAGGAAAGGTTGTTGTATTGGGTGGAGACTTTCGTCAAATATTACCGGTCATACGGGGAGGAACTAGGCACGATATTGTTTCAGCCGCGGTAAATTCATCTTACATTTGGAAAAGTTGTGTTGTTTTGAGATTATCAACAAATATGAGATTAAATGTTGCTGCATCAAGTGAAGATCATGGATCTACCAAAGAATTTGCTGATTGGACTCTCCAACTTGGAGAGGGTTCACACGAATCAGACGAAAATGGTGCCAGCGAAGTTCAAATTCCAAATGACTTATTGATTAATGATTGTGAAAACCCACTGCAATCATTAGTTGATTTTACGTACCCCGAACTACTACATAACCACGCAAGTCCTGCATTTTATGAAGAGAGGGCCATTCTCGCACCTACACTGGACTCCGTTGAGACGGTTAATGACTACATACTCTCCCTCATTCCTGGAACAGAGAAGGAATACTTGAGCTTCGACTCGACTTTACCCTCAGATGAGGATTGTGAACTAGAGAGCGCGTGGTTTACTAGCGAGTTTCTCAATGACATTAAATGCTCTGGCATTCCATCCCACAAATTGAAATTAAAAGTCGGAGTTCCAATAATCCTTATGAGAAATTTGGATCAGGCAAACGGATTATGTAATGGAACAAGGTTACTAGGGCTGTGCACGGGTCGGGTTCGGGTGGGTCGGGTTTGCAAACACTAAACCCGTTCGGGTTTTTTAATTTAAATACTAGGCCCGACCCTTTGATATTTCAAATCGTTTATTTCACATATTTTTAAATCGGATATTATCGGATTCGGGTCGGGTTTCGGATATTTCGGTTATATTAAAAAAAATATAATTGGATAATTAAAGTGTTTAAATGCCACTTTGACAAAAATTGTACACACTAGTGCACTAAACATCCAAATTACACAAATAATTTAACACAAATTACACAAATAATTACACAAACAATTGAACACAAGTATTAATTTAACATATTTAAAGTACACACTACATAATTTAATATATTTCAGATATTTCGGTTATATTAAAACACATTATAATTGGATAATTAAAGTGTTGGAATGCCACTTTGACAAAAATTGTACACACTAGTGCACTACACATTCAATTTACACAAATAATTTAATACAAATTGCACAAATAATTACACAAATAGTTGAACACAAGTATTAATTTAACATATTCAAAGTACACACTAACATATATTTCGGATATTCGGGCGGGTCGGGTTGGGATTTTACAAACCCTACCCACCACCCGGTCTAGGCCCAATATTAATCGGATTTTCGGTTTCGGGTTTTTCGGGTCGGATATCCACTTCGGTTCGGATAATATCCGAAAAAAATATCGGGTTTTTCGGGTCGGGTCGGGTTTTGCTCAGCCCTAAAGGTTACTGGTGAATGAATTGTGTGTAAATGTTTTAGGAGCGACGGTCATTACTGGGAAAAATATTGGGGATAAGATTTTCATCCCGAGAATGAATCTGGTACCTTCGGATCCTGGATTTCCATTCAAATTTTGCAGGCGGCAATTTCCAGTCTCTCTTTGTTTCGGTATGACAATCAATAAAAGCCAAGGACAGTCTCTCTCTCAGGTCGGTCTATACTTGCCAAGACCGGTTTTCACACATGGTCAACTATATGTGGCAGTTTCTAGAGTCAAATCCAGAAAGGGATTAAAGATACTTATTCTAGACGAGGATGGTCAAACGTGCGCCTCAACGACGAATGTCGTGTATAGTGAGATTTTTCAAAATGTCTAAATTCTTAATCCAGAATATCATTGGTGTGCAGACACAATTTCAGCACTCCTGCTATTTTAGAATAGTTTGTTCTTTGTTTATAAATCGCTTCATATAATCGAATGATTCTGACAGTTCTTTAGGAATCTTACCAGACATGGCCTTTAAAACTGCTCATACGTACCCTCCCCCTTGCAGCCTCTATAATCAAATTAATATGCTGCTTTTCTTCCTCTGTCAATATGAGATTTTAAACTCATCGTCTCTCAAATTAAAACCTGCATACAAACAACAAATTTAGCATTTTTACCAATTACAAGCTCATTTACCCAGATCTCAATCAGCATATTAAGTATTTACAGTTTCAAAAAATTCAATCTTACCTACACAAGTAGAAATGAGATTGGCATACACAAGTACCTAAAGATTGACTCTATCAATCATACTTTTTAAAGGATACGTCATTAATCTACTACTTTTTGCCAATAAATGAGATGCAACACATTATTTGGAGTAAGATATTTAAAAAAATATAAAAAATGATAAAACTAACGTCAAAAATCAACTATTTTATAAATAACTACTTGAGAAAAAAATCTAAAAAACTTAATGAATCTGATTTTTTCTCCAACTAAGACGGCATGAAACAATAATGATTCATTTTCATTTATTTTGTTGCACACGTTATACAACTATTGGATAAAATCGCCTACTGAAACTATGAAAGGTCTTAGATTTAGACTGACAAAAATATCACACCAAGCACTAATGAAATCAAATAACTACGTCAAAAATATGTAATATTTTTGGAAATTTACGGAACGCATCTACCTGGAATGGAATGACTACGAATGACCTCTCCACTTATCATCCAAGAGACAATTACAATCACCATGACGAAGATACTGATTCTATGCAATGCCGAATCCTCAGAAATTGACAATCCTTTAAATAAGGGTGCAAACATTAATATGATTACAAATAGAAGAACATGGAAATAGATGAAGAAATCTGGAATTAGGGTTGATATACAAGAAGATTGTAGTGTCTAGGGTGAAATGATAAGAAGTTCACTATAAGTTGAGAAGAAAATCCGAACTTGCGGCGCTGGGGAGTAAAATGACCCTTTTTAAAAATACATAGTACCACGTATGATTTAATCTAATTATAATTATACTAAATTGTTTTCCAAAAAAACTGTGCTACATACTACTCCAATATGATACTCCGTATGACACCCGAATCATTATCGGATCATTTTAAATAGCCCGTTTGGTAGAATGAAAATCGACTATTTTGGCTGATTCTGTTGAAATTAATAAAGTTCTGATTGATGTAAATTAAATAAAGAAAATATTATATGTAAAAATACTTAAAATGGTCATCTACAGTAACTTCTGCCAATATAGACATAAAAGAAACTTCAACTTTATTTTTTCTGCTTATTACACAATTTAGCGCGCTAAAGCAAAAGTTCCGTGTTTGTTGAAAAAGTTGGCTGATAAGCATGATAAGTTGAAAAACAATATTACCAAATGGCTTCTACATCACAAAATCACAAAAATGTAATCCCATCCAAATCACTCCTTAAAAAATAAAAATAAATTTTCAAAGACAGTGAAAACGAATTATTAAATGCACTTTGTTAAATGCAATTTTTTCTTATACTATACAATTTATCTTACCTTGATTAGTTTTTAGTGATGTGGTCTGTTCTAGAAAGTATTTATCATTCTTGAATTATGTATTCTTTAAATTTGTCGTGATTTAAAAATTAAATCAATTTACGAAGCATTATTAACAATGAAAACAAATTTATATAGGGAAACAATGGAAACAATAACAGAGCGCAATTTACAAAAATGACATAATAACATCATATGTTCAAAACACCATCAAAGTTTGCCTCTAGAAAGATAAGGTCGGTGTCCAGACCTTCTTTGGCTAGATGATGAGGGACGAAGATGAATTCTACTTAACAATAAATCGGTTTTAACAATTAGCATTGGTATCATCTTCTTTATTTGTTAAATCATACTCTTTAATGCCATGGAGACAATGCATGCAACACCATGAAATGTTCTTTCCTTACATTACATATAATTCTATATATAATAAAACATAAAAGTATTTATTATCCCGTGCAAGGCACGGGTAAAAGTACTAGTAAAATATATTTTAAAAATATTTTTTTTCTTAAATCAGCAGAATCAGCCAAATCAGTCGATTTTCATGCTACCTAACGGGCTCATAAATTGGATATTGTATCATTATGAACAAGACATACTAAATTATACTTTGTACTAGTATAAGTGTAAAATTGAATATAAGTTATCATGACTGTAATTATTACTATCTATGATCACTTCATTTAAAAAGTCACATTTTTGTACTCATGATTTATTTTAATCATATGCGGAGTAGGTGAAATCTTTATTTTTTAAATCCTCATTAGAATAACTTTCCCTTCAAAAGGAGTAATTCTCCGAATAGAACTAAGTGAAAATTTAATTGTGAGAATATGAGTATAACTTTAGAATTATTTTTCCAATTCTACCCGTGTTTGTTTTACTACAATTTATATTGCATTAATAATTAAAAAATAAAAGTAATTACATAAATTAATTTATAGTAAAAATGTAAAAAAAAAAATAAACACACAAAAATAAATATTAAATAAAATTAATAAAATAAAAATAGAAAAATAAAAATTTATAAAATTTATAAACTAAAAAATAAAAAATAAAAAGAAAATGAAAACATTTAAAATAGAAAAGGATTATGCAGGCCTCTGATGCCACCTCAACAACCTCCCAGCACCACCAGCTCCTACCACTGGAAAAGAAATGCCAACATGTGTCGGTAATGCGATCTTGATGACAGTTTTCATGAAAATTTGGCACTTCCATCTTCATGGCATTTTCGGACAAAAAGTGATTGTTTTTACATAAAATGACAGTTTTTAATCGATTGGTAGTGGAATTGGTAGGAGGTGGCCGAGGGTGCCGAAAAGGCCTCCATTTTTTTAATGTGTTGTATCTAATGTTCTATTGTTTTTTTCTTTTTGAAATTTTTCATTAAAAAAAACTTTTTTTAATTTTATTATTTATTAAAAATATTTTGACTTTTTTATATTCATCCTGTCAAGTTATGGTAGGGTAAAATAGGAAGATAGATTATCCTATTAAATTATGGTAGGGATGAAATAGAAAGATAGAGTATTCTTTTATCCTGTTTCGTGATGCATTCAGGGGGTAGTTTAGTCCAAAAAAGTCAACTACTATGCGTATATATTTAATTTGGCAACTCACTGTTCTTGCTCAAATTATCAACAATATAAAATGATCAAAACAATACTCCCTCCGTCCCGTTGGAATGTTCCCGTTCACTATTCATTGGTCAACTTAGGTCACTCCTAATCTTTTACTTTATATATCAAATTTTTATCAAATTGAACTTTTCTTGATCAGGCTTTGTAACGGTTTTAATGTAGTTTCTGAATATGTAAATTTTATTTACTAAAAATAAGCGGAGTGTGAACAGGGATCGAGTTGCTTTTTCATCAGTCAAGCATCGTAAACCGAACGAGAACATTCCAACGGGACGGAGGTAGTACAATATAAACATTTTCACGGTGGCAAGTGCCTTGTGGTTTGATGGCATTACTGTGTCCATCCCAAGGAGGAGGTCACAAGTTCGAATCTCATCCCAGTTCAAGAATGTTAGCTTTAACATTGAACATATATTATAATAGGTTAGAAAGAATTATCAAAAACAAAAAAAACAAAAAAAAAAAAACATTTTCACGGTTTCACCCAAATTACTTTTCATGTCATGAAAAGTAACAAGTACGTATATATCACTGTTCTAATTATTGTTTGCCTTTTTGTTCATGCATTTAAGTATTTAAACACATTAATGCTTATTAAAGTGTCTGTATATACTTCGTATATGCTTGTCCAAAAGAAGACTAGAAGTTTCCATAAAGTGCGAGACCTTACTTCAATAAACTTAGGGCTAAGTTTTTTAAAGGTATCTAGGGGTAAGTTAGATATTCGGAGTTGGGAATCCATCCTAAAATTTATTTGAAATTTAAGTTTAAATTTAGGATGAATTTTACTTTATGATTGTTTTCATTCCCAAATCAGATCAAGTAAGACTTAAATAAACTAGATCAGACTTAAGTAGATTAGAGCAGGCCAAACTAGTTTTCAGTCATAAAATACACAAAGAACAGTTATTTATCATATCAGATCATTTCAAACTGGACCAGATCAAATCGGACTCAATTTCCATGGAAGTAAAAACATCATAGAATACTCGAATTTTCCTAGGCAAAAAGATGAGCTGGACTATATGCCAAATTATCATTATGTCCGTTACGGGTAACGGCATTCATCCGCACACATTATTGACAAGAAATCTGACCTTTATTGAAATTTGCCTCCTAAACTAAAATTTATGTCGGGAAAATGTCAAAATATGAGTAAAAGTGAGGTTTACCTGTTGAATGGACATTAGGGCGGGTATGCTCCAGGATTGTCGGGATAGAAATTCATAATCTTGTTGACTTTAGAGTTTAATTACTCCGTAACATGTTACGTGACCATTACCGAACCCACTTGTTTGGTAGCTAGACTCTTAATTATGCCGCAGAATCTTTTGATAAGTCTAAGAGCCTGTTTGGTAGCACCAAAATCGGCTGTTTTGGCTGATTCTGCTGAAATTTATGATATTCTGGCTGGAGTGGCTGTTTTGGATGATTCTGCTGATTTAAGAAAAAAATATTTTAAAATATATTTAATTAATAAATTAAAGAAAAAATTATATGTAAAAATAGCTAAAATGGTCCTCTACAGTAACTTCAGCCAATACAGCCAGAAAAGTAACTCCAACCTTACTTTTTCGGCTTATTACACAATTCAGCGCGCGAAAGTAAAAGTTACGTGTTTGGTGAAAAAGCTGGATGATAAGCCTGATAAGCCGAAAACAGAGTTCTCCAAACGGGCTCTAAAAATGCTGGCATTCAAAGAGGCATTTTTTAAAACCAAATACAAAAATATATGGAGTAGCTAGTATTGGAAATTACTCCGGTTAAGTTTGTTATGCTATGCTATAAAACAAAAATAAAATAGTACTACCTCCGTCCCGGTGCACTTTGTCAAGTGCAAAGTAGGTGAGAAATAAGAATAACAAAAACTGTGTGGTTGATATTTGTGTAGAGGGGAGAGAATTGTGCAGAACCACAAATTAGTTGCTTTAAAGGGAAAGTGACAAAGTTTTTTGGGACAACCAAAAAGGGGAAGTTGGCAAAGTCCAATGGGACGGAGGGAGTATGACAATCTTTGACCAAAATTGATAAGAGTTTCTGAATACTCTATTTGTATTTAAAAGTTTCCTACACTTTCCTTTTTGGGATGTATTTAAAAGTTTCCTACACTTTCATTTTTGGTAAGTTTATCCTTAATAAAATACTCAACTACTCTTACTTTATTTACTTTTTATCTTCTCTTTCGTACTTTTGCACACTCTCTCCTACTTTTTCTACACTATTCACTACCCCTACTATTCTATCCTAAAATATTGTGTTAAAAGCTAATGTATTGAACATTTAAATACGGAGGGACTATATGAAAACTCACGTAGAATGAGATCACATCTGCCAATCTGCCATCCTGTTTTCTTGCAACTCACATCCCTTACCGCAAGATGGTGAGATACTTGGAGTTTAGTACTACTATATACTCCATATTATACTACCTCCGTACGCTATTTAAGTTTCCAGATTTACTTCATACATATTAAGAAAATAAATTTGACTTTATTGTGGAGTACACTGTTTTGCACTGTTTGGACACTGTTTGACACTGTTTGACACTTTTTGCACTGTTTTAGTGTAGATTTGTTTGTCAAATAAGAAAAGTGTAAATTTGTTTGAAACATCCGAAAAAGGAAAATGAGAACTTAAATAGGGTACGGAAGGAGTACTACGTACTAGGAATTTTTGAAGTACTAAACCAATGCAGTACTTGGGAATTTTTATCATGAGGTCTAACGGGTGAAGTATTTAGGATTTTCGTATTTCATAAATAGTCTATAATATTCAAGAAACAACTTTGATTAAAGAAGTAATTGTTCAGCAAAGGTAAATTTAATTATACCGTACAACCGGTTGTACCATGCTAATTAATTCCAAGTTGAAGGCTAATTATATCAACATTTGTTGATTTTTTTTTCTCTTCGTTGAAGACTAGTTCTAGACAGCTACTTTCTGGCAGTTTGCAATACGCCAATTAATAGTGCCGATCAAATGTGGGATGGTGCCCAATTTCAATACCAACTATGAAATATCAGATATAAAGGCGGAGGTCAAAGCAACTCCCAGCGGCGGACGCAGGAATTTCCGGTAGTAGGGGCGGCAGTACAAAAATATAATACAAATACATACACATTAAAAATTTCGGGGTAAATATACCTAGGTTTTTTTTTGGAGGGGCAACCGCCCCCCTTTGTCACCCCCTGTGTCCGCCGCTGGCAACTGCCTTAGGTATTGGCCCTATGGGCCTTGGCCTCCCCTTCCCTTGAGAATATGATTTGGGCCCGTCTATTTCGGTTATCACCTAGCCCATTTGTGTCTTCCTTGCTTTGCCCCTTTGTATGCGGCCCTTTATCCCGCTTGACCTATTTACCTTGTTGCACTTATTTTGACCCGTCTATTTATCTATACGGACGACCTCGTCTTCTTTGAGCCACCTCAGTCGTAACCCTAGTTCTAAAGACCTCTTCTAGAGATAGACAGAGAATATGGCTTCTCTCTAGCCTTTCCCCTTCTTTCGTCCCTCTCTTCACTTTTATAGTGTGCATGTGTACTCTGTGGGTTCTAGGGAGAGGTTTGAGAAGGTAGTTGGGTTGGGGTTTCGGTGTCTTTGTGGTGGCTCCCTTGTCCCGGTAGGTCTGTGTGATGGTTGTGAGTTGTTCTAGAACCCTTGGGTTCGAGTGGCTAGAGAATTAGCTTTACAGTGGTAACAGAGCTTGGTACTCATTGTCTCTTACCGGAAAACTCCAACAGCAACCCAATAATGTCGTATTTTTATTATGTATTGTTTCACTTTTAATTAATATTATCGTTTGTGGTTAGAGAAATTACACACTTTGGGTGTAATTAGTTTATTTTTCAAGATATATGTAATTTGTTTAGATTAGAATTATTCTGAGCTTAAAACAGGTCAAGATCATCTAAAGGATCAAGATTGGACCCCAAAAGATTAAAGAAAGTGCAAGGAGACAAGATAAAAAAGAAGATTGAAAAAATATTTCATATACCAGGTCGGGTATAGGCAATACCCGATCGGGTATTGAGTTGATTCAGGTGTCAAAACTAGAATCTGGAGAGACAAAAAACATGCAGGGTTTTGAAGATTTGGCTCATACCCGACAGGGTATGCCTACAAATACCTATAAATACACTTCTTGCCTTCACAATAAAATCACCAATTCCTATATACTTCTAAGCTCAGTCTAGATAAGTTCTTTCTTTATATTTTCATCATGTTTAGTCTCCAAATGAGGAGCTAAACTCTTTCATCTTGGTTTTGCTACTTTGAAGCTTAAGACCCTGTTTGGTTGGAGGGTTTCGGAAGGGATGGGAGGGAAGTAAAGGATTTGTGTGTGTTTGATTGAAGGAAATAGGGGGAAGGGGAGGAAAGTGGAAGGCTTCCAAAATCCTCCACTTCCTCCCATTCTAAACCCCCCAAATCGGGGTATTTCGGAGGAAACGTGTTGATAACCACAAACTATCCATCTCCTACATGAATGGACAAAACGTTATAATATAAAAAAGGTAAAAATAAAAATAAAAAATTTTGAAAAAAAAAATTAAAAAATTCAAAATAAAAAAAATAAAAATTATAAAATTAAAAAATTAAAAAAAAAATTAAAAATTAAAAATTAAAAAGTAAAAAATAAATAATTAAAAATTATAAAATTAAACAAGTAAAAAAATGTGACTCATGATCATAGGAGTAATATTCACAATAGTTAGAGATGTATCTATTTTTTTTAAGTAAGCTATCAAATAAAGGTAAATTGAGAAAATATTTTCATTAAACCTTTCCTCCTATTTCCTCCAACCAAACACAATTTTTTTTTTATCAAAACCTTTTCTTCCCCTTCCCTTCCCTTCCCTCCTTGACTCTCCCCTTCCCTCCCCTCCTTTGAACCAAACAAGGCCTAATGGATTGTAAGTTGCGAGTTATTTTCTTTAATCTTCTTCCTTGAATATTAATTCTTCACTTAATCTATCTCTATAATAATGTTGGGGAGTGTTGCTAAGATGACAATTAGTTAACATCTCGACATTAGTTATAATAGCATTTATTTTCTTTAATCTTCTTCTTTGAATATTAATTAATTCCTATTCATATTTCATATTAATATTTTGAGCATTACTTAAAGGATCAACTAGTTTTGTTTCATATATTAATTATTACTAGAATCGATCGACGAATACGCTTGTTAATCGTTCGGTCTTTTCACGGTAGTAAACTTGAATTATTAATGCATGCGTCTCATAGTTAATAATCTAAGGGGAATTAATTATATTGATTAAATCAATAAACCACTTGTGTTGAGGTTATCAATCTCAATTGTTTTCATCTTGTTGGTCCCGTTTAATATGGTAACCAGTCTAGAGGGGGGGGGGTGAATAGACTGATTGGTTTTTCAAATTTTCTCTAAGTCCAAAGTGACTTATCAGAGAAGGTCTGATTCTGATGACAGAGAAAGGCTGGTTCTGATATCAGAACCGGCCTTGGCAGCGGATTCTGATCTGTCCGGGTAGCCTCAGAAACACTAAGGCAAATGCCTTTCTGATAACTCTGAAAACAAGATCTGCTGAACACAGATTCCAGGTCTTAGAGTTAAACAGTTAATATCCTAAGTGCAGGAAAATAAATTGCAGTAAAGTAATCGACACCGGATATTTTTATAGTGGTTCAAGGAACAACGCGTTCCTCTAGTCCACTGTTCCACTAGCTCTGAAGTAGATCGGTTACAAAGCTAAATCCTAGTACTTAAGAAGCACTCCTCGTCTTCTTCAAGTCTAGATGCCACCCAGGATGCAATTCCACGTCCTGATGGCTGGTCCTTTCACTCAGCTTCCCGGAAGTATCACCACTTCACTACTGCAGTTACTTGGACGCCCTTCTTTTCAGAAGATCCTTTGAAAAACAGAGTTTTTCCTCCAACTTGCTTCGTCACAAATGATGTTTGATGAAGTTCTTGAAGAGTTGAAGAACAGGATGAACTTTGCTCGTTGTTGGGGATGAAAGATTTGGAGTTTGAATCTTCCCAACGTTGACTTTTCTTGTAGAGTGTTATGAAGGTTGAATCTCAAGAAGTATGTTCGGAAATGGATCAAGAGTTCTTGGTAAAAGTTGTTTTTCTGTTCTTCGGTGTGTAGCTTATATACTGATGTTGTCTGCCCGTTGGAGGAGGAGACAACTGCATTAAATGTGCGTACAGTTGACTTGACCGCCGTTTTGGAAGGTTTCTATTTTTATAATATATCTTCCCGGATTCTTTGGTCAATCATTTGCAATCAATCCTTCAGCGTATCAGGCTCATTTAATGTGCATTAAATGCTTTCCTTTCATGCATAGTCTTCTAGCCGTTGGATGTTTTTACCCGTTGGATTCATAGTTGTTGGATGTTGTTAGAGATCTTCTAAGTGTTAGACGGGCTCTGATCAAGCTCTTCTGATGTGTTGGATTCTGATGCCTTTCTGAGTTCTGATGACTTTCTGATGAGTTGAGTTCTGATGTCTTTCTGATCTCCGACTGAACTCTAACTCTGATTCTGATAGGTCCGCTGATGAGTCCCTCTGATTTGTAGTTCTCATCGGTTATCAGATGTCCAAGTTTATCAGCAACTCTCATGGTGCAACTCTGATGGACTTCTGGTAATAGAACTCTGATGGAGCAGTTCTCATAGAGCAAGTCTGGTCGAGCAGTTCTGATGCACTTCTGATCTGATCCAAAACTGAGCAACTCTGATCGTCGACTACACTAATACTCACAATTGAAAAATCTAATACAAAAAATCTAATTGGGGTACTTTACCTTTCTGATCCTATAGCATCATCAAAATCTAATTACATTTATTCCTTACACATCTTAAGTTTATTGCTACTATCGGGTTAATATACGGCGCGTGTTCTATATTGACTCGGTAGTAAGTTTTATTAATGAACGCGTCTCATTATTAATAACTACCCTTGATGAATTGGAGATACTCCTCGATTGAGTATTCGAAAGGAAGATAGTTAAAGATATAACCGGGATCGACGAACATTTCATTAAGTGGATAAAAGCTAAACCAAGCCTTCATATCTTATTAATTAAACGTAACTCATATAAGTCATTCATCTTAGTGTTAAATTAATTAAATCAAATCCAACTTTAAAACCCCCTTGTTACTAGTTAGATAAAAAAAAGAAGTATTCCTTTCCATGTGGATACGAACCTTACTACGCTATATTACGTATTAGTGTTGTATAATATTTATTATTTTGATGCACATCACGACAAAGTGCTCGTTAAATTTGGCACCGTTGTCGGGGAAAGGCAATCATTTTTCTTTTAATTTTAAGAAAAATAAATAAAAATAAATAAATAAATAAATAAAATTATAAAGAGTTCTTACTTTTCTATTTTCTGAGTTTACATAAGTATATGGATACCAACATATCATCCCTATAGAGTCAATTGTCCGTCTTGACTTCTCTAATAAAGGAGTTTATTTTATGTTCAAAATCTCAAGATGTCCAGACATGCAACATTTGCATGTCTCACGGGCATCTTACGGATTTTTTCCCAAAGCTCCAAGAAGAAATATACTTTCAACAAATTGATGATGTTGGTTTCCAAGGGAAAATATCCCAAAGGAGATATGATTTGGTCTCCAACACATATAATCCAGGAAGGAGAGATCATATGTACTCGAATTCTTATTCTAACATGTCCACCGAAGACATGGTCCGAGCTCTCACAATTAACGTGACAAGTATGCAGAGAGGTATGTCACAATGCCCACAAGAAACGGTGTCCAACGAACAAAACTTGGAGAATCAATTGAAACAAATGTCATTCATTGTGAAACACGTTGGCAAGGAGGAGGAAGAAGAGGAGCTTACGGAGAAAGCTCAACCGGAGGAGGAGGAACCTCAAAACTCAACTCCACCACCGGCCATTCCTGAGATCAAGTCACCATTTCCTGAGGCTCTAAGGGAAACACAAAGGGTGGAGAAGGACAAAAACATCTATGAAATCTTCAGCAATTGTGAGTATCATCATTTAGATTTCTCTTCATTCACAAATATGCAGGGAATAACGGTGGAGTTACGCAAACATTTCATACTCCCTCTTATACCACCCGGATCAAAACCCCTTCAATTGACCATGCTAAGTGAAAATCATGGATGACGAGCACTTTGTCGTAGTGTGCCTCAAATTAAATTCACTACTAAGGACTAATACCATAATATAGCGTAGTAGAGTTCGTATCCACAGGGAAAGGTGCTTTGTGCGTATGTGTAAGCGTAATTAATAAAAGTAAACGGAAGGGGGAATTGAAAATTTTGATAATTGAGAAAGAAAATAAAATACTAAAATGAGGGAAATAAAATATCAAAGGTAATCAACCTTGGTTTTGCTAATTTCCACTTAATGAAATGCTCGTTGATCATTCTTACTACTTTAATTATCCCTCTTATGAGGTACGTCATTGTGTGTGTATTTTTTTTTTTACCTTCACAACCTCCTCTTCACTTTTTTCATCTTTGATCTTCCAAATCACCATCCAACTCCACCCCAATCGTCACTCCAAACCTCATAACCATATCCTTCTTTCTTCAAATCTATCCAAATCCTCCACCAAACCCCACAAACAAACAAAAAAATCATAATCTTGTTCTCATCACTTTCCTCTTACTCCACATACTCATTAATCCATAACCTCTTGGAAGCACTCACCTATCTCCCAATCCACAACATTATATCTTCAAAAAACAAAAAAAAACAATGGCGATAACGAGTACTAGGGACAATGCTCGGTTTAGCAAAGGGGGAGAACACTCTTTATTATACCTACGGTATTTCTTTTACATTGTACTTTCATCATAAAAAATATACAAAAACAACAAAAAAATGTTAAAGAAAAGAAAAACAAATGCTAGTTAGGTTGAAAACCCAAATGGGAAATCTAAGCAATAAGAACAAAAAAAACAGAAAAAACAAAGAAAATGAGTGAGAGAGAGAGAAAAAAAAAGAGAAGCTAGGATGAAAACCTGAAAAGGCTCCTAGGCACAATGAGAGAAATAAGAGAAATTGTGTTTACAGGGATTTGGCGATACAATGAAGAAGAGGAACATGAGAAGCATAGAAGACAAGTAAACCCAAGATCATGAAGTGTGTAGTGCATAAATGGAATCATTTCACTTTGTAAAACACATTTTAAACATTACTTGGTTGTCTTTTGCTTGTTCGTGATTGTTTAAACTGTTGGTGAAACATTGACTTTACTCGAAGACGAGTATAGAAACTAAACACGTGGGAGTTGATAATGTCGTATTTTTATTATGTATTGTTTCACATTTAATTAATTTTATCATTTGTGGTTAGAGAAATTACACACTTTTGGTGTAATTAGATTATTTTTCAAGATAGATGTAATTTGTTTAGATTAGGATTATTCTAAGCTTAAAACAGGTCAAGATCATCCAAAGGATCAAGATTGGACCCCAAAAGATCAAGGAAAGTGTAAGGAGACAAGATAAAAAGAAGATTGAAAAAATATTTCATATACCCGATCGGGTATAGGCAATAGCCAATCGGGTATTGAGTTGATTCGGGTGTCAAAATCTGAATCTAGAGAGACAAAAAATGTGCAGGGTTTTGTAGATTTGGCTCATACCCGACAGGGTATGCCTACATGCCCGACAGGGTATGCCTAGAAAATGATTTTCTGGGAAATTTCCTAAGATACCCGATCGGGTATCCTATATACCCGATTAGGTATCAGACCCTGCAGCTCCCAAAAGTCTATAAATACACTCCTTTCCTTCACAATAAAATCATCAATTCCTATATACTTCTAAGCCTAGTCTAGATGAGTTCTTTCTTTATATTTTCATCATATTTAGTCTCCAAATGAGGAGCTAGACTCTTCCATCTTGGGTTTGCTACTTTGAAGATTAATGGATTGTAAGTTGTGAGTTATTTTCTTTAATCTTCTTCCTTGAATATTAATTCTTCCCTTTTTTTTGTAGTAAAGGAAATTTTATTAAGGAACAATTCAAAGGGAAGTACAAATAACAAAGATAAAAGAGAAAAGCAAAGGAAAAAAAACAGAAACAAGAATTGCAAGTGGAAAAACCCAACCCTAAGCTTGCATTAGGGTTGGCAGAAACAAGGATGCATTAGGGTTGGGTTTTTTCACTTGCAATTCTTGTTTCTGTTTTTTTCCTTTGCTTTTCTCTTTTATCTTTGTTATTTGTACTTCCCTTTGAATTGTTTGTTGGGTTAATGGCCCAAGCCAAGGCCCGGCACATTAACCCCTTTTATCAGACGTACGTCTAGTAAGAACACGAGGCTAGCCTGGCAGGCCCATATTCCTCCAGGAGGGACGAACGTCTGCAGTTGGGGGTTCAGGCTCAACGGCCCATCTCGACGAACGTTTAGGCAGGGACAAGAAGCAGGACCACGGGTCACCGGAAGGACGACGAACGTCGTCAGAGCAAGCCCGTAACCATCAGAGGCGTTCCAGTCCACATGGCGAGAATCCACAAAGGCCAGGGGACGAACGGCCAGTACTCCTTGGGGGCCACTTGGAGTAATCCAGCTCGCTTCCCGGGCGGACGAACGTCCCCACTAATTAGGCGGGAAACCTAGATTCTGGCGGGAAGTGCATTTAATGCTGAAGATTTAATGGTTGGGGCACCAGCGGTCCACAGGCTTCCACGTCAGTATGGCCACCTGCCCATTGGTGGGTATAAATAGAAGCATTTATTTCATTGTAAAGGGTTGGCAACTTTCTATTCTTAGCAATATAGCTATAGCATTCTTACTCACAGCACTATTACTGCCTTGTAAGACGAACGGCCAACGGAGCCTTAGCGAAAGTATTGTATTAGGGAGTTATTAAGAGATAATAATACCTAATCACTTACTTGCTACTTATTATTCTCCTTGATTCTTATTACTTGCTAGTTGGGCTAGTTTACTCACACATACTCCACTCGAAATCCTTGGGCTTACGTGTTGGACCCGAGGGTTGAAGGAATAAACCTCAACACTGGCGCCGTCTGTGGGAAACTGAACTAAAAGTTTCCAAACTCTCCCAAACAGCTACTAAATCTACCCACAGCAAGCGTGATGACAAGGAACAATCGACAACGTGACCTCTCCGAGCAGCTGTCCCGCGGGCGAAGCAACCGCGGGCAAACTACGGAACGCTCCGAAACGTTGGAAACTGCCGGGGGTGAAGGTGGCCTCACCAACCTCATCCCCCACGAGGCCAGACGCGACCCCCGACTCATGAGGGAGTTGGCGGAAACAATGCGCCGAATGGCGGACGAACAGGAGGCGGAAGAAGAGGTGTATTCAGCTAACACCATCTGGACGCCCATATCACCCATCCACCACATGCAGTCCCTGGATGAGACAGCAGAGTCTGCCGGGCGCCGGACGCCCATACACATGAGGTTGGGCCAAAATCCGTCCTCCCACGGTGCTGGGGGGCACACTAGCGCCAGCACCCCTCGTTATGGTTGGCAGGATGATCATCGGGGGCGCACGTCGGATGTTCCCTCAGGACAGCAGGGCACCGCCATTACCCCCGCCGCCAGTAACATTGGACGACGTTTCCAAAGGCGTGGTGCCCATATTACACGAAGGCAACCGACGCGGTTGCCCCACGAAGGAACGTTGCGCTCGAGGCCGCCCCTCCTGTGTCCCCCGGAAGGGCCGCACAGGAGGCCCGGCTAGAGGCAATGGAGCGGCGAATAGCCGAGATGGACAGACGGGCGGAGGCCACCCCAGCCACGCCTCGTTTCTCCCTCACCTCACCTTTCACTCCGAGGGTCATGAATGCAGAGATCCCGCGGGACTGCAGGCCCCCCCAAGGGATAGTGTACAATGGGACAGGAGATCCCAAGGCTCACTTGATCAGCTTCCAGGGGAACCTCTCCATGCTGGGAGCATCCGATGAGGCTATCTGCCGGCTCTTCTTCAGCACCCTGAGGGGACCGGCGCAGGAATGGTTCGGGCAGCTGAGGCCCGGATCTATTGACAACTACGAACAGCTGTCCCAGCAGTTCATGGCACAATTCGCTGCCAGCACCACCCCCAAGAAGAGCTTCACATCGCTCACCAGTGTGAAGCAGGGGAAGGACGAACCTCTGGCCAAATTCCTGGTCAGATGGAGAGACGAAGTACTCCAGGTGGATGACCTGGATGAGCGGCTGGGAGTGAACATGTTCACCAGCGCTCTAGCAACAGGGGACCTATACCGGGACCTTCGGAGGAACCCCAGCACCAGCTACACCGAGGTGCTGGCTCGAGCACAGAAGTATGCCTCCATTGAGGAGGAGATCAGACTGAGGGACGGCGCGCCTGCAGCCCCTTCCCGGAAGTTGGCGGATAGGCTCGGCCCCGGAACCGGGCCATCCCCCCCGAACAAAAAGAAGAAGACGGACGGCGGCATGATCCCTTGGAAGGCCCACCCTGAGGCGAGCACCGTGCGTCCAGGGGATTACCACGTTCCCCTGGCCTACCCCGTGGGCCATATTTTCGATGCCATCAAAGACAAGGGCATTATAAGGGAGCCCCAAGACAAGAAGGCGCTTATGGGTCTTGATGAGACCGCATATTGCGAATACCACCAGAGGGTCGGCCACCTCACCAACAACTGCAAACAGCTGAGAATGGCCATCGACGAGCTAGTCCGACAAGGCTACCTGGGCGAGTTCACCCAGCTACTGAAGAAAAATAGCCCGAGGCAGCCGAATCCGAGGTCGCGATCATGGCGCCGCGACGATCGGCGCGAGGCGGAACCGAAGGACGTAGACTACCGAAGTGCTGATAAACGTCCGAAGGGGTCCCTCGGCCCTAACGGCGGGAAGAAGAAGTTGGAGATCAAGGTGATCTTCGGGGGTGCTGAGACTGGGGACACACCTGCGGAGCGAAAGAAGTTTGAGAGGTCCCTCTATGTGGGCTCCATATCAGCTCCCCCCACTAAAAGGAACAAGGTGGAGGCCATCACCTTCGGACCGGCCGACCTACCAATGTCGCCGGCCCCGCACAGGGATGAGTTGGTGATCAGCATGGACATCAACAATGCGATCGTCCGACGCGTCCTAGTTGATACTGGGAGCAGCGTGAACGTCCTCTACTGGGAGGCGTTCGAAGGGATGAAGCTGAGGAAGGATCAGCTGGCCCCCCTGCGCACCCCTCTTTCCGGCTTCACAGGGGACTGCATCGATGCAAAAGGCACTATCGGCCTCCCCGTGGAGATCGGGGATGGACCTCACACCACCCGCATCCGGATGACGTTCGTCGTGGTCCGCCTGAAATGTGCCCACAACGCAATTTTAGGCCGGCCCGGCTTGGAAGATCTTGAGGCCATCTGCTCCGTGCGGCACTCATGCATCAAATTCCCCACCGAGACTGGAGTGGGAGTGGCCCGCACGGATCCGCACATGGCCAGGGCTTGCTACACCAAAGCTATGGAGAGATTCAGCGAGCGAGAAGCCCGGGTCAACAGCATCACTGAGAAGGCCAGACAGGCCGACTTCGACGCTCGTCTGGAACCAGCTGCCCTGCTCGAAGTGGTGGAGTTAGATGACCCTTCGGACAGGAAGGTGTCCATAGGCGCCGACCTGGAGCCTGAGATCAAGGAGGGGGTCATAGCTGTCCTCCGGAAATTCAAAATCCTATTCGCCAGAGGACCGGAGGACATGCCTGGCATAGACCCCAACCTCATATGTCACAGACTCGCCGTCCGGCCGGATCCCAAACCCGTCCAACAAAAGAAGAGATATATGGCGGCTGACCGGCGAGACTTCATCAAAAAGGAGGCTACTACGCTGCTCAGCATTAAGCACATCCGGCCGGTCATCCACGTGGAGTGGTTGGCCAATGTGGTATTAGCCCCAAAGGGCGACACATGGCGGATGTGTGTCGATTACTCGGACCTCAACAAGGCCTGTCCGATGGATCCATATCCAGTGCCGAGGATCGACCTGCTCGTGGACGAAACAGCAGGCTGCGAGCCGCTTAGCTTCATGGATGCATTCAGGGGGTATCATCAGGTGTTCATGCACCCGGACGATGCAGAGAAAACGGCGTTCGTCACGGCGGACGGCGTGTACTGTTACGTGGTCATGCCGTTCGGCCTGAGGAACGCCATGGCTACTTTCCAGAGGATGATCGGGATGTTGTTCAAGGACGTACTGGGCAAAACCATGGAAGCTTACGTGGATGACATCCTAATCAAGAGCAAGAAGAAGGATGACCACGTCCGGGATATGGAAAGGATCTTCACCATCATGGAGGGGGCCAGCATGAGGCTCAATCCGAAGAAATGTGCCTTTGCCGTCAAGGGTGGCAAGTTCCTTGGCTACATGATGAGCGAGCGAGGGATCGAGCCTAACCCGGAGAAGGTAAAGGCAATAGTTGACATGGAGGCCCCAAAAAATCTGAAGGACGTACAGCGGCTCACCGGACGACTGGCAACCCTGAGCCGATTCATGTCAAAACTAGCGGACAAGGCGATTCCCTTCTTTCAGATCATGAAGAAGGCGAATCCCTTTCGAGTGGACACCAGACTGGCAGGCTGCTTTCGAAGATTTCAAGGTATACCTCTCCTCTCCGCTCGTCCTCACCAAGGCGGACCCAGGGGAGCAACTATACATGTATCTGGCAGTGGCGGACTTGGCTGTGAGCGCCGTACTGCTAAAGGAGACGGAGGGCGTTCAGCGACCAATCTATTTTGTGAGCAAGGCGCTGAACGGCCCAGAAACCAGGTACACGCTGATGGAGAAGACGGTCCTCGCCTTGATAGCATCCATCAAACGCCTGGCACCGTACTTCCAGGCACACCCAGTGACAGTGTACACGACACAACCTCTCGCCACAATCCTCCGGAATCCCATGGCCAGCGGGAGGATAACTAAATGGTCCCTGATGATCGGCCAGTACAACGTAGAGTTCAGGCCAAGGCCGACGATCAAAGGACAAGCACTGGCAGATTTCATTGCCGAATGCACTGCGCGCACCGAGGATGACCCCCAAGGCGACAATGATTTCAACAACTGGTGGGAGATGTACACCGATGGGGCCTCGAGTGCGAAAGGTTGTGGCGGAGGAGCAGTGATCACGTCACCTGAGGGTTTCAAGGCCTATTACTCCATGAAGTTTGAGTTCAAAGTCACCAACAATGAGGCTGAGTACGAGGCGCTGATCGCAGGACTGAAATGTGCGAAGGCACTCGGCGCAGCTCGTCTGAAGGTGAGGATGGACAGTCAGCTGGTGGTAACCCAGATGAATGGGACGGCCGAAACCAGGGAAGAAAGGATGAAGGTTTACAAGGAGCTGGCGGAGGAACAAACCGCGCAGTTCGAACAGGTGATAATCGAACAGGTGTCACGGGTGGAGAACGCCGAGGCTGATATATTATCCAAGCTAGGCAATCCCCCAACCGATGACCCGGCGACGAGCATCCCCCGACACGTCAGGGGCTTTGTCAGACAAGAGATACTCCCTTCACCGGCGACGGACGTCATCCAAGTAGACGCCATCTCCATCGCCGGACCTAATTGGTCGAAGGAGATCGCAGACTACCTCAGGGATGGGACGCTCCCCGAGCCTGAGGACGATGGCAGCTCCGGAAGGGCAGCTTGGGTGAAAAGACGTGCCCCCAACTTCGAGCTCATTGATGGACAACTCTACAAGAAGACGTTCGGTGGGCCATACTTGAGATGCCTCCCGCCGAGCTTGGCAGCGGCCGTTATTGAAGAGATACATGAAGGCATCTGCTCCAGCCACCAGGGTCCCCGTACCTTGGCCCGAAAAGTCATCTTGCAGGGGTACTACTGGCCGAGCATCCAGCAAGATTGCTTCAATCACACTCGAAAATGTGCAGTGTGACAGCAATATGCTCCTGTCCCCGGACGGCCGGCAAGCTTCTACACTACGATGACGGTTGCATTACCCTTTGCCAGATGGGGCATAGACCTGTTGGGCCCTCTTCCGACGACGACCGGCGGAAGGAAGTTTGTCATTGTGGCAATTGACTACTTCACAAAGTGGGTAGAAGCCGAGCCGCTTGCCTCCATCACCGAATATCAATGTTAGAGGTTCCTCTGGCAGAATGTCATATGCCGCTTCGGGATTCCAGAGCAGGTCGTCACCGACAACAGCCGGCAGTTCGTCGGCAGAGGATTTGAGGCATACTTGGCAAAGTGGGGCATCAGGCACTCTAAAGCCTCGGTGGCCTACCCGCAGGCCAACGGCCAGGTGGAGAACATGAACCGGACCATCATGGATGGGATCAAAAAGAAATTAGAAGATTACGCATCCACCTGGACGGAGCAGCTCAACTACGTCCTCTGGACGTACAGGACAACCCCAAGGACGGCAACCGGCGAAACACCCTTTGCCCTGGGTTACGGATTCCAGGCCAAGGTGCCAACGGAGGTGCTAGTGCCCACACATCGCACAAAACATTTCCAGCCAGAGGATAACGAGGCCAACCTACGGGCGGAGCTCCATTTCATCGAGGAACGAAGGGACCTCGCAGCTCGTCGCATGGAGGAATATCACCGAGCCACCCAAAGATACTTCAACAAGGCGGTGAGGATCCGCGAAATTGAAGCTGGGGACCTCGTACTCAGAAAGAGAGAGAAGAGCAAGCCACTCGAAGGTGGCAAGATGGCCAAGAATTGGGAAGGGCCGTACAGGGTCATGAGAAGATATAACCAGGGGACGTTCCTCCTCCATACCTTGGAGGGGAACCACGCTGGAATCTGGAACGTCGAACACTTGAAGAAATTCTACCAATAGTTAGAGATAGATCGTTTTTGTAATATTTGGTCGAAGCACCATGTAACACTACCGATCGTCGCCTCTATATTAAAAGGATTACTTCCTGTATTTCGTTTCTTACAGAGATTAAAGCCGAAGTGCTATTGAAATGATTTCCTACTCAAAAAAAAAAGGAGAAGGGGAGATATGACTCCTATGAGAGAGGGAGTTTTGACGAGGTATGCCAGATCTTCCTTCACCGCGTATGACGAACGTCTCCTGACACGGAGACTAGTAGGAACGTGGGGGGTGGGGGGGGGGGGCTAGACGTACCAAAGGGAACCTCGGCAAAATAAACCAGTTCCTCCCATTACCCGTGGATCGACGTACACCTTCTGCCAGAGCAGAAGATTAGTAGGGCCACGGGCATGGGGCGACAAAGCAGGGAACCCACGATAGGGTAAACCAGTGACATCCTTGCGATCGGTGACTACTGAACGTCTTCTTCGAAGTAAGAAGGTTAGTAGGGTCTCGACAAGGACGAACGAAGAAACGGGAACCCTGACAGGGTATACCAGTTCCTCCCCCGATGAACGGATGACGAACGTTTTCTGCGACGCCAGAAGATTAGTAACTCACAACTGGGGACGAACGGAGATAGGGAATCCCGACGAGGATAAACCTGTTCTTCTCAAGAGCGGGGATGACGAACGTCTCCTGCGAAACCAGGAGGCCAGTAATCACGAAGCATGGGAAGAACGAAGAACGATAAAAGACTCCAAAAAAAAAAAGAAAAAAAAAAAGAGGGGCAAGATATGCTAGACGAACATGGAGCAAGAATGATTTTTATTCTTCGGTTCTTATGACCGGAAAGTTACAAATGTGCTAAGTACAATGTGAATAATGAAGAAATTGGTACAAGTACAAGATAATGAACGGGGAATCACTGCCGATCGACGTCCGGAGTTGGAGCCTTGGAAAGAGTCTGCTTGGCCTTTTCTCTAGCTTCGGCTTCCTCCTGCTCCCTACGCTCCCTCACCAGCTCAAGGGCCCCCGCATGAGCGTCCGCCATCAGAAAGTCAAAGCCAGCCGCCTCCGGATCGAAAGGAGCCCCGAAGTGACGCTCGAACGTCGGGAGATTTTCTGCTACTAGCCCAACCATACCCTTGCGGTAGGTATCATCGGCGAGATCATCAAGGAAACGCCGTCCAGTGGGGGTGGCCTGGAGCAACTTAACCCCATCCAGATAGGCATCCGGGCAGGTGGCCAGAAACTCACCAACGAGCCTCAGGAGGAACTTCATGGCCATGGTATGAATGGCGCCAGTATAAGCTTTGGATTTCTGGAACTGTATGGAACCAGACTCCTTGATCTTGGCAACATCGGCCTCATAGATGGGGACATGATTGTCCACGCCCGTACGGCGGAGTTCCACCTTGGCCTGCTCAACGGCCCACATCCGGCTGCGAAGGTCCACGAGCTCCGCCTCCTGTTTCTTAAGGAGCTCCTTCTGGGAAGCATTCTCCTGGACAAGCTTACCATAGGCGCCGGCTTTCTCTTGAAGAGTCCCAGCCCGGCCTTTGGCATTCCTCAGAAGGGCATCACATTCAGCCCGCACTCTGGCCATCTCCCTGCCCTGGTGCTCGAAGGCCATCCGAGCCCTGTGAAAATAGAGCCCGGCCTTATCCAGGGTGCTCTGGCCGCACTCCAAGAGATCTTCAGGGGCCTCCTGAGCAGCGAAGTCCTGGGGGACCTTGAGATTCAGGCCACACCATATAGAGGATGTTGTCTGGCCAAAGAGCATCATCGACTCCTTGCGGGGACCAACCCCGGAGAATTCAATCAAGCCAAGGGAGGACCCATTGGCTTCTGGGGGCGAAAGAGGACGAGCGTCGTCAGAACCCTTGGCAGTTTGGGCATCATCATCCCGAAGACGGCGGACGTCAGAATTCCGCGGAGGAGAAGCACGGGGCTTGATCCGGGAAGTGGGTTTCCGCTTGAGGGGACTCCCGGGCTCCCCATCAGAGTCGTCGGCCACTATGATGGCCTTGGAGGCAGTACCCTCGACGCGCGGCCTCTTGGAAGCACCGGCCCCAGAAGCATCATCAGCCCGTGACCTGGTTATCCGTGTTTCGACCTTGGGGACGAGCGGCTTCTCGGGTTTCTCATGGCCTTTGTGCTCACGGCCAGCGGCAGTCGAAGTATTGTGGATACGACCCATGGTGGCCGTAGATGGGAAAACTCCTGCACAAAAGGAACCAAGACGTTCAGAGCCATAACAACGAAGAGATGATAAAACAATACAAGTACAGACGGACGCACCTAACCCTGCCCGAGCTTTAAAAGGCTCGGCCACCAGCAACCGGAGGTTCTGGATGCCGAGTCCAGCTATGCGCTTGGCATACCCGAGCTCCTCGTCCGTCATGGGCGGCGGTATCGTCTTCACCGGATAGGCATTCCACCGGTCTGAGAATGGCATCGGGGAGCCTACCCCGGCCAGAAAGAAGCGTTCTTCCCAGCCGTCCGGATTCCCAGCATTGTTTGAAAACAGAACCATGGACGGACGGGCGATCAGTGTCAAGTACCCCGTACGTCCGAAGGGGGACAACTGACATTCATGTAATTTCCATATTTAAAGTTGTGTTTTTAATTAGTTTCGAGTGATTGTTACTTTGGAAATTACACACTTTTGGTGTAAATAGTTTAGTTTGTAAAATATTTGTAATATGTTTAGATTAGGTTTATTCTGAGCTCAAACAGGTCCAAGTACACTTTGGAGACCATTGGTGAACATCACAAATGCAAGGAAGGTGCAAGAATACAAGAAAAAAAGTGAAGATCTCGTTTTTGGTCTGTACCCGGTCGGGTATGACCTATACCCGGTCGGGTACCCTTCTGAAAAATCGAATCAAATCAAATCCGGGAACAAGGCATCATGCGGGAGGATTTTAACACGTTCGGGTGTCCATACCCGATCGGGTGACCGACAGACCCGATCGGGTATGACCCCTTTTCCAGCTTCGAAGAAGCCACCTTTATACCCGATCGAGTGAGCTGAAAGCCCGATCGGGTACACAACCCTGCAGGCCTAAAAAGCCTATAAATACACCCCATTTCCTCCACAATAAACGACAAATTCACATATACTTCTTAGCTCAGTTTATACAAGTTCTTTCTTTATATTTTTCATCATGTTTAGTCTCCAAATGAGGAGCTAAACTCTTCCATCTTGGTTTTGCTACTTTGAAGCTTAATGAATTGTAAGTTGTGAGTTATTGTCTTTAATTTTCTTCCTTGAATATTAATTAATTCCTATTCCTATTACATATTAATATTTTGAGCAATACTTAAAGGATCAACTAGTTTTGTTTCATATATTAATTAATACTAGAATCGGTCGATTAATACGCTTGTTATTAACTCGGCCCCTTCACGGTAGTAAACTTGGGTTGTTAATGCATGCATCTCATGGTTAATCAGCCAAGGGGAATTAATTATATTGATTAAACCAATAAACCGCTTGTGTTGAGGTTATCAATCTCAATCGTTTTCATCTTGATTTTATTGCTACTATCGAGTAAATATACGGCGCGTGTTCTATATTAACTCGGTAGTAAGTTTTATTAATGAACGCGTCTCGTTATTAATAACTACCCTCGATGAATTGGATATACTCCTCGATTGAGTATTCGAGAGGAAGATAGTTAAAGATATAACCGGGATCGACGAACATTTCATTAAGTGGATAAAAGCAAAGCCAAGTCTTCGTCTCATTAATTAAACTACATAACTCGTTCATCTTCGTGTTTAAATATAATTTAAAGTTCATCAACCAAATATAAATCCCCCCTTATTGTTACTTATCTATTTCTGTAAGAAGAAGAGTATTCCTTTCCCTGTGGATACGAACCTTACTTCACTATACTACGTATTAGTGTCGTATTGATATTTATTTTGAGTGCACCTCACGACAAGTGCACGTCAAATTTGGCGCCGTTGCCGGGGAATGGCAATTATTTTTCTTTTTATTTTATTTCAAGAAAAATTAAAAAAAAAATATATAAATAAATAAAATTTAAAGAGTTCTTCTTCTATTTCTGAGCTTTGTAAAGTATATGGTAAAATATCGTTCACTGAACGAAATCACCTACCAATCAAACCCCGAAATAGAGCAAGCTCTCGAACGGTTGAAAAATAAATTCTCAACTACCGACTCGAGAGATTCATCAAGCGGTAGCTCCTATTCTAGCGAACCTGAAGAGCCAACAACTATGGCTCTCGAAACAAGAACGTTGAGGGAGCTCACAGCTCCAAACTTGAATCAACAACCGCTATGTATTACCTTCCCTACACTCAACGAAGGTAATACATTTGAGCTCAAATCAGGGCTCATTCATCTTTTGCCATCCTTCCATGGCTTAAGATGAGAAGACCCAAATAAACATCTCTCGGAGTTCCATGTTGTTTGCACGAGCATGTGCCCTAATGGAGTCACCGAGGAACAGATTAAGTTGAGGGCCTTTCCATTCTCCCTCAAAGATACCGCAAAAGATTGGCTATTCTATCTTCCTTCGGGAAGTATAGATACATGGGCGGCTATGAAGAAAGCTTTCCTCGAAAGGTACTATCCAGCCTCTGTCTCCTCATCTCTAAAAAAGCAAATAAGCAATGTGGAGCAAAAAGATGATGAATCGTTCTATGAATATTGGGAATGATTCAAGAAACTTTGTGCAAGCTGTCCGTATCATGGCTATTCGGAGCA
The DNA here is from genome assembly GCA_945859915.1 of Cuscuta epithymum. Classification (NCBI taxonomy): domain Eukaryota; kingdom Viridiplantae; phylum Streptophyta; class Magnoliopsida; order Solanales; family Convolvulaceae; genus Cuscuta; species Cuscuta epithymum. The sequence goes on from CAMAPF010000020.1 coordinate 543,853, forward strand.
AGACCTCATCCTATACTTTTATGATGGTCTTTGCAATGATGATAGACGGATGATTAATGCCGCATGTGGAGGAGGAATCGTTAACAAGACTCCCTCTCAAGCTATGAATCTTATCTCGGAGTTGGCCGAGAATTGTAGATATCACAACGGACGGTCATCAACAAAAAGAGTTATGGCGGCCGAATCAACATCATCACTAGAAAGTCAAGTTGCCGGCTTGACTTCTTTGGTTAAGGATTTTCTTTTAAATTCCAAGACCCAAGAAGTCAAGGTCTGCGGCATCTGCACACAACAAGGTCACCCCACCGATGCATGCCCGACCCTTCAAGAAGAAAACCCCGAGCAAGTCAACGCTTTGGGCTTCCCAAACCAAAAGAGGTATGATTCTTACGGCAACACTTATCACCCTGGATTTAGAGATCACCCCAATCTTCGTTATGGGAATCCGCAAGGAAACCCACAACAAAATAACCCTCCACCAAATCAATTTCCTCCAAATAAACAACCATACTCTAAACCCCAAGGCCAAGGCTCAACTATGTCCACCGAAGACATGATCCGAGCACTCACCTCAAATGTCTCAACCATGCAACAAAACATGGTTCAATTCCAACATGAGACAAAATCAAGTATCCAAAACCTTGAGAATCAAATGAGCCAAATCTCAAGTGCGGTGAGTAGGCTTGAAGCCAAGGATTCAACAAAGCTTCCATCTCAAACGGAGCCGAATCCTAGGCAACAAGCCCATGCGGTGACGTTGAGAAGTGGTAAAGAGTTGGTGATGGCCAAGGAAAAAGCCAAAAGCCACATTGGCGAGGAACAAGAAGAGGAGCTTGTGGAGAAAGCTCAACTGGAGGAAGAGGAAGCTCACATCCCAACTCCACCCCCGGTTATTCATGAAGTGGAAGCACCATTTCACGAAGCTCTAAGGGAAACGAAAAGGGTGGAGAAAGACAAGGACATCTATGAGACATTCTCCAAATGTGAGGTAAATATTCCTCTTCTCAACTTAATAAAAGGTGTTCCTAGATTTGCAAAATTTTTCAAGGAGTTATGCACGATAAAAAGGAAACATAGACTCAATGGGAAACAGAAAGTCCAAGTTAGTGAACGTGTTTCCGCGGTTTTTCAAAAGAAACTTCCAAAAAAATACAATGACCCGGGCATGTTCACTATACCTTGTAAGTTGGGAGGTACTACGTTTTCAAAGGCCATGTTAGATTTGGGGGCATCAATTAATGTCATCCCCTACTCTTTGTATAAATCACTTGAACTTGGCCCTCTAAATGAAACCGGAGTAGTTATTCAACTTGCGGATAGATCAAATGCCTACCCTAAAGGTATTGTCGAAGACGTACTAGTTATGGTAGACAATTTGATCTTTCCCGCCGACTTTTATGTTTTGGAAATGGAAAATGATAAGAATGCGGTTCCTATCCTTTTAGGAAGGCCATTTTTAAAAACCGCTAGAGCTAAAATTGATGTTTTTAGCGGATCTTTAACTATGGAATTCGATGGAGATAAAGTTGAATTCAATATTTACGACTCCATGAAATACCCAAATGAAAATCATTCTCTATTTGCCATTGATATTATAGATCCCCTTGTGCAAAATACTTTTGAAATGAATGGGGAGGATGAACTACTAAGTGTAATTGAGAATGACCTCGGGGAAAATTCTTTAGAACTTGCTTTGACCCCCAATATACAAGCCATGATGGTGGAGTTGGATAACCATTTCCAACTTCCACTTATGCCACTGGGGTCAAGAGCATTCCCACTAACCATCCCCGAGGAAAAGCCTTTGCCTTCTATTTTGCAGGCTCCCGAAGTTGAGATGAAACCACTCCCAACACATTTGAAATATGTGTACTTGGGAGAAAAAGAAACATTACCGGTCATAATCTCAAACAAACTGACCGGAGAGCAAGAAGAAAAGCTGATTGCGGTGCTTAAAGAGCACAAACTTGCAATCGGATGGACTATAGCCGACATTAAAGGCATTAGTCCATCTACTTGCATGCACCGCATCTTGATGGAGGATGAAGCCAAACCCGTGCGCCAACCACAACGGAGATTGAACCCACCTATGATGGAGGTGGTAAAAAAAGATGTCATCAAGCTTCTCCAAATGGGGATAATCTTCCCCATATCCGATAGCAAATGGGTTAGTCCAACCCAAGTTGTTCCCAAGAAGACCGGAGTCACGGTGGTGGAGAACAAGCATGGAGAACTTATGCCCACCCGAATCCAAAATGGATGGAGGGTATGTATAGATTACCGTCGCCTCAACGCGGTAACTAGAAAGGATTTCTTCCCTTTACCCTTCATTGACCAAATGCTCGAGAGACTTGCGGGGCATAAGTTCTATTGCTTCCTTGATGGCTACTCCGGGTATTTTCAAGTACCCATAGCCCCTGAAGATAAAAAAAAGACCACTTTCTCTTGTCCTTTTGGCACCTTTGCATATCGACGCATGCCATTTGGACTTTACAATGCACCGGCCACCTTCCAAAGATGTATGATGAGCATATTCTCTGAATATGTTGAGCTTTTTATGGAGGTCTTTATGGATGACTTCACAATCCATGGAGACTCATTTGATTCATGCTTATATCATCTATCTCTTGTACTCAAAAGTTGTTTAGAATCAAACCTTGTTTTGAATTCTGAAAAATGCCACTTCATGGTGGAAGAAGGAATTGTCCTAGGCCACGTGATCTCATCCAAAGGGATAGAGGTTGACAAGGCCAAAGTTGAAGTCATCCAAGCACTCCCTTATCCTACCACCGTTAGGGAGATACGGTCATTCCTTGGACATGCAGGTTTCTACCGAAGATTCATCAAAGATTTCTCAAAGATTGCATCTCCTTTATGCACTCTTTTGCAAAAGGAGGTGGAATTCATCTTCTCCGAGGAATGCAAGAAGGCCTTCAAAACGTTGAAGGAAAAGCTAGTAACCGCACCTATCATCCAGGCTCCCGATTGGTCTCTTCCATTTGAGATCATGTGTGATGCTAGCGACTATGCGGTCGGAGCCGTTTTGGGCCAAAAGGTGGGAAGAGCTTCTCATGTGATTTACTATGCATCCACCACTCTCAATGATGCCCAACGCAACTACGCCACCACCGAAAAAGAAATGTTGGCCGTCGTCTACGCACTTGAAAAATTCAGGTCATACTTACCTGGAACCAAAGTGATCATTTACACCGATCATGCGGCTCTTAGGTTCTTAATGACAAAGAAGGAGGCCAAACCAAGGTTGATTCGGTGGATACTACTTTTGAGCGAATTTGATGTTGAGATCAAGGATAAGAAGGGCATGGAGAACTTGGTGGCCGATCACTTGAGCCGTTTAGTCCTTGATGAAGGAAATGATCATATCAAAGATGATATCCGAGGGGAATTTCCCGATGAGACTCTTTTTTCTCTTAAGGAAATTCGCCCTTGGAGACCATTGGTGAACATCACAAATGCAAGGAAGGTGCAAGAATACAAGAAAAAAAGTGAAGATCTTGTTTTTGGTCTGTACCCGGTCGGGTATGACCTATACCCGGTCGGGTACCCTTCTGAAAAATCGAATCAAATCAAATCCGGGAACAAGGCATCATGCGGGAGGATTTTAACACGTTCGGGTGTCCATACCCGATCGGGTATGACCCCTTTTCCAGCTTCGAAGAAGCCACCTTTATACCCGATCGAGTGAGCTGAAAGCCCGATCGGGTACACAACCCTGCAGGCCTAAAAAGCCTATAAATACACCCCATTTCCTCCACAATAAACGACAAATTCACATATACTTCTTAGCTCAGTTTATACAAGTTCTTTCTTTATATTTTTCATCATGTTTAGTCTCCAAATGAGGAGCTAAACTCTTCCATCTTGGTTTTGCTACTTTGAAGCTTAATGAATTGTAAGTTGTGAGTTATTGTCTTTAATTTTCTTCCTTGAATATTAATTAATTCCTATTCCTATTACATATTAATATTTTGAGCAATACTTAAAGGATCAACTAGTTTTGTTTCATATATTAATTAATACTAGAATCGGTCGATTAATACGCTTGTTATTAACTCGGCCCCTTCACGGTAGTAAACTTGGGTTGTTAATGCATGCATCTCATGGTTAATCAGCCAAGGGGAATTAATTATATTGATTAAACCAATAAACCGCTTGTGTTGAGGTTATCAATCTCAATCGTTTTCATCTTGATTTTATTGCTACTATCGAGTAAATATACGGCGCGTGTTCTATATTAACTCGGTAGTAAGTTTTATTAATGAACGCGTCTCGTTATTAATAACTACCCTCGATGAATTGGATATACTCCTCGATTGAGTATTCGAGAGGAAGATAGTTAAAGATATAACCGGGATCGACGAACATTTCATTAAGTGGATAAAAGCAAAGCCAAGTCTTCGTCTCATTAATTAAACTACATAACTCGTTCATCTTCGTGTTTAAATATAATTTAAAGTTCATCAACCAAATATAAATCCCCCCTTATTGTTACTTATCTATTTCTGTAAGAAGAAGAGTATTCCTTTCCCTGTGGATACGAACCTTACTTCACTATACTACGTATTAGTGTCGTATTGATATTTATTTTGAGTGCACCTCACGACAAGTGCACGTCAACAGCCGGAAGAAGTGGTGTAGCAAGTCCACAGTGGGGGTCACACCGACGCTATGGCACCTAATGATGAAGCCGGCAATAATCCTATAAGCGGCAGGGACGAACTGCGCAGGTACTATCTCAAGGGCCCTGAAAAGCTCCAAGTGGAAGCTGTGTAAGGGGAAGTTCAGCCCGGCTATCACCGAATCCAAATGGACCACCACATAGCCGGGCAGGTGGCGCATGGGGTTGCGCAGGCGCCGATCGTCGTAGGTCCTTGGAGGATAAAACCATTGGCTGATCAGACGCTTATCAGCATTCGTCAGGCGTTGGTTTTGACGCCGGACGCACGAGAAGCTAAGGCTATAGCGGGGAGGCCGAGGCGGCATTCCCCGCTCATAGTATTCTAAGTCATCACCAGAAGAACAACCATCGTCGAAACGGGTTTCAGAAGACATGGCAACGAACGGTACCTTAGAAGTTCGAAGTCGACACGGTTTGAAGGAAATCTAGAGAGAGAAAGCAATTGTGCAGCGTAAGGAGAAGTGTGAATGAATCACATGGTTTTCTGGGTACTTATAGGCAGCACCGTGGAATCCCGCCAACCGAAGTGGAACACGTGGCACCCAGCTACCGGTACCTACCACGATATTTAAGGCGCCTCGATTGCGTCGCCGCATAACCACAACGAAGAAATCCGGATTGATGCCACGAACGTCCCGCCAGGGGGGTTTACCAGCTCCGAGGGATCCAGAGATGCCCGGAGATCACGACCATCGGCTGTGCCTAATATCGGCGGCTAATGGGGGACATACGCGGCAACGGGCTACGTTCGTCTTTCCATACTCATACCACGGGAACTTTAGCACCTCGCGAACGTCTCCCTACGAAGCTTGGGTAGGGCGTGCGCAGCACGGATATTTGTGATTACGCATATGATAGATGAACGTCTCTATTAAATGCCGGTTCTGGGGAGTACGTTCATATCTCCATACTTGAGAAGTTTACTACTGACCAAGGAGGCAACCACCGACGAACGTCGTCTCGCGACATTGAGAATATCTACAGACAGCGGTTGGTGGTATGCTCGCACTTGTAAGATGAACGTTGCTATCAGGATGCTGTGGCCGGGCGGCAGGCCAGCATCGGCGCCGGGCGTCGTCACCCGAAGTCGAACTCTCGCGTTGCGTCCGCGCACTCGCGTACATACGGAGGCATGGCAAGGGGACGCCGTTGCCCCAAACAAAACGAGGGACGGGTATGAACGTCCCCGCAGACTTTAACTTTACGTCAAAAGTATGAACGTCACCGAAGGAGATCCCATACAACAGACGATGAAGGAAAGGAAAGTAATGAAGTAAAAAATCACGAACGTGGAGACAACTATGGGCAAAAGTATGTATATTCTTCAGCTCTAACGGCTGGGCATTACAAGCTCAAAATGGAAAAAAGTATAAATTACATTACACCATAAAAGGGGACTCAGGCCGGCTGTCTCCCGGGATCTGCTCCTCCTCTTCAGCTTCGGGCTCGGGGGTCGGGGGTCGGGGGTTCCGGAATCTCCCCTCTGGCCTTGGTCTCCTCTCGACGCTGGTCCCTCCCCAGCTTCCCTAGAGCTTGAAGCAGCAGATCGTCATCTGTATGCGCAGCCAGCTCGAAATCGGCCCCTTGCAACCTCGAGAAGATGGGGAGGGTGGCCTTAACCCCTTCATTATAGCCAGCGGCGAAGGTGCTATCGCCGACCTCGTACAGGAACTTGTGGGACAGAGGAGAGCCCTCAAGGATCCGGACGCCGCGGGCCAGACGCTGGCGAGGCGGTATCTTCTCCAGAGCCGCAGAAAACAAGTCGGCGAAGACCCCAGCGCAATAATCTTTGGCGGAATCCATGAACTCCCCAGTGTTCCTATAGCCGGAGGTGTCGACCAGCCACTCCGGGTTTGCATCCTTCTCAACGGGGAACACCGGAACAAGCTTGAAGCCAGCTTTCTCAAGGCTGACCAGCTGGCTGCGGGATTCAGCCTGCAGAGCTGCAATCTCCCTTCCCTTGGCCGCGGCCTCCGCCTCGGCTCAACGAGCGGCCTCCCGAGCTGTAGCAACGGCGGCATCTGCTTTGGCCTTGAACTCTCTCAGGTCGGTTTCCCTGGCAGCTTCAGCCTGAAGGACCAGAAGTCCGGACTGCACAAAGAGGGGAGTTAGAACACATGGTCAAGGGACGAACAGAGAATGGGAGATGTAACTAGATCTGGGATGGAGGAAGTACCTGAAGAGCAGCTGCCAGAGCAGCGCTGGTCGCCTCAGAAGACGAACGGGGAGGCAGCTCAAGACCAGCTTTGAGGGCCATCTCCCTCCAAAGTTCCTCCGCCGGGTGGCTTAAAGGCAGGGCACCGACGTCTTCAAGCAGAGGGCCAGCAGAGGCTGCCTCGCGGCCCCTCTTTTGCTTTTTCTCGGGGGCCTTCTCTACCCCCTTCTGAGGAGCCGCCTTCGTGGGGACGACCGGCGGCGGGAGGGCAGCCTCGAGAGCAGGGGCCCCGGACCCTTGGGCCAGCATAGTGGCGATCAAGTGCTGCTCACCCTCAGCAGTTCGCCGGGCAGCGTCAGAGGCCGAGGAGTTGGAGTCCGAGGCAGGGGCGTTCTTGGCTTTCGCCAACGCGGCCTTAGCAGCAGCCGCCTTGGCTTTCCTTGTCTTCAAGCACTCGGTGTGATTCATTTGGGCTTTGTCTGGCGGAGAACCTGCAGGAAACAAGAAAGGGTTAAGAGACGGACGGAGAATGGGACAAGACACTCACCTCGAAGGACAGGACCGCCCGGTGCCCCGAGACGAGCGTCGAAGGGTGGAAAAAGTCCAGGGACACGAGCGGTACCTATGCCTGCCCCGGAGAGTGCCTCGAAGGTCAGGTAGCCAGCTATGGGGCAGACGCCGCCCTGCAACAACTTCTCCACGTCCCCACTCAGGTCGTCGGTCAGCTCCGGTGACTCAATCTTGGGGGGATAGCCGTTCCACCGAACCGGGAGAGGAGGGCCGTCGTATCGAAGGAAGAAGAAGCGATTTTTCCAGTCATGGATCGACGAAGGGTAGTTCTTGAACAGCCTCCTTCCTGGACGTGCGGCCACACTCAGATAACCATCAGAGTTCTGGGGAGTGATGCGGTAGAAGTAGTGAAAAAGCTCCAGGGTGGCAGTGGCTCCCGCGAGTTTGCAGCGCACCAGAAAGGCAGATATAAACCTATAAGAATTTGGCATAAATTGCGCCGGGGCCACCTGGAAGCAGTGGAAGAACTCCACATAGAATGAATGAAGTGGAAACCGCAGCTCGGCTTCAACGGAGTCCAAGTGGAGCATGATCATCCCCGGACGTCTCCTCATCACATGCTCAGCGCCTCTCACGCTCCAGACGAACGGCGGGGGGAAGAAAGTACGAATTTTGTTGAGAGCCACGCGGGAGAGGACTTGGTCGTGGTCAAGGGCGCTCCTGATCGGACAGATGTGGCGCTCCATGTCCATGGGGATGCCCAGATCGTGTACCTCCATGTCAGAACCGGATTCGGCCTCTTCCCCAGAATCATAGTCAGCAGGGCGCTCATTCAGGGGGACGGCGTCAATGATGTTGTAAGGAATAAATGTAATTAGATTTTGATGATGCTATAGGATTAGAAAGTTAGGTTACCCCCCCTAACTAGATTTTATGTATTAGATTTTTTTTCAATTGTAAGTATTAGTGTAGTCGACGATCAGAGTTGCTCTATTTTGGATCAGATCAGAAGTGCATCAGAACTGCTCGACCAGACTTGCTCTATGAGAACTGCTCCATCAGAGTTCTCTTAGCAGAAGTCCATCAAAGTTGCACCATGAGAGTTGCTGAGAAACTTGGACATCTGATAACCGATGAGAACTACAAATCAAAGGTACTCATCAGCGGACATATCAGAGTCAGAGTTAGAACTCTATCCAAGATCAGAAAGCCATCAGAACTCAACTCATCAGAAGAGCCTGATCAGAGCCCGACTAACACTTAGAAGATTTCAAGCAACATCCAACAGCTATGAATCCAACGGGAAAAACATCCAACGGCTAGAAGACTGTGCATGAAAGGAAAGCATTTAATGCACATTAAATAAGCCTGATACGCTGAAGGATTGATTGCAAATGATTGACCAAGGAATCCGGGAAGATATATTATAAAAATAGAAACCTTCCAAAACGGCGGTCAAGTCAACTGTACGCGCATTTAATGCAGTTGTCTCCTCCTCCAACGGGCAGACAACCCCAGTATATAAGCTACTCACCGAAGAACAGGGATACAACCTTGCTACAACTTTTGCTCAACAAAAAAGTTTCAAGCTTTCTTGAGATTCAAACTCCACAACACAAAAACAAGAAAAAGCTTACGTTGGGAAGATTCAATCTCACAATCTCTTATCCCCAACAAGAGCAAAGTTCATCCTGCTCTTCAACACTTCAAGAACTTCAACTACATATCTCTTGTAACGAAGCAAGTTGGAGAAAACTCTGTTTTCAGAACATCTTCTGAAAAGAAGGGCGTCCAAGTAACTGCAGTAGTGAAGTGGTGATACTTCCGGGAAGCTGAGTGAAAGGACCAGCCATCAGGACGTGGAATTGCATCCTGGGTGGCATCTAGGCTTGAAGAAGACGAGGAGTGCTTCTTAAGTGCTAGGAATTAGCTTTGTAACTGATCTACTTCAAAGCTAGTGGAACAGTGGACTAGAGGAACGAGTTGTTCCTTGAACCACTATAAAATATCCGGTGTCATTTACTTTACTGCAATTTACATTTCTGCACTTAGGATATTAACTGATTAACTCTAAGACTTGGAATCTGTGTTCAGCAGATCTTGTTTTAAGAGTTATCAGAAAGGCATTTGCCTTAGTGTTTCTGAGGCTACCCGGACAGATCAGAATCCGCTGCCAAGGCCAGTTCTAATATCAGAACCAGCCTATCTCTGTCATCAGAATCAGACCTTCTCTGATAAGTCACTTTTGACTTAGAGAAAATTTGAAAAACCAACCAGTCTATTCACCCCCCCCCCCCCTCTAGACTGGTTACCATATTAAACGGGACCAACAAGTGGTATCAGAGCCTCCTTGTTCTTGTAATCTTTTAGGTTACTCTCTGAACAAAGATCCACTTGTTCTTAGCCTCTATTTAGTTGTTATTATGGATAACTCTCTTGCAAAGCATCTAATGTTCACAGATCAGAAATATGATGATTGGAAGATCAGAATTAAGGCACATCTGTGTGCTCTTCATGATGAAATGTGGGAAGTCTTGGAGAATGGACCCTTTATCCAGTTCATGAAGATCAATCCTGCTCACTCCATTGATAACTCTCAGCCCCAGATGATTGAGAAAGCCCGGTCAGAATGGAGCAAGGAAGAAAAGAGGCAGTACAATCTAGATAATATAGCCAAGGACATCCTTTACAAGGCTATTGATGAAAGATACTTCAACAGAATCAAGAAGTGCAAAACTGCCAAAGAAATCTGGGACAAGCTTGATGAGATTGGAGCAGGAGATGAACAAGAAAGAGATAACAAGTTGACCATTGCTATGAAGAAGTTTGATGACTTCAAACTTCTGCCAGAAGAATGCATTGCTAAGATGCATGAGAGACTGCTGATTCTCATTAGTGAGATTTCTGAGCTTGGAAAGGAGCTCACTATCAAAGAAGTCAACATGAAGATCCTGAGGGGACTGCCTTCAGCTTGGAAGATGAAGGTGATTGCTGTCCAAGAAAGCAAGAACATCAAGACCTATGCCACTGAGAAACTCATTTCTGATCTCAAAGCTTATGAGTTTGAGATGCATGAAGAGAAGGAGGAAGCTCCTGATGAAAGGACCACCACTGCTCTCACGGCCAGCACCTCAAAGGTAAGTGACTTTGACCCTTCTACTCTTTTATCTGATGAGTATATGGCTGCTTTTGCCAGGAAGTTTAAGAAGTTTATGAAGAAAGATGGAAGGAGTCCATCTTCCATCAGAAGACCTCATCAGAAGACCAAACCTTCTGAAAGCAATGGAGAGTACCTCTGCTACAACTGCAGACAGCCTGGGCACTTCAAAGCAAACTGCCCTTATCCAAGAGTGTCCAAGAAACAAGGACATGAAGAAGAAAAGAAACCAGATGATCAACACAGAAGAAGAAGAGCATTCGTCTCAGAGCAAGCTGAGAGAGATCCACTCTCTGAATCTGAGTCCAGCTCAGACTCCGACTCTGATGAAGCATTCTGCTGCTTAGATGCAGAAACTGAAGACCTTTGCCTCATGGCACAATCTGATGATGAGGTATGCTCTACTTCTGACTCTGTTTCTTCTTCGGTAGGCACAGCCTTAAATGATGATCCAATGTCATCATTTTGGGAAGAGTTCCAAACTATCCAAGCCACTTATTCTTCTGTTAAAGATGAGAACAGTAGGCTGAAAGTTGATATCTCTGATCTAAGGAAAGAGACTGAGTGCAAACTTAATCTCTTAACTGAGGAAAGAGATAGACTAAAGGCTGAAAATGTGTCTCTTCTTAAAAGAATAAGAGATATTGAAGAACTTGAGAGTAGATATAATAGTCTTCTGAAGATGCAATCTTCCATGAAGAATATTGGTGACTCTCATAACTTCACCTCTGGTCTTGGATATGTTGAACCAGAGTCTGGTGAGCCTTCTGTAAGGCCTAGCACCAAAATTGCTAAGGCTAAAAAGGTCATAGTGCCACAGACTCTGAGCCCCATTTGCCATGCTAGTACTTCTGGTACTAAAGTTGTTCATGAGAAGGTCACACCAGAGAAACAAACTCTAAAGGCCAAACCAAAACACAGTTTGAGAACTAATGAACCTGGCAGAAACTCAAACAAAAGGAAGAGTTTTCAGAAAAATAATAATCAAAGGCCTAATCCAATCAGACAATCTCATGACAATGGTATCAGAAACTGCTATCAGAAAGGCAGATATCAAGAGAAGATTAACTATAGGCAGAAGAGGTTGTCTGGTAAACCTCAGAAGCCTAAAGTTAAGCGCTCCTCTGATCTTGATAGCATATGGGACTTCTTTCCAACAAAGAAGGCTCTGCAGAAGTATGCAAACAGAAAGCATGATCCTCACAAGCATCTGCCCAAAGTGAATCATACATCTGTTTACTACAACTACCAGGTGGACAATGGGTACCATCCACCAAGGTTTCAGTTGATGAGACCAAAATGGTACCAACTACCAAGACTGCATTACCCCCCAGGACCCAACATTACTTGGGTACCTAAATCTTCCTTTTAATCTTGCAGGAACTGTGTGCTGGAGCCACCTCAGAACAAGAATGGTATATTGACAGTGGATGCTCCAGGCACATGACAGGTGACAAGAGTTGCCTATCAGAGTTCCAGAAAATCAATGGACCCAGAGTCACTTTCGGTGGAAATGACAAGGAAGGGCAAACAAAAGGAAGAGGGAAGCTGATCAAGAACCAGATAATCATTGAAGATGTCTCATATGTCAAAGGTCTGAAGTTCAACCTCCTTAGTGCTAGCCAGTTCTGTGACAAAGGCTACACAGTTGAATTCACCAAGACCTTATGCTATGTCAAGCATGAGACAACCAAAGAAGTAGTTCTTACAGCCAAAAGAAGGAAGAACATCTATGTTGTTGACTGGCAAACAGCAAAAGATGGAACCTGTCTGATAGCAAATGACAATTCAAAGCTAAGCTGGGACTGGCACAAGAAGCTTAGCCACCTGAATTTCAAAACCATCAACAAACTGGCAAGGAAACACATTGTAGATGGTCTGCCTGACATTGTCTACAAGAAGGAAATTCTCTGCAGTGCTTGTCAGAAAGGCAAACAAGTGAAGACCTCATTCAAACCCATAGCTGGAGATCTTTCTACTTGTCCTCTAAATCTGATCCACATGGATTTGTTTGGACCAGTTGAAACTCCCAGTGTTGGTGGAAAAAGATATACTCTTGTTATGGTTGATGACTACTCAAGATTCACATGGACTGTGTTCCTAACCAAGAAAAATGAAACTCTTCAGAAGTTGCCATCTCTGTTAAAGCAACTTCAAACTGAGAAGAATATGAAGGTCAGAACAATCAGATCTGACAGAGGAACTGAATTTGTCAACAAAGTGATCAAGGACTTCTGTGATCAGAATGACACCTTTCATCAACTTTCTGCTGCCAGAACACCCCAACAAAATGGTGTTGCAGAAAGAAGGAACAGAACACTGAAGGAAGCTGCAAGAACTATGATTGCAGAATCAGGTTTGCCCATCAGATACTGGGCTGAAGCAATCAACACTGCATGCTACACTCAAAACAGAAGCATGATCCACAAGAATCATCAGAAAACCCCCTACGAGCTGTGGAAAGGAAGAAAGCCAAACATCAGCTACTTCCATGTGTTTGGATGTAAGTGCTATATCCTAAACAATGGAAAGGAGAATCTGAAGGTATTTCAAGAAAAAGCTGATGAAGGTGTATTCTTAGGCTACTCAAGTTCAAGCAAAGCCTATAGAATACTCAACAGAAGATCTCTACAAGTTGAAGAATCCATCCATGTCAAATTTGATGATGGTACCTCTGCAGAAGAATTATCAGAAACCCTGCAGAAGATTAACCTTGAAGACAAAAGTTCAGAACCATCAGAAGAGGCCACCAACAATCCTATATTCTCAACTCCTCCTACCAATCCAGTTCTGATAGACAAAGATGAAGATGAAGATGATGTATCAGAAGATGAACCATCAGAGTTGCCTAGACAGCAACTGACAGAACCTGATCTAACTTGGTTAAGAGATCATCCTCCTAATCAAGTGATAGGTCAAGTCACCAATGGTGTTAGAACCAGATCTGCATCTAGAAGAGAAGCCATGTTCACCTGCTGCATATCCCAGATGGAACCAATGTGTGTGGAAGAAGCTCTAGAAGATTCAGATTGGATCAATGCAATGCAAGAAGAGCTGACACAGTTTGAAAGGAATGAAGTTTGGAAACTTGTTCCCAGACCAAAGCATCAGAATGTCATTGGAACCAAATGGGTATTCAAGAACAAAGCAGATGAAGAAGGCAACATTGTAAGGAATAAAGCAAGGCTTGTAGCAAAGGGTTACTGTCAAGAAGAAGGCATAGATTTTGATGAGACCTTTGCACCTGTTGCCAGACTGGAAGCAATCAGGATATTCCTAGCCTATGCTGCTTACAACGACATCAAAGTATACCAGATGGATGTCAAGAGTGCATTTCTGAATGGAGAACTTGAAGAGGAAGTTTATGTTGAACAACCTCCAGGTTTTGTCATTCCTACTCAATCTTCTTGTGTCTACAAGCTCAGAAAGGCCCTCTATGGTCTTAAGCAAGCTCCCAGAGCTTGGTATGACACATTGTCCTTATTCTTAGTGAACCATGGGTTTACTAAAGGAAAGGTGGACAAGACTCTTTTTCAAATTTCTGTTGCTAATCATATTCTGTTAGTGCAAATCTATGTTGATGATATTATATTTGGAAGCACTAATCCAGAATTATGCAAGAAATTCTCTCAAGTTATGCAGAAGAAGTTTGAAATGAGCATGATGGGAGAACTCAGTTACTTTCTTGGTTTACAAGTCAAACAAGTTCCAGAAGGCATCTTTATCAACCAAGGAAAGTACACCAGAGACTTAATCAAGAAGTTTGGAATTGATGGAAAATCTTCAGTAAAAATTCCTATGAATGCATCTCAAGGAATTGGACCAGATGATGAAGGAAAGGATGTTGATGCAACAACTTATAGAGGAATCATTGGATCTCTCCTCTATCTGACTGCAAGCAGACCAGACATAGCTTTTGCAGTAGGAATCTGTGCTAGATACCAATCAAAGCCAAAGGAGAGCCATCTAGTTGCTGCTAAGAAGATTATCAGATATATCAAAGGAAATCCAAACGCAGGACTATGGTATCCCAAGGGAGGTAATTTTGAACTAATTGGCTATTCTGATTCAGATTTTGCAGGTTGTAGATTGGACAGGAAGAGCACTTCTGGTCACTGTCAATTGCTAGGAGGGAGACTTGTCTCCTGGTTTAGCAAGAAGCAGAATTCAATCTCAACTAGCACTGCTGAAGCTGAGTATATTGCTGCTGGAAGCTGCTGTGCTCAATTACTCTGGATGAAGCAACAACTCAAGGATTATGGAGTGCAAGCAAAGGAGATCACGCTGTTGTGTGATAACACAAGTGCCATTGCCATCACTCAGAATCCTGTGCTGCATTCAAGGACAAAGCATATTGAGATCAGACATCACTTCATCAGAGATCATGTGGAGAAGAAGCACATCTCAATTGAGCATGTTCCAACTGAAGATCAACTTGCAGATATTCTAACCAAACCTCTCTCAGAGGCAAGATTTAACAAGCTAAGGGAAGAATTGGGAATGATGGATGATCTTCCCAGAGATACATGAATCAGAGTTGCAGAAGTATCAGATGTGGATTCCTCAGAATATCCCATTTCTGATACCTAAGCCCTTATCCATCAGAAGCTTGAATCAGAATTGAGAAGGATCAGACTTGCAAAAGTCAGAGTTGCAGAAAGGATCAGACTTGGTGTTCATCAGAGGTCCTTATATCAGAATATCTCTTCTCTGATACAAGGGCTAATACTTATCAGAGTGGCTGTGGACTTAGAAAATTTTCTAAATTTCGGACGAGGCTATTCAATAAACCGGATGTTACTATTTTACCCCCGGTAGTTATTACCATATTAAACGGGACCAACAAGTGGTATCAGAGATAACCATCAGAGTTCTGGGGAGTGATGCGGTAGAAGTAGTGAAAAAGCTCCAGGGTGGCAGTGGCTCCCGCGAGTTTGCAGCGCACCAGAAAGGCAGATATAAACCTATAAGAATTTGGCATAAATTGCGCCGGGGCCACCTGGAAGCAGTGGAAGAACTCCACATAGAATGAATGAAGTGGAAACCGCAGCTCGGCTTCAACGGAGTCCAAGTGGAGCATGATCATCCCCGGACGTCTCCTCATCACATGCTCAGCGCCTCTCACGCTCCAGACGAACGGCGGGGGGAAGAAAGTACGAATTTTGTTGAGAGCCACGCGGGAGAGGACTTGGTCGTGGTCAAGGGCGCTCCTGATCGGACAGATGTGGCGCTCCATGTCCATGGGGATGCCCAGATCGTGTACCTCCATGTCAGAACCGGATTCGGCCTCTTCCCCAGAATCATAGTCAGCAGGGCGCTCATTCAGGGGGACGGCGTCAATGATGTCTACTGTCCCGTCAACATCCCCATCTCCGGAGGCGCTCCCACTACCTTGGGAGGCGTCATCGGGCTCACCATCAACCCAGATGGTTCCCACCGTCGTAGCCGAACCAGAAGTCCCAGAAACACTAGCCTTCCCGGGGGAGCGCGCATTCACATTGTCAGAAGAGGAGCTCGCGGAGGAACCCGACGAACCGGAATCAGAACTTGACGAGATCTCCATCGAGGTCATTTTGGCGAGAAGACAAGACAGATAAAAGAAGCAGAGGAGGAAAATTACCTTACAAAGGGACTAGCCGAACTCGAAGAACAGCGGAAATTCTAGAGCAAGAGAGCAGAAATTGGGAACCCTAATCCAGAGGGAAAACCCGGCATTTATAAGAGAAACATCGATGGGGGAACCAACGAGGGGTTGACACGTAGCAAGGAGTGTATTCTGGCTCACGCGCTGTGCGTGGGACGGAAGCGTAATGATGACTTTTCCTCGGAAAATGCACCGTCGCTACAGCAGCCGTCACCTCGTTTCCTGAACCGTCGACAGCTGTTAAGCACCACGACCACGAGTGTATGCTTCCACCGGATGCAATAAACACAAGTATCAAGACACGAACGTCTACTTCGAGGGGCTTCGTACTTCCTTATGTCCTGCGCATGCTCAGAACATCAGAAGTGGGGGACTTGTGTTGGGTTAATGGCCCAAGCCAAGGCCCGGCCCATTAACCCCTTTTATCAGACGTACGTCTAGTAAGAACACGAGGCTAGCCTGGCAGGCCCATATTCCTCCAGGAGGGACGAACGTCTGCAGTTGGGGGTTCAGGCTCAACGGCCCATCTCGACGAACGTTTAGGCAGGGACAAGAAGCAGGACCACGGGTCACCGGAAGGACGACGAACGTCGTCAGAGCAAGCCCGTAACCATCAGAGGCGTTCCAGTCCACATGGCGAGAATCCACAAAGGCCAGGGGACGAACGGCCAGTACCCCTTGGGGGCCACTTGGAGTAATCCAGCTCGCTTCCCGGGCGGACGAACGTCCCCACTAATTAGGCGGGAAACCTAGATTCTGGCGGGAAGTGCATTTAATGCTGAAGATTTGGTGGTTGGGGCACCAGCGGTCCACAGGCTTCCACGTCAGTATGGCCATCTGCCCATTGGTGGGTATAAATAGAAGCATTTATTTCATTGTAAAGGGTTGGCAACTTTCTATTCTTAGCAATATAGCTATAGCATTCTTACTCACAGCACTATTACTGCCTTGTAAGACGAACGGCCGACGGAGCCTTAGCAAAAGTATTGTATTAGGGAGTTATTAAGAGATAATAATACCTAATCACTTACTTGCTACTTATTATTCTCCTTGATTCTTATTACTTGCTAGTTGGGCTAGTTTACTCACACATACTCCACTCGAAATCCTTGGGCTTACGTGTTGGACCCGGGGGTTGAAGGAATAAACCTCAACATTGTTCTTTAATGAAATTTCCTTTACTGCAAAAAAAAAGGGAAGAATTAATATTCAAGGAAGAAGATTAAAGAAAATAACTCACAACTTACAATCCATTAATCTTCAAAGTAGCAAACCCAAGATGGAAGAGTCTAGCTCCTCATTTGGAGACTAAACATGATGAAAATATAAAGAAAGAACTTATCTAGACTGAGCTTAGAAGTATATAGGAATTGGTGATTTTATTGTGAAGGAAAGGAGTGTATTTATGGGTTTTTGGGAGCTGCAGGTTCTGATACACGATCGGGTATATAGGATACCCAATCGGGTATCTTAGGAAATTTCCCAGAAAATCACTTTTCTGGACATAGCTGGTCGGGCATGTAGGCATACCATGTCGGGTATTGATAAGTCCGTATTTTGACACGCATTTGATGTGTGTTGAGATCGGCTTTTGATGATTTTCCTATCTTTAAGGTGTTACAAGTCTCAATTTTAGCTCAAGTTATGTTTACCGGGCGTTGGTTCGAGTTTTGTGTTGTTTGTAGTCAAAATCAGGGAATTTGAGCCCGACACCGGCACTTGAGGAACAATCGGGATGATTTGAGAAGCATTTGATAATGATTTGATAGCTTTGGAGGTCACCGGAAGATTCACGATGAATATTTGAAGGAAAAAGAGCTCTAGGATTGGCTTCGGGATCAAAAGAAGATGAATGAAGCTTGAAAACGACGATCAGAATGACCTTCTGTCAATCGTTCAAGCTTATCTCTTTGTAGGAACAACCAATGGACACGATTCAAGTTGCATAGGAAATCCAACTTCAAGGGCTAAAAATCATATGAAGACACCTTTCCAAGAATCTGAGAGGAAAAAGGTGAAAACAGACGATGAAGTCAGATGATCTCTGCTGCGATTTCAGAAAGATTTCTTCCACCGTTTTGATCATATCTCTTGATTGGATGATTCAAATCACATTTGGCAAATTGGGGTAGATATAGGACTTCATTATCTACAACTTTTATGAAGGAAGTTTTGTCAAATTCGGAAGTTAAATAGGCACGATCGTGCCCTCACAGTCAGACACGATCATGCCTGAAGAGAAAAGCACCGCGAAGTTACTGCCTGCCAGGCACGATCGTGCCTGGAGGGAGGCACGATCGTGCCTGCCCAAAATGCGTGTTTTTGCTCCGGAGGCACGATCGAAGGCACGATCGTGCCTGTCATCGTGTCTGGCTCTGAAAATCCTAATTCAGCTCAAATTTCACCCGATTTTTCTATTTAAACAGCCTGTAAGTTCATCAATTTTAGAGGGCTTTTCAGCCTTGTTCATCAATCTTTTGGGATTCTTTGTAAGTTCCACCTTTTTAATTAATGACAATTAATTCTTTTTATTCCAATTTCATTGATTCTTCAATTATGAATTGTGAGTAGTTTTAATTAGGGATTTGGGATTGATGAAGGGCTTGATCATGATGTATGGCTAGATTCTTTTCGGTTTAATTGCATGAATGCCGTTTAATTTGTGTTTGAATAATTTAATTGATATCTTTTTTAACCTAGAATCGCGACTAGAATTACAATTGCATGTAGAATAAATTAAGAGAGATCTAATTTGTTCTAGGACACATTCACACACTTAATCGTTCGCTATGAGATTAGTAGCGATTAAGGGGCCGTAAGCTCGCTCGTCTTGGCAATAATTTAGGATCCTGTCGCATGAGAGATCAGCCTGGTCCCCTAAATTATTGTACTCTACGCCGCGAGAGCGGTAAGAACTTAGTAATGATTAGTTAGGCTCAATTAAATTAATTTCATGTAATTAGGCCTGATCTGCCAGAAATCTGGTTACCCCGGAATCGATCTCTGTTCCCTTCGTCATTAATTAGAAAGAACCCCCTAGCTAGTTTAATTGTTCGCATTAGTTTTATTTTCCAAACCAACGAATTCTCGCACGACGCTTTTTTTTTTCTTTTTAATCGCTGAATTTAATTAATTCTTGATTCCCTTTTGTCCGTCCCTGTGGAGACGATACTCGTACTTACACCACTATATTACGATCTATTTCAGCGAGAAAACACACATCAGTTTTTGGCGCCGTTGCTGGGGACGGTGTCGGTTTTAGGGGTTAATTAATTTCAGCGAGATTTTTTTTTAGTTAGTTTTCTTTAAGTTTTTCCGTAGGATTTTTCTGTGCTAACCTTTCAGGTAATTTCTAAGAGGCATGAGATGAACCTATTCAGCCAAATTCCTGGAGGAATTCCTTACCCTCAAACCTCCACGGAATATTCACCATATACGCCATACCCTCCTTACACTCCTCCTCCTCCTCAATATTACACATCTCATCAAAATTATTCTCCTACACCACAAAATTCCCCATCTTCCTATTCTTACCCTCTTCCAAATACGCAATACTCTCAATCTCATTCCCCTAATCAGTATCCTTATCCACAATATCCTCGGACAAAACCAGGCTCCATTATGGAATTCCTCATTCGAACTTAAAGTCCCGAGGAATTGGTTGATTGCTTTCCTAAAAATAGCATTTGTAACTTCTGTGGAGGTGGTCACCATTCATGTCTTTGCCCCATTCCTCCATACGACCATCCTTACTGAGCAACTGCATACCCCACTTCTTCCTCCCTACAATTTACGTACACAAATGTTTCAGTCACTCCTACATACTTCCCGAGTAATGAGCCTCATAATCAACAAGAGGATCTGGAGGAGGCAGATTTAAAGAGACTTTCTAGCTTGGAAGAATCACTCAAACAATTAGCACAAAATCAACTGAGAGCAGATTCAAGGATGCAAATGATTGAGACAAGGATGCAGAACATGGAGAATCAATTGGGGCAAATTGCAAAGGCTTTATCTGAGGAGTCCGAGAGATCCCATCCTAGCGACACAAAAGCCCAACCTGAGGAGACCAGTAGGGATGATCATGTGAGTGAGTCGGACTGTGAAGGTGGAAATATGATGGATGATACCTTCCTAGATGCTTTTGAAGACCCTGATGAGAACAGTGTTAACGAGAGTTGGGATGCCTTCATGGGGAGTGATACAGAGTCTGGAGGAGAGGTTGTGAATGTTCATGATATTTGTGAGGAAGAAGAAGACTTTTCTATGGTGCAGTTTGATTACGGTGTTGCTCCTACTCCTTGCTTTGAGACATCTTTTGAGCTTCCGGTGATACCTAGAGTAATCAAAGTTTTCACTCATGTTTTCTGTCCACCTAAAGAGGATGAGAGTTTCATACTTCACTTCTGTGCTGATGAGGGTTATGAAGACCATGTGCTGCCTTCGTGGGCTGACGAATTTAAAGATTAGCGCCACCTAATGACATTTGTTGAGAGGAAGCTGGAGACGTTGACTATAAGTGCACCACTACAGTCTTTGCTATTGGAGAGCCTATGGGGTAGTTGTGTCGGGCAAACGACGTTAAAAATAGCGCTTCTCGGGAGGCAACCCGAGCTTTTTTTTTCTGCTTTTGTTTTTGCTTTTGGTTTGTTTGTTGTTTGGTTATTTTGCTTTGTGTTTTTGTTACAGCTCAGGGGTCTTGTTATAGGGATGATGTGCCGAGGATTACATTGACTCAGTTTAGTTTTGCACCGACCAGCGCCATAGGGAAGTTTCTTTGACTATATTATTCGCTGTGTAATGTTGACTTGACTTAATTTTGAGCACGCGTGACCCTTTCCCTTTACCTCCTAGTGCATAGTGCATTTTTTGTCATCGAGGACGATGCCAAAGTTTAAGTGTGGGGGAGTGAATTGGGCATTCGGGCAGTAGTTGTTACATGTGATTAATTAGAGTTAGCATGCGCAGGTGTTAGTTGTATATTCATAGATAATTCATGTCAAAATTTTTGAAAGTTTTTCTTTAAACTGTGTCTTTGTGAGAACATCTTTGAAGTGTTTAGGCTTAAATTGCTTGCACTATAATCTAGTTGTTGAAAGGATGAAGGCATTAGTCAACCATTGAATTAGTCCATTCATCATCCACCACCTGAAAAGTCCTTTAGGAAAAGCCATTTTGAGCCCGATCGTTCTTTGTTTATCCAATTAATTGAGCTCCATAGTTAAATGGCTTGTTTCCTTACCCGTGAATACTTCTGACAAAGTCTTGATGTTTAGGGAACTAAGGGATTAATTTGCTAAGTTTAGGGAATTTGTGTAGGAGCCATTTATGGCACTGTTCCTATGCCCCAAATGGGGTAAGAGCAGTCACTATTTAGGAATTTGATACTTTCGAGGATTGCATTGTAGGCATGGATTAACTTTTAAATAAATGAACTTTAATTGCTATTTTTCCTTGGTGAGGCCGAGATTAGAATGGGGTAATGTCTAGTGAAAATCCAAAAGGTGAAAATTAATATAGCTAGACCTCTTACCTTGCGAAAAAGAGAATGGGAGCCCTGGTCAAAAAGCGTAAGATGAGACTTGGGTATCTTTCGAAAGAAACGGCGTTCTCGTGCCAACATGACAAGGAAAACTAAACATAATTAATGAACTTGGAGGCTATTGTAAAAATTTAGCTTTAGTCCTCCGCGTACTTCAAGTATACGTCAAAGCACAAATGTGCCGAGATGGTTTAGCTTAGTTGTACACCATGTCTACTCTTTGCATAGGTTTAAATGATTTTTCCTAAATTGTGGCCTACTAAGTTCTTTGATCATAAGAATAGCCCCGAAATACCTAAATGCATCAAGTCTTTGTTAGGATGTTCCAAACTCTCAAGAAAGGAACTGTTTATCCTTACCATTCACCCTTCACCACCATTTTCACAAGTCCTTCTGATCAGTAGCTAGTTTATTTGTGTGTGCTGTCACTACTTTGAGGATGTTGTGAATAATTTTGTCAAATATTTTAGCTAGAGTACAAAGATGTAGTTTAGGGAAGAATTTTCTTGGTTTAGGCTGCCTATTCTTTGAATATCCCTTTAACTACGTGTGCATGCTAATTGTTTTGATTCCGTGTGGTGATTATCGTAAGTCCCGTTGTTCAGTTTGCTTGAGGACAAGCAAAGACTTAAGTTAAGTGTGGGGGAATTTGATAGGTCCGTATTTTGACACGCATTTGATGTGTGTTGAGATCGGCTTTTGTTGATTTTCCTATCTTTAAGGTGTTACAAGTCTCAATTTTAGCTCAAGTTATGTTTACCGGGCGTTGGTTCGAGTTTTGTGTTGTTTGTAGTCAAAATCAGGGAATTTAAGCCCGACACCGGCACTTGAGGAACAATCGGGATGATTTGAGAAGCATTTGAGAATGATTTGATAGCTTTAGAGGTCACCGGAAGATTCACGATGAAGATTTGAAGGAAAAAGAGCTCTAGGATTGGCTTCGGGATCAAAAGAAGATGAATGAAGCTTGAAAACGACGATCAGAATGACCTTCTGTCAATCGTTCAAGCTTATCTCTTTGTAGGAACAACCAATGGACACGATTCAAGTTTCATAGGAAATATAACTTCAAGGGCTACAAATCATATGAATACACCTTTCCGAGAATCTGAGAGGAAGAAGGTGAAAACAGACGATGAAGTCAGATGATCTCTGCTGCGATTTCAGAAAGACACCTTCCACCGTTTTGATCATATGTCTTGATTGGATGATTCAAATCACATTCGGCAAATTGGGGTGGATAGAGGACTTCATTATCTACAACGTTCATGAAGGAAGTTTTGTCAAATTCGGAAGTTAAGTAGGCACGATCGTGCCCTCACAGTCAGACACGATCATGCCTGAAGAGAAAAGCACCGCGAAGTTACTGCCTGCCAGGCACGATCGTGCCTGGAGGGAGGCACGATCGTGCCTGCCCAAAATGCGCGTTTTTGCTCCGGAGGCACGATCGAAGGCACGATCGTGCCTGTCATCGTGTCTGGCTCCGAAAATCCTAATTCAGCTCAAATTTCACCCGATTTTTCTATTTAAACAGCCTGTAAACCCCCGTTTTCAAGGGGGGAGCTTAGAGAGAGTGCCTAGCACGAATTTTAGAAGGCTTTTCAGCCTTGTTCATCAATCTTTTGGGATTCTTTGTAAGTTCCACCTTTTTAATTAATGACAATTAATTCTTTTTATACCAATTCCATTGATTCTTCAATTATGAATTGTGAGTAGTTTTAATTAGGGATTTGGGATTGATGAAGGGCTTGATCATGATGTATGGCTAGATTCTTTTCGGTTTAATTGCATGAATGCCGTTTAATTTGTGTTTGAATAATTTAATTGATATCTTTTGTAACCTAGAATCGCGACTAGAATTACAATTGCATGTAGAATAAATTAAGAGAGATCTAATTTGTTCTAGGACACATTCACACACACTTAATCGTTCGCTAAGAGATTAGTAGCGATTAAGGGGCCGTAAGCTCGCTCGTCTTGGCAATAATTTAGGATCCTGTCGCATGAGAGATCAGCCTGGTCCCCTAAATTATTGTACTCTACGCCGCGAGAGCGGTAAGAACTTAGTAATGATTAGCTAGGCTCAATTAAATTAATTTCATGTAATTAGGCCTGATCTGCCAGAAATCTGGTTACCCCGGAATCGATCCCTGTTCCCTTCATCATTAATTAGAAAGAACCCCCTAGTTTAATTGTTCGCATTAGTTTTATTTTCCAAACCAACCAATTCTCGCACGACGCTTTTTTTATTTTCTTTTTAATCGCTGAATTTAATTAATTCTTGATTCCCTTTTGTCCGTCCCTGTGGAGACGATACTCGTACTTACACCACTATATTACGATCTATTTTAAGTGCGAGAAAACACACATCAGGTATGTAGGCATACCATGTCGGGTGTGAGCCAAATCTACAAAATCCTGCACATTTTTTTGTCTCTCCAGATTCAGATTTTGACAACCGAATCAACTCAATACCCGATTGGGTATTGCCTATACCCGACCGGGTATATGAAATATTTTTTTAATCTTCTTTTTATCTTGTCACCTTGCACTTCCCTTGATCTTTTGGGGTCCAATCTTGATCCTTTGGATGATCTTTACCCGTTTTAAGCTCAGAATAATCCTAATCTAAACAAATTACATCTGTCTTGAAAAATAAACTAATTACACCAAAAGTGTGTAATTTCTCTAACCACAAATCATAAAAGTAATTAAAAGTGAAACAATACATAATAAAAATACGACATTATCAACTCCCTCGTGTTTAGTTTCTATACTCGTCTTCAAGTAAAGTCAATGTTTCACCAACAGTTTAAACAATCACGAACAGGCAAAAGACAACCAAGTAATGTTTAAAATGTGTTTTACAAAGTGAAATGATTCCACTTATGCACTACACACTTCATGATCTTGGGTTTACTTGTCTTCTATGCTTCTCATGTTCCTCTTCTTTATTGCATCGTCAAATCCCTGTAAACACATTTTCTCTTATTTCTCTCATTTTGCCTAGGAGCCTTTTCAGGTTTTCATCCTAGCTTCTCTTTTTTTTTCACTGACTCATTCTCTTTTTTTTTCTGTTTTTTTTTTGTCTTATTGCTTAGATTTCCCATTTGGGTTTTCAACCTAACTAGCATTTGTTTTTCTTTTCTTTAACATTTTTTTTGTTGTTTTTGTATTTTTTTATGATGAAAGTACAATGTAAAAGAAATACCGTAGGTATAATAAAGAGTGTTCTCCCCCTTTGCTAAACTTAGCACTATCCCTAGTGCTCGTTATCACCATCATTGTTTTTTGGTTTTTTGAAGATATAAAGTTGTGGATTGGGAGATGAGTGAGTGCTTCCAAGAGTTTATGGATTAGAGAGTATGTGGAGTAAGAGGAAAGTGATGAGAACAAGATTATGATTTTTTTGTCTGTGGGGTTTGGTGGAGGATTGGATAGATTTGAAGAAAGAAGGATATGCTTATGAGGTTTGGAGTGATTGGGGTGGAGTTAGATGGTGGTTTGGAAGATCAAAGATGAAAAAAGTGAAGAGGAGTTTGTGAAGGGAAAAAAATACACACACAATGACGTACCTCGCTTGGATTGCCTCTCATAAAGCGCTTTATTTAAAATTGTGGCACAACACCATCTTCTCTACTTCAATCTTTAAAATTTGGATCGTGATGATCCATCTCTTTCACATTTTCACCCGGGTGACTCATATAGAAAGACTCAATTTGTCAATCCTTTATTTTGACAATCTTTCCGGGATCAAATATCCGGATTCCTATCGCTTCATATTGTGAGAGTGAGGGTCCATCGATGTGTACTATTTAGTAGTGCATAGACACCACATTTTAGCATGGTTTTACATTATGTTTACTTAGCTTTTTTACAATTACGGTGTAATCTTTATCTTCTAAAATTAAAGTAGAATTAGAGGATATTAAGATATTTTGACATGTAAGCAAAAACATGATAAAAAGAAGAGGAAGGGGCTTCGGATCATAAGGAAGAAGCATTGGAGACAAGAGGAAGCTTCATGGAGAACAAAGAAATGTGAAAAATCAGATATGATTTGACCCGAAGATCATAAGAGATCAAATAAAGCAAGTGAACATGGGAAAATCAGATTATGTCTTAGATCCAACCACCACACTTCTCCTATAAAAAACACCCCTTTCCTTACTATTTTAGATACCAATTAATCCGCTCTTTCATATACACATTATTCTTGTATTTTAGGTAGTCTTTTGAGCTTGGTTTTGCTATATTGAAGCTTGTGATTTGTAAGTTGTGAGTTATTTCTTTAATCTTCCTCTCTTAAATATTAATTACTTCCCTTATTCTATCTCTATATTATTGTTGGGAAGTGTTGCTAAGATGACAATTAGTTAACATCTTGACATTAATTATTACTAGAATTGGTCAATGAATACGCTTGTTATTCACTTGGTCCTTTCATAAGTAGTAAACTTAGTGGAATAAGAGGGATACGCACGATCGTACATGGCAGTGGCTTCCTTCCTTTTTCGCCTCGGACGCACGATAGTGCGTTCACCTACGCACGGCGTGCGTCAAACTTCCGAATTTGACAAAACTTCCTTCATGAACGTTGTAGATAATAAAGTCCTCTATCCACCCCAACTTTCCGAATGTAATTTGAATCATCCAATCAAAATATATGATCAAAATGGTGGAAGGTCGCATTCTGAAATCGCAACAGAGATTGTCTGTTTTCACCTTCTTCTTCTCAGATTCTTGAAATGGTGTCTTCATATGATTTGTATCCCTTGAAGTTGGCTTTCATTTGAAACTTGAATCGTGTCCTTTTGATTCTTCTACAAAGAGATATGCTTGAATGATTGACGGAAGGTCATCCTGATCGTCGTATTCAAGCTTCAATCAACTATTTTTGATCCCGTAGCCAATCCTAGAGCTCTTTTGCCATCAAATCTTCATCGTAAACCTCCGGGTGACCTCCAAAGCTCTCAAATCAATCTCAAATGCTTCTCAAATCATCCCGATTGTTCCTCAAGCGCCAGTGTCGGGCTCAAATTCTTTGATTTTGACTCCAAATGCAACAAAACTCGAACCAACGCCTGGTAAACATAACTTGAGCTAAAATTGAGACTTGTAACACCTTAAAGCTAGGAAAACTATCAAAAGCCGATGTCAACACACATCAAATGCGTGTCTAAATACGGACTTATCAGAACTGCGTGGTCCTCTAGTTTGCTGCCTGAATTTTCTAGGGTTTCCTCTTGAGTTTGTTTGTGTGACTCCTATCTAGGTTTCTATTTAGGTGCCAAGATTGCTATACTTGACTCTGCCAAAGAGTTGTGGGAAAAACTTGATGGTCTATATAATGATACTTCCTTGCCTGGTAAACTATTTTTACTATTAAAATTTTTCAGATTCAGGCTTAACCTCACTAAGGATATAGATGAAAATTTGGATATTTTTAACAAATCTATTCAAAATATAAAAAAGCTGCTGACAAGCACATTGATGACTATGCCCCAATTATTTTGCTCAATGCCATTTCTGATTCATACAGTGATATCAAATTTGACATCAAGTATATATGGTAGAGATGATGTCACCTTGGATATTGTGGTTAATTGCTTAAAATGTAAAGAACTTGATTTGAAACAAAAAAGGGGTCATGACAATCAGTCTAGGGATTCTGGTGAGGCCTTGCATGTGAGGAGTAGGTCTAAAAATCGCAAGAAGGAAAAGCAAGATAGGAATACTCAAAAGTCTGGTAAGAAAAGAAGTCTAAGAATAGGGTCTGTTATAATCGTGGGAAACCTGGCCAATTCATTATGGATTGCTCTAGTCCCAAGAAGTCTGATCAAGCCAATTCTGTTGTCTCTCAGGATGTGCATGATGATGTGTTTATGGTGTATGACTTTGAAAACTGTGTGTTAAGTGGCTTAACTGAGAATGAAAGATTTATTGGTTCTTGCTGCACTTATCATATGACTCTTTTAAATCCTTTTTTCTTCCTATGATCTCTATGATACTGGCTATGTGTCTTTAGTTGATAGTAAGAAATGCAAAGTGCATGAGGTGGGAGATATAAGTTTAAAGTTGAGAAAAGAGGCAAATAAGTCCTCCAACTATTTGCAATTTTGCAATCAGGCCCCTGAACTTGAAGAATTGCAGACACACCCCTCAACTCATTGAAAATGATGCAATCGGATCCTTTTTTACCTGTTGGTGGGGCGTAAGAAGATGAAATATTACCGGCACCGGCAGGTAAAAAGGATCGGATTGCATCATTTTCAATGAGTTGAGGGGTGTATCTGCAATTCTTTAAGTTCAGGGGCCTGATTGCAGAATTGCAAATAGTTCGAGGGCTTATTTGCCCCTTTTTTCTTTAAAGTTTGATAATGGGATTGTGTACTCTGTGAAAAATGTTGGACATGTTCCTGATCTGTGCCATAACTTGTTTTATGTTGTTGCTTTTTAGGATAGTGGGTTAAAGGGCAAATGGGGTAATGGATGCATGAAGGTTTTGAAAAGTTCTTTGGTTATGTTCAAAGCCTTGAAAGTTAACAACTTGTATGTGTGTTATGTTGTACCCTTCTCTGAATCTGTCAATGTTGTTTGTCCTGATAAATTTGTGTTGTGACATAATAGGCTAGGACACATGAGTAATAAGGGTCTAGAAATCATGCATAAATCTGGTTACTTTTGTAAAGATTGTGTCTTCTGTGCTCTTTTGTGAATCATGTGTGTTTGGTAAGCAGCATAGGTTCAGCTTCCCCAATTCCACTTATCCAAACATGTCTAAGTGTACCTATTCCTTAGAATATGTTCATGTTGATGTGTGGGGTCCTACCAGTGTCCCTACCCATGGGGGTAAGAGATACTTCCTGTCTATTATAAATGATTTCTCTAGGAAAGTTTGGGTTTGTCTCTTAGAGCATAAATCTGATGTTTATTGAGAGATTCAAGGAGTGAAAACCCTGGTAGAGAACCAATATGATCATAAGGTTAAAGCCCTTAGAACTGACAAGGTCTAGAGTTCTGTAATAGAAAAATGAACGAATTGTGTGTTAAATAGAGAATAAAGAGGAACCAAATTGTGCCATACACTCCCCAACAGAATGGAATAGCTGAGTGTATGAATGAAACCTTACTTGATAAAGTGAGAAGCCTCCTTGCTACCTTTGGACTGCCTAAAAAATCTTGGTTGAGGCAGTTAACACTGCTGCCTATTTGATAAATAGGTCCCCTTTTGTTCTTCTAGCTACACTACAAGAATTTTGACTAAATGTGACAACAAAATTTGTCACATAAACTTCATTTTTCGTCACTAAAAGTTATATATGACGACTTTTATTTGTCACAGTGTTCGTCATCGTAGCTCCGTGGCAAAAGAAATATGTGACACTTTTCGAATTCGTCACAATTTATCTATATTTGGTGACGATTTAGCTCTTTGTCACCAATACTAGTATGTTTTAATGACAACATATATGTCACTTTAACGTTGATATTTTTGTCATCAAAGTAGTTGTTAGAACTTTTATTGTGGGTCAAGTTTGTCTGTAATGTCTTGTTTAAATAAAGTAGACTAGTTATACCATTTATGGTATTAGATTAGTATTTATTATGTAGCAAATAAGGTAAAGGGAATAAGGCCCAAAAAGGCCTTGGCCCAACTTCCAAGGTTTACCTAAATCGGTAACCTGTACAGCGCCTATAAATATGCGCCTTGTGTACAGGTACCGATATCAATCGATCAATACACATTAGCCTTACGCTGCCAAATTTACTTCTCGATACTACAGAAAGAAGGTTTCACTGTTCTCGACATAGCTTATATCATTATATGAAATCTTTCTTTTCTGTCTATCGATGATGCTCATCTAGCTGATCGTTAGTCTGCTAAACTGGGACCAACAACTGGTATCAGAGCCTGCTCGAGTGTGATCGTAGAAGAAAAGTTTTCGAAGTTTCTCTGTTTTCATACTTTTCGATATATTTCTTTGTAATCACTGTAATCTTGTTTCTGATCGATAAACTGTAAAAGTTATATCATTGGATTCGCCATTCAGAAACGAACCAAGGGTATATCTTACTTTTCGATTTCAGTAGATTCGGTATTTTTGATTTCTCGATAGTATGAGTTCGAAAAGCAGGGTTCTCGACATTTAAGCAGGTTTTTCAGGACGATAACTATACAGGAAGACTCTCGAGATCGAAAACTTCACAGAAAAGTTGTTTAAACTGTTTTAATCTGAAATTTTGATTTGCAGGATTTCGATACTACGTTCTCGATAAAAGTTCTCGAACTGAGTTCTCGAGATTGCTTTCTCGACACTCAGTTTTCGATACTAAATATCTAAAACTCTGTTTTTTCGAATTGCAGGTTCTCGATACAGCTTCTCGACACTCAGTTCTCGAAACTAAGTTCTCGAACTTAGCTTCTCGATACTGAAGTTCTCGATACAGCTTCTCGAATCCTGCTTCTCGATAAACAGTTTCTCGATATTCACTATCGAAAACTGGTTCTCGATAGAACTTCTCGAACCCTAGTTTTCAAATTTTTTCTTGAATTAGGTTTTCGACATTCTGCATCTTAAATTTTTTTTTCTGATCAAAACACTCGACCGATCTGTTAAGGCTCAATCAGCAAAGATGGAAGCATTAGCACTTGGAAATGACAACAGACCACCCATCCTCAGAAAAGGAGAATATCAGATGTGGAAGACAAGATTCTTGAACTTTCTGGAAGGGAAAGACAATTCATCTGCCATGCTTGAATCACTTACACAAGGTCCTGCTGAGATCTATACTGAAGTAGATACCTCAGATGTAAACAACCCCCCTGTCAACTATGTGAAAAGATTGAAGACAAAAGGCGAATACACTGAGGCTGACAAGTTGAGAATCAAAGCTGATCTCATGGCAAAAACTTACCTGCTGCAGGCTATCCCCAATGATATCTACATTCTGATAGACAGCATGGAGACAGCAAAGGAAATGTGGGATGAGGTGAAGAAGTTAATGATTGGAACTGATCTTGGTTTGAAGACAAAGAAAGCGAACATCTTGACCGCCTATGACGCTTTTAAAGCCCTACCTGGTGAGGCGCTCCATGAGACGTATAACAGATTCGTACAACTGATCAATGAGATGAGGAAGATCAAAGTTGTCAAATCTAATATGGAAATGAACATACGTTTCTTGTCGAGCCTGCCGCCAGAATGGAGAAGAACTGTCAAGAATCTACGACAGCACCTAGACTTGGATGAACTTGATCTCTGCACTGTCCATGAACATCTGCAGCAGTTTGTTAATGACACTGCTGAGATGGAAGGAAGCTTCTCCGCTAATCCTCTAGCACTAATGATTGAAGCTAAATCAAAGAGTTCATCTAAGGGTCCGAAGAAGAAGAAGGCTGTCAAGATAGAGTCAGAAGAAGAAGAGAGTGAAGAAGAAATGGATGTTGAATCCGAGCTGGCCGATCTACAGAAGAAGATGGCACTACTTACCAATCAGTTCAACAAAAGGTTTGCCAAGAAAGGAAGTTCATCAAACAAGCTCCGAACCTCCTCAGCCAACTACAAAACAAAAACCAATGATCAAAACTCTTCTAGTAGAGTAGTTGCAGCCGAAGACCCCCTCAAATGCTTTAACTGCGGAAAAGCTGGACATGTCATCAAAGACTGTCGCTTACCAAAGAAGAGGGACTTCAACTATTACAAGCAAAAGATGCTGTGGAACAAGCAGAAGATGTTCATGGCTAAGCAAGATGATGATAGTGCTGCAACTCCTACTGAGAATGATCCATGGCAGGAGGAGAGTTCCGATGATGAAGAAGAAGAGAATCTGGCCCTGATGGCGTTTGTGGAAGAAGAAGAAAAAGAAAAGGGTGACGCTGCGACCCCCGGAAAAAGTGAAAGTTCAAGTTCAAACATCACTGTAAGTACTTCTGAATCTTCCTGCTCATGCACATGCAAAGTTCATTCCTCGTGTAAAAAGGATAACACCATAAAGGAGCTAAAAAGCAGGTTAGATCATTACTACAAAGTGGTACTTGATACTCTAGACAAGAGTCACTCCCTGAAGTTACAACTAGAAAATGAGAAAGAAAGAGTTCAGAAACAAAATTTAGAAGCAGAAAAGCTTACACAGAAAATTACTGAACTAACTAAGAAGGTCAGTGACACAGAACTCGAACGAAATGTTGCAAAAGCAGAAAATGATTTTCTACGCAAACAAAGATGTGCTCTTTACACAAAAATCAAAGAATTAGAAGACCTGCTGGTCAAAAGAGGACAAACTGAACAAACAATTTTCTTAAATCAAAACAGGGACACTCGGTTTTATAACTCAAAGGAAGGTCTTGGCTTCACTAATCCCAACAATCTGAAAAAGATTGATTG
The DNA here is from genome assembly GCA_945859915.1 of Cuscuta epithymum. Lineage (NCBI taxonomy): Eukaryota > Viridiplantae > Streptophyta > Magnoliopsida > Solanales > Convolvulaceae > Cuscuta > Cuscuta epithymum. The sequence continues at coordinate 575,948 of CAMAPF010000020.1, forward strand.
TCTTCAACTTTACAACATAAAGTACATGGGGTTAGGATTGACCAAGTTGATGGCTTTTACCTACGGAAAGGAAACCGCAGAAGAAGAAGAGGTAAAGCGGTCAAATCCTTCAAAAGCCGAAATTCCTTTCAGTTATGATTCCCTGAACGAAAGCTATGAAAACACTGAACCTGTTTTGTCAACTGACGAGAGTGTGAATCTCTATCCTTCTGAGAAGGAAGTTGTGTCAGACTCTGAACCCCCTTCAACCTCAGGTTCAAGTGGAGAAGAACCCTACATCCCTCCACTAATCAGGAAATTTGAAAACTTACACATCTCTTTAGAAAATCAAAGAAAAAGTTTTGAAGAAGAGAGAAAAGAATTCGAAAGTGAGAGGGAGAGGTTGTTGAGAGAACTGACCATTTTAAAAGAAAGTTCCCAATCTGGCACAACTTCTCAATCATCTAGCGATACTGATACATCTCAACCAATTTTGAACAAAACTAACCTTTTCAAAAGGACACCCACTCACTCCAACTCTCCTTTGAAAACAGGAAATGAAGTAAGTCGGAGAGTGGAGAGGAGAAGAGAGTGGAAGTTAAAGAGAGCTGAGATAGCTGAAGGAAAGAAGAAGATGTTTTCTGAGAATAAAAAGTCGTGTTCAAATGCTGTTTTCTATTCAAATAAGCGTAGATCTAGTTCTATGTCACTGTCATGTAGTTCCAGTTCAGTCTTGTGTCCCAAGCTGAATCATTCTAAGTTTGAATCTGATACTTTCATTATCAATGAAAAGTTGTTCACTTCTGGGTTTGTGAATCCTTGCAATGATACTTTTGGTTCTGATCATGATGTAAATGCTGAACGTGAGAAAGAAAAAGGAGAGCGCAAACAAAGAAAACAGTCTGAGAATAGAACTGTAGAGGGTACCTATAATCTTCCAAATTTAAGATATCCTCTTAGAGTTCATTCGAAGAAACATTTACAACGTCTCTCTAAAGAAGAAATTTTCAAACCTTATCTCACGAACCAGCCATTCACACATGGTAACAATGACTCTGTCTCCTCCGCTCCTAAAATCAAACAAAAATGGATACCAAAAACTGAACTTGAAAAACAAAGAACATTATCTGAAAAGGCTGTTGACCGTGGATCACAGCTGAAAGAAAAATTCAAAAAGATATTCTCAATTGATAAGGAAGGACCCATCCTGCGGTGGGTACCTAAAAGTCCTTAATCTGTTTTGCAGGACGGTCATGTGTGGCACTTAGATTCAGGCTGCTCAACCCACATGACCGGAATAAAAGAACTGTTGAGCAACTACACCAAATGCTACGGAGGAAATGTGAGATTTGGAAACAACGCGGCTTCTCCAATCCTAGGATATGGGGATGTCATCTGTGCAAGTGTCACCATCAAAGCTGTGTCATATGTGAAAGGACTGAAGCATAATTTGCTAAGCATTGGACAGTTCTGCGATAGTGGCATGGAAGTGAAGTTCATAGCCAGACAATGTTGTGTGCTGGACAGGTTTGGGAAGGTGTTATTGACCTGCACGAGAACTTCCAACCTGTACACCATTGATCTGAAGAGCGTACAATTACCTTCTTCCATCTGCCTGCTGTCCAAAGCTTCCTCTGAACAAAACAGTCTATGGCATAGACGCCTCTCACATCTTAACTTCAAATACCTCACAACTCTATCCTCCAAGAAACTTGTGAAAGGGCTGCCTCCTTTGAAGACTTCCGCTGACACTCATTGTGATGCCTGCAGACTAGGCAAGATGAAAAGGAGCTCTCACAAGTTAAAATCTGTTCCATCCTCCTCACGACTGCTTCAACTAATACACATGGATCTGTGTGGACCAATGAGAGTCCAAAGCATCAATGGACGCAAATATACACTGGTCATTGTGGATGACTTCTCTCGGTACACATGGACCAAATTTCTGAGGACAAAGGATGAAACCGCTGCAACCATCATAACCTTCATCAGGACAATCCAAAATTTTCTACAAAAGAGTGTGGAGATCATCAGAACAGATAATGGTACCGAGTTCAAGAACCAGTCTCTTGCTGAGTTCTATGAAACTCAGGGTATCACACAGCAATTCTCTGCAGCAAAAACACCACAACAAAACGGGGTCGTTGAAAGAAAGAATAGAACTCTTGTTGAAGCAGCACGCACCATGCTTATTCAGTCAAAGCTTCCCCATTTCATGTGGGCTGAAGCAATCAACACAGCGTGTTTTACTCAGAACAGAACATCAATTCACAAGCGCTTCAACAAGACCCCCTATGAAATACTCTTCAACAGAACACCTGACATCTCATTCTTCAGAGTGTTTGGCTGCAAGTGCTTTGTTCTAAATGACAGAAATGAAAGAAGCAAGATGGATCCGAAAGCCATCGAAGGAGTATTCATTGGATACTCCACGCAATCAAAGGCGTATCGGGTCTATCTACGTGATCGCAGAACAGTCATTGAGAGTGTCAATGTTGCATTCTATGAAATGGCTGACTTTGCTTCTGAACATTTCTTGATAGAAAACACACTCTCTGCTCAAAGGAAGCAACCTGATGGAGCTGAAGCAACAAAGCAAACAACGGCTGATAGTGCAATTCTCGACTCTCTCTTTGAACATTTCTATGAAAATGCACGCACTGCCAACCAAAAATTACCAACAGAAGCTGCTCAACCACCATTCATGCCTGACCTCAGTGAGGAAGAAGCTGACTCACCTCATACATCAGATCACGAAAATACTGAGGATCATGGCACGGCAGCAACACAAGCAACTTCACCAGCACAAGTTTCAGAAATACCAGCTCAAGCAGACACAGAATCTGAATCGACCCCTGTGCACTCCACTCCTCAACAAACCACATCTACTACTTTTGAGGACCCGGATCACCCCATCATAACTCCAATCCCTCTAACTCATGAGCGGAAATGGACGAAAGCACATTCTGCAGAACAAATTATTGGAGATCCAAGTCGTGGAGTTTGTACAAGAACAGCCACAGCAAATGAATGTCTCTTCTCTTGCTTCATCAGCCAATCTGAACCAACCAAAGTTTCTGAAGCTCTAACAGATCCAGATTGGGTGATAGCAATGCAGGAGGAGATCAATCAGTTTGAAAGATTGGATGTATGGACCCTGGTACCAAGACCCCCAAAGAAAACAATAATTGGCACCAAGTGGGTCTTCAAGAACAAGAAAGATGAAGACGGTGTGATTATAAGGAACAAAGCCCGACTGGTTGCAAAAGGGTACAACCAACAAGAAGGAATTGACTATGATGAAACCTTTGCACCAGTGGCCAGAATTGAAGCAATAAGGTTGTTCCTTGCCTATGCTGCTCATAAGAGTTTCACCATCTATCAAATGGATGTAAAGACTGCGTTTCTGAATGGAGAACTGAAAGAAGAAGTTTACGTGGCACAACCAGAAGGCTTTGTTGACCCTGAACGCCCACACTATGTCTACAAGCTGAAGAAAGCTCTGTATGGACTAAAACAGGCACCGAGAGCCTGGTATGATGCACTATCTGATTTTCTTGTACACTCAGGCTACTCGAAGGGAAAGATAGATCCAACTCTTTTCATCAAGCGAGAGAACAGTGACATCATGTTGATACAAATCTATGTAGATGACATCATATTCGCCTCGTCCAATCCGAACTTCTGCGAAGAATTCAGCAACTTGATGCACACTGAGTTTGAAATGAGTATGATGGGAGAGTTGAACTTCTTTCTAGGGCTACAGATCAAGCAAATGCCAGACGGAATTTTCATCAGCCAGTCAAAATACATCCATGAAATGCTCAAGAGATTCAAGATGGACAGCAAGTCAACCATGAAAACCCCCATGTCTCCCTCACAAAAGCTCGACTCTGACCCTTCTGGGACTTCAGTCGATGCTACCAACTATCGGGCTATCATCGGTTCCTTGCTGTACCTGACATCTAGTAGACCGGATATTGTCTTTGCAACTTGTCTGTGCGCTCGCTTTCAAGCAAATCCAAAGGAATCACATCTGAATGCAGTAAAGAGAATCCTGAGATACCTGAAAGGAACAGTCAACCTGGGACTTTGGTATCCCAAGGACACGGGTTTTGACCTTGTTGGTTACTCAGATGCTGATTTTGCAGGTTGCAAGTTAGATCGAAAAAGTACATCCGGTGGTGCTCAATTTCTGGGAGAGAAGCTAGTCTGTTGGTCCTCCAAGAAGCAGAACTGCGTGTCAACTTCTACAGCCGAGGCAGAATACGTTGCGGCTGCTAGTTGCTGTTCACAAATCCTATGGATGAGGACACAACTCAGAGACTATGGCTTCCTATTCAACCATATTCCCATCTACAGTGACTCCCAGAGTGCAATCGCCATAACCAGCAACCCCGTTCACCACTCGCGCACCAAGCACATCGATTTGCGCTATCACTTCATCAAGGACCATGTGGAGAAAGGAGATGTTGATCTGTACTTTGTAAGCACTGAGCTTCAACTGGCTGACATATTTACTAAGGCACTGGATGACAAGAGATTCCAGTTCCTAGTATCTAAGTTAGGCATGTTGAATCTCGATCCTATGTAACTGTGTTATCTCCATGGTCTGAATAAAATGTGTGAGTGTGCGTGGTGTGCGTTGCATGTGTTGAGGGGGAGAAAAGGGAGAAAATAAATGAGAGAGGAATACTTTGAGGGGGAGAAAATTAGAAAATCAGAAAAAGAGTGTGTGTGTGTGAGAAAATTAGAAAATCAGAAAAAGAGTGTGTGTGTGTGAGAAAATAAGAAAATCAGAAAAAGAGTGTGTGTGTGTGTGTGAGAAAATAAGAAAATCAGAAAAAGAGTGTGTGTGTGTGTGAGAAAATAAGAAAATCAGAAAAAGAGTGTGTGTGTGTGAGAAAATAAGAAAATCAGAAAAAGAGTGTGTGTGTGTGTGAGAAAATAAGAAAATCAGAAAAAGAGTGTGTGTGTGTGTGAGAAAATAAGAAAATCAGAAAAAGAGTGAGTATGTGTGTACATTTTTTTCTCTCTCATGCACAATTTGAGGGGGAGTTTTTTTTTCTGTACATAAATAAACGTTTGGGTTTTTTACAAGAATATTATTAAAATAAAACTTATTTACATAAATATGACTATTCATTACTACATCGTGGTGTTGTAGTAACTTAAGTTCAAAACTTGAACATGAATTACTATGATTTCATTACTACTTTAGTAACTAGTCATATTTTTGTAAATCATCTTTATTTTGATCATATTCATGTAATTATTTCTAAACGTTTGGGGCTCAAAATAATTTTAAACACGGAACCGGGCCCAAACTCAAACTTTTGGGTCCAGATTACTTTCTCGCAAGGCCCAGGATTTTCTCGCATATAAGAAGACTTCGAGAACTAGACAACCCATTCTTCTCGCATATTTTTTTCTAAAAAGTTCTCGAAGTCCAGAGCTCTCAACCGTCTTCCTCAAAAAAAAAAAAAAAAAACTTTCTCAAATCTTCACACATTTCGCACTAAAGGTAGTGATTCTGATGAAAATCTTGAATAAAATGGTTCTCGCACAAAATGCACCGGTTCTCGAACTCAAAAGGAATTTCTCGAAGTGATATATCGAGAACTGAGTCTTAATAAACATCGAAATTTGTTATTGATATTTTTATGAATGTGTAATTGCAGGTGGTTCTCGACATTTATTCTGAGTACGAACTCGAGAATACATCTTTCTCGATATTTGAATTCGAGGAATTGTTTCTCGATATTTCAAACCTCGAAAGTCAGTTCTCGATATTTGAACCTCGAAAAGGTCTTTTCGATGTTTAAATACCGAGAACCTACTTCTCGAAGTTTGAAATACCGTGAAGCAGTTCTCGATATTTAAACATCGAGAAAGGAAGTTCTCGAAGTTTAGATCTCGAGAAGGACTTTTCGATATTCTCACATCGAGAACCAAGATCTCGATGTTTGAGTATCGAGAAGAGCTTCTCGGTATTTAAACCTCGAGAACCTACTTCTCGATATTCAAATCTCGAGAAGTTGGTTCTCGTGATTTACACTCAGAAATTTTCTCGAGGCCCCACCAGAACACACCTGATCTGAACAATTGCAAAATAGAACAAAAATAAAATTTTCAAATGAACAATGTGCTGACCCAATTCTTTCAGTTAACAATGTCAGGAACAGATAGAACTGCACAACCAAGCAACGCAGTGTACCCAAAGGAGAAATGGGTCCCACTGTACGACAACAACTTCCAACTGGACCTAAAGCTGTTCAAATGCCAGGATCCAGTGATATTATCAATCCTACAGAAGCATTACCTCTGGTCTGCATTTAATGAAGCCAAACCAGTGCCAGAGGTGTATCTACAACAGTTCTGGGGCCTGATGCACACAGCCTCAGAGAAGGACAGGTCGAAAATAATGACCAAACTGAATGACGTGCGAGTGGTGCTGACACCATCAACAATCAGGGAGACACTGAAGCTCCCAGTGCTCAAAAACTACGCATCACTCCCCTCAAACGAAGAGCTGATAAAGGGGATGAAGGATCTAGGCTATGACAGCCCGCTGCCCTTGCTGTCAAATTTCACTATCTCCAACCTGCCCCACCCATGGAAGAGTCTGTTCGGCCTGGTCAACAAATGCTTGTCTCCTAAGCACGCCGGACATGACAAGTGCAACAAGCAGATCCTACAAATCTTCCATGGGATCGCATTTGACAAACAGTACGACATGGCACAGCTCTTCTGGACAGAGCTGATGGACCAGGTCAAGATGAAGGAGAACAACAAGGGCAACACGATCCCTTACGCTCGGTGGCTGGCGCTGATGATCCACAACATGTTGGAAGCCACCCCTTCAATGCCAAAGCGTAAGGAGGACAAGCACTTCACCGCCCCAAAGCTCAAATACTTCCAGAAGGACAGCAACAAAGCTGAAGCACTGCCTATCCCGGACTCTCTACTTGACCTTGCAAATCCGAGGGATAAAGCAGTCATCGACTACAAAGAGTCGCTGAAGAGAACGGTCCCTATGGTTCAGCAAAACCCAGCTGGACCTTCCCCGGGAACCAAGCCGAGAGGGAGTGAGGGTAAGAAGAAGAGAGCCCCGCCACAGAAACCAGTGGCAACCCGGCCTAATGATGATCAGTCTGCTAACTCTTCCGAGAGGACCCAGACTGCTGAGGGCCACCCTAATGCTGAGGACACTGCCGATGAACCATCAAGCCAGGCCCCTTCTAATAAGGCTGGTGGTGAGGCCTCCGATAGCATGGCCAAAGGGAATGAACGAAGAGATGATGATGATGATGATGCAGATGATGATGATGACATGGAGGGAGTCCTGATCAGCAACAGGAAGAGAGCTGGTAAACAGGCCATTCCGATAGACTCCGACTCCTCATCAGAAGATATTAAGGCTGCACTCACACCCCGACCACTCAAAGGGGTCATCATTAGTGAGCAGCGCTCCAAGAAACGCAATGAAAAGCATGCATCATCACAGCCTAAGAAGAGGCTCAGAAAGAAGAGTGCAGTGGAGGAGGAGCTGGCACTGTACGATGACTGTGACACCTTCGTCACTATAGACCGAACCACGCCCCTAGGAGCAGGAGCTGACCTTGTCAGTTCCCGGGTAGAAGTCGCAGCATCCGGTTCAACTGCGCATGCACAGCCATCTCCCATCCACTCTCCAGTCTCCCAACAGACTGGGGTTTCAATAACTCAAGGGGAACTTACACCGACCTCACTGATTCCTTCCGAATCTGCTGAGAGACTTAGTGGTCAACAGCCCCGGACCACTACCCCCATCCGTTCTATCACATCGAGTCTAGGTGTCACCATTCCTACATTTTCACATTTTTCTAGGACACCTACACTATTCACTGCACATACAGGTGCACTCACCCTGAATGCAACGACCGGAGTGCAAACTATGATGGTCGGAAGCCCTGCTACGCCAACAATGCCTCAATCATTGAACGCAGGCCACACATCAGCTATCTTCACTGATGCTGTGACAACAGTTACAACCCCTGTAACTGGTGCCATTATCCCCGAAGACATTCTCGTATATCTGAATAGCTTTCTAGAGTCTACCATTAAGCCATGGGTGCATGAAGCAATAACCGCTAATGCACAAGACTCTGGAAGTACCCCAGTTGTTCAGAATATACCATCCAAACCCCAGACAACACAGCCCCCAACCATTTCCATACCTGTTTCCAAACCCTTAGCCATAGAAAACCAACAACCATCCACATCAAGGGGAACCCAGGATACAGAACTAGTATTCTCCCCTACAACGACCAAACCCAACCTAACAACTGTACCCTTCGAGGATCTTGTAGCTGAGATCTACGACCGTATACTAGACGTGGAAGAAGGCAACCTCACCCCTCTTCAAAAATCCCTTCTCCATGCTCTAGATACACAGAACACTTGCCGTGACAGTCTCCGTGGCGCTAAACGTTCACATGAGGATCCTGATGATTCAGATTCTCATGAGGGGGAGAACAAGCGCCAGCGGATACTTGAGCATGTTGCTTCTACTAGCCAACCCTCAAAGCCAAACCAACCCTCTACCTCCACCAATGAGCAACCCACTACTTCAGCTAGCCATAAATCCCTAGCCACTCTCTCTAGCATGGTCGAGCTAGACATAACATCCCGAGGTGCATCTCCTATAGATGTTAACCAAGGACGGAATGGAAGTCCTGATGATGCTACCACGAGTACATCTTCTTATTCAGGCCATCAGCTAGAACCTAGTTCGAAACTGATGTCAACGGGCAATCCTGAGGATCCCGGAGTCACCCAGTCTCAACCAAGGGAGGATTGGCCGCATGTAACAAAGTATAGAGGTCTGGTCTCTGCGCAAGAGCATCGTGTTGAGATAATTGAGGATCCCTGCAAGTCTCACCAGGATCCCGATGCTACGCCAGACGTGTCTCCACAGCAGCAACAGGCTTCCTCCAGCTACTACAATGATCAAATGCACGATGAACTTGAGGAAATGCTGGTGCATAACAAATGGTCTGAACTCTGGACAGATGTAGATGAAGCACAGCGAAGAACATACCTCAGAGATCTCTTAGTCAACTGCGCTACTGACGTGATTCTACTTGATCGAAACGAACTCAAGGAGGGAGAAAACTACGAGACACCACCCAAGGAGCTTGAGTCAATCATTAGACAAACAGCGGCTCAAATGCCCAGAAATGAGAAGCCCTGGGAAAAGATCGACATCAACGCCCCCTTTCAAGAAGAAATCAGAGAAAACATCTGGCGAAAAGAGGATAAGGTCAGAGAATTGGATGAACTGAAGATCTGTGGTCTTAACCATCTACGAGGACAAAACAAGGGCGGACAACTATTTCTACTCAGTCATCACTATATGGGACAACAGAGAGAAGTCTGGCAACACGAACTTCAAACTGCCAAAGACCCAGTCTGGGCTATTCTCAACGTGGGTGAAACAAACTCCCAAGACATCAAACTCTCTGTCTACCATCTACAACGGTCTGACGGAACAGAATTCACGTGCAAGGAAATTGATCTCTATATGCTAAAAATGGATGACATATATCAGATGTATCTTGCATTTCAAGAGATTCCGGGCACTCGTGACACAACTACACAAAATGGGCTGGATGCACTCAAGCGCTTTATGCTCAGACAAATCAAATTCTTTGCTTCTCATGATCTTCAGATGGCGCTTGAAACAAACATGCCGAAGACAAATCTCACAAAACCAAAGCTGTATGGACAAGAACTTGAGGACTTCCCTGAGTATTACATTTTTGATAGACCAATCACGCTTATCTATCTAAATCATAATGGTGAGAAACGTATGTTATTCATTGATGAAATCAACAAGTACTGTGATGGAACCCTGAAGATTGTGAAGGAAAAGCTGCAACCGATCAGAGAAGCATTCAAAGAAAGACAGCAACAGTATGCAGATGCGACAGATGCCGAATTAAAGGAAGCACACAGAATAGACAGAATTCTACAGGCTATCCAGAAACAACTTGATAAAAGAAATTCACTCAGAAACTATGAGCATGCGCTTAATCTCAGAAAGAACTATTACAAAGCTCAGAAGTGAAGAAACCCAGCAAGACGGCACTTGACCACAAAGGGGGAGATTGTTAGAACTTTTATTGTGGGTCAAGTTTGTCTGTAATGTCTTGTTTAAATAAAGTAGACTAGTTATACCATTTATGGTATTAGATTAGTATTTATTATGTAGCAAATAAGGTAAAGGGAATAAGGCCCAAAAAGGCCTTGGCCCAACTTCCAAGGTTTACCTAAATCGGTAACCTGTACAGCGCCTATAAATATGCGCCTTGTGTACAGGTACCGATATCAATCGATCAATACACATTAGCCTTACGCTGCCAAATTTACTTCTCGATACTACAGAAAGAAGGTTTCACTGTTCTCGACATAGCTTATATCATTATATGAAATCTTTCTCTTCTGTCTATCGATGATGCTCATCTAGCTGATCGTTAGTCTGCTAAACTGGGACCAACAGTAGTAATTTTGTCATCTTTGCTTAACACAATAGATGACGGCATATTATGTTGTCAATAAAATGTATTATATAGTGACAATTAACATTGCGTCATAAAAAATATTCAAATATAGTGACAATAAAATAGTCATAGTAAAGTCACATAATTTGTCATTGTACAAGAAAAATCGTCATCAATTGTACCTATTTTAATTACAATTTTTTGTCACTTGTTAAGTATTTATGCCAACCATCCAAATTGTCACCTAAACAATAAATAATGACAAAGTAGAATTGTCAATAAAAGATTATTTAATGATGAAAGTAATAGTCACTTTTATGAATACACTGTTTTAAATTGTCGCAAATGATCAAACTAATAATCAAACTGTTATAGATCGTACAAATGGCTAAGCTACAAATATATCTACAAAAGTATAGGCTAGTATATCAAGTTGAAACATATGTCTAGATTCTCGGCCTTGATCTTTGGACATCTTCTTCAGCATTGATTTTCTCCTTCACCTACATACAACTTGACATCAAGCTCTTTCTTCAGAAGATCATCCCTTTATATATTTGTGACTCATTCTACCTGCAAAATCAACATGATTACGTTGTTGTGGTCCAAAATACTTCTTAATTGCATCAATATGGGATAATATTAGTTGGATCTGATTGAAGTACCTTCATGTGTTTTCTCTTAAACGATCTATTTATGTGTTAAATAAAATATCAAGAGTTATAATTAATAAGAAACACAGGACATTAAACCCGTGTACTCGCATGTTTCTGCATTATATTGCTTTCAATATTAAGCGAGAGAAACATCCTCGGCTGCGGCACCGGATTGGCAAAAATCTATTGGTCGCCGATTGCCTCACTCATACTGGTTGCATATTTAGTCAATTTTCAACCACACCTGTCAAAAGGGGAATCATATTCCGACTACAATAATGAAGTGTAAACCTCTTTCTCTTTTTGAGATTACTATCAGTTTTTACCTGCTAACAATGCAACAAATTTTAATGCCATTTTTGAAAAGTCTAGTAGTAGATCAAAAGTTGGATCATATAAGCAAAACATCACAATCACGTATCAATTGGAGCTTTATAAAATTTCAGTAGCAGCAGCAGACATTTCCATGTGTATACTTGATTAAATAATGACAAACATATACTCAACAACTTCATACAAACATACTCATCAATCCTGGCATACATTAGATCATTTATTTAGCATCATATCCGTATATTATTACTGTATTTCCATTTAAAATGTTAAATCCAAATGGCCAAATTATATGTGGTGTTTGTTGGGGAGTAAACTGGTGTACAAAATAATAATTAATGAATAAGAACTAATTTTTCAAAATTACACCATATAAACATAAATTTCAATATTAGTTTTATAAAATAGAAGAAATATTAAACATTCCTAAAATGAGAAATAATTTAAACAAAAAAGTTGAGATGATAAAGTATTTACAAATAAACCTTTAAAAAGAGAAGAGGTGGCGGCCAGGGGGAAGGAGATGGAGGAAGCGGCTGAGCTGAAGTGGCGGCTTTTTTTCTAGACTAGGAATTGAAGGAGGCGACTGTCGGCTAGATTGGGACAGAAGGCGACATCGGCTATGCTGGGATGGCACCGGCGGCTTCTATCTCGGAGGGCGGTGACAAATTTTTCCAATGAGGGCGGCGACAAATTTTTCCAATGAGGGCGGCGACATCGGCTTACTCTCTATACCAGAGGCTTGTTTTCTAGACTGGGAGAGACGCAGACCGTAGGTTCTCTCTGGTAGGGGATCGGCGTAGTTCTCAGATTCAGAGGAGGCGGCAGATTGGGTTAGGGATGAGGGTTTACACTTTTTATGATATGGCTTGGGGTTAGGATTGTTGTATACGGTAGGCTGCAGAGAAAGTTTTATGAGTATTTGCTCCGGTCTTACTCGTAACCGCATCAAATAAGTGGAAAACTTCAAGTATTTGTTGCGGTTCTGACTTAACCACAGCAAAAAGTATCACTTTTTCTAACTTTTTGCTACGGTCATAATAGAACCGCAGCAAATACTTATAAATTTTGCCTATTTGCTGCGGTTTAACTAAGAACCGCAGCAATTGGGTAGTAGCAAATAAGGAAAATTCTAGTAGTGATTTCCAACTTGAGCAGACCTGCCAACTAATCTAGCAAAACGTGTGAAGGGAATGGCCTGCTTGTGGGCGAAAACATCTTCCAAGTAAAAGTAGGTATAAACTCATAGCTTTGCCAAGATGAAACTTTATATACATACACTAAATAATTGATTATTCTTAACATGGAAGGTAAAATTGAAAGCTTTGGAATGATAATCTGTACCTGCAAAGAATATACCCTATTGGGTGCCATGCAAGATCATATACACCACTATCATGTGCATTTGCAATTTCAATCTGAGGAGATTCATGCCTGTAAAGTGGAATGTTGGAATGAGTGCATATTAAGCAGGGAATAAAAGATGCTTAATATGTTTTAACAAGGGTTTATATAAAAAGTATTGCAGGGTGACTGGGTGACCCAATTGCCCTTTTTTTGAAAGAAAATAGTGTTGGTTTTGTAAATGCAATCAGATCAAAGTAGTGGTTTTCATCACTTTCATGCACTTCTATGTTTTTTTCTTTAAAAGCTGAAATCTTTTTTTGAATAAGTGCTTCTGCTTAACTTACAAATTGGAGATGAAAGCTAAGCAGTGGAGAAGGTGCTTCTGCTTTTCACCCCTGTATCACACAGGCTTACCACCACAACTAAAAATGAAAAATCATTAGAGTGATACCCCAATTAGAGAATAAAAATCTAGAGGCAAGAAATAAAAAAGCTGAAAATGATCTTCTGAAAGAAAAAAACAAATAATAATCACTAAACCCCTCCAAACATAAAAAAGATAAGCTACTACATATGCTACCATAGCACAAGAGACGACTTTCTTTATCAATAATAAAGAATATATCTATAATATTGTCAATTTCAACTAATACACCATAAATATGTTAAGTAAATGCAAATACCTCCCAAATTTGGAGCCAAGAACTGAAAATTGAAGAGCAGACCTAGTAGCAGATAGCAGGGATCAAATGAATAAGCCAACACTAGAGCCTCTCGTCCCCTGACCCGTAGAGACGCTATCCGAGACCAACATCTCATCGCCCAGCGGGGTATCAGATGACCGGCTCGCTCACCGTCCGCCTCGCTCTCAATCCGCCTAGCTCGCCGTCTGCCTCGCTCTCTGTCCGCCCAGCTCGACGTCTGCCTTGCTCTTTGTCCGCCTAGCTCACCATCCGCCTAACTCGCCGGTTTCAGCTTCTTTTGCTCGTAAGGGTCTTTGATTGAAGCATCAAGGGTTTTTGGAGATGGAGCAGCCAAGCAGTTCTATTTCTGCTAGGAAGGATTAAAGAAAGAAAATTAAAGGGGCAGAGGGTTTGTGTTTCTATTTATTAAGGGATAGAGATAAAAATAAAAAGGGGGAGAGTTACGGTGGAGGAGCGTGAATAAAAAAAAGTTTTTTCTGAACGGCGGCAATAAAAATGTTTTAGAGACGAAAACTTAAATTTTCATACCTAAAAATAAACTCCCTCCGTCCCTAAAAATATTTGCAATTTTCCCTTTTCGTCCGTTCAAAATGAACTTCACTTTCTCCTTTTGGCAAAATATTTGTGGTTCACAGCAATTTTTACACATTCTTACACATTTTTCTCTCCTCTGCACAAATCTCCACCACACAATTCACAGTTTCTTAATCCGTGTGTCATTTGTATTATGGAGTATCATTTATACGTATTTGTGGCCATATAAAAAAATTAGTCCCGAATAATATACGATCACCAAAGTGGAATATTAATGACGGAATAATGTTGTCATAATTAAATAGCACAATTAGTGACAAAATATGATGTCATTATAATGTTATTAAATTGTACTATTATGACAAATTTAAATTTATTGTCACCAAAGAGGATTATCAATGACGGAATAATGTTGTCATTATTAAATAACACAATTAGTGACAAAATATGAAATGTCATTATAGTTAAAAATATTATGACACAAATTATCGTCATTAATTATTGTTAAAATGTCACCAAAAAAATTCCCTCCAAAATTTTACGTTAAATTTTTGCGCTCAAAACTTAGGTGACAAATTTGATTATATCGTCATGTATTATATCAATTAGTGACAAAATTTAAGAGATAAAGTGACCATCAATGATATTGTCATAAGAAATCATTTTAAAGTGACGAATTTACATTTTGTAACTATATCTCAATAAAATATGACAATTTTTTGTGTGTCACATAATTTTTTGTCATAAAATGTGTGATTTCTTGTAGTGTAGGGGATAGAAACTAGGTGGGTTTTAAGGTAGTGATCATCAATGAGTCTGAGTTTCCCTGACTAAGTTTTCCTACCACAAATCAAAGTCATGTTTTTGAGAGTGTTCACTCTAATTTGGAGCCTGTTCCTGCTTTTGTCATTCCCTTAATTGATACTGTTGTGAACGATTTTGATGCTATTGTGCATGATACCACCCCTTTTAGTGGGGTGGTGTCCTTTGAATCTAATTTTCATGATAATATTGCATAACATGATGTTTCTGTGGAGCATGATATCTCTGATTGCATAACTGTCAACTTGTTGCAGATAGAAGTAGAAGAACTGTTAAGAAAGTTTCTGATAGTATATCTGATTCTGCTTTTCATGTGCATGATACCTCCCTATTTTTTTACTCAGTGTTTGAGACACTATAATTGAATGAGCCTAAAACCTATAGTAAATCCCTGACATCTAAGGAGTCCCAGAAGTGCATAGTTGCCATGAATAGTGAGAAGGAATCTCTGAGAGTTAACCAAACTTGGACCTTAGTTCCCAAACCTCCGAACTGCTCTGTTGTAGAGTGTAAATGGTTGTTTAAGGAAGAATATAATAATGTGAGGTTCAAGGCTATGTTAGTGGCCATAGGGTTTACTAAAAAGAGAGGGGGTAGATTATGCTGAGATATTTGCTCATGTGGTAAAATTTACTACTATTAGAATCATGTTTGCTCTTGTTGCTTACTTTAATTGGGAAATAAAACAGATGGATGTGACCACTGCTTTTGCAATGGTGATCTTGATAAAAAGATCTATAAGACCCAACCTGAAGGGAGTGTGGAGCCCAAGAAAAGTTATTATGTGTGTTTGCTATGGAAGGTCTTGTATGGTCTGAAGCTGTCTCCTAGGCAATGGAATATTAAGTTTTATCAATGCAAGAAATCTATGAAGTTTGTTAAATGTGCTTGTGATCATTGCTTATACCATAAGGATACTTCCACTGTGCCATTTTTGTTATTGCTTTATGTGGATGATTTTCTAATCATAAGTCCTACTCTTGATTTCATTGTTCATGTGCAAAAATGTCTTTGTGAAATTTTTTCCATGAAATACCTAGGGGATGCAAAGAGGATCTTGGGCATTAAGATCATTAAGGATAGGATCAAATCTACTTTTTTGTTAAATCAAGTTTCTTATGTGGAAAAGGTTTTGAGTAAATTCAATATGCAATCTGCTTCACCTGTGAATGTTCCTTTGGCATCCCTGTTTGTGCTAAGTAAGGATCACTCTTTCAAAACTGATTCTGAAATTGATAGGATCAAATGTGTTCCTTATTCCAGTGTTATAGGGTATGTTATGTAACTTACGGTGAGTATTAGGCCAGGCATTGCTTATGCTATTAGTTCTTAAGTCGTTATATGATTACCCCTGGTATGCCTCACTTGAATGCTTTAAAATGGTTGTTCAGATACCTGAAAGCTACTGTGAAACATGGCTTCTAATTTGTTAAGTGTTCTGATGGTACTGTGTTAAGCGGTTAAGTATATTCCAACTATGCTAATGACAGGGATAATAAGAAGTCTACCACTTCTTATGTTTTTACTTCATGTGGTTCTTGTATCAGTTGGACGTCTCAATTGCAACATATTGTTGCACTTTCCACTACTAAGTCTGAATATCTAGCTACCACTGAAGCCTTTAAGGAAGCCATTTGGCTTAAAAGGTTTGTTAGTGATATTAGTTTTCTTAAGCAGGGAATTTGTGTTTATTCAGACATTCAGTCTGCCATATAGCTTTGCAAAAACCCTATGTTTCATGACAGGACTAAGCACATTGATATCGGGTTCCATTTCATTCGGGAGATTGTGAAGACTGGAGATATCATATATGTTGGAGAAGATATTAACCCTATGGGCCTGGAGATTGTGCACATTGAGAGGTATTGGCCCTATGGGCCTTGGCCTCCCATTCCCTTGAGACTGTGACTTGGGCCCGTCTAT
Organism: Cuscuta epithymum; assembly: GCA_945859915.1. Taxonomy (NCBI): domain Eukaryota; kingdom Viridiplantae; phylum Streptophyta; class Magnoliopsida; order Solanales; family Convolvulaceae; genus Cuscuta; species Cuscuta epithymum. Next base: position 592,790 of record CAMAPF010000020.1, read on the forward strand.
TTCGGTTATCACCCAGCCCAGTCTTCTTTGCTTTGCCCCTTTGTGTTCGGCCCTTTACCCTGCTTGACCTACTTACCTTGTTCGGCTTATTTTGACCCGCCTATTTATCCCTATGGACGACTTTCGTTTTCTTTGAGCCGCCTCAGTCGTAACCTTAGTTCTAGAGACCTCTTTGAGAGAGAGAGTCTGGCTTCTCTCTAGCCTTTCCTCTTCTTCCATCCCTCTCTTCACTGTGATAGTGTGTGTGTGTGTGTGCGCGCGCGTGCGCGCGCGTGCGCTATGTGGGTTCTAAGGAGAGGTTTGAGGATGTAGCTGGGTTGGGTTTGGGTTTTGGTGCCTTTGTGTTGGTTCCCTTGTCCTGGTAGGTCTGTGTGGTGGTTGTGATTTGTTCTAGAACCCTTGGGTTCGAGTGGCTAGAGATTTGAGCTGGAAGATCTATCAGCCTTACATTAAGTCTTCGCACCAAACAATTTGAAGGATAGGAAAGATAAAGAGGGTCCACTCTACCAGGCAAATGCCAGTGTGTGTTTTGAGACGAAAGCTTCCTTGATGTTGTGAATCATCATGATCCTTTCCATTTTAAAGATAAATAAGTTAACATAAATGAAAATTTGAGTACATTAAAAAATTCGAGTGAGACTTCGAATCTTCGTATACTCATTTCATAAGTTATATATACTCATTCGGTAAAATGTCATATCAATGTGTGCTTCAAAAGTATAATACTACGTAATAAATTAGATTTGCTTATTGGCTTCACAAGAGTTGATTACAAATATAATTTAAACAAGTTTACACAAGAAGAAAAGAAAAGCTACGAATAAGAAAATAAATTAGAAGACATGAGAGCAAATTTTCAATACTAAATATACGAGACTATGATGCTCATTGAAAATGTCTTGATGTTCAACTATCAAAACTTACAATTTTTTGTATCAATACATATTTCAAAAGTCCAAATTACAGTAGATTCCCATATTGAAGATCATAGGAGTTATTTACATATATAATTTAAAACGTTTTATAAGAACTAATGTTCTAAAAGGCACTTGTCGGGCGCCAGCTCAGCGCCTAGCTAGCCGGGAACAATTTCTCATTCATTTCTAAATGTTTTTGCATACATTAATATATAGTTTCATTCATCTTTCGGAGTACTATAAGTTAGGACTTGGTCTTACCATTAACATATTGTGGATCCTTTATTTATTTCAGCTCAAAGGTGACCATTATATTAAGGTAGAACCAATTTTTCAAACAATCCCTCCACATAAATAAAAAATTGGCTTAATTAAAGACAAATATTACAATTTGGTTCTTAAAGATGATGTTTAGGAACTCTGCATCAGGATAAATAGTCGTGAAACTTTGAACTTTTGGTTTACCGGCCAATAAGTGAGCATTGGTGCCTTGAACTGTCAGCCTTAGCGTAAATCTAGTCAATGAATAACACATAGAATCTTAGGTACATCTTTGATTCTCATGTTCGTGCTCGTATCGGCCATGAACACCTCCTGATTCAGCTAGTCTTAAACAATCGCTGATATCATTTTTAAGATCTTTTTTAAAATAAAAGATCTCTTTAGAGATGCTACACTGAGTAGCAAATAAGGAAAATTTGTACTCCCTCCGTATCAGCCTTATTGTCCCAATAGGCCGGGTTTTGTAGTAATTTAAGAAAATTTATAGGTTTACTGTACACTTTTTGAAAAAGTAGGAGTTTTTTGGTACTGTAGCAGCACTGTAGCAATACTGTAACTGCTTTTTGAGTGGATTTATTTGCAAAAATAGAAGTGAGACAATCATTTTGAAACACCCAAAAAAGGAAAGTGTGACAATAAAAGTGATACGGAGGGAGTAACTTTTAGCACTAATGAGTCCCAACGGCTTGCATACCAAACAAAATTAAATCAAACAATCAACTTTTTATCAAACAACTACCACCTTTTTTAACATCTTTTCAGTCACTAAAAATTTACAGTTACTAAAAAACCACAAATTAGAATAGATGAGTATGCTTTAGTTGAAATGAAAATCCTTCTATAATACTCCCTCCGTCCCATTTATATTGTCCCGGAGGAGGGTGGCACGGTTATTAAGAAAAGTGGTTTTGTGTGGTTGATATTAATTGATAAAGTAAGAATAAAGTAAAAATGATTTAGAGCCACACAAACTTTGCCAAATATGATATGGGACAATATAAGTGGGACTTTCCGGAAAGGTAAAACGGCACAAAATAAATGGGACGGAGGGAGTACATTTAAACAGATAATATAAAATGAATTTGAAAAGGGAAAAATCATGAAATAGTAGTAAATAAGTTTTAAAATTTCAAAATAGAATGTTGTATTTTTCTTCATGAAATAGAAGTAGGTTGCCAATATTTACTATTATCATATTTTGTAGTCATTAGTACTGTTAAATAATTGTAGTACTAGACATTAAAAATCACACTATATACTATCATTAATTATGATAGTTTTCAATCACGGCAATAAGGATTTTCTATTTGGGAAAGAAAAACATAGAGATCATATTTTGGAATTCTAGAAGCCTACCACCAACCCCAAAAAAAATTGCAATATTTTTCAATCACGGCATTAGCCCAATGATCAAAGAAAGTATTATCTGGAAACATTTCAAAATATAAAAAACGATAAACTAGAAGCCTACCAGGCTACCACCAACCCCAAAAAATTGAATTTGAGGAATCAAATCAACAACCATGAGTGATAAAGGGTCTGCTATCTCTACTCTGAGTGAATGAAGCATTCGTCAATTTCTTCTATTAAACGAAGATAACTCATGTTTCCAACCTTGTTATTGAACCAGGGGTTCACGTCTTCTAGCTTTCTCACTTACAAAGTTGTCCGCACTTTTGAAGAGGAAGTCATTTTTCGATTGCCACATCCGCAGCTCTGCGCAGGTGCGAGGTTGTCGACACCTCTAGGCCGGCGGTAGTGCGTGAAGTCTGGTCCCCTTCAAGCGACGTAGCTACTGCGAGGGTTGCTTCCAGATCGGCGAAGAAGCTGGCCGGTACAGATCGGCTACAATTAGGGTATTAGGGTTTTATGATAACAATTTAAGGGCATATTAGTCTATAAAATTGTTTGTTTATTTAATTATTAATATATTAATTAACTAGTATCTTTATTCGTGTTATGCACGAGTTAAAATGATTTTGCTTTTTAGTTTTATTAACAGAAAGTCACTAATTTACTCGATTTTAACGTTGGTTTATAATGCATATTCTAACTTATTGGGTATGTCTTATTTTTTAACAAATTATCTAAACATTTTTGTAGTCTATATTTCCTAAATTTACCCATGAATACTTTCAGGAGATTTGTTAAATACTAATCTAATAAGGGGTTCTAAATTATAGGGATGATCTCTGAGGAGATTTAAACTCTATTAAAAATGTTTCTAATTCGACTTATCTTTTTGGTATCATTTGTCTATTCTTATCAAATCTGGTTTGATCTGATTTGATATGATATGATCTGGTCAGGTACTAATATATGGGCTTTTTTCATCTTTTTTTTTTTCAAATAGATTTACCACATTCAACTAATAGTTCAGATGCAGCATTTCAAAATTTAGCTCCATATAATAGTGTCCAATTCAAACAATAACTCTTAATTCAAACATTAGCCTCCACCGACAGCTCAAAATGCCAAACATAGCCCTAATCTATGAGCTCGTTTGGCAACCCTTGTTTTCAGCTTATCAGCCATTTTGTTTTACCAAACACATAGTTTTCGGGTAAGCGCGCCGAATTGAGAAATTATCTAAATAATTCAATCTGGGGTAATCTTATGACTTGGCTAAAGTTACTATAGAGCACCATTTCAGTATTAATCATGCATTTTTTCTTAGATTTATTAACAAAATATGTTTAAATACATTTTCAATAATTCAGCCCATGCAGACATTTCAGCTAGATTTTCATAATTTCAACATATTTATCATGTTCAGTCAATTTCAATGTTACCAAACAGACCCTATGTGTTGAAATAAGGAATTGCTTTATGTGCTTCGAGAATTACTAAACCTAACCCATGTATAACAATTTTATCCTTTTTAATTTGTTTTACTGAAATTGCTTCTCATCACATTCTAACAATCTCAAACATTTTTTTAAATTCTCTAGGATGGAAAGTTGTACATTTGGAGTATTTTTTAACTTCTTAGGCTTTGGGGGTGTTTGGAACTGATTCTGCTTCTGCTTCTTTTTTAAAAGCAGAAGCAGAATCAGAATCAGTTTTCAGAAGCTGGTACCCCCCAGCTTCTAAAAAAAACTGATTCTGGGAGTAAATTAGAGCACCAGAAGTGCTTCTGGAATTTCACCCAAAAACTCCAGCTTCTACTTCTGCTCCCTGAAGGAGCAGAATCTGTTTTGAGAATCAAATCCAAACACCCCTTTTGTTTGCAACGACTTATGCTTAAATAAAAGCTCTTTTTGTGAAAAAGTGATTAGTAGTAAAAGTTGGTAGTGTTTGGTAAAATAAGTGCTTTTTGTGTAATAGAAAAAGTAAAAAGTAGATTCTACACGAAAACCGAGAAAGTAAAAGTTGATAGTGTTTGGTAAAATAAGTGTTTTTTTCTTTAAAAAAAAGCCAAAATCACTTTTCTTAAGTGATTGCAAACAAGCCCTTAATGTTCTTCAAATTTCTGGTTTTTAAAAAGTTCTTTTTGTTAAATGTATTGTACTGTTCTTAATTAATTTTGTTTACACCATTTTGACTTTCAAGATAAGGGTTATTAATATTAATATATTTTGAAAATAAAAAATATTAAAACTAAGATTTTAAAACTGCAACACTTGTTTACATTTGAAATACATGTACCTTAAAGTTAATTTATAATAGCCTTTTATCACTCATAATATCACACCATATATGTCTAAGCTTAAATAGTCCAAATTAAAAGCTCTTTATTACTCTTATTAGTATTATATCAGGAAATTAGAATGTGCAAAATGTTTAAGAAGATTTATTCAAATCTAATATTGAGTTCTAGGGAGGATGCCTTGTTTTTAATTGAACTGGAATTTTCAGGTTTGATGTCATATTATCTGGGTACCTTATAGCTCTTTTGCCAAATAGATTTACCCTATTCAAATAAAAGTTCAAAATTATGTTTGAGACAATAGTTTGAGTTAAGACAATAGGTCTTGATTCGGACATTAATTTCCACTTATAGTTCTAAATGCCAAGCATTGCCCTAATCTATGAGCCCATTTGGCAACCCTTGTTTTCATCTTATCGTCAATGTGTTAACTAATTGCGTAATTTTAATTTCGCACGCTGAATTGAGAAATATTCAAAATAATTTAGGTTGGAGTAATTTTCTAGCTGAATTGGCTGAAGTTATTGTAGAACATCATTTTAATTATTTTTCATGTATTTTTCTCTTAACTTAATTAACAAAATATATTGTAAATGCAAATTTTCAACAACTTTAGGAACATATATTTCACTGCAACGATAGGAAAGGATGTGTTAGGAAAGTTTTTTGAATTATGTTTTAGGAATTACGTGTGTAGAAAATGACTAGATGAATTCTAAAATAACTAACGTTTGATGAATTTCTAAATTAACTAACGTTTGATGAATTTCTAAATTCAGGTTGGAGTAATTTTCTGTTAGGACTTTTTCTGGTGTCCAATCTAGTTAGATCACTTTGTATTTGTGTAGTTGTTAGTTAAATGTGTAAATGGGCCACAACATCCATATCAGCTCATTAACCTCTCTTGTAAGCAATAAGTTAGTCATCCTCTCCTATAAAAGGAAGCTAACTTATGAAGAAAAGACATAGAGCATAGAGGCAGAATAGAGAGAATAGTTTGAGGCTGCTCTCTCTCTTTCTAGAGGGAGAGCAGCAGCCATTTCACGGTGTACCCAAGTTCACGATGAAATCTATCTGCTTCTTCTTTCATTTCTATGGTTGTATGATTGTTACAAATAGGGACTAACATTTTCTATCTTAATTGGTTAAAGTTACTATAGAACATCATTTTAACTATTTTTCATATATATTTTTGTATTAACTTCATTAACAAAATATATTGTTAATACAATTTTTCAACAACTTTAGCAACACATATTCCACTGTAGCTTTAGGAAATTTTTAGGATGTGTTAGGAAAGTTTTTTGAATTATGTTTCAGGAATTACAAAGAAAATGACTTGATGAATTCTAAATTAACTAACGGTTGATGAATTTCTAATCTAACTTAACGTTTGATGAATTCTAATCCACTGTAATTTTTGGAAGTTTTGAGAATGTGTTAGGATTTTTTGAATTATGTTTTAGGAATTACGTAGAAGATGACTTAAATTAATGAATTCTAAACGTTTATTAATTCTAATCTAATAATAAACTAACTTAACGTTTGATGAATTCTAATCTAACTTAAAGTCTAGTGCATGTAACGGAGCCTAATTATTATTATTATTAAGGCTTGTTTAGAAGATGACACATGGTAAAACTTTCTATATTTGTATCTTTGAAATGTATTATAGATAGATAGATATAAATATAGATATAGATTAGTACGAATTTTGGTATTATTTTAGTAAAAAAAAAGTAATAAGGTCATAGATTGAGAAATTGATGGAGTTTTAGTCATACCTAAAGTAAATATCTCTTTCTTATTTTCGTTAAAGTCTTTTGAGTGTTGACTTTGTACAACAATGACATTTTCAACTTTAATCTTAAGCTTATTCTGAAAATTAAACCTTATGTTACGTTCTCTCGATAGGGAATAGGTGACAGCACTATTGTCTTGGCAATGACTTCTTGCTCAATTTGTGAGATATGTCCCTGTGATCTCCCACTTTGAAGACCATTAGTTCGAGCTCACACGCTCATGTTGAAGGAACAATTAGGGTCTGTTTACTAACAGAGATATTTTCCTGTTTTCAACTTCTGTTTTTCGTTCTCCAATTTTCTGTTTTTATTTTTCAGTTTTTCTATCTCCAATTTTCTGTTTTTATTTTTCAGTTTTTCTATCTCCAATTTTCTGTTTCTATTTTTTAGTTTTCCATTTTCAAATCTGAAAACATGTTCATCAATTTTTTCACCAAGTTCTCTAATTCCACACCTTTGACCCTTACCCACTACCCTTGTCATGATCTTACACTCTACCCATACTCCCCCACAACCCTTCATACCCACCCATACCTACTCATAGGGGTCGGGAAGTTATGGGTGGAGGTGGGATAAGGGGTATGGTCGGGGTGGGGTGGTAAGGTCTAGGGGTAGGGGTTGGGTGGGGGTACTGGGTGGGTTAGGGTCATGGTTAGGGGTAAGGGTGGGGTAGTGGGTAGGGGTAGTGGGGGTGGGGTAAAGTAGGGGTAAGGTAAGGAGTTGGGATATGATGGCGGTAGGGTGAGGCCGGGACCAGGGCGGGACCAAGGTAGGGAAGGGGTAGGGTGGGGGTAGGATGGCGGTAAGGGTGGGGTAGTGGGTAGGGTTGGGGTTGGGGTAAGGAAGGAGTATGGTAAGGAGTTGGGATAGGATGGCGGTAGGGTGGGCCCGGGATCCGGGTGGGGCCGAGGTAGGGGAAGGGTAGGTTGGAGGGTAGGATGGTGGTAGGGGTAGGATGGCGGAAGATTGGGGGTAGGATGGCGGTACGAGGGTGGGGGTAGGATGGCGGTGGGGTGGGGACGAGGTAGGGGGCATGTGGTAAGGGGTAAGGGGTAATATACGGGGTAGGGTAGGGTGGGTCGGGGGTGGCGTCGAGGTGGTAGGGGGGTGGCGGTAGGGTAGGGTGGATCGGGGGTGGGGCCGAGGTAGGGGCATGTGGTAGGGGGTCGGGTAGGGTCATTATAGGGAAAAATGGGTACGCGGAGTTGGGTTGGGGGGTAGGGTAGGGTATGGTAGGGGTAAGGGGTAAGGTACGGGGATGGAGGTACCGGAATGGAATCGACGTCGGAGCGGGACCGAACCCGCCACTAGGTTTAAGTATGCAAATTTATTGCACCGACACTGTACCATCTGCGTTTTCCAAATTTGAAAAACTAGTAAAAGTCACTTCTCCAAATCCTTAAGGAAAAGAAAGACACGTCTCATTTTTTCTGTTTTGGAAAACGATTTGGTAAACGCGTTTTTCTTTTTTCCTTTCTTCAGTTTTCCAGCAATTTCTTAGATAAATACGTTTCCTGTTTTCTGTTTTCCAGTTTTCCAGTTTTCTGGAAAACTGGAAAATATCTCTGTTAGTAAACAGGCTCTTAGTATTTGCTAAAAACTTAATAGTAGCAACCATCAGAAACACACAATTAGGAACAAAACAATGGAAAAGCATACAATCAAGCAAGCAAACTGCCATGATGTAGGTTTTGTCAAAATCAATGTGGATGCCAAAATAGATACTACCTAAAGTAAATATCTCTATCTTATTGAGGATATTAGACATATTTTTCTGCATGAAGCTAATATTTTCATCGATTATCCTAAGTGATCTGCGACTCGTGTAGATCATTGCATTGTGAGCGATGCAATTTAAATCAATAGCATTGGCAATTTACATTCAAAAAGCATACCATCATGAACTTATGTTCCCTAAGAATATACTATGTCAATGTTTTCACTGGTGATTGCCCGTAATGAAAATTCTAATTCTATACCTATATTTAAAAAATTAAAAATTCAGTATACCTTCACTCGGACCCACATTCTCCTCCGCTCCCACTACCCTTTCAGCAAGAGCACCACGTACACGCGCCACCCTCTGGCACTGCCGCCACTGCTACCATCTCATCATCGCGGCCAGTCGGCCACTGCCTCTTGTGGGAAGATCTACGCCGATCTCTAGCACCATTATCGGCTTATCGCCTTTAAGTCGATTGTGCCTCAAGAATATATATTTCACCACTAGCACTAACTCTAATAGTATAACGTAGTAGAGTTTGTATCCGCATGAAAATGAATAATCTTTAAATGTCTGTAACGTTTCAAATAAAAGTAAACAAAGAGGAGTTTTGGTTCAAAGACTTGAGAATGGTTTTACAATATGATGAATGAATTATGTGATCAATGTGGCAAAGACTTGGTTTAACTACTTTCCACTTGTTAAAATATTTATTACTGATCCTGGTTACTACCTCCGTATTTAAAAGTTTACTGCATTTTCCTTTTTCAGTAAGTTTTTCCTTTAAAAAAAAACCCATTACCCTTATTTTTTTTTTTGGATTTTTGTCCTCTTTTTCCTACTTTCTCACACCCTGTCTTATATTTTGTACAATATTCATTACCTCTACTATTTATCTCTTAAATATTGTGTCAATACCTAATATGGTGATATCTTAAATGCAGAGTGAGTATTTCTTAACTATAATTTAATACGTAGTATAATTTGTTACCTCATACTCCCTTTGCCTTATACTCCTCCCGTCCCATTTTACCTGTCTTATTTTCCTTTTTGGGTTGTCCCAAAATAAGTGTCACATTTCCCTTTTTGGAAAGAAATATGTGATCACATCATTTCACTTTATAATACTCAAATCTCAACCACCACTTTTACCTTTTTAACCACTTCATTAAAATTTATGTCAAAAGCAAAGAAGATAGATAAAATGGGACGGAGGTAGTAATAAACTTTGGTTTTAACTTGGCAGGAGAATTAAGAAAGTGAAATTTGTGTTGCCAAAAGTTGTCTGGAAGAGAGAAATATCGAGAACCAAAGGTTCTTTGCCATAAAATCAAAGAGTGAAATTTATGAAGTTTATTTTGAGATCGAGAATAGTACTCCGTAATATTTATATTTAATTAAAGTTACAAGTGGAAATAGAAAATTGAAATTGGCCCGATCTAGATTAGCTCTCTTTTGTACGCCCATAATTGAAACAATGTAATCCTATGATTTTTTTCCCGATGAATTGAGATCATATAAAAATGTTTCACATCAAACCATGGAGATTTAAATCAGATTAGTTCAAAAATACACCTCCATTTAAAGATTCTCACGCGGTTTATGATGTTTGACTGGTGATTAAGTTAATCGATCCCTTCCATTAATAAGATTATTTTTAGTTAATAAAATTTACATATTCAGACACTACATTAAAAGTTTTATAATGTTGCGAATAGAAAAATAATATTCGATAAAAGTTGGATATACGGAGTATAAAGTAAAACATTAAGAACAATTGACGCTGACTCGAGAATAGTGGACGAGAACCTTTCAATGAGATTGAGTGAATACATAATACTCCTTCTGTCCCTTATAACTTTTCCAAGTTTCCTTTTTTGGATGTCCCATACTCCTATTAACTTTGACATTTTCCCATTTAAGTAAAGAATTTGTGATTCCAGTTAATTTTCTCTCCTCTGCACAAACTTCAATCACACAGTTTTTACTATATTAATCCTCGTGTCGGTCAAACTTGGCAAAGTTATTAGGGACGAAGGGAGTAGGATAAAATGGGCACCCCGATGCACATTGATGCTCGCGTAAACAAGGACAAATCGATGTAGGGGCTGGGTTTGACTCCAAATTTCAAACCCAACGCATCCCAATTTTTTTATTTAGTGTTTATAGGTTCAGAGCCCGTTTGGTAACACTGTTAGTCGATTTATCATGCTTATCCGCCAACTTTTTCAGCAAACACGTAAATTTTGATTTTGCGTGCTCAAATGTGTAATAATAAGAAAAAGTCAAGTTGGAGTTACTTTTCTGGCTATTTTGGCTAAAGTTACTAAAGAGAATCATTTTAGATGTTTTTACGTATAATTTTTCTTTATTTTATTAATAAAATATATTTTATACTCCCCCGTCCCTGCAACAAGTTCCCCCTTTCCTTTTTGGGCAGTCCCTAAATGAAGATTGTCTTTCAATACATTTCCTTATTTGGCATATAATCCACATCGAAACAGTGTCAAACAATGCAAAACAGTGACAGTGTCCATAAAGTGTCAAAAAGTGTGAAAACAATAAAATTTACTTCCTAGTAAATTTATTTACATAATATATGTGAAAAGTTACGGGGATGGAGGGACTTCTTACAATTATTAAGAATTTCAACTCTATTTGAATATTAGTTAGACAATTACTAAACTGGGTTACATATACCGACTACTCCCTCCGTCCCTAATAACTTTGCCAAGTTTGACCGGCACGGGGATTAATAAAGTAAAAACTGTGTGGTTGAGGTTTGTGCAGAGGAGAAAGAATTAACTGGAACCACAAATTCTTTACTTAAATGGGAAAGTGGCAAAGTTAATGGGACATCCAAAAAAGGAAAGTTGGCAAAGTTATAAGGGACGGAGGTAGTATTTTTCAAAAAATGTCGTGCAACCTGTTGTTTGGCTAATTGCATACGACATCGTCAAAGAATGGGAATCATACAATTATGAGACCCAGTACTAAATGACATGTCACATGTGGTTAACTACGGCGCTAAGCTAGCTAGAGCGCGTGGCGCGTAGTACAGTAACACCGCGCGTCGCGACACTGTCATTACAGTGCCTATAAATCATTGCGATGGGATGCGATCCATCTGTAAAAAAATCAAACTTTAAATTGATTTCACTGTCTGGGTCGGTTGTGCAAAAGTACAGGAAGTGCTAAGAGCTCAAGAAAGAGATTTTGAGTCTGAAAAAATGGGCTCTTTCTGGGTTATGATTCTGTGTATTTTTGGAATAACTGGCTCTGTCTGCTCTCAGTTGCAGGAAGGTTTCTACAGCAAAACATGTCCCAGAGCTGAGAAGCTCATCAGCGACTTTGTCCACGACCACATTTCAAAGACTCCAACTTTAGCAGCTCCTTTACTCAGAATGCATTTCCACGATTGCTTTGTCAGGGTACGTAATTAAGCACGTCATTGATGATGTTAATGTCTATTTGGTCTTGTTTTTTTTTTTCCTAATTTGTCGGTCTGAACTGAGAAGAAAATGCCTTAATGATGAAGGGCTGCGACGCATCTGTGCTTTTGAACTTCACATCAAGCACCGGAAACCAGACGGAGAAAGTCGCTGTTCCGAACCAGACGTTGAGGGGGTTTGACTTTATTGACCGGGTCAAGAGCATCGTGGAAGCTGAATGCCCTCAAAAAGTCTCCTGTGCAGATATTGTTGCTTTGGTCGCCAGGGATTCTGTAGTCGCCATTGTAAGTCTCTTAAACCATAAAAAAAAACTGATTCATTTACTTTCATTAATGAAATTTCTATGAGATTTCATCATAAAACGTCAATTTGATAGGAAGATTCCTATAATTATGCTCTTAATATAGAATTTTATTATTTCACAATTTTCTGGAGTAGTGCGCGACAAAGTCGGGATTACGTGGTGCTAACAAATAAAGATGATAATTTTTAATTTTCAGGGAGGGCCATCTTGGGATGTTCCGACCGGTCGACGGGACGGCCGGGTTTCCAATTCATCGGAAACCAGCAGCATTCCTCCGCCCACCAGCAACTTTACAACCCTCCAAACACTCTTTAGCAACCAGGGTCTTAATCTCACCGACTTGGTCCTATTATCCGGTACGTACACACGGTTCATTTTGAAATACTTTAATCAAGCCAACAACCTCATTAGGTGTAGTAAGTACTACATTTGATTTTTGTGGCTTGAGCTACAAGTTCTTGATTTTTGTTAAGATCTGGATTCCATCCCAAAATGTCAATTTGATAGAGGAGGAATCTTCATATACTTATTGTTTAATTGTTTTAAAGATATCTGGTATAGGACAATAACAATTTAATTCGGCTTAATAGGTGCTCATACGATCGGGATGTCGCATTGCTCGTCGTTTTCGACCCGTCTTTACAATTTCACGGGGACGGTCCCGTCGCAAGACCCGGCATTGGACAGCGAGTACGCGACGGCACTGAAGAAGAAATGCAGGTCGATTAACGATAACACGACGATAGTCGAGATGGATCCAGGGAGTTTCAGGACGTTTGATCTGAGCTACTATAAGGGAGTTCTGAAGAGGAGAGGGCTGTTCCAGTCGGACTCGGCCTTGTTGAACAGCCAAACCACAAGGGCATTGGTCAATCAGCTTGCCAGTGGATCCAATGAGATTTTCGAAGCAGAGTTTGCTAGGTCTATGGAGAAAATGGGGAGGATTAATGTGTTGACAGGGAGTGCAGGTGAGATCAGGAAAAACTGTGCGCTTGTCAACTGATCGGGCCGGGCCGGGCTTTTGTATTTACGCTATCTTCTCATCCATATTTGAGTCCGTAATTAAATTTGGTGTCCAATCCGCGGGGTTGTTTGCTGGGTCAATTATTGTGCCATTTTTTTTATGAGTGGAATTCCAGTTCAATAAGTTGTCCTAAAAATACGTGGATGCTGGATCCATCAAAACTCAAAAGTATCCCTTTATAGATTTCAAGTTAAACGTTATTATCCGATGTGTTTTGCCATGTGATCATATTTAATTTGGTGCCCCTGATGTATTAGTGATGACGTAAAGTTAGAGCCCGTTTGGCAGCACTATTTTTCGGCTTATCAGGATTATCAGCCAACTTTTTCACCAAACACGTAACTTTTGCTTTCGCGCACTGAATTGTGTAATAAGCATAAAAAGTAAGGTTGGAGTTACTTTTCTGACTGTATTGGCTGAAGTTACTGTAGATGACCATTTTAACTATTTTTACATATAATTTTTTCTTTGTTTTATTAATGAAATAAATTTTAAAAATATTTTTTTCTTAAATCAGCAGAATCAGCCAATGCAGCCACTTCAGCCAGAACTTCATAAATTTCAGCAGAATCAGCCAAAACAGCCGATTTTCATACTACCAAACGGGCTCTTAATAATAGTAATGATAATTTTATATCTAAACCGTTTTTTCAGTGTTCATCCGATATCTTTGTCTTTTTGCTCGACTTTGCTTTGTCTGTTAAATCTTCAAACAACAATATGCATATCAAGAAAAATGAAATCTTCCGTTTCAAAATGAAGACAATTAGAGCTGGTTTGGTAACATTGATTTTTGGCTTATTATGCTTATCGGCTCATTATTTCACCAAATACGTAACTTTTGATTTTACGCATTGAATTGTATAATAATAATAAAAAGTAAGGTCAGAGTAATTTTTATTATACCTTATGCTTCCGTTGGACAACCAATTTCCCCTAGTACACCCGGTCGTGTTCCTACTCTAGCAATTGTCACAAGCAGTCTAGCATTATCAGTGCCTAAAGTTATGAATATTGTGACCACTCAACTTTCTACAGTGGAACACTATCTCCCATGGCGTTTGCAATTTGAGTCGTTCTTGATTTCAATTCTCACAGCCTTCTTGGAGATTTGGGCGGTTCTCTACTGATGCCTTTAATCTATATCTATCATGCTAACCGTGAACTTCTTAATTCTGATTATCACCAATGGCTAAAAATTGATGAAATTGTAATATCATGGATTTTTGCCACTTTATCTAAAGATATTCTCATTGAAGTGCATGATCTGAAATTTTCCAGTGCCATTTGGGACTGCCTTCAGCATTGGTTCATGTTCGCTAGTCTCGCTCGTTCTATGGAACTCAAACGCCTTTTATCTCAATACAAGAAACAAGAATCTCACACTATGGACTAGTATCTATGGGAGATTAAAATTATGGCAGATTCTCTTGCGACAATTAACACTCCAGTCACTGTTTGAGATCTTATTCAATACACCATCATGGGTTTAGGTATTGAATATGAATCATTTATCAATACCATATCCTACTTTCTTGGTGATATAGTATATTCCCAACCTCAGGGGTATCAGCGTTTACAAATAAAGAAGTCTCCTGAAGTACCAACTCTTTCTTCCACTCAGGTCGAGCTCGACATCCACCGAGGTTGGCTCCAACATTCGACTCCCAGATTATCGAGATAAGGCCAAAATTGCATCTGAGGTCGAGGCTGACCCCTGCCGAGGTCAACACTACAATATTGCGTCATAGTCGAGCTCAAAGTCTACTAGCACAGCTAGAAGTCAACGGAACGAGGAAATCACCTCCACTTGGTAAACAGTGAACTGAGGTTGCCTCACTCCAAACGAGCATACTACACCCGAGCTCAATCTCGCTGGCTGAGCTTGAGACCTCATCAGGAGGTTGTGGACTTAGACATTTCAGCGATCAAGCACCACACATAACTGCGGCCATGTCACCTGCGTGACAGCTGTCCAGGGCATACGTCACCTAGGCGGTTATTACACGAAACATTCAGGATTACACACGTGTGGCGCGCACATGCGTTGTGGTACAACAAAGGACAATTCTGTTATGCACAATACGCACAACCAAGTTATCTCTCCAATCAACTTTACATGTGTCTTCCACACAATAGAATAACATTTTTTACCTGTTGGCCAAATATGTTTTTCATAATATAAATATCATCTTCTAGCTTGTGGAGAAGGATCAAACTATAATTTCTCTGCGCATACTTGTTACTCCGCCCAAATTCTTACTCATTCTTACTTAGCACTTTTAGCCTCTCTATTCCCGAACTCCACCTGCCTCGGGGTTCAGATATCCATCACCTGGGTAGCTCACTTTTGATGCTCTTTGTCAAATGCTCGTGACTCAAGAACGTGTTCTGCATCTTCGAGGTTTTGGGTGCTACTCAACCTCTTCAAATGCTAGTGCCTATGAAAAGTTTTTTTTTGTAAATGGCTCATATTATAAAATCAGAATTCAGACGAGTTACTTCAAGACAAAAATTCATACACAGATCACTAGTTCTCGAATAAGACTTGGAGTTAATCACCTTAAAAAAGTAATACAAAGTCTGAATCAAAATAAATGATCGAACAAGTCTCATCATCACCCACCCTAATCCTTAGTATTCTCAATGAAACAGAAAATATAACAGCAAGACAAAGTCTGAATCAAAATAAACAACAAAATATAAATAACTAAAATAAAAGTTTTTCCAAAGGGACTGTTATAACTGCAATGCGAAAGACAAAAGCGCATCACAAACATAAGCGGACCTACTACTCAGGACCCGTATTCTTCCCGTTTTTTTGATCAACCGCTGAAAAAGCTACATGAGTGATAAGTCCGTATTTAGACACGCATTTGATGCGTGTTGGGATTGGATTTTGATGGTTTTCCTAGATTTAAGGTGTTGCAAGTCTTAATTTTAGCTCAAGTTATGTTTAACATGTGTTGGTTCGAGTTTTGTTGCATTTGGAGTCAAAATGAGGAATTTAGAGTTCAACATCGGCACTTGAGGAGCAATCGGGATGATTCGAGATGAATTCGAGAGTGGATTGAGAGCTTTGGAGGTCACCGGGAGGTTCACGATGAAGATTTGATGACAAAAGAGCTCTAGGATTGGCTATGGGATCAAAAGAAGATGAATGAAGTTGGAAAACGACGATCAGGATGACCTTTGGTCAATCGTTCAAGCATATCTCTTTGAAGAAACATCCAATGTACACGATTCAAGTTCCATAGGAAAGCCAACTTCAATGGCTACAAATCATATGAAGACACCTTTGCAAGAATCTGATAGGAAGAAGGTGAAAACAGACGATGAAGTCAGATGATCTCTGCTGCGATTTCAGAAAGACACCTTCCACCGTTTTGATCATATCTCTTGATTGGATGATTCAAATCACATTCGGCAAATTGGGGTGGATAGAGGACTTCATTATCTACAACTTTCATGAAGGAAGTTTTGTCAAATTCGGACAAGAAAAAAGGCTGAAGAGCACGGACGCACGACCGTGCGTAAAAGGACGCACGATCGTGCGTAAGAGCCAAAAACGCGGCAACAAATCTGCCTGCTACGCACGATCGTGCGTGGCAAGGTACGCACGATCGTGCGTACACCCGAGACGCGGATTTCAGCCCTTTTTTAGTCCCAGTTCAGCCCAAACTCATCCGTTTTCTATAAATAAGACCCCCATACCCATATTTTGACGTTACGAACATTACGGAGAGGCCTAGGGACGAATTTAACACCGTTTTTACGCTATTTTCTTCCAAGACCCTGGGATTATTTGTAAGTTCATCTTTTTAATTAACGACAATTATTTCTATTCATCCCAATTCTGTTGATTCTTCAATTATGAATTGTGAGTAGTTTAATTAGGGATTTGGGGTTGATGAAGGGGTTAATCATGATTGATGGCTAGATTCTTGTCGGTTTAATTGCATGAATGCCGTTTAATTTGTGTTTGAATAATTTAATTGATATCTCTTGTAACCTAGACTGCAGCTAGAATTACAATTGCATGTAGAATGAATTAAGAGAGATCTAATTTGTTCTAGGACACATTCACACACACTTAATCGTTCGCTAAGAGATTAGTAGCGATTAAGGGGCCGTAAGCTCGCTCGTCTTGGCAATAATTTAGGATCCTGTCGCATGAGAGATCAGCCTGGTCTCCTAAATTATTGTACTCTACGCCGCGAGAGCGGTAAGAACTTAGTAATGATTAGCTAGGCTCAATTAAGTTAAATTCATGTAATTAGGTCTGATCTGCCAGAAATCTGGTTACCCCGGAATCAATTCCTATTCCCTTCGTCGTTAATTGAGAAGAAACCACTTTTATTTTAATCGTTCAATTCGCATTAGTTTAATTTTAATTCACCAATCAAATCTCGCACACTTGCATTTATTTATTTTATTTCTTTTTAATCGCTGAATTTAGTTAATCTTTAATTCCCTTTTGTCCGTCCCTGTGGAGACGATACTCGTACTTTACACCACTTTTCTACAACCATTTTTAAGTGCGAGAAAACTCACATCAGTTTTTGGCGCCGTTGCCGGGGAAAGAAAATTTTATGAGAGAGACTGACCAAAAGTTTGCTAGCTTGGAGGAAACCCTCAAACGTTTCATACAAGCTTCTGAGGTAAATAATCAACAAGCAAATGCAAGGATGCAAAACATGGAAAATCAAATAGGGCAACTTGCAAAAGCCGTATATGAGAGGCCTCAGGGATCCCTTCCTAGTAATACCGAGCCAAACCCAAGAGAACATGTCCAGGCAATCACCTTGAGGAGTGGAAGAGAGCTAGAACCTGCTGCCACAATAAAGAAGCCCGATGAAGTTGATGTTGAACCGGCTGCCCGGGAAGAAGAAAAGGAGAAAGAAGAGGGAAGAGAGATGGCGGCTGCACCAAAACAGCCCGTTCCGGTCAAGAATTACACCCCACCTCTCCCCTATCCGGCACGATTGACAAGGAAGAATGATAGTGACCAGTTTAGTCATTTTCTGAAACTCATGAAACAAATCCAGCTTAACATACCATTCGTGGATGCACTAGCACAAATGCCAAAGTACGCGAAGTTCATGAAGGATCTGCTTACTAACAAGAGGAAGTTGGAAGAAGCATCAACTGTGAGGCTTAACGTGGACTGCTCAGCTGTGATTAGGAGGGATCTACCAGAGAAGCTTAAGGATCCAGGTTCTTTCACTATACCCTGCTTAATAGGAGATCTTACTTTTGATAGGGCCTTAGCTGATTTGGGTGCAAGCATTAATTTGATGCCATTCACTTTGTATGAAAAGCTTGCACTCGGTCCACTTAAACCTACACGTATGTGCATTCAGTTGGCTGATCGTTCAGTCAAATATCCCCAAGGGATTGTTGAAGACGTGTTGGTTAAAGTGGACAAGTTTATTATCCCTGTAGACTTCGTTATTTTGGACATGGATCAGGATCGAGAGGTACCATTGATTTTAGGCAGACCATTCTTGGCAACTGCCCGAGCACTTATTGATGTTGGAGACGGTAAGCTTGTCCTCCGCGTTGGAGATGAGACTGCCACCTTTGATATGTCCAAAATAATGAAGAGGCCCTGTCAGGATAGTGGAGAGTGTTTTTATTTGGACGACATAGATTCGATGGTGGAGGATTGCACCCCTAACATGCTTTCTAATGAAGCCCTTTCTGACCTTTTGTTTGAGGATAGTGTGACAGCAGAGGATCTTGAGCCCCTCCCTAGTTTTGATTGTCTTATGATTAGTGGAGAGGAGGACTCAAGTGATGCTAGTTCTGTGCAGGGGGCGGAAGATGATTTAGATGAGGTGGAGAAGGAAAATTTTCAGACCGATTCCTTTATTGTTACTTCTCCATTAAATCTAAAGCCTCTTCCATCCCACCTTGAGTATGATTTTATTGATGACAGTCCTGACCCCCCTGTTTTTCTTGCATCCGGGCTTGAGCTATCCCAAAAATCAGCATGTCTTAATCTACGTAGTGAACAAAGGGAAGCTCTAGACCGGAAACTTTCTGACACAAAAAGGATTAGTCCATTCTTTGACCCATTCTTTGTTAAAGGGCCTGATAAAGGCCCCGATCCATTCTTTTGCTTTACGGGTGACCCTGAGATGCGTATTTGTTTTCATGAATTTAAGGTCTTACGCCATCTCAGGGCATTTGTTGATAGGAGGTTTGATTTGTGGAAGACTAATGTTTTGAGCGGGAGTGTCTTTGACTGAGTTTTTGATGTGGAGATTGCGTCGGGCACACGACGTTAAAAAAATAGCGCTTCTCGGGAGGCAACCCGAGCTTATTTCTACTTTTGTTTTTGTTTTGTTTGTTGTTTGGTTGTTTTTTCTTTGTGTTTTTGTTGCAGCTCAGGGTCTTGTTATATGGGTGATGTGCCAAGGATTACATTGACTCAGTTTATTTCTGCACCGACCAGCGCCATAGGGAAGTTTCTTTGACTCTTTTACTCGCTTGTTGTAATAATGACTTGAGTTAAGTTGAGCACGTGTGACCCTTTCCTCTTTACCCCTAGTGCATAGTGCATATTTGGTCATCGAGGGCGATGCCAAAGTTTAAGTGTGGGGGAGTGAATTGGGCATTCGGGCAGTAGTTGTTACATGTGATTATTAGAGTTAGCATGCACAGGTGTTAGTTGTATATTCATAGAAAATTCATGTCAAAATTTTTGAAAATTTTTCTTTAAACTGTGTCTTTGTGAGCTGGCTAGCGTTTTGACTATGTTTTTAGAACATCTTTGAAGTGTTTAGGCTTAAATTGCTTGCACTATAATCTAGTTGTTGAGAGGATGAAGGCATTAGTCACCCATGAATTTTCCATTAATCATCCCCCCACCTGAAAAAAAAATCCTTTAGGAGAAGCCATTTTGAGCCTGACCATTCTTTGTTTACCCAATTAATTTAGCTCCAAAGCCAAATGGACCGTGTTTCCTTACCCGTGAATATTTCTGGCTTAGTCTTGATGTTTAGGGAACTAGGGGATTAATTTGCTAAGTTTAGGGAATTTGTGTAGGAGCCATTTTTGGCACTGTTCCTATACCCAAATGGGGTAAGAGCAGTCACTTTTTAGGAATATGATATTTCGAGGATTGCATTGTAGGCATGGATTCACTTTGAAATTAATGAACTTAAATTGCTATTTTTCCTTGGTGAGGCCGAGATTAGAATGGGGTAATGTCTAGTAAGAATCCGAAAGGTGAAAAATTAATATAGCTAGACCTCTTACTTTCCGAAAAAGAGAATGGGAGCCCCGGTCAAAAAGCGTAAGATGAGACTTGGGTATCTTTCGAAAGAAATGGCGTTCTCGTGCCAACATGACAAGGAAAACTAAACTTAATTAATAAACTTGGAGGCTATTGCAAAAATTAGATTTAGTCCTTCGCGTACTTCAAGTATACGTCAAAGCACAAATGTGCCGAGACGGTTTAGCTTAGTTGTACACCGTGTCTACTCTTTGCATAGGTTTAAATGATTGTTCCTAAATTGTGGCCTACTGAGTTCCTTGATCCTAAGAATAGCCCTGAAGTTCCTGAATGCATTGAGTCTTTGTTAGAATATTCCAATCTCTCAAAAGAAAGGGACTGTTTATTACCATTCACCATTCACCATCACCTTCACAAGTCCATCTCATCAATAACTAGTTTATTTGTGTATGCTGTCATTACTCTAAGGATGTTGTGAATACTTTGTCAAATAGTTTAGCTAGAGTACAAAGATGTAGTTTAGGGAAGAATTTTCTTGGTTTAGTCTGCTTATTCTGTGAATATTCCTTTAACTACGTGTGCATGCTAATTGTTTTGATTCCGTGTGGTGATTATCGTAAGTCCCGTTGTTCAGTTTGCTTGAGGACAAGCAAAGGCTTAAGTGTGGGGGAATCTGATAAGTCCGTATTTAGACACGCATTTGATGCGTGTTGGGATTGGATTTTGATGGTTTTCCTAGATTTAAGGTGTTGCAAGTCTTAATTTTAGCTCAAGTTATGTTTAACATGTGTTGGTTCGAGTTTTGTTGCATTTGGAGTCAAAATGAGGAATTTAGAGTTCAACATCGGCACTTGAGGAGCAATCGGGATGATTCGAGATGAATTCGAGAGTGGATTGAGAGCTTTGGAGGTCACCGGGAGGTTCACGATGAAGATTTGATGACAAAAGAGCTCTAGGATTGGCTATGGGATCAAAAGAAGATGAATGAAGTTGGAAAACGACGATCAGGATGACCTTTGGTCAATCGTTCAAGCATATCTCTTTGAAGAAACATCCAATGTACACGATTCAAGTTCCATAGGAAAGCCAACTTCAATGGCTACAAATCATATGAAGACACCTTTGCAAGAATCTGATAGGAAGAAGGTGAAAACAGACGATGAAGTCAGATGATCTCTGCTGCGATTTCAGAAAGACACCTTCCACCGTTTTGATCATATCTCTTGATTGGATGATTCAAATCACATTCGGCAAATTGGGGTGGATAGAGGACTTCATTATCTACAACTTTCATGAAGGAAGTTTTGTCAAATTCGGACAAGAAAAAAGGCTGAAGAGCACGGACGCACGACCGTGCGTAAAAGGACGCACGATCGTGCGTAAGAGCCAAAAACGCGGCAACAAATCTGCCTGCTACGCACGATCGTGCGTGGCAAGGTACGCACGATCGTGCGTACACCCGAGACGCGGATTTCAGCCCTTTTTTAGTCCCAGTTCAGTCCAAACTCATCCGTTTTCTATAAATAAGACCCCCATACCCATATTTTGACGTTACGAACATTACGGAGAGGCCTAGGGACGAATTTAACACCGTTTTTACGCTATTTTCTTCCAAGACCCTGGGATTATTTGTAAGTTCATCTTTTTAATTAACGACAATTATTTCTATTCATCCCAATTCTGTTGATTCTTCAATTATGAATTGTGAGTAGTTTAATTAGGGATTTGGGGTTGATGAAGGGGTTAATCATGATTGATGGCTAGATTCTTGTCGGTTTAATTGCATGAATGCCGTTTAATTTGTGTTTGAATAATTTAATTGATATCTCTTGTAACCTAGACTGCAGCTAGAATTACAATTGCATGTAGAATGAATTAAGAGAGATCTAATTTGTTCTAGGACACATTCACACACACTTAATCGTTCGCTAAGAGATTAGTAGCGATTAAGGGGCCGTAAGCTCGCTCGTCTTGGCAATAATTTAGGATCCTGTCGCATGAGAGATCAGCCTGGTCTCCTAAATTATTGTACTCTACGCCGCGAGAGCGGTAAGAACTTAGTAATGATTAGCTAGGCTCAATTAAGTTAAATTCATGTAATTAGGTCTGATCTGCCAGAAATCTGGTTACCCCGGAATCAATTCATATTCCCTTCGTCGTTAATTGAGAAGAAACCACTTTTATTTTAATCGTTCAATTCGCATTAGTTTAATTTTAATTCACCAATCAAATCTCGCACACTTGCATTTATTTATTTTATTTCTTTTTAATCGCTGAATTTAGTTAATCTTTAATTCCCTTTTGTCCGTCCCTGTGGAGACGATACTCGTACTTTACACCACTTTTCTACAACCATTTTAAGTGCGAGAAAACTCACATCAATGAGCTCCTTCTCCCCCTACATCCATGCTCACCTGATCGAAAACCAGCTCTTTCTCTTCATCCTCCAATGTCAGCTGATCATATTGCTCCTCCAAATTTGCCATTGGAATCCTCCCAACTGAATTTCGACTGATGCGCCGCTTTACTTCGATGGTGTCATTGAATCCTGAAGTTGCACCCACAACGCCAAAGGAGGAACTCAATCCAGGCATCGAAAGGAACTCGTAACAGAAAACTCGCCACTGCTCCAAGCTTCCTCTCTATCTCCTCATTCTGGATTTCCACAAAAGACAAAGGAACGCCACACGACTGGATTTAGGCCGAAACCAAAACCCTACATGCCGTAGGGAAACGACCTCTTTTTTCAGGCTAGATATAACTTATCATTATGAAAAGTTGTTTAAAACACCACCCGGTTTCACATCCCTAAAATTATTTGGATGTTTATGTTAACCATGGTGTCATCCCTATACTACTCACAAGCTTAAAACCTGCTCTAAATCTTGTGTCTACCTCAGTTTTTCTACCCTATACCATGTCTATAATTGTCTTGACCCTGAGAATAGAAAATATTGCACAACTCGTCATGTTCTGTTTTTTGAAGCTTCTTTCCCTTATAAAAATACTCCTTTCAATAAATCACCATATAACCAAGCCAGAGATTTACCCAAATAGGACCAAAATATAGCAATTTAAAAAAAGGATCTACTAGTTTAAAATGGGGAAAATTGTCAACAATAGTCCCACCTTTGACCGGTCTGCTCATAATAATCTCACATTTACATAATTCTTGAATAATCCCACCTTTGTAGCTCACCTTCTCTCATTGTACCTTGATCGGTTGATAACCTACCATACCAAGTTTTTTGCCTTTTCGTTGAAAACTTTATGTAAAGAGTTTCACATTTAACAAATCTGCTCAAAACAGTCCAACATTTCATTTTTTCTTTTTTTCATCTTCTTATTATTTCATTTATTTAATCTATTTATGTTTTTGCTTTCCTTTTTCTCAATAGTTTTTTTCTTTCTTTTACTTACTTAGAAAAGTAGATGATGCGTAAAAGGATAAAAATATATATTGATGGTGGAATTAAGGTAACAAGAAGAAAGAAAAGAAGGAAAAAACACACAAAAAAAAGTAACAGGAAGAAAAAAAGGAAAAGTGAAAACAAAAAGAAAATATAACAAAATGTATAGTGGAAAAAAGATCGTTAAAAGTAAAAAGAGAATAATTAAAAAACGAAACACATAAAAGGGAAATGAAATAAAAATACGGGAAGAAAAAAAATATGTTCGGAAAGGAAATTTTACAAAAAACTCTTATAAAAGAGTGAGAAGTACAATTATAATTATGAAAAAGAAATAAAAACAAATGGATGGAAAATGATTGAAAAAGTGTCTAGGGATAAAAATAAAGAAAGAAATATCTTAGGGTGAAAAAAGTAAAAATAAAACATGGGACTGTTTTGAGCATATTTGTTAAATGTGGGATTATTTATGTAAGATTTCTAAAGAAAAGAAAAAATCTATATAGTAGGTCATCAACCGATCAGGGTTCAATAAGAGAATTTGGGTTGCAAAGACGAAATTATTATAAGATTATGTAAAAGTGGGGTTATTATGAGCAGACCGGTCAAATGTAGATTATTGCTTTCAATTTTTCCTTTAAACTGTAATAAATAAGACTTTTGTTTGCAATTGGACAAAAATAGTTCCGCTGCCCCGAGATCGCCGGACCGCCGCTGTTCACCGGAATCCCCCCCCCCAGGTCGTTGTCGCAAATATGACAGAATCCGGTCGCTGTTGTCGCTGCCCGTCGCCGCCTCCATTGAGTTGCCAGCACCACTAGACTGACCTTTCACCAATCGACTGACCTTAGTTATGCAAAGGGACTATGAGAGCAATTAATTGGGTTAATTTTAATTAATTAATTACGTAATTAATAAGGGGTAAAATAGAATGTTTAGTGCTATTTACAAAAAACCCAACACACCATCCTTTTTTGGAAGAGTGGTATGTTGTAGTCTAACAATTTTCTCTTAAAATACTTAATTACCCTTACACTTCTATCTTTTTCATGTTCATATTTCATACTTTTTCACTAACTCTTTTATTTTTTCTACAACATTTATTACATTTATAATATTTCTCTTAAATATTGTGTCAAACCTAACTCATTAGTTTAAACATTTCACAATGACAACAATTAGGCAGTGGCGGACCCAGAAAGTCGGAGCCACGGGGTCCCTACCCTTTTATATCTCTAATCTCTAATTACGGAGTAATATAAAACTAATAAAAAATATTAAAGAAGCATAACACTTCATAGTTAACGTACACCATCAAAACATTAAAGTATTATAAAGCAAAAAAATACATATAAAAATCATTCAACAATTCTA
This sequence comes from Cuscuta epithymum, assembly GCA_945859915.1. NCBI lineage: Eukaryota > Viridiplantae > Streptophyta > Magnoliopsida > Solanales > Convolvulaceae > Cuscuta > Cuscuta epithymum. Next base: position 617,970 of record CAMAPF010000020.1, read on the forward strand.
CAGATGTACCCTCCTAGTCCTAAGTTTCATTTGTTGGAAATATAGAATCATCACTAATAGTTTTGGTCTATTTAATTAAAATAGGCCAAAACGACGTAGTTTTGGTTTATTTAATTAAAATAGTTATGGAAAACAAAAAAGGAGCCCAAAATACATTAAGGTATTATAAAGCAAAAGAATACATATAAAAATCATTCAACAATTCTAGAGATGTACCCTCCTAAGCTTCATTTGTTGGAAATATTCTATAATAGAATCATCACTAATAGTTTTGGTCTATTTAATTAAAATAGGCCAAAATGACGTAGTTTTGGTCTATTTAATTAAAATAGTTTTGGAAAATAGAAAATGTTTGTTGGAAATATTCTATATAGAATCATCACTAATAGTTTTGGTCTATTTAATTCAAATCGGCCAAAAGACTTAGTTTTGATCTATTTAATGAAAATAGTTTTGGAAAACAAAATAGGAGCATAGGGGGATTCAAACATGGGACACTCCCACAACATAGAAATATAAAACACGCGTTGCTACCGTTCCCCTGCTCCGTTCTTTTGGTTCTTAGGTGGTTTTTCATGTAAATATACACTTAGTAATTAATTTTATATAATATATGTATAATATATATATATAGGTATTTTTTTCGAGGTGCACGGGTCCCTGGACCACGTGGGACCCTTAGTGGGTTCGCCTCTGCAATTAGGAGTACATATATATGCATGATAGCATGAGTACATATTCGTGCATATAATATTATGGGGGTGTTTGGATCTGATTCTCAAAACTGATTCTGCTCCTTCAAGGAACAGAAGCAGAAGGTGTAGTGCTTGGGTGAAATTCTAGAAGCACTTCTGGTGCTCTAATTTACTCCCAGGATCAATTTTTTTAGAAGCTAGGGGGTACCAGCTTCTGAAAACTGATTCTGATACTGATTCTGATTCCAAACACCCTATAAAGTGCCGTCATGAGTTTTTTTATAGAGTGCCGCCATGGGAGTTTTTTCAAGAGCACTAACAAGTACTCCGTAACAAACAACTCAGATCACGTCATCACCTGTCACTAGTTTCAGTTAATAAAACTGTATTTTGATAACCTTTATTTTGAGCCAATTTTTACTTTTTATGAGTCATTTTTTATTAAATACATAATTTTTTATATTAAGATTAAAATTATTTTTCTTGCTCAATTTAGTTTATATAGCCATTTTAGCTATTTTCATTAAAAAATATTTATTTTATTAATTAATATATATTTTAAATATAAATTTTCCATAATTGAGTAGATTTAACTAATTTATCCACTTCCCGTATATTCATTGTTACAAAACAAACTCTTAATATTGATTTTGTACCTTATAAAACAATACGTGTAACTGTGTAAGGCACAAGTTTGAGACCTAGTGATAAGTACTTACTCCCTCCGTCCCTAAAACAACTTCTCATTTCCCTTATTAGGATGTCTCTAATTTAACTTCCCATTTTCTTAAATGTCAAATTATCTACATCAAAACAGTGCAAAACAATGTCAAACAGTGTTGAAACAGTGTTGAAACAGTGTCAAAACAGTAAAATTTATCCCCTGCTAAGTTTATTTTCTTAATGTGTGTGTAGGTCAAATCGGAAAGTTGTTTTGGGGACGGAGGGAGTATTTAGGAAGGAAAAAAGTCCTCTAAATCATGGTTTATTATAGGGTAATTAACTATTTTCAATTATTCCTCCAATTTTGCGCTGAAGACCGGGCTTTGCACAATATGAAGGAACACACTACAATTAGGGGTGTAAACGAGCCGAGCCGAGCCCGAACTCACATATGCTCGAACTCGAGCTCGAAAATATTTTATATGCTCGAGTTCGGCTCGAGCTCGATCGAGCTTAAAATATTGAAGCTCGAGTTCGACTCGAAAGCTTCAGTTGAGCTCGCGAGCCGCTCGAGATTGACTCGAAAGCTTTGCCATTTTATCAAAAATTGATGATGTACGACTTGCTTGGTGCTCAATTGTTGCCATGGATATGAGGTGTTTATAGCTAGCTACTAGAGGAAATTTTTCCTCACTCTCCGGTGTGGGAAGTTTAGAGATTAGAAACTAAAAAACTAAAAACAAATGGATTAGGACTTTAGGAGTACCCAAAAGTCTGCCACATAGGGGATTCGAACTCGGGTGGCATACGAAGCCTGCAAGGGAATTTCCACCCAGCCTGCTAACACGTTTGTGTAACTTTTTATGTCAATTTGTTTTATTCCAATTCCTAGTGAACTAACAAAAAACTAATTATAATTATTATAAATAATGATTATAATAATAAATAATGTTTCATTAAATTATTTCTATTATAATATACGTAGTAATAAGTATTAAGAATAGAGTAATCCTAAATTAGAATAACTATTTCAAAAATATTATATATATATATAATTATACACAACATCAAGGCTCGCGAACCGGCTCGCGAGCCACGAGCCTAAAATAAAGAGGCTTGACTCGAGCTTGTTTAGTATACGAGTCGAGTCGAACTCGAGCCGAACTTGAATATGGCCGAACTCGAGTCGAGCTTTTCCCGAGCGATCCACGAGCGGCTCGCGAACGGCTTGGCTCGTTTGCACCCCTAACTACAATAATTACACGATGCATAAAAATAATGCGGTACACAGTTTGAAGTGGTCCACTCTATGTTTTCTTTTTGAAATGAAGTCGAACCAATGTACTTACTGTATACACGACTGTTTGTTTGGTCAACGACATGAGCATTGTTACATTCCCATCGGTGCAAGCATTCTAATCTCTTTTGGCTAAAACACTATTTTGATTTTTTACTTTTCAACCGTACGTGAAAGTAAAGGTCACGGACTATGAAGCACGGATATTTTCCTAGGGTAGCGTATCGGCGTATCCGATACGTTCCCGTATCCGATACTCTAGGATACCCGTACCGTACGTTCCCCGGCCGTATCTGCAATTTTTTAAAAGTTTTCATTTTTTTTTGTAATTTTTTGAAAGTTTCCGATACTCGTATCCTGACGGATACCCGTATCAACTTTTTAAAAAAAAATCCCAAAATTTACTTAATAAAATTCTAAAAAAAAAAATGAAAATCTAAAACTACATTTTACTTGGTAATCAAATAATGGGCCTATATGACTATATCCGAATTAAGTCATTAACTCATACTCCGAATTGGGTACTTGCACTTTTAATTTCAAGATTGTAGTTGTTTGACTTATTTCTCATTTTAAATTAATGACTTATTGACTACATTTATATTTCGAGATGCACTAGTGTATATGAGAAATATTATGAATTTATTACTAAGTATCTTGAAAAAGGAAAACGCTTCAATGCAATGAATGGGTAGACATCATAGGATATTATATGTATGTGTATATATATATATATTCAAAAAAATCTATTTTTAATATTTATAAATAGACCCCTATAACTTTTAATATTTGTAAATACACCCCCATAACTTTTAATATTTATAAATATGGCCCCGTATCCGTATCCTACTTTTTTTTGTTTTGACGTATCCCCGTACCCGTTTCCGCGTTTCCGCGTACCGGTATCGGTGCTACATAGGTCACGGAGCATAGGGTTGGTTAAAATACGAGTAGTACTAACAAAAGTAAAATATTATTATAGAAAAATAAATAATACTACCCCGTTCTAAAGTACTTTGCATTCTTTGAATTAGGTGCGAAATAAGAATAGAAAACATTGTGTTATTGAAATTTATGCAGAGAAGAAAGAAACGAGCAGAATCACAAAATAGTTACTAATGAAAAAGTGGCAAAGTTTCTTGAACAATTAAAAAGATAAAATTGACAAAGTTCAATGAGACGAAGGAATAGCTTTACCTTTATTGTTAGCACCTTGCGATGTGATGGCGATACTGTAACACACTTAAAAAGGAGGTTACAACTTACATGTTCGAAACTAATCACAGTCATTAGTGAAGCATATTATCATTTAACAGAACATATGCTATAATATGCGAGCGAGTAGAGCAAAAAAAACTTTAACTTTATTAAATGTAGATAAAATTCATACGAATAATCTCTACTTTTAGAAATTTTATAATAATACTTCATAATCAGAATACGGAGAATATTCATAAAATAATACGGAGTATGAAGTAGCTATATTGTTTCTATGAATAAATTAAGGTGAATTCAACTAAGGTCGCTTAATATTCTCAATACCTACTCTTATTTTCCTCTTATCTGCTCTGATTCTCGAATAACCCTACTATAAAAATGAAAAGGAAAAATTGATAGGAATAATCCCAACTATTGGCGGTCCGCTCATAATAATCTCAACTATCGATTATTTCAGAATAATCCCAATTATAGGGACCTTCCGCCAATAATGGTCCCTATAAATAAATTCTTGTAGTTTTTAAAGTGGATGAGAAGAGATATAGCAAGTAATCCATATAAATAATCCCAACTTTTAATTTATATACTTAATTTCTATTTAAAAATCACTTGTTATAGGAGGTAATATATGGTCATGGACCATTATTGGCGGATGGTCCATATAGTTGGGATTATACAAAAATAATCAATAGTTGCGATTATTGTCAGCGGATCGGCAATAGTTGGGATTATTATTTTCAATTTTTCCAAATGAAAACTAATCATATTCTTTTATTTTAAATAATAACTCATTTAATGAAGGAAAAGGTCATCATTGGTGACGAAACCACCCTAAATTTAGGTTTGCAACCAAACACAATTAAGACAACAATGATTAACGAAAGCAATGACTGCGTTAGGATTTATACTCAAAATCGAAATTATTACAGTGAGAAATAATCCTACATGCTTGTACCAAAATTTCTTTGATGGGATGACTTTAATTTTCTTCACAAAATACTTTTTTATGGTCAAGTTCTTCACAAAATAATACTCCGTAGCTAGTTATACAGACTAATACCTATCTAATATACTAGCGCGGGAACGCGCGTTGCGCGATATCCGTGCCCAACGTAAGGAAACACAAGCAAAAAATGGGCAAATAATAGTTTAAAACAAGAAGAAGAAACATAGTGTAGTACCAAATAAACACCAGAAAGTGCATAGAACTTGCAAGTGTAAAATAAGCTTTAAAAGTGAAAACAAAATTAATCTGAATAGCAGGTGCAGGCAAACCAATGTGAGTGTGTGGCTGAAGAAGAGAAGAAGGCAGCTTTAAACATATTTGGAGGAAGACGTTCTTCAGTTTTGCCTCTCCTAACTGCATTGCAGAGATCACCTTCAAAGTGTAGTAATGCAGTCAAGATCATTTGGCGGGCAACGACGCTTCTTGAAACATCCGAAACCCGACAAATTACAGTTCTAGCAAAGGCCTATTCAAAAGCTTTGGCATATCTATGAAAGCTGCAATCACATACCATTACATTTTAAGTTTAGTTAGCTTACCTTTCAAGAGAAGAAAGTAATGACTGTGTATGGAGATAAAGCAAGGAAACAGGTTCAAAATACATGAAACTGAAACTCTTCCCGTATCTATATATTAAACTTAAAAATGTACTCATTTAGTACTTGCAGTCTTGGTAAAAAAAATTCTGACTATCACATAAAATATTAAAAAAAAATCTGATGTCACTTAGCAAACTGGGCGGGTAATTGTCTAGGCCTTTACAAAGTATAGAAATAACGATCTACCAAAAAAGGTATAGAAGTAACTAATCCTATAGAATCCGTCAACTTGTAATGAGTACAGTTAAGCATATCATATGCAAACCTAAGCCTTATTGAACTCCTAATGAGGTGTAAACCAACATTATCACCAGAGGAATTGAGTGCAGCAATTTTATATAGAGTTAGTGTCCATAAGAGTATTTTATACAGTTAGCACTCTTAATTTAAATGAAGCATAAATATTTACTACATATATGAAATAGTGTGCATATATGAAATAGTTTCCACAAGAGTAATTTTATACAGTTAACACTCTTAATTTTATAACAGTTAGCACTGTTATAATAGTGAACAAACCAATCACTATTATATATTACACTTGACACACACATACACATATATGAAATGAAGTGTGCATGACTGGTCCATAAAAGAAGTATACATAAAAGACATTGAATATGTTTCGAGTATTTTAAATAACGGCTAGCATTCTATATTCTAGACATCACACCAAAGTGGTATAAGCTAGATCTTATAATCAACCACGGTTCTAGGTTATTAGCTCTGCTAATTGTAAGACATTAAAAGAATGCAATGCAATAGGAGAATAGAATATAGAATATTTTGATTTCCTTAAGAACACTTTGGATATCCAATTGATATGTTTTTTTTATGTAAAACTCCTTAATTACCTTAAGATTTCCTACATCATTAAAACTAATTGTAGTTGCATAGTGGATGCTATAGAAGATGGAAAAAGTGAGTGGTGAGTGTTTAACAGTAAGGCTGGTAAAAGTTAATTAATTGGTCATCCTAACCTCACCGACTTTTGTTAGTGCCACCGTTAACCTCATTCCAGCAATTAGTTTCATCTTAGCTATTCCTTTTGGGTATACTCTCATCAGCATAGTTCAATCTATTCAAGAAATAAACAACTCAAACTTTTTTATTTTTATTTTGAACCGCTGCTGGAATTCCCAAATAAGAACATCCATGCCCAGACTGATAAACTTATTAGGTGTAAACGACCTGCCACTAAGCAAATGGCAGAAATACTATATGGGCAACCTCCGTTTAGCCTGAGGAAGAAAAAGAATTCCATCGGGTATAAAACTCGTTATTCTAATTTCATTCAAACGAAGAAGCATATCACTTTTATTTCATCCCCAAAAACTTGAACTAAATGTAATTAGCTCATCCCCAAAAACTTACGCCGGGGTGTGGAGATCTAAAGCTAATTAGGATTTTTGCCGCCTCCATTGTGCTCATCCCCAAAGTGGCTCACAAGTCACAACAAAGGAATGTACAGAGTAAACCTGTGAGTCTTTGAAACATTTCATTTAATAATCAGTCAAATGTACAAATAAGCTAAAGTAAACTCATATTATCATCAACACAAGTACATAATAAGTCATAGGTCCAATGCGAAGTTTCAAAAGAGCACACTCTAGAAGCAGAAAGGTAGAATTCCTTTGGACATTAAGGGTGACATTTGACAAATATGTCTTCACTGGAGTATCCATCTATTTTTTATACCACAGGTAAAACAAGTCAATCCTCCAACTCCTCTCTGAGTTCCCCTAACAACAAAGTCCTTAGGGCAGTTCTTTCTCCTTAAGAAAATTTTACATAAAAAAGTGAAAATTGCATGTCAGGACTTCGGCAACTCAGAGTTCATGGATGGACAGACGGCGTAAATATAAATTGAGCAAATGAACTTTAGATATGTTAAATGAATTTGGGGGACATCCATGGTGAAGGCAAAATGGATGAACGACATAAATATAAGTTAAAGAAATGCATGACAGATATGGTAAAACTTAAATGATCTTAGGCGGGAAAATAAAGGAGAAAATTACACTGCCTTTATTATAAGGAGATTAACTAAACTGATAGCAAGTAAAAAAAGTTTAAAAATTGAAGTGTTTTTTTCAAGTAGACTGATTACCTCATTTGCATATAAACCGAAGTGAGAGCTAGAAAAAAGGACCAAGCTTCATCAGGAGCTTGAAAAACCAGTAATCTCATACTAATATGCCTCAATGTACAACAACCTCATTTGTCAATCACCATAAATCATCCTCGGGGTGGTAGCTCCAAACCCTGGTAACTGCTATGAGAAGTAGTACCTATGGTAGCTGAGATTAGCAAAACCCTAGACCAATAATAATAATGAAACTGAAATGAAATTAATCAGGAAGAGAGATGATGATTACCAAAGCTGCTCTATTCATTTTTATGGATGTTGGTGGAGCTCTTGTTAAATTTTCATGTTGAAAACTTACGGAGTACTTATTTATGCAAAACACCCAAATGAATACTTATTTACGGTGTTATGCAAATAATTTATGCATAAATTAAACACTTATTTATGCAAAACTTACGTACTTATGCTCTTATTGCATAAATTTTCCTGTTGAAAACTTACGGAGTACTTATTTATGCAAAACACCCAAAACTTACGTAATTTTCCTGTCAAAATAAGAGAAAGAAACAATCCATATTCATTCTTCTTTATTTATGCAAAACACCCAAATGAGTATCAAAATTGTCTTTAATTCTTCACCTTGTTCTTGCAGCTTTCATAATGGAGTAGTTGCAGCTTCTTACCATTACAGCCTGCGTGAACTCTGCCGCACTCCTCCGATTCTTCACCACCTTTGTCGGAGTTTCTATTTCAGTAGCCAGCATCTTAACCTTTCCCATGGCATATGCATTCTTTATGGATTTCTGCAGGAGCTTCTGCCCTCCACAAGCTGCAGTGTATTGCTGCAAAATGTACTGAGCAGAAGATGTTTCCTGGAAAACAACAAAAATGAAGCAAGCATCAATTTAGTAAATTAATACAGGAAAATAAAAAAGTTAAAGAAAAGGCAATAATGAAGAAAATAACAGTTCAGTAGTTAATTAATCATCATCTTAATAATGAGTAAGTTAACAAATCACAAAAGATGAGTAAACAAAAAACATGAATCTAACAAGGCAACAACTTAAGGGATAAAACATAAAGATACAGAGTATGAAGAGCTGAAGAACCCTATAATGGGAGTGTCTTTGATGCTAAGATGAGGGAGAGGGTCCGAGGTGGTAACGTGGACAGGGGCGAGAGGAGCACCCATTGCTCCCAGTAGAAGCCTGAGGTCAGACCTCTTCCGGGTGTAGCCATTGAAGGCTATGGAGGGAGTTCGACTGTGCTGCTCCTTCATCCAGCTGCTCAATCCTGACCCGACCCGTTTCGACTCACCCATTTCTCTGCCGTCAAGATCAGGACCCTCCATCAGCGGCGTCAGGGTCTCGTCGAGAGGCCTAAGACTTCCCGATCTGGAGATCAAATTATTGTCATTTACCACAACATTACCACAACAAATCCAAGAAAAACAACAGTCTCCAAAAATCAGGAGAAATTGCTCCATGAATCCATACGGACCTCGGAACCCGAGACCTGCGTACATCGAGCAAAAGTGAGAAGCGGATTTTGGAAAATGAGTTGGGAAAGAATCGTGACCTTCTTCATAGGGGAGAGCAACAAACGGCGTTAATTAATCCTGGCTGTTCACACGGTAAAAGAGTCATACTAACCTTAACTGGCTCTTATTATTTTTAGTAGATTACCAATGAGCATTTTGACGTGATAACGAAATATTTTTCACACCTCAAAGAATGAGGTTCGTTTTTTTTAATGAGATAACCTACGTCATATATCACGCCAACATATACGATAGTACTTCGTATAAGCATGGTTTTACTTGGACTGTAATTTGTCTCAAACCAGACCAGACCAGACTTGGATAGTTATAAAAATACAAAGAAATCAGATCTTACCAGACCAGACCAGTTCAGACCAGACCAGATCAGATCAGACCAGACCAGCAAATTACAGTCCAAGTAAAAACATCCTTAAGCCTTATTAATAAATATTCCATCTGTATTCTAAAGTTTGCTACACTTTCCCTTTCTGGATGTATTTAAAAGTTTGCTACACTTTCTCTTTTTGGTAAGTTTTTTCCTTTAAAAATACCCAACTACCCTTACTTTTCCTACTTTTTATCTTCTCTTTCCTACTTTTTCACCTTCTCTCCTACTTTTTCCATTACCCCTACTATCTCCTTAAATATTGTGCCAAAGCACAATACGGAGGGAGTAATAACGTTATTGTTATGTTAATAATTTAACAATTAGTGAATGCACCCAACAAATCTATATCCGGTGAACCCCAACCATGCATGGCGACACGGCGTCGTCATTTTGTCATTTTATTGGGTCTTAATTACCAAAGTGAATATACTTAGTCTCTCTTTGCAATCACTTAATTTAAGTGATTGTAGCTTTTTTTTAAGAAAAAAGCACTTATTTTACAAAACACTACTAACTTTTACTTTCTCGGTTTTCGTGTAGAATCTACTTTTTGCTTTTTCTATTACACAAAAAACACTTATTTTACTAAACACTACCAATTTTTACTATTAATCACTTTTTTCCAAAAAGTGTTTATTTAAACACAAGCACTTGCAAACAAAGCCTTATAATAACTACTCCGTAGTTTACAATTCAAGCACCGTCCTAAACTTCCTACCTAAGACGATAGTAATAGAATCTACATTTTAATAATAATAATAATAATAATAATAATAAAGCATAATTTTTAATTAAAATTGAACTATAACTTAATTGTTATCGAATATAATATAATTGAATAAATTATATCGTGCAATCAATTATACAATGCTCATTCACGTCCTACAACAAAAACTATTATTTGCTTTTAAAGTTTTTGCGTTTATAACACTTGTGGAAGCAAATAATGTACCTTTGCATTAGCGGCAAAAGTTCTCTTAAAAATAGGTATTGGAAAATAAAGTACTCTGTATTTGCGTAGGCAGATATCCTGACTAAAAGGTTTTTATTACTATAGGGAGGTTAATATTGAGATGAGAGTAGCATTACAATATCAGAGACCCAGGACAACAAAAACCCTAAATGGATCCTTAATTCTCCTTTTACTTCTTTTCCTTTTCTTTTTTTATATCACAACCTTTTTATTTATATCTAAAATAAGTATCCCAACCATCGTCAAATTCGTAAATTTATCCTAATCTTAAATTTTTATAAAAACAATTACATTTCAACTTCAACTTTTTTCAAAATTGTACTTTGAGTGGATTAATTACTATCACTAATTTATTAGAAAGGAAAATCTTTTTAAATACGTAGTAAAGAAAAGTACAACAAAGAAAGCTGAAAAAAGAAAACAAGTAACAAAGAAGTACAAATAAAAGAAAAGAAGTAACAAAGCTATATTAAAAAAAAACCGAGTGCAACAAAATGACAAATTGTCCCTCCCAAAGTAATCCCACGACTCGGTAATGTCTTTACAAATCCACCAGTGTTTGGGATATAATGCTCATGAGATGTGATCGCTGATTTTTCTCATGACCAATCTAGCTTTGTTACAAATATATCCAGATTTATATGGGAGTCACATAAAACCTCAAATGATGATATTGAAGTCCTTTTCTCACTTTCTAAAGCATGGCCTAGGAATTCATCCCCTGAATATGAAAAGAACGGCTCGTCGAAGACACCTTCACCATCAAAATCTTCCAGAAAAATGATTACCTAAGAAGACGATGCCCAAAAATTCGACATATCGATTTGCAAACCCAATATCTTTATATTCATCAACGGGTTTTTTATCCAAAATGTCTTGATTAGCCATAGAAGAGGCAAGATTTTTTTTCCGAATTGATTGATACTATTGGATATATAACTTAGTTCACACAGAGAGAGAGACTTCCAATAAGGCAGTGTATATAACTTTTTATTGGATCAAATTTGTGTGACTTGCAACTTATTGACATAGTTTTAATTAGGGATGGGACTTTAGAACCAAGAACCGGAGAACCGAATCAGACCAAACCGTTATGACCCGGTTCGGTTTGGTTCCAACTTTTATTAGTTATTTGTTCATGATTCGGTTCATATTTTTTATTAACGGTTCGGTTCTCGGTTCCTGAAAAAAATATGTACCTGGAACCGTTATATATTTCTTAGTAGTATATATACTTGAATGTATATTTACTTTTTTTTATTTTTTTATTACATTCACTATTTTAGTTAGTTATATAATTAAGAATTTTAAAATTATTATTCATTTAATAATGTATTAGGCCATATAAGGAGTTAGGACTCTTATTAGGTCCAAAACTTATTATTTATTTTTATATTACATTCACTATTTTAATTATTAAAATTTCCAGTTTGTTATGTATTTGTGTTTTAAACTCAACTTTTGAGGTTTGAAATGATGTTCATCATATTTGTATTATAATTTCAAATGTTGAATGTTTTTTAACACAAATTTAAACGTGATTTGTAACTTTTTTTAAAAGTCTAGGAACCGTTAAATGGAAAGAACAACACCGTTAAGAATGGTTCCGTTCCTTATCGGTTCTACAAAATAATTTATAAGAACAGAACCATTAGTAAAATTTCATATTTTCAAACGGTTCCATATATTTTGTTTAGGAACCAAACCGGTCCCAAGCCTAGTTTCTTTTAATTTGGAAAATTTCGTGAGATATGACTAAAACATATTGAGTTTCCCAAAATATGACTACCTGTGTTTTTAGACATTTGTATGACTAAAAATAAAAAATAAAAAGAAAAATTTGTTCATGTTAAAATGTTTAATGACCAAAATACCCTTATTTAAAAAATGTGCATTTTATACCGCATTTACTGCACTTTATAGTTTATACTGCATTTACTGCACAACATTATTGCACATCCGATAAGAATCACTGCATTGCCGCCAACATTAATTATATTCTCATCCACGTTAGGAATTTCTTTATAGTTCTATTATATTTATTTGAAGGTGTAATAACTTCAAATTAGTATTTTACGTCCAATTTAATATATTACATCGTGTGTCGTAGTTATTGCTTTATTGCCTTCGATTCACTGCACAAGACACTTTATCAATGCATTCATTCATTGCCCATGTAAAATACTATCTAATGTCATGCTCAATGTCCATATTTAACACTATCTATTGTCATTTTCACTGCCCATATTTACTGCCCATATTCTCAAATCCTAAATTCACAAACTCTAATTTCATTTAAAAAATAGTGGCGATGCCGCGGCATGGGGACAGCCGCGACATGGGAGACCGCGGCGGCGGGTAGGTGCTACGAATGGGAACGGTTGCGATACCGCGGCATGGGGACGACCGCGGTGGCGCATCATGAGGACGGTGGCGGCAGTGCATAGGCACGAGGGTGGAGAAGAAGGCTGCGGGTAGGCGCATAAGCATGGCGACGGTCGCGGTGCTGCGGCATAGGGACGGCCGCCGTGGCATGGGGACAGCCGCGGCAAGGGAGATGGCGGCGGAGGTTAGGTGAAGGCATAGAGACGGTCGTGACGCCGCAGCATTAGAACGGCAGGGGCGGCGAGAACAGCGAGTGCCGCGGCGACGGGGCGGCGATTGCCACGACGATGGGGTGGCGAATGCCACGGCGACGGGGTCAGATGCCGCGGCGACATTCTAGTGGATAGGTTTTTTAGAAAATGAATAGAAAGTTAGAGTTTTATAATATCAATAAACAACAACAACATCCAAGCCTTAGTCCCAAACGATATTGGGGTCGGCTAACATGAATCGATACATGATATCACCAAAAAGAAAAGAAAGAAAATAAAGATAAAAAAGATAAGCTATTATAAAAAAAGATAATATAAAAGAGATGAATATACATATAAAAGATAAAATAAAACAGATAAAGTAATATTTATAATAAGGATAAAAATATATAATAATAAAAAAAGAGGGGAAAAGATGATACAAGATCACTCCTCCACACGAATACCCGCCTTCCATTTTGCTTTCTCCAAAGCCATACTCTCATCCAATTCAAGAAGAATCATATCACTTCTGACTCCCCTAACCCACGTCTGTTTGGGCCTTCCTCTCCCTCTCTTCCCTGCCTCTTCTCCACACATCTCAACTCGTCTGACAGGTGCATCACTCGGTCTTGTATGCACATGACCAAACCACCGAAGGCGTGACTCCCGCATCTTATCGTCAATAGGTGCTACTCCCACCCTTTGTATGATTGTCTCATTCCTCACGCGGTCCTTTCTAGTGTGCCCACACATCCAACGCAGCATGCGCATCTCTCCCACACTCATCTTTTGAATGTGAGATTGTTTCACCGCCCAACGCTCCGTGCCATATAGTAATGCAGGCCTAATTACTGTCCTATAAAATTTACCCTTGAGTCTAGTCGGCATACCTCGATCGCATAGAAATCCTGACACACTCTTCCACTTCATCCACCATGTTCTGATTCTATGGGATACATCTCCATCTAACTCACCGTCCTTCTGAATTATGGAGCCCAAGTAACGGAACATGTCGCTGACTGGTATCTCCTTACCATCTAAAGCAATTCCGCTATTACCAGTGCTTCTACCTCCACCAAACTTGCACTTCATGTACTCTGTCTTGCTCCTACTTAGTCTGAACCCTTGCTCTCCAATGTTTGTCGCCATACTTCCAACTTTGATTTAACCCCTGATTGCGTCTCATCAATCAAAACAATATCGTCGGCAAACATCATGCACCACGGTATATCGTCTTGAATTGAGTTTGTAAGTTCATCCATGACTATGGCAAATAAAAAAGGGCTCAGAGCCGATCCTTGGTGCACTCTGAGAGTAATAGGGAACTCCGCAGTCCTCCCTACACTAGTATGGACACTTGTAGTACAATCCTCATACATATCCATGATGATGCTGATATACTTGCGTGAAATGCCTTTTCTAGTTAAGGCTCACCAAAGAACTTCTCGAGGTACCCTATCATATGCCTATTCTAAGTCAATGAACACTAAATGCAAATCATTGTGAGCCTGTATATACTTCTCCATAAGTTGCCGAAGAAGGTGAATAGCCTCAATTGTTGAGCGACCAGGCATAAAACCGAATTGATTCTCTGAAATCTTCACCGTTCTTCGAAGTCTTTGCTCAATCACTCGCTCCCAAAGTTTCATGGTTTGACTCATAAGCTTAATCCCTCGATAGTTGGCACATTCTTGTACATCACCTTTATAATAATATCAATATAAAGGCATATTAGTCCATAAAAATTATTTATTTATTTATTTATTTATTAAATAATATGAATTTAATTATTATTTTGAGAGAAAAAACAAATGAGGTCATACTTATGGTAATTTTGTCTTTTAATTTTCACAATGCAACTATGAATTGTAAATGATAGTACTCAACCAAGAATGAAAAAGAAGAATGGTGTGGTTTTCTATTTTATTTAAGAATTGGATGATATTTTTTATGTTGGCACGTGAATTTAATGAAAATGATGTTAATCTAGTGTATCATCATTTTGCTACATTTTCTCTTAGTTGTGTTGCACTATTTGAGAATTTGCAAACATAAGAACAAAAATGTTAGCCATTTGAATCTTTTTGGGGATTTAATTAATCAGGGCCGGTCCTGGGGCATGGGCAACGAGGCATGCGCCCAGGGCCCATTGCTCCACTAGGGCCCATAAATTTCTCAATTATGTGTATATATATTAATATTAATTATATAAAATTAAAAATCTATAAAAATTTGAAAATAAAATCAAATTTATGGTTTTTAGATACTTTCAATTCGTTATTAAAACGTCCACATTAGAATTCATTGAGAACATAATTTACCATTTCAATTCTTTTGATTCATTATGGGTTAGCGTATAAATGTTCTTTTACTCTACTTCTCTCATTTATACTCACGATTCTTTGATAGTTTCACTAATTTTCTATGATTCTCTTACTTAAGCGAAAGATTGAACTATAATATTCATAATTAAGTAACTTGCTGTTTGTTTTAGTCTAGTAATAATGTGATTTAAAATATGAAAAAGGTTACTCCTTATACGATATATCTTTCAAGTCTTTCCCTAATTCAAAATCCTTTATTGCAACTAATAGTTGTATTTGTTTCAGTTTGTTGGTTTAGGAACAATGTATCCTCGAATGTCACATATCAAATATTTCAATAATATTTTTTCTAATTGTCTGCTTTAATGATTTCTTTGAAGTGTTATACTCATATTTGGATGACAAAACTGTTTAATTTTACTAATATATTTTTATATAAAAAATATTATAAATATTTACATGTCATCCCCAAGGCCTACTGTGCTTGTTTCAAAAAATACTCTTTCTTTTATTTTTTATCAACATTCGTGTCCACACCATGGACGCTATCATGGAAACTATTAATTGTAAGATTTTCCCAATTGTAAACATTACTTTCACATTGTACCATACCGTTTTGAACCGTTTCAAACGGCATGGTACATAATGGTCTAACCTTAATTAGACCAGACCGCACCGGACGCCAGAAATAAACCTCACAAATATATTACGAGTTTTACTAATTTATCGGACCATTTTGAACCATGCCTAACCCTAACTTATGGAAGCAAATTGTGGTGCAAAACATACCTCTTTAACAATGTGTAAAACAATGTGATGGTGTCACGTATACACCTCTTTTGTAAGACGTTTTGTAAGAGTGTATGTATTTATAGCATAACTCTTAAATATAACTAGAGCGATGCAAATGTCGCACAATTATATAGAAAAAGCTCAAAGTTTTCCTATTAACACTTTAATGTGTCCGTTTGTTAAATATGGATTAATTAGTCATAGTATCATTTAATCTGTTATATGGATACGATTTGATTTATGTCCCTGTTAAAATCATTAATATAAATAAAATTAAATAATTAATAAATATGGAGTAATATATAGTTCAATATAACTATTTAGTCATATAGATCATTCATATTGATATAAAATTTTAATTGAGAAAAATTATAACAAAAAAGTATAATCGTTAAACAAGCACTGCAAGAAAACTTACTTTGTGCAACAACAAAATTTGTTGCACAAAATCCATATTTTGTTACCCATTTACTTGCACAACGAAATCATACTCGTCACGAGGTTGTTTCCCAAGCCTCATGGCCCATTATACTTTGTGCGACAAGATTTTTGCTCGTAGTCGAAAGTATGGTATGTGCGTCGCTTGGCAGGGTCGCACATGCACCTTTCTTGTGCAACTAAATTCGAGTCATCGTAGTACAAACTATTGTTTGAGTGTAGAAATACTTTTGTTGCACATGACTCTTTTGGGCCAGAAGTTTAGTTGCTTGTTGCTCAAAATATAATTTTGTTTCTCTTACTTTTTCATCATATTGAATGCTTTTGGGTTATAAAAATACTAAATACACACATGTAGAGGAAAATTGGTGCCGATCAAACCTCAATGTCTTGAATTTAAATAAAATCTATTATCCTTAAATATAAAGTATAAACCTATCCATAAGCTAAACTAAAACTCTACTACAAAAACAACACTAAAACGTCTCTTAATCCATGACATATTAATGTGTTGAACATCATCCATCAAACCATGTCACCATCTTGTCCCCGTAAAGACAATATAAATAGTACATTTAGAGAATTGAAAAACAAATCAATGTAAAAAAAGCAGTATTCTGAGATAAGACGAAGGGATAGGAAAAGTATATAGGTACGACTCAAAACTAAAAATAAAAATCTAATCATATTATCATGCTATCCAAAAAGATATAAATACGAAGAAAATTCAAGATGAAGGCTTACAAATTTATATATGTATAAATAAAGATCTGAAAGCTCCAACAATAATAAGCCAATGCACAATGGAAACCTTAAAATATTTCGGTTTCCCAATCAAACAAAGCACAATGTAGAAGATGTCTTGGTTGACTTTAATGTTCATTATATATAACTCCAGTGGCCCATATTGGGATTACCTTAAGGCATGTTTTTAGCTCCTCTACTTGTTCTACTGTATTGTACAAAGACTCCATGGATATGATACTTTCCCATCTGACTTTATGTCTTCTTGGGGATCTTCTATAATGCATGCCTTATTAAAAAACCTGTATCAATTACGTAGTATAAAATAAGCAGGTGTACACAGGTTTTGTTTAGTGTACAAAACCTGTGTTTAGATCAATTATAAAACTTTTTCGTTGCCTAAAATCATTTTTCTTGTAGTGAAGATGAAGTTTGAGTCTTTTTTTATAAAAGATCAAGAGTAGTGTAAAGATTTGTGATTTTGATTATAGTTAAGAATATAATAAGTTAATTAATAAGTTAGGAATATATAATTAGAAAACTTCATAGTTTTGTATGTGTGACTTAATATTGCTCCGTATAACATATGAACACCATTGAAGTGAACTAATAAACCTTATAATAGATTATTTCTTGTAGACGCTGGAAACCGGAGTGATAAATAATTGTAGCTACCTATAAAAATATTTACATGATCGTTCAAGTCATGGAATTGTTTTAGTCATAAGACACCTTTTAAATTGGGGTTTTGCTAACTAAAATTATTGGATGATCACTCCACTCCCATAATTGCAAGGTAAATTATATGGTACCCATAAGGTACCATACCTTTGTCCACATAGACCAATCAGGATGATGCAGTTAAATTATTTAAATCTAAACTCAAAAGGATATAATGATTTGGACCAATCAAATGCATGGTAGGTACGGTACTCCATTTTTTAAATGAGTACCGGAGTTGCCACCTAATTGCAAAGAGGGTTGGACAATGTCTTGCTCGAGTGAAAGTTAAGGTTCTGAGCTGGACCAAGTTCAAACGGGCAAGTAAAGATAGACTTTTTGGAACTGGGATCGGCCGGTTCGACTCCGATAATAATTTTTTTTTTGTATTACAACTATCGAGAAGCAACTTTAAAAGGTTAAAAGTCCATTTAAAGTTGAAAAGGGGAGAGGAGGGGACGAAAAGTTGAAGGAAAAAATCAGGACTAGACCAGACAGGGACCGACAGTAAACCAAAATAAACTGGGAATTTGAAATATAGATCTCATCTCGGACTTAACTTTTTTTTTGGACTCTGGTTCGGGAATGGGACCGGTTAGGACTAGAACCGTATCCATTCCTAATGGTAAAAATAAAATTGTAATCGCTACATAAAAAATGGAAAGTTACCAAGAGTGCTAAACCACCATTATAGTCAATATAGTAATAATAATATTGAAACTATATAATTGATATTTTTGCAACAATAGAAGGAAAAATTGAAAATAATAATCCCAACTATTATCAGTCCGCTAACAATAATCCCAATTATTGAATATTTTTGTATAATCCCAACTATATGGACCCTCCGCCAATAATGGTCCATGACCGGATATTAAGAGTAAAAATTAAGAGTGAAAATTAAAATTCGGGATTATTTATAAGGATTACCTGCTATATCTCTTCTCATCCACTTTGGAAACTATAGAAATTTATTTATAGTCGGTCACGCTGGACCATTATTGGCGGAAGGTCTCTAAAGTTGGGATTATTCTGAGATAATCGATAGTTGGGATTATTATGAGCGGACCACCAATAGTTGGGATTATTACTATCAATTTTTTCAAAAGAGAAATAACTTTAATCACATATGTTTTGTTTGAAATGAAAATGACAAATTTTTTGGAGCGGCAAAATTAAAAAAAGATGGCAAAAGGGTGAAATGCATAAATGATACCTTAAACTATTGGTAATGTTGCGTTGTGGTACCTTAACACTTAAATGAATCAAATCAGTATTATACAATGATTACATGAACAAAAGGAAGGTGAAGTGAACATTACGCATAAAATTTCGGCCGCCACGTAAGTTTTTTGGTCACAAATTTGAATAAAATTGCAAGTTAAAACATTTATGTATAGTTATGGTACTAATTTAATTCATTAAAAAGTTGAGGTACCAAAACGCAACAATGTCAATAGTTAAGGTACTATTTATGTATTTCACCAGTTGACAAAACCTTATAGAACAAAAAGAATAAGATACTCCTTCATTGAGTTCATTCTCTAAAAGTAGATCATGTTTTACTTACACGAGGAATAATAATAAAGTAAAATTGTTTGTGTGGTTGAAATTTGTATAAGGAGAAAAATAAGGGAAAACTGTCAAATAGGTCCTCAAACTTTCATAAAAAAGTCAATTAAGTCCTTTTGTAGAAGACTCTGTCCGACCGTCGCGATTTGGGGCGGTTCCCGGTGGAATTTTTTGATGAAATTTTTTTAGTATCTTATTCATCAAGTCTAGTTTACTCATTCCAAATTTTAGCTAAAAATTCAATTGGGAACATATTCAAATTAATTCGTGAAGATAACTGCGCATTTTTGAGTTCTCGAATTAATTTGAATACGTTCCCAATTGAATTTTTAGCTGAAATTTAGAATGAGTAAACTATACTTGATGAATAAGATGCTCAAAAAATTTCATCAAAAAATTCCACCGGGAACCGCCCCAAATCGCGACGGCCGAACAGAGTCTCCTATAGAAGGATTTAATTGACTTTTTTATGAAAGTTCGAGGACCTATTTGACAGTTTTCCCGAAAAATAATGTATTACTTTTAATGATTATAACAAAGTTTTTGCAACGAGTAAATTGAAAAATGTGGCAAAGTTTAGTGGGACGAGGGAATTATTTATATTCCATTACTTTTACATAAATCACAAAATTACCAACAACTTTAGTAAATTACATGAACGTTTGAAGTACAAATCCTTAAATAAATGAATTCTTTTTCATATTGAAGAACGCAAAGATGCAAATGGCCAAATGACAAAATCAAGGTGTAGTTCCTCCATAACCTTTTAGAACCAAACACTGACATACAATTTGATCAACAATCACCAGAGTGAGTTAGCGTCACCAGCAGAAACCGTAAAAGTGCTACTTTGATATCTTACATCGTCTTTGAAAGTGTTGTACATTATTGAATCCTAATCAAACACGAATGCATCTAGACGAACTCTTTCTTTAAGCACAACCAAAGAACTGTTCCAAGGAAGTTGAACTGTAAACATTGGAGGGCACTTTGTCTGTATTACTTGGTGAAATGTAAAGTTGATTTTTTATGAATCTCTGCAACCCGTAAATTAGCAAATATAAATCAAATTTATGCATGATCAAAGCAAATGTCATGTCAATTATAATACGGAATATTATGATTGGTATTAAAAATAATGTACCTACCGCTAATTGGGAAACAATCTCAAGATTTGTGTCTACATGCCAATCAGGCTCGAGTTGCCTAACAAAAGATGTCCGTCCAATTTCTGTGCTACAAAACAGAACCTGCACGAGAGCATCATATAAAACAAAAGATCCGGAAATTCATGATAACCTCCATCCATATTCATTAGGTCCAACTCATTCATCAATGAAATATGGGCATTCATCCCGAGGATTTTCAATGAAAACACTACCAGCTAATTTTTTATTTGATGGGACTAGTAAAGATGAATTGGTTTTTGTAATACTCCCTATGTGTCTACATTATCTATGTACTTATGTTTTTCGTCCATCCCATAATTGTTGTCTATTTATTTTATCGAAAACAATATATGGTTCACTTTTTTTCTTTTAATTAAATATCCCGAGCACACAGTTTTCTTTTTTTGAACACTGCCGAGTCAAATCGGCACTAATTTAGGGGTGGAGGGAGCAATTGTTCTGAGAGAAATGGGAAAATACTAAGAGCTCGTTCAGTAGGAGTCACATTTTGTTGGGGAAAACATGACCCCCGACCTCCTCCAGGATCACGATCTCAAATGACTCTTGTACATTCACTCACTCACTCGTAATACAAAGAGTCAATCTAACAATATCACTTTGTATTATACAATTGAAATGTACAAGAGATATTTTACAAGTAAATGGGTAGCTCACTTCACTCTTTGTATATGAGACTACTTCACTCTCACACCCCTCTCTCAAGGAGGCACTCACTCACTCAAGAGCTCTCCTCAAGGCTCTCTCTCTCTAGGCTCACTCACATGAGGCTCTCCCTCAATGCCTCCTCATGGCTCTCCTGTTAGAAATGAGGAGTGTCACCCCTATTTATAATAATCTCCTCAAGCTCCTCTAGAACTCTCTATACATCACTATACTTCTAGATTCTTCCAAGAAGTGTTCACAGACTTCTCCATTCTTCTAGAAGGATCTAGAGAACTCCACACTACTCTAGAATATTCTAGAGGCTTCTACACACTTTCGCACGATTCTAGAGAATTCCACACTTCTCTACAAAGCTCCACAATGTTCTAGAATGTTCTACACTCTTCCACACGCTTCTAGATAATTCCATGTCTCTCTAGAAAGCTTCGGAATGTTCTAGAATATTCAATACTTCTCTACATACATCTAGAGAAATCTAGACATCTCCGCAATATTCTAGAATTCTCATTAACTTCTCAATTAAGGAGAGAACCCAACAAATCTCCCCCTACCGACTTAATTGAGAAGTAGGAGTCAACCACCAATAATAGTTTCACATTTAGACTCAGCAGTCTCTACCTCACATATGAGATGCTCCCCCTCAAACAATGCTTGCATCACACCATACGAGCAGCCATCAAGGAATGGTCATGATCTCCTCCGTAGCAAGAAATGATCCACCAAACTATCTTGTACAGCCGTTATCTACTAACGGGACACGCCGCCTGATCACCTCATTATCAGGAAGACTTTCGATACAACGCACCAATAGTAGATCAAATCGCAAGACCAAACCCTGTATGAGATGTTCTCAAGAAGATCTCCTTTCCGCCGACATTTGACCTGCAATTCTTCTTGTACCGCCGTTGTTTACCAACGGGACACGCCGCCTGACCACCACAATATCAGGAAGACTTTCGATACAACGCAGCACTAACAGATCAAAATATGAAACCAGTCTGAGAACCACCCCCACAATACATCTCATCACTCGGCTCCATATATGTAAGACCCAAGCTCCATAGTGAAGTCCAACATCCCATCAAAGAGCATGATCTCGAATGCCTCTACCAACACTGCTACCATTATGGTAAGACAAGATCTATCCCCACGACGAATTCCACCCGTTACTCTACCTCCAACAACCTCGGCTCTGATACCACTGTTGGGGAAAACATGACCCCCGACCTCCTCCAGGATCACCAGCTCAAAGGACACTTGAACATTCACTCATTCACTCGTAATACAAAGAGTCAATCTAACAATATCACTTTGTATTATACAATTGAAATGTACAAGAGATATTTTACAAGTAAATGGGTAGCTCACTTCACTCTTTGTATATGAGACTACTTCACTCTCACACCCCTCTCTCAAGGAGGCACTCACTCACTCAAGAGCTCTCCTCAAGGCTCTCAAGGGCTGGACTTGGTTCGGGCCGGGCCCGGTTCGGGCCTTGAACCGGCCGGGCCTCGGTTCACCAAAAGGAGGGCCCGGGCCCGAACCGGCGGTGACCGGTTCCGGGCCGGTTCACCCGCCCCATTTTTTTATTTTTATTTTTTGGCTTCTCTTATTTAACCCCCTGCCTCTCCCCCTCAACCCCAAACCACCTCAAATGGCCCAAAATACCAAATCCAACCCAAAAATTAAAAAAATTTCAAAAAAAAAAAAAAATTATTCCGGCCCGGGCCGGGCCCGAACCGACCGGGCCGGTTCACCAAATGGAGGGCCCGGGCCGGGAACCGGTATCCACCGGGCCGGTTCGACCCGAACCGCCGGTGGACCGGGCCCCTGGGCCGGGCCGGTTCACACAGTAACCGGGCCGGGCCGGTTCCGGTTCGGGCCGCCCGGCCCGAGTCCAGCACTAAGGCTCTCTCTCATCACTTGAGGAGGCTCTCTCTCTCTAGGCTCACTCACATGAGGCTCTCCCTCAATGCCTCCTCATGGCTCTCCTGTTAGAAATGAGGAGTGTCACCCCTATTTATAATAATCTCCTCAAGCTCCTCTAGAACTCTCTATACATCACTATACTTCTAGATTCTTCCAAGAAGTGTCCACAGGCTTCTCCATTCTTCTAGAAGGATCTAGAGAACTCCACACTACTCTAGAATATTCTAGAGGCTTCTACACACTTTCGCACGATTCTAGAGAATTCCACACTTCTCTACAAAGCTCTACAATGTTCTAGAATGTTCTACACTCTTCCACACGCTTCTATATAATTCCATGTCTCTCTAGAAAGCTTCGGAATGTTCTAGAATATTCAATACTTCTCTACATACATCTAGAGAAATCTAGACATCTCCGC
Source organism: Cuscuta epithymum (assembly GCA_945859915.1). Taxonomy (NCBI): domain Eukaryota; kingdom Viridiplantae; phylum Streptophyta; class Magnoliopsida; order Solanales; family Convolvulaceae; genus Cuscuta; species Cuscuta epithymum. The sequence goes on from CAMAPF010000020.1 coordinate 641,807, forward strand.
AATATTCTAGAATTCTCATTAACTTCTCAATTAAAGAGGGAACCCAACACATTTTGACTTCTTATCCCACTTTATCACCATATACTAGCTTGTTTTAATTAAATATACCTAAACTGGTTGGAAACTGAAAAAGGTACATGTATTTATGTGTTTATGAAATTCATTATTCTACCTCTACTTTTAGATATTATCTCCATATATGTATTTGCATTATTTACACATAGCTAACACTACCATTTCGGGCACAATTTCAAAATTCCATAGGTTTAGCCAGTTCAAACATTTTAGCTTTACCAAATGTGCCAAGTTCTAAATACCTTATCCTTCACAAAGCCGCCAGATGTAAATACTTCAGCATCTTCTAAAGCAAGAAGGACCTTTTTCTGCACATAATACCTTTTGCCGTAAATAAGGAAGAAAATTCCATACAGATTATTAGTCCAAAAGGCCTGATTCTATAAATATTAGGATCCAAAAATCCACTTCTTCATAATACTATATATGTGAGTTTTATTTATCCAAATAACAAAGCTAAGAATGACTACTTACTTCAGTTTCATCATCAAGAACTCTCTCCATGAGATAAAGATCGTAGTGTTTGGTAATCTCGAGCAACACTTCTCGCACAGATGACCTTACTGTTACTTGGTTCTAGAGCCATAGAAGCGCTTTTTTGTAAATGCAATTCTTAATATATGTCACTAAAAAAAAGTAGCAAGCAGTGAGACAGGACAACCAACAATAAATAACCTGAAGCTCCTCTGGGCTAGTTTCCTTTAGGATCACACCAAGTAACCGACAAGTTACCTGCATAATAAATATGTAAATGTCACACCAACTAATGGTATACCAAATATTTTCATTATTAATTCATTTTTTGGGTGGCAGCAGGAATTAGGCCATATAAACCCTGTTTTGTGAAGAACCTATCGGAAAGCTTGTAGGATTTGAGTCTGAATTTGCTATAAGACCAAATGTAGGGTAAACAAAAATTTAACAGTGACAAGTCATTTCTGCCAAGCACTATAAGCCTCTATGGTACATGAATTCCTTATTGCTACATGAGTACTACTTACAGCCAAGTATATTTACGTACTGCATATTGTAAAGTAGCTATGGTTTTTGTAGGTAAGCTGTCATAGCCTCCATATAGGCCTATAGCGGGTTACGACCACATGGTAGTGTGGTACAACTTTGACTCTATGACAAAGTCAGCTAGAACGCCTAGAAGTGTCTTTAAAGGGGGGTCCTCCAAAGCCCTAACGTGTCTGTATATACTTCAGTCAGATTGTGAGTGTATTCACAACTTAAAATGAGTAAGGTTTCTTTTGAATTATCAACATTCATCAAAAGAACTGTTATTATTACTTAGTATAATTATTTTTATTTGAAGCAAATCTCCTTTAGTTTAGCCAGTAAATTTTAATAAATGCCTAGTAATTTTTTATATTCGAAAGTTCATGCACATCTAAACATAGTTATGCGGTTTAAAATCACAAAAATACATAATTGGCATCATAAGCGATGAAACCAATCAGTCACAGAAAAGAAAGAATGCCTACTATAATCATGTTTGCTCTCCAAAGCATAAATCAAGTCATTAAAGGATTAAGATAACATTTTAAATCATTAGAGGGCAGCAGATTTTCTCACTCAAAGAAATAGGCCATGTTTGTTCAAGCTTATTATCTGTTTATCTAATGTTGCACATACTTATTCCAGTATATTTAATGTACTAACTCAGTCTCAAAAAGAGTCTTGTGGTACACATGTACAACTTTTAAATTTTACAATACATGAATACAACAGTCACAAATCATGAATCATACTTATATGAAAAAAGGTGCAAATAGGCTCATTACTAACCAAAAAAGGTCAAATAAGCCCTTATTTAGGAGGCTTTGTCCGGACGTCGTCATTTGGGGTGGTTCCCGGTGGAATTTTTTGATGAAATTTTTTGAGCATCTTATTCATCAAGTCTAGTTTACCCATACCAAATTTCAGCTAAAAATTCAATCGGGAAGGCATTCAAATGAATTCTTGAAAATAACTGTGCAGTTAGAAGCGCAATTATCTTCAAGAATTCATTTAAATGCCTTCCTGATTGAAATTTTAGCTGAAATTTGGTTTGAGTAAACTAGACTTGATGAATAAGATGCTAAAAAAATTTCATCAAAAAATTCCACCGGGAACCACCCCAAATGACGACGGCCAGACAGAGCCTCCTAAATAAGGGCTTATTTGACCTTTTTTTGTTAGTACATGGGCCTATTTGCACCTTTTCCCTACTTATATTTACTTTGTTTGTCTGAATTTATTATATCTAGCGTGTGCATGACTCTTTTTGTCAAACATTTGGCAAATAACATTAACAACTACATGTGTTTAATCAGACTGGGCTTCTCTTACTCTTTTTTTTTTGGGGGGGGGGGGGGGCAAAAGTGTTGGAAACACTTTTTACGGAGTCTTTATTTGTGTATCCTAATGATAAGAGCTTATCTTCAGGGTTGGTTTACAACTGCTTTTAAAAATGCATTTCTCAGCTTTTGGCTTTAAAAAAGCACTTATTTTCCCAGACACTACAACTTTTATTTTTCTCGGCTTCCGCGTCAAAAGTGCTTTTACTTTTTGTATTACACGAAAAGCACTTATTTTACCAAACACTACCCACTTTTACTTTTCAAAATCACTTTTTTCTCAAACACTATCAACTTTTATTTAATCACTTCTCCCAATTTCATTAAAAAAAGCACTTTTTTAAAAGCAGAAGCTGTTGCAAACAGACCCTCAGTTCCTCATCCAAACTAGGCCACACTCTGTATGGAACAGAGAACGCTGAGAGTTGAAATTTACCTTCCTCGCTTCACCCAACCTGTTCCTCACAATCTTCCCCAAAATTGGCTGCAAGACCATGGGTAGAAAGAAATATTTGATCAATACATTTTAATTTTAGACTCATTGAAATAATATTCTTGAAGTTAGGGGAGAAATTATCACTCAACTGTTAATGGCTGAGAGAGATTTTCAGAGATAAATTGTGCCGTTGAGCCTACAGGCAGAGTGATGCTTGCAGCTGTTGTTGGTGTAGCAACTGAGTTTCTATCGTCACTGCTTGCACTGGAAGTACTTGGTCCACCAGTTTGCGGCTTAGGCCGTCTTCTCTGGCCCCCACTAGGCGATCTTAACAGTGTCCAGGCAAAAACTACTGCAAATGCTAGACCAGCAAAGGCCCCAACAGATCTAGAATCCTGAAATTACCATTGTAAGGATAAAAATAGTATAAGTGGATGCGAATATGCCATGTCCCATAAATATGTATTCCAGCAAGACTATTACACAACTAAGCACACTGCCATAGAAAAACAGATTGAGCCATAACAAAAAAACATTCACATCTCCAATATATGTTTTTGCATTGCAATTTCTCTAAAGAGAATACCTATTCTAAGCACCTAGCATAGCACTGGGTCGAATGAAATTGATGGTAAAATATCTCAATGGAAAGTGAGATGGCTTGAGTTTCACAGTCAAGCCTTACAATTTTGGTCATAGCGACCAAAATTTGCCAGCAGCTTAGATTCGTCTCCATCAGTAAACGAATCTAATCGTGTCAAACTTATTTAGAAGAAAATCATTTATATTCAAGCACAAAAAGGAAATGGCTAAATCAAACATCAATAACTGGGAAAAAAGAATAGAACTTGAAGCAATAACATGAAATGCGAGTAATAGAGTTTTTCCAACACCAAATAGGAAACTATTTAATCAATCTGTTTTTTAAAAAACCATGAAATAGGAAGGAAGATTTGAAGACATTGGATATCTTGACGGAGAGAAAATTGCGGAATCGCTTGAAGAGCTGGATGAAACTGTCTTTAGGGTAATCTGCCATGCCAAACTGAAATTCGATTCTTGCAAATGCGACGCCTTTCCCGTAAGAGAAGTCTTCAACAATGACGAGCCCACGAATCAATTGACGAGTGAACGACTCCCCTCAATAGTTGAGCTGCTTCTGATTCGACTGGTTTGCGATAGAAACAATCTGCAGGTAAACCAATATGAAGACTACCACTGCGGAGAAATGTTCCTGCCCTAGACGATGTCAAGTCGGAGAAAGAAATCGCCCCTTTGCTTCAACGACTGATTTTCTACATTCCCTTTCTTGCTCCAATTTTCTATCCAAGTGCACTCACTTTTTTACCCAAAAAGCTTAATTCATAGCCCTCACTCTCGTAAAAATTGATTGTATTATTTTTTTTTTAGGAAAAATTGAAAAATAATAATCCCAATTATTACTGGTCCGTTGAAAATAATCTCAATTATTGATTATTTTTGTATAATCTCAACTATATAGACTATCCGCCAATAATGGTCCATGACCATATATTACCTCTATAAAAAGTGAATTTTAAATAGAAATTAAGCGTAAAAATTAAAAGTTGAGATTATTTATATGGATTACTTGTTATATCTCATATCATCCACTTTATAAATTACAAGAATTTATTCATAGGGACCATTATTGGCGGAAGTTCCCTAAAGTTGGGATTATTCTGTAACAATCAATAGTTGGGATTATTATGAGCAAACCGCCAATAGTTGGGATTATTACTATCAATTTTTCCTATTTTTTATTGCTCATTTATAATCAAGTTTAATTAAAATCATTCTCAAAGTTTATATTGTTCAAATTTGCTGATTAGGATGTATGCATATAATAATAACTTTAATCACATATTTTTGAATGACCTAATATAGAAAGTTTTCAAATATTTCTAGAGCATAGAGAATACGGAGTACTACGTACTTTTTTATTTCTAACACTAATTTAAAAATTGTTAGGGAATTATTAACTTTATTATGCTTAGACAACCTCGTGGGTTTAGAATCAGGATGGAACTAATTTCTTAACCTGGGGCTATTTTAACTACTTTTCGTATATGTAAAACGCTCCTAAGCACCGAACGAGCTCATAGGGCAAAGTCCCAGCTAGATAATTCCGATTTCGATCTTTTTTTATCCAAGTTCGATCAGTGTTTTCCTAGCGAGTTCTCTCGCGTAGGGTTTTTCTTCGTCGCCCTGGTGCGGCGTTTTTCTTTCAATCGACGCAGCTCTGCGCCGGATTGCTATGGTTTGGGCGTAGCTCGGGATGGATGATCGTGGCAGCGAGAAGATGGTGGAAGAAGCGAGAGTGCGAGAGAGAGAGAGACGTAGGGATGATCGGGACATGGTTAGTGTGAAGAGGCTGAACGCTCCATTCGATGGCATGAATTTGGGTCTTACGGCGGCGGGTACACTAGTGAAAGAGGGTATCAATCGAGCGACGGTCCGACCTCCGCCTGAACCACCACCATGGGTTGTACGAGGTGCTAGAGTCCATGAAAGTTTTCCTAGTAATTTTTATCTGTTTGTCATTTGTTTTCTTGTGTTCATATTTGTTGTTTGTTTTGACAATTTGTTTGAGTTTTTAGCCTCTTTTTATGTCATTGGGTATCGTTGGATCTTTGGGAACAAGTTTGGTTGTGTCAAACCCACTACATGGTTAGCGATACGTGTTGCTCTTTCAGGGGTGACCGTCTCAAAGTCTCACCATAGGGTTACAGTCGTAGTTGTTGGAGTTTTAGTTGGTGTCAGTGTTATTTTCCCTTTGCTTGATGTAATGATCCTGAATCTTTTGATATGAATAGAGACATGTTTTGATGATCAAATGCTTAGTCAATCTCGAAAATCGTTTTTTACAAAATAGTTTGGGACAGAAACAATATTATCTTTAAGAATATCTAAAATACAATGAGAAACATATCGAGAAACTTTAAGATGAACTTAATTAAGGAGTAATAGATATCATAGCAAAAGCAAGGCCCCAACTATTTGCTTGATGTTTGATTGCATTGGTTTTGGAGTGCTTAAGTTTTTACTTTTAATTACTACCTCCGTCCCCCTAAGTTTGGGACAAAGGGGTGTGGTGTGGTTTTTAAGAAAAAGTAGAATTGTGTGGTTTGTATTGAATTGATAAAGTGTGAATAAAGTAAGAATGAATTCTACTCACTCAAACATTACCTAATATGGTATGGGACAAACTTAATGGGACGGACGAAAAAGGTAAAACGGGACAAACTTAGGGGGACGGAGGGAGTAGTTTTTATGGCGTGTTATTGTGGTAATTGCACGTTTGTGGTGCAACCTTTTATTTTTCTAGTTTATTTTACTATATTAATCTTGAACTTGAATAAATAAGTCTACAACAAAGGTGCATGGAAGATATCTTACAAGATAAAAGAAATGTGCGAGAGAGCAAAAAATCTTGCAAGAAATGTGATTTAATGACTTACCCGGTCGGGTAAGGCCTTAACCTGGTCGGGTATGAAGAGAAAAATGAAGCTTCAACGAAAAAGGAGAAATACCCGGTCGGGTATTCCATATACCCGGTCGGGTATTCCATATACCCGGTCGGGTATGAAGTAAAAAAGATGTGCTGAAGAATACAAAGACGCGTGAAAAAGATATGGTTTGACAAATACCCGGTCGGGTATCTCAAATATCCGGTCGGGTATCCGGCGCAGCACCTTCAAAACACCTATAAATAGCACTCTTTTCCTTCATATTAATTATCCCTTCTTCCATATACTTAAGCTTGACTTCGAATAGTATTTTTTTTATATTTTTCTAACATTGTTTAGTCTCTAAATGAGGAGCTAAACTCTCATTTCTTGATTTTCCTCTTGAAGCTTGTTGAATGTTAAAGTTGTGAGTTATTTTCTTACTTCTTCCCTTGAATATTAATTCTCCCCTTAATCTATTTCTATATTAATGTTGGTGAGTGTTGCTAAGATGACAATTAGTTAACATCTTGACATTAATTACTACTAGAAACGATCAATGAACCGATGGTTAATCCTTGATGGTTTCACAAGTATGTAACTTCGGGTTATTTATGCACGGTCGTGGTTAATAATCTTAAGAGGGATTAATTGTGTTGGTTAAACCAAAATCGCTGTGTTGAGGTTATCAATCTCAATTGATTTCATCAAGGAGTTAAGAGATTAAATGCTACAATCAAGTCGGTATATGACGGTATCCTATACTAGGCTAACATTAAGGGTTATTGATGAACGGTGGTTATTAATAACTACCCTCAATAAATTGGAAATACTCCTTGATTGAGTATTCGAGAGGGGATAAGTTATAGATATAACCGGGATCAACAAACATATCAACAAGTGGAAAGTAGCAAAATCAAGTCTTTTATCTCATTAATTAAAATCATTTAAGTCATTCATCTTAGTGTTTAATTAATTAAAATCAAACAATTCCAAAACCCCCCATTTTAATTACTAGTTCCATAAAAGAAAATTATTCCTTTCCTTGTGGATACGAACTCTGCTTTACTATACTACGTATTAGTGTTAGTATTGAATTTATTTTGAGGCACACAACGACTTTAGTTCCGTCAATGTTTAGTAAAAACAACATGAAAATCGTTGTTTTTTTTTTTAAATTGTTGTTTGAAAACACAAACTTTATCCCGGTGAACTTTGTCAATTTAGAATTAGGAGAGAAATAAGAAAATGTGAAAATTGTGTGGTTGAGGTTTGTGTAAAGAAGAGATAAATAAACAAAACGCAAATTAGTTACTTAAATAGTAAAGTTGCAAAGTTTTTTAAACACTCAAAATAAGATAAAGTTACAAAATCCAATAGGAGGAAGGGCATGTAACCAAACAAAAAATGAAAAGATGAGATTGTCATGAAAAACGAGAGATTAACTTGAATAAGGATGTGTAGCAGCCTAGTAACATTCTCCACTTCAATTCGAAGTGTGTGGTCATACTTCTTCATACCATGCGAAAACAATTACACACCATTAACCTTAAATCTTCTTTCCTAAACCCCTCCATCAGCCTTTGCCTCCTCCCATCCTATACTATTCTCTCACTAATTTAATTTAATGATTACCATCCAAATAGAAACAAGATGAAGGCTCCTTCTCCTCCTCATCACCATCATTGTTATTATTCTTTCAAGGCGTTCATTCTCATCTCATCTTCCATCTGTGCGGTGTACTTCGTCTGTTGCTTCGTCCTCATCCCCAACACCAATTTCCTCTCCTTGTCCTCCTTCCTCCACCCTGCTCTAGTTTCTGAGAGCCACCATGCCTCCCCATCCCCTACGTCCCTCCGCCACATCGTTTTTGGGATCGCCTCAAACGAGAATTCATGGAAGAGGCGAAAGGAATACGTCAAGCTGTGGTGGAGACCTACAGAGATGAGGGGGTGTGTTTTTCTCGAACGCCGCAGCAATGCCACGTCGCCAAATAACGACACACCATTGCTCCCGCCAGTTTGCGTGTCAGGCGACACTTCGCATTTCCGCTACACGTACAGAGCAGGGAAGGGGACGCCATCAGCAATACGGGTGGCGCGTGTTGTGTCAGAGACGGTGGCCCTCAACCATTCAGACGTGAGGTGGTTCGTGTTTGGGGACGACGACACCGTCTTCTTCCCGGAGAATCTGGTGAAGACGTTGTCGAAGTATGACCATGGCCTGTGGTATTACATCGGGGCTAACTCAGAAAGCCATGCGCAGAACAAGTTCTTCTCTTACGGAATGGCGTTTGGAGGGGCAGGTTTTGCCATTAGCTACCCGCTTGCCAAAGTCCTAGCTGGAGTGTTGGATTCATGCATAGAAAGATATCCTCATCTTTATGGAAGTGATGCTAGGATCCATGCCTGCTTATCCGAGCTTGGTGTTTCATTAACTCTCGAACCCGGATTTCATCAGGTAGTTATTCAACTGGTTCCATTTCTTTGATAGATAAATATCCCTTACTCCATTTTTTCTCAGTTTTCGTGGTTTGACGTTATGACGTAACATTATAACATGCACTTAGCCTATGCTTTGTTTAAAATTCTTCCTTGCAACTAATTAATTACATACTAGTATATTAATAATTGGATTTGTGTCTTCAAAACTATAAATTTCAGTCTTACAACAAAATAATAACTAATACAAATATTACATTATGATAATAAATGAGATATTAAAGCATTATTATAAATGAGATATGAAATAAAAATGGATTTAAGGATGTTAATATTTGATTATGCATGACAGTGCCGAGGCGCCGAGTTACTAATATGAGAGAAAATACTTGCTTACACTAAGTTGAATATTATGGTACTCATCATTAACTCATGGTGTCGTATTGGTTAATTGAGGTCATTATTATTTCATCATGTATGTGTTCTAATTATTTAATCGGAATTTTATAATTGGTGCATAAGGATAAGAGGATGTGGAATTATCCTTCCAATCATTCTTTATAGAACTGGACAAATGTCCTTTTTACATAAGAATATGCCTGAGTGGAATATGATCCCTTAACATAGAACCCAAATGGAATGAAAATTGAGCATGGACGACCTCCCTAGGGATATCATAATCACATTAATGCTAGCTAGGATTATATTGACAGATCAAAACGAGGATGAATGGATTGAATCCAAGTGATGTCCTCACACATGACAGAGTATTCCAAATTCATTTGTGATGTGGAGATTTTGCATTTTCCACGTGTACCCAGTTTATGATTACCAATACTAAATCTTATGACCCTAAAACTTGGGGTACGGGTCTGAGTACCGCACGGGTAGCTCAACGGTGGCTAAATGAGTTAAGTTGAGATTTTGGGTTCAATTACCGATAACGACGATGTGGGAGTTTCATTGAATGTGATGGCTTTTTATGTGCCCCAAATATTTTAAATAATAGTGTAATTACTCCACCATATTGTCAGGACGGTGTAGCCTGGATTGGGAGATTCCACCTATTTGGATTGGAATATAGGCCTGGGCTCACATCAGCCCCTAGTAAGAGTGATGCCAATTTTAAAATTTGCTATTTTAAGGGAATAGATAGATACAGAGTATTTCCTTTCTCCTAACAAGGTAAAAATGGAGGATCGATGGTGCTGACTTTAGATATGAGAAAATAGAGCTTTTTATATACATTTGTGAATTTTAAGAAACATAAACGTACACAAAATTACTTTTAGGAAAATTACATTGGTACACAAAGTTTGTACATTTTTTGTATACACACCCTAGTTGTATGTGTACACGGACAATTTGTTAAAAAATTGTTTGCAATTTCCTGTGTTACAAAGACTGTGCATAGAAATATATGAAGGTTGGGTATAACAAGAATTACCCTAGCTTTTGTGCCTTAAATTCAAGATTATTTGTTGTTTTTGAAATAAACTCAATGAAATACCTTTAGATTGTAAATGTATGAAATTTCTTAATTTGTGGAACTCAATTTGAACTTTGAAGCGTCCTGAATTTTTTACATTACTAAATTTATGTGCTAGTACATGTTTGGATTGACAGGATAGCTACCATTATGTAATGTTATTTGGTTTATTTATTATCATTATTATTGCATTTTGAATGGCACGGTGTTGAATATGATTAGCTGGATGTTCAAGGAAACGTGTTCGGGTTGTTGGCGGCACATCCGGTGAGGCCTCTGGTTTCTCTGCATCACATGGACGTTTTGTTCTCGATCTTCCCGCACATGACCATTATCAAGGCCCTCCAGCATCTGTACACCGCCGCCAACGTGGATCCCCACCGAATTTTGCAGCAGACGGTCTGTTATGACCGGTGGTTCTCCTGGACAGTATCAGTGTCCTGGGGCTATGTGGTTCAGGTGTTCGGGAACCACGTCCGGCTGCCGGAGGCTCTTCGGGTGCAGCAGAGCTACATGCCATGGAAGAAGGGCGGAAAGGGCATGTATTACGACTTTGACACCTGGGCATTCCACCCTGATCCCTGTCGGAGGCAGCCCATTTTCTTCTTTTCAAACGCTTCTTCCGATGGCAGTGGAATCTTGAGCATGTACACGAAGATGACCCGTGAGAGATGCAGATCTGACATGGCTTCTCCCAGGAAACTTGATGAAATCCGAGTTCACTCTACCAGGTTGATCCTTGATCGGAATCAGGTATGCTTAATCAAATACTTACTTCTCATAAAACTCTCACAAAAGTACGTTACATTTTGTAAGCAATATTTTGGAGCAAATTTATAAATTATTGAAATTGTCTGCGCATGTTGTTCATGAAGTTGTTCAATCGAAATTTCATGTGTTAGCCACCGTTTAACTTAACAGAAGTCGTGGTTCAAACATACAGTTCAATCTAATCCTTTCAAAAAATTACCCAACTAGTTCTTGGGTCTGATACGGTGGATCTTGTTATAAACAATTCACTCTCTATATGTTGATGTGCTCTCAAATTGCAGTTATTGGCACCAAGAAGGCACTGCTGTTCCGTGTTACCCTCTACATCAGATAAAGTTATGGAGATCAACATTAGAGAATGTAATGAAGATGAGCTAACTTTCTTGCACTAATCCACACACAAATATTTATATATATTTATATAGAGAGAGGGAGATTAGAGAGACTAACAGATGTTAAAGTACTTATGACTATAGTCAATTTAGATGCAATTGGCAAAGGATCCGCTGCAAAGTATAGATAGCAATTCGTAACCCAAAGAGCACATTTTTTAGCCTTGGAGTCGGAGCTTTTTTCAAAAACATGTACAATATGGAAACATGGACGATTATTTATGGCTCTATTTTTATTCAATACTTTTAGAGTGATCAAATGGACTCATAGTCATGTTGGGTTCGTTCCTCAATTGAGATGGTCATGAGTATTTTATTATACTGCGGAGATGTCTAGAATTCTCTAGATGTATGTAGAAAAGTATTGAATATTCTAGGGAAAACTGTCAAATAGGTCCTCGAACTTTCATAAAAAAGTCAATTAAGTCCTTCTATATGAGACTTTGTCCGGTCGTCGCGATTTAGGGCGGTTCCCGATGGAATTTTTTGATGAATTTTTTTGAGCATCTTATTCATCAAGTCTAGTTTACTCATACCAAATCTCAGCTAAAAATTTAATCGGGAGCGCATTCAAATTAATTCGAGAACGCAAAAATGCGCAGTTATCTTCAAGAATTAATTTGAATGTGTTACCGATTGAATTTTTAGCTCAAATTTGGTATGAGTAAACTAGACTTGGTGAATAAGATGCTCAAAAAATTTCATCAAAAAATTCCACCGGGAACTGCCCCAAATCGCGACGGCCGGACAGAACCTCCTATAGAAGGACTTAATTGACCTTTTTATGAAAGTTCGAGGACCCATTTGACAGTTTTCCCAATATTCTACAATACTTTTAGCTTTCTAGAGAAGTGTGGAATTCTCTAGAAGCGTGTGAGAGAGTGTATAATATTCTAAAACATTGTAGAGTTTTCTAGAGAAGTGTGAAATTCTCTAGAACTGTGTGGAAGTGTGTGGAAGCCTCTAAAACATTTGAAGAAATGCAGAGTTCTTTAGATCTTTGCAGAAGATTAGAGAGACTTATAGATACTTCTTAGAAAAATCTAGAAGTGTAGTGCTATATAGAAAGGTCTAGAGAAGCCTTGAGAAGAGTAGTAGAGATAGGGCTGAGACTCCTCATTCATATGAGATTGCCTTGAGGAGAGCTATTAAGAATGTGAAAGTCTCATTGAGTAAGGAGAGTGAGAGTCTTCTTCTGAGAGAAGAGATCCAAAGATGTCTTTTGATGACGGTAAGTGATGAGCATCCATGACGTTGAGAAGAGACCATCCATGAAGGCTTCTCATGAGTGTATGTGAGTGAGGTAGAATGAAGTAGTCTCATAAACAAAGAGTGGAGTGAACTACTTACTTGTACAATATGCATTGTACATTTCAGTTGCATAATACAATGTGATACCATTGGATTTAGCCTTTGTATTACCAACATGTGGGTGAGTGTACAATAGTTCTATAAGGTGATTCTGAAAGAGACAGATGATCGATTGTGTTTCCCCAACAAGTCGAATTGCCTAAGGCATGCCACCTTATACAACATATATACATTTCGTATAAGTTTGTTACATTAAACTCTTATAGTATAAGCACACATATGGATCACGAGCTTCTCTTCTATGGATATTTGCTTAAATAACTGAATAAATTTATCTTTTGAAAGAAAATACATTTTCTAACCTCCGCTTTTATCAAATGAGACAAATTTTACTTTTTCTGCTAATAAGTAGAACTGTCTATGTATCATGTTGTGGAAGAAGAACCTTAATGGCACACAAAATGTTGTAACCATTCGTAAGCGTAGAATATTGAGTATCGTGGGGGGCAGTAGTTATGTCCATAGATCACTCTTTATATCTCTAGAAGCAATGTACGCTTTTTTATCTTAATGTAACATTATGTCTCTTCAATTGTTAGTTATGCGTTTTAAAAACCCCATGTTGCAATGAGAATGTTCGATAAGGATTTAGTTGGTGAGAATGTCAACATAGAACCATTTCAATTAATCTATATAGTATATGCAGATTTCACCCCAATTTAAAACTGATCGGGTAGTTGATTCCTAAGACATTTCCATTATTATTACCTAAAAAACTTACCAAACTTACCAAATACAAGATTGAAATTCCCACATTCGGAGAATTTGACTTTATATTTCATTATTGGGATAATATTGGACTTTACATCTTATTTTCAAAAAATTTAATGTGTGTACCTTCTTCTTTCACAAAGTTTACTTTCTACCATATTGGCTTTCCTAAAAATGAGATGGTAAGTCAAATATAACCCAAACTATGGGTGCAAAGTAAAATTTCCCAAAAAAAAAATCTCCACACATACAGAACCCCTGTAGAGAGGCTCATGCCAATCATCATCACCATTACAAGGAATAACAAGAAAGTGAATCGACCGAAAATAGGCTAATGCTATGGGCCAAATGTAATATAAAATGAATAAAAAAAACTCCTTCCTATTCTAGCTAAGAATGGACAGGACCTGAGGCTACCAAAGCTGCGCCGGGAGGGCTCAATGATGGCGGCCGAGCGGAGACGGACTGCGATTGGGGTGGTGGAGGTGTGGAGGCCTGTAATTGAGGGGAAGGAGGAGTCAAATTGGGATTGTTCAGGCTAGGATTTAAACTCCCCGGCGGAGGCGGCGGCTGTGCAGCGGACGACGGGCCGTTGTTTGGCGGGACACTACCAGAATTTGGGTTGGGGAAAGCAGAAATGGGATTGATTTGGGAATTAGGGTTTGCAGTGAGGTCGCAAGAATCGGCGGAGCAAGATGTATTGTCGGCATCCTTGTGATTGAGATGTTTCCTGATAAATCCGTGGAGCCCCAAGACAAGGCCAGTCACTACCAGAAGAGTGACAATGAAGATGAAGATCTTCGTCGCTTTCCCTATGTAGCAGCACATCATTTCGCCCTCTGTTTTCCCAGATTGATAAGCTACAGTGTACGGACAGATAGATCACTCTGTGTATATTAACCTCTGCATATGCCTTTTGTCTCTCTTGATTTTTTTTCTTCAGATTTTTGGTTTGTTTCTTTCCATGGGAGATCACAGGATGGAATGACTGGGTTGAAGTACTTGAGAATTGAGATGAGGATTGGGGGAGTGTGGGGGGATTTCTGGTTGGTCGGTAGAGGTTGCAATGGAGAGCATGTGATGAGCAAAACGCAGGCCTGTTGGGAACTTAAACACACCTTTTTTCAAGTTAAAAATGAATTACTGCTCCCCATGTGTTTGGCACAAAGCGAATTTTCTAAAACAAAATCAAAAGAATTCTAGCCCTGTGATCTGATGGATAGGTAAATTTTGATAAAACAGCTGAGACATATTTTATACTTACTGCAGAGTCACATGTCACGGATTTCGACTCATGTGCAATTGTGCACCCACTACAAAATGGTTTCACCCCTCCGGAATCCACTTTGTTTTAAAATTTAGGGAAATGATCATTTACTTCTATTGAAGTATGATGGATTATAGCATTATCATTTATGCTCTTGCATTTTTTAAAATGTGTTTTTAGTTCCTTATCCTCTACAGAGAGTTAAATAACTTTCAATTTACCTTTGAAGAAAATTATAGATTTTATTTTTGATAGTTTTCGCTTTTAGTTCTACTACTTTTACTCATTGATAGATAACTAATAAATTTGTCCATGTTAAGGATTTTTCTCCATAAGATACACTTTTGAAGAAAATTTGTCGTCAATGACAATCTTTTTTGGTGTGTACACTTTTTGTCAAAACATAAACTTTTCCCTAGGATAGTTCTTAACATGAACACAGTTATTAGTTATATGACCATATGTACATGCGAGTAAGGTTATAAAACTAAGGAGAGACAATCGAAATGCATGAGCTTAAAATAGAAAATATTTCTGAAATTTTGTAAGAAAGTATTTGTGAGAATTGAGATGGTAGAATCCTTCCTAGATTATTTATTCTCACATGGAAATGGATTATTAGATTCAATAGTCTCCTAAAATTCATCCACTAACATATTTTTCAGATGTAATAAATATACTTCGAAAATTTACATAGGCATTATTTAAAATTACAATATTTACTATTTAACTAAAGGGATTAGGTCATGAATATTAGTAATTAAAAGGGTTTGGACAAATATAAGTCTTTTTGTTATTTTTACCAAAAAAGAGACCGGCGTGCGTATCATTTAGAAACTTAAATTTAATATGTCAAATGTGCCCTGCGGCCCCTGCCTAATCAACAGGCAGTGAACTAAATACGGAATATGATTCTCTCCTTTCGTGTGTTCCTCCGAGGCAATGATAAAAAATACTCAAACACGAAGTATTCATTTTGTTTTGATATTATTCCTCAAAAAATTATTACTCCGTATATGATTTAGAATTATTTGATCCGATAAATTACACTTACATGTCCAATCAGTTACAATTATTCTTCCGATTAATCACAGTTACATAGTTTGACCAGTTACAATTATTCGATCCGAATAGTTACAGTATCTGATCTGACCAGTTACAGTTACACGATCTGACCAGTTACAGTTACCCAATCCGACCAGTTACAATTATCCGATCCAACCAGTTACAGTTATTCGATCAGACCAGTTACAATTAACTGATTCAACCAGTTACAGTTACCCGATCCGACCAATTACAGTTACCTGATTCAACTAGTTACAGTTACTCGATCCGATCAATTGCAGTTACTCGATCTAACCAATAACAATTACCCGATCCAACAATCACTTACATTTACCCGTCTGACAAGTTGTACTAACCTGCTGCCGGTTACAATTACCCGACTGACGATAATGGCCGCCATTTACACATAACCACCCGACTAGTTACCTCTCCGGCCCGATACACATACCCGATTTGACAGTGACCATCCATAACTACCATTACCGTCAGTCGGCGGCCACCATCACTAGACACCACTACCATCCAATACCTCCATCCGCCATCCGCCACCCCCGGTTACCCGCTGGTGACCTCCAGTGACCAACCACCCCGCCCCTGCCCCTCTGCGGCAGCAAACCTCCTCCAGCCCAGCCTCTCCACAGCCCAGCTCAATCCCCAGTCTCGATCCAGTCCCTCCCAAGCCACAACCCTGTCACAAGCACCTATATAACCACTGCCCCATCCCCGCCCCTCCAACCCCCTCCCCAAGCAGTCGCCGCCTCATTCCCAGATCCAGAGCACCTACCCACTGCAACTTGTTTCTGCCGCCATGGACCGCCTTGAAATCCCAGTGGTTTTCGCCGCCAATTATCTGTAGCTATAGTGATGGTTCGAAGATGATTGCCGCCGTTATGGATCGTGTCACCTGTCGTCATCGCAATGGAGGTCGTTTGACACCGCAACAGGAGAAGTCTTGATGGTGGTCGAAAGGGCTAGGATAAAGATCTGCCACCATGAATATATATGCTTGTGCGAGCAAGTAAAGTGTGCATTGGAAGACTGAGCGGGAGATCCGTGAATTGCGAGGAGAGAGGACGCGGAAGACTTATTTTATCTATTTATATTAAGGGCATATCAGTCCATTAATTAATAGTCAGTCTCTTTTTGGTCAAATTGGAATCTGATCCTATATTTGTCTTTTCAAAACCCGTGTGTCTCATCCGTGTCATTATTTCTTAACTAAACGCTTGTGTCCCATACTCGAACCCATTAATGACAAGCCTAGATAAGTTTTCCAAAATTGGACCCAACGGGTCAATGAAAAGGGCCAGGTAGACCCGACTAAATTGATGTTCAAATAATCATTTTTTCAGAAAAAGTAAAAATCAAAGGTCATTTCACTTGGACTATAATTTGCTGGTCTGATCTGGTCTGAATTAGTCTGAACTGCTCTGGTCTGATCTGGTCTGGTCTGAACTGGTCTGGTAATGTATTTTATCTTATTATTTTTATAACTATCCAGGTCTGGTATGATCTGGTCTGGTTTGGTCTAGTCTGAACTGGTCTGGTTTAGAACTGAAAACAGTCCAAGTAAAAACATCTTAGCTATAATCAATCATATAATAAATTATTTCTTGATAACTACTATTAATTTATACGCTATATGAACTTCCTTATTATACATTAATACTAGTGTAACACCCGGGGCATGCCCCGGTAGTGTCACTTTGATAAATACTACTCTTTACAATACTACATCCATCCCATTTTATGTGTCTTTCTTTAGTTGCACACAATTATAAATAAAATGGTTAAAATTAAAAGTTGTAGTTGACATTTGAGTATAGTAAAGTGCAATTGTGACACTTATTTTAAGACAACTCAAAAAAAAATAGGACATGTAAATTGAGATTTAAGACAGAGGAAGTATTAAATATTAAATAATAAATGTCAATAGAGACTGAGAATTTTTATAGAATCATGTATTGCTATGATATTAATAAAAACAAATTAATATGTATGCTAATATTTTGTTGAGGTATGAGAATGAATATTCAAAAGCTTTAATGTGCATTAGTCCTTGTGGGCTTGAAAATGAATGAAATTATTAATGATAAGGGACCAGAATCTGAATTAGCTAATTGCCTGATTGGTGTTTCGATGTGTGTAGTCTCAGAGTCGAATGATATTTAATCGATCTTACTTCTTCTTTTTTTGCAATTTAACAATTGCAAACCATTTTGCTCTAATTTTTAGCAATTTGGTTTGAAGTGTCAATTCCTGAAGTTAATTAATAAACAATAGGGAGTAATATTTTTTTATTAACAAATTGGAACTACCATTCAACAAAATTGTTTTAGCGGTGTTATCTATTTTTGCTTTGATTTGAAGAGTAACATCCAAATTTATAGAAATTGCTTTTGGGGCTTTATCTATTTTGTTTTGAATTAGGAAGTAACCTCCAGGTTTAAAAAATTGGAATGGATAGTTTTCTAGGTTCTTGTAACTCTCTCCAAAAGACTTCTGATGATTTAATTTTTCAGTTCTCTCAAATTGAGAGTTTTTGAAAGATAACAAATTAAATGATAATTTTAGCTGAACTCAAAATGAATATAAGTTTAGCTAATATACATTTTAAATAATTTTAATTGTGATTCCTTTGTAACCCCTCACCTTAAACTCCCAAGCATACCTTTAGATGTCTTTCATATAAAAAAATAAAGTAGAAATAAAGTAGAATTCAATTCAGTGTTCAAAATTGTTATTATCTAACCAATAAAAAATATATGAAATTGGCAATTACATCTTGAAAATATAATGTAAGTATATAATGTTTGATATAATAAAACTAAGTTATAACACAATATTGACGTAAGTGAAGTGATACCAAAAAAGTTTGTCAATATTGAAATTAGCTGAATTGTCCGAATCTGCTTAAATTGATGAAAATCAAATTGAATTAACTGAATGTGTTTAATTGTGAAAAAAATTAAATTTAAAATGTATTTTATTAGTGAAACAAAGATAAAATTATGAAATAATTATAAATTTATGACTAAGATAAAGAGTGTTCAGAAAAAATGTGACATCTTAAGTGTAGTGACTATAATAGTCATTTGAAATAGAAGTTTGTATGTGAGTATATAGCTAAAATCATATTAGTGACTACATCTTAAGTGTAGTGACTTTATTAGTGACTATGACATTTTGCAAAAATAAGTGATTATATTGTGACATTATACTTATAGTATCCTTAATCATATTACTGTAAATATGTTTTATATTAGTAATATTTTCGAAAAACTATAAGTTTGTATGTGAGAATATAGCTAAAATAGTCATCTTCAGCAATATAGCTAAAATCATATTAGTGACTACATCTTAAGTGTAGTGACTTTAATAGTGACTATGACATTTTGCAAAAATAAGTGATTATATTGTGACATTATACTTATAGTATCCTTAATCATATTACTGTAAATATGTTTTATATTAGTAATATTTTCGAAAAACTATAAGTTTGTATGTGAGAATATAGCTAAAATAGTCATCTTCAGCAATTCCCTCCAATTCGGCTAGAAAAGTAACCCTAATCTTACTTATCTTGATTTTTACATAATTCAATTCGCGAAATAAAAAATTACATGTTTGATATAAAAACTGACAGGATAAGGTTGATAAGCCGAATATATAGGTTACCAATGAGCTTTTTATTTATGTATTAATTATTTGGTATGAAAGGAAGAAGAGATAGGAAGGAAAATAAATTACAGGATTAAGAGACTGTTTGGTGACTCTGCTTCTCAGCTAATCAGTCTTAGTAGTCAACTTTTTTACCAAACACGTAACTTTTGATTTCGCCCAATAAAATATTTAATAATAAATATAAGTAAGGTTGAAGTTATTTTTCTGACTGAATGAGTTGAAGTTACTGCAGAGAAGACTAATTTAGCTAATTTTATATAATTTTTCTTTATTCATTAATGAAATGTAATCAATCAATCATCATTTACCCCAGTGCCGCAAAGGCTCCCACCTACGGTGAGGTAAGGGGGGTCGGATGTACGCAGTCTTACCCATGTACTAAAGCACAGAGAGACCGTTTCTGGAATTGCGTCCACAATTGCATGGACTGACTGCTGCTTCATAACAAAGAAGAGCGGACAGTTTGGTGAGCCATTTTGTTTCATTTCATCATATTTTCCAGCCAAAAAATAATGTATCTTTGGCTCCATTGCAAATGATGGAAAATTAATGAAATGCAATAAAATTAAAAAAAATCATTAATTAGCAGAATCCGCCAATCCATTCACTTCAACCAGAACTTCATAAATTTCAGTAGAATCAACTGATTTAACCAATTTTAGTGTCATCCAATGGACTTTAAGAATGCGAAGAAATTAATAAGTGAGTGAAGTTTTAGAGGCATATGATTAGGATTTTTTCTTTTGGGCTAAAACTTGCTGGTCTGATTTGGTTTGGTCTAGTCTATTTAAGTCTAGTCTAATCTGATCTGGTCCGCTAAACATCTAGTCCATGTGTATTAATTTTATAATTGTCCAAGTTTGGTCTGATCTAGTCTGATTTGTTTAAATCTGGTTCGGTCTGATCTGTTTAAGTCTGGTCTGATGTGGTCTGGTCTGAGATTGAAAACAGTCGAAAAGATAACATTGTCTTGTATAATATGCATGGATCACTTGTTTTTCTTTTCGTGAAGGCTCTTATTTTTCATGTTTTTGTTAAAGAATTAAGTGTTGTACTACGTATGAATTAATATTAGTAGTACTTGGTGAAAGAGTCCAAATTAAAAATTATGACCGAACGAAGGATCGTCTTGGCTGCTATTGAAGAGTTTTCTTAAAAAAAATGCTATTGAAGAGTCCAAAACAAATGAATTATGTAGTATTAATTGATTCATTAAGTGCTATGTATCATAAAAGTTTTAATTTGTTAAATATGGAGTAATATATTTGTTAACCAATCATTGAATGACAGATGCACATTTTATAACTCAATTTTACTATATAAAACAATAGATGATCACACCTTGACACAACCACCTACGACATTTTTATGCGGAGTATATATTAGATTCTCACAAGACATACCTCTGTTCTCTTTTAGTTGCAACATTGAACTTTTTGTACTATTCACATGTACTACTTTGACTACATTTTATTAATTGATGTATAATAAATTATTTTTTAAAAAATACTGTTAAATTCTTTTCATTCTAAATTTTCAAAATATGAATTTTTAAAATTTTTTACTAATAAGGAATGAAAGATATTAGTGGTCAAACTTGTGCGTTGGCAAACGTGAAATGTTGACTGTTGCAATTAAATAGGAACGGAGGAAGTATTAAGTAATGAAGATATATCATAAGTTTAGTTAATGTGTAAAAGAATACAAGTATAGGCGTTACACAAATTATAATTAGCGAAAAGATACATATGAGTCATTAGGGAAAATCACAATTTTTAGTCACTGAAATAGTCACCATATTGAAATGCCAGACTCGTGTTTGAGCGGTGAAATGTACAATGTGGGCGAGGAATATATTTCACCCCTAAAAGGACCACATTTACACCAATTTGGACAGTTAAGGGTGACATTTATAATCTCAGAAATACGAGTCCGAAATTCAATCTATTGACTATTTTAGGAACTAAAAATGCAATTTTCCTGACTCATTATTTATACGGATTATTTTTTGGTATAAGAAGGAATAAATAAATACTACTAGTATAATAAAGTTTTTGTAGCATACACGTTTCAAAACACTTTCTTGTAAAAAACATTGATAACGTGGTGGATTTGTTCAGGGCCGGTTTTGGGGGGAGGGCAAGAGGGGCGACCGCCCTAGGCCCGAAAAAAAATAGAAGAAAAAATAGGTCCAAATTTTTTTCTTTATGTATAGTGTTAGTAGGCTTCTTTTTTTTAATTCTTAAGGTCAGTTAGTTAGGGCTAATGTTTAATTTTGTTGACAATTTGAAAATTTAAAATGTAAATAAAAATTTTTAAACAGAGCCAAGTTTAAAAAAAGAATATATACATTAATATTAAGTAGGATCAGTTGTAGTTTTTAAAAGCAATGCAATTGTTGCTCCATCAAAAAAGAATATATACATTAATTTTAAGTAGGATCTGTTGTAGTCTTTACATCTCTTTAGCTTTTAAGGCTTTTTGTTCATTTAATTATAACATAACAAATTTATATAATTATTTTAAAGCCCATCTCTCTCAAATCTCATCCCTATTATTTATTTGTTTCCAAATTTCAATAAACTATATCTGAGTTCCTAATAGTAGTTTAGAGAACGTCAAATTGGCAGTCTTCTTGCGCGAGTGTTCTTGGCGGCCATACATTTTGTCTCTTTGAAAACCTTCATTCTTTCGAGACTTCAAACTTTAGACTCCCATCAACGGTCAATAAATCATTCTCAACTTATGAATTCAATATGTAGTGATATTTTTTTCATATTTCCTTTCAAAAAAAAGTTTAGTGTTGTTATATATATGTGGCAATTTTATTGTTTGTCATGTATTAATAGAAAGAAGGTCGCCTATGAAGCGATTATTGATTATTTGCTTCATATTGTTCTACGAGAAATGTTTTTTACTGATATTTTTTCTTTTTATCCGATACTTGTGTTGTTACTTTTGCTCAAATATGTAACTTAAATAATAATAATAATAATAATAATAATAATAATAAAGTGATTTTTTACTTTATTTTATGAACTTCATTGGATATTTTTATTATAATTCTTATTTCAAATACGTATACGGTCATAGGCCCAGAATAGCGTATCACCCATAGGCCCAGAAATGGTCAGGACCGGCCTTGGATTTGTTCTTCATCTTCATCGCACATCAATATTTTCAAAATCCTACAATTTCTTACTCTCCATATTGGAGAGAGAACGTTAAAATGTACTCCCTCCGTCCCCTTTTAAATGTCCCGTTTTACCATATTGGAATGTCCCTATTTAATTGCCCCATACCTTATTTGGTAAACTTTGTGTGGCTCAAAATCATTCTTACTTTATTTTTACTTTATCAATTAATATCAACCATACAAACCCACTTTTCTTAAAACTCGTGCCACCATCTCCCGTCCCATTTAAAATGGGACGGAGGGAGTAATAGTAATGGAGGGAGACGGTTGAAGTGGGAAATGTGGTAGAGAATTATGTCACCAACGTATTTCTTCCTTGCAGACTGCAGAGTAAGTTGGATCTAGTTCTCGAGGTTGTGAACCATAAAATGACACCAATAGATAACGTATATTTTCTTATTCCTATTCACCAAGAGGAAGTAAAGAATATAGCATAAATCAGAGACTACTAGATAACATATCATCCTCGTAGTTTTTTCATCATTCCAAATAAGGGAGTAGGAAGCAACTTTTTCCAAAATATGTGGTACAATGGTGTTGAACGGAATATACGATGCATTCGTGAAAATGTTGGAATTTTCTCAGCATCTTTTTTTATCATTTCAATATTACTTTTTGATGATCGGAACATTCAGGGTCATGAGAAAAGACAAAGAAATACTTCGTATGAAACTTACAGCAAGAGGGATCTCCTATCTTTCCTTTTGCTTGCCTAACCCAATGTGAATTCAAATTTAGAGAATGAAAAGAAATTAAAGTATAAAAAGAAAATGAAGAACGAAAATGAAATGGTTTAGATTGAATATACGAAGCGACTAGGCAAGGAAATGAAGAATGAAACGAAATTAAAGAGCAATGAAAAGGAAATGAAGACAATGAAATAGTCACATGAAAACAATGACATGCCTTAATTTAAGTGCCCTCATCTATCAAAAAACAAAAACTAGACCAGGTCACTTAATCACTTATAGATTGATCATATAGTTAAAAAGGTTCTCTTTTAATAGTAGACGAATGTATATACTCGGACATAACAATTAGCTAATTTTTTTCAAGTAATTTAGGTGAAAATTTACTGAAATAAAATCGATTAGTACAAAACAAACATTAAATCATAAACCTCGAACTCTTAAGTTGAAGTGACATACACACATCTTAGTTATGGCGAAAAAAATGTTGGAGTGATACAAATCACAATTGGACCAACTCTCACATACTCCATCCGTCCCATTTATATTGTCCCGTTTTACCTTTTCAGGAAGTCCCACTTAAATTGTCCCATGCCATATTTGGCAAAGTTTGTGTGATTTTAAATCATTCTTACTTTATTCTTACTTTATCAATTAATATCAACCACACAAATTTACTTTTCTTAATAACTGTGTCACCCTCTTCCGTCCCAATATAAATGGGACGGAGGTAGTACTCCCTATAAGTTATTTGTAAGGTGTAGAGATGGTATACACAGTGGCGGATCCAGGAAACAGAGCTATTGGGGGCAGAACAAAAATGGTGTCCATGAAAAACACAACCAAATATACCCGAATAGTAAAAATTTGTAATAAAACACACCCAAATTTCATAAGTAAATAAAGTATACTAGTATTACAATATATAAAAACCTTAAAAAGTGTAATTAATTTTTTGATAACTAATGTACTTTTTTGTCTTTATATATCTTAAACCTTCTCCTAGAGTGGTAGCTATGTAAAAATTATGAGCCCGTTTGGTAACACTGAATCAGCTGATTCTGCTGAAATTTATGAAGTTCTGGCTGAAGTGGCGGGATTAGCCGATTCTGCAAATTTATGAAAAAATAAAAACATACGAGTATTTTATTAATATAATGACAAAAAAATTATATAAATAATAACTAAAATGACCGTCTACAATAACTTCAGTCAATTTAGCCAGAAAAGTAATTCAACCTTACTTTATTTTGATTATTATATCATTTAGCACACGAAGTCAATAGTTATGTGTTGATAAAAAAGTTGGCTGATAAGACTGATAAGACGAAAATAGGTTCACCAAACGGGCTCTATATTTTATATGGCTTTCTTAATGTCTCTTTATATATCTTAAAACCTTCTCCAAGAGTGATTGCTATGTAAAAATTATACTATGTATGTATTATTTTATATGACTTTAGTAATCCTTAAATCGTAATTCTTAAAATTTAAATGTTAACCTTTTTTATAAGTGAATTTTTTATTAAAAAACTTGTAGTTATTGAAAGAATCTGTTAATGAAAACAAAAATTAACGTGGAAATCAAACCAACCAAAATTTAAATGTTAACAATTTAACACAAATACACCATAACACTTTAACACATATTAATTATACAATAACCAAAATTTGAAGCATAAGGAGTACAGAGCATTATGGTGGGGGGCATTGGGCCATACGGAGCATATCATTTTGCTTTGGAGTTGGGTGGGGGCATTTGCATTTTTTTATTGGGGGCAGCTGCCCCCCATAGTGTAGCTGTGCATCCGCCCCTGGGTATACATCAGGAATAGTGTTACATTCTTTTTAAATACTCGCCCTCTCAATGTAATCTGTATCAGAAAATAATAGTAACATTGTTGGTCCCTATTTCTACTCTATAATGTATAAGATCTGATTAATAGGAGTAGAAGAAGCTTTCCATTGATAGCCAGAAAGTTTACATAAAGATGAAGAACATGTAGCGTAAAACTTCCGTAGGCTTCTAGTCTATGCGCAGGGAATTTTTCTAAGGGAGGAAAGCTTAGCCTACTCATTCTCCAAAGGGGCATATTTATAGCCTTGGAGAATGGTAGGTTAACAAATGATTGGGCTCCAACTTTTAAGAGACCCATTCCTATTGAGGCAACCATGCCTTTACCAAATAAGGTCTAATTAAATATTCTAGCTACTATTACAAAGGCTAGATAAAGACATTGATCACAATACATGAAAATATCTCTAACAATCTCCCCCTTTGTGATCATATGTTCTTTGTCGGCTCTTGCGGCTTTGTCCGCCTCTTGTAGTAGTTGCTTCCCAGTGCTAGAGCGTGTTCATATTGACGCAGCATTCTCCTCTTCTCGAGTCGCTCATTGTTTGCATCTAGCACCACCTTTATTAGTCGATCAAATTCTTTCAGTTCAACTTCTTACGTCTTCTTGGAAAGGCTTCATGAAGAAATCCTTACAATCTCCCCCTTGGTGTTATTCATTCAATTCGTTCTTTGATGCCGGGGGTTGAGGGATTCTTCAAAATCTTGCTTTTAATCCTTGCCTTTCAGAAGTTTCTCTTGATCAACTTAAATGAATCTGACCTCTGTATCCTCCAGAATGTAGCCTTTTCTGACTATTCGGTTGTGAATGCTTTTGAGGAAGAGTTGTTGGTGGCACAGCGGAAAATGATGGTTGACTTTTGAGCATGGCTGACCTTTAGATTTGAAGCTGACTTGGCAGTTGATAAACATGAGAGAGTAGAGAGCCATTGTTTTTGAGCTGGAGGAGAGAAGTGTCCGAGAATGATTTTTGAGAGTAAACAACATGTGGACCACTCTCCCCCCTTATGACAATCCAATGAATCAGGATGTCTTGCCTTTATTCTTTTATTCTGGAAAACTGAAAATGCAAAAAAAAAAAATGAAAAGATAAGAACCGGAGACACTGTGGTGTTCCGTTGACACAACATCAATGTAAACATTGATTTGTGGCCTGTATATAATGATAGAAACATTGTAGCTCTAACAGGACTTCCAACCAATCATTGTGAAACATCTGAAGTAGATGTCACTCTGGTTGTTATGGCATGATCACTAGGATCAGCATAGATAATTGTAGCCCCCCGGGATCATGTAGACACCCGTTATCATCACTATAGAGATGAACTCTAAATGATGGCCTGAAAATGTTGGTGATTTCTATATATGTTGCAACATCAGGACTTCCATCCAATCATCGGTCTGCATCTATAGAAGATGAGCCTATGGAAGTTCTCGCATGGTCACTTGGACCTGCAACTGACTCTAAAAATGTGTCTGTGTCCTAGAAAATTCAAAACATTTGAGAGTGAGATAACTAGACACGACGTGATCAATGAAAGTTTAGTAGCATGGGGCTGTGGGCCACTGTAGTCAGTATTACTCGCCTCGGAAGGAGACGGTAATGAAAGATGAGGTTCCCCGTGAATAGTGATTAAACACCTGTCTGTTGGGAGATGGGTGAGTGGTCTAGGATAGGGTTGTGCATGCACTGTTTGGACAAAATGCAGCGACTTCTACCTGGGATCTGAATAAATTCAGTCCTGAACCTATGGGGATTGTCCGGAGTATTTGAGTGACAGGGATTGATTCCTCGATTGATAGCTCATTTGAGGTAGCAGATTTGTCATTGATTATTGTCTTCTTGCTCATCAGAGCCTTCTGCTTCCTCACTCTCATAATATTCACTCATTCACTCACTCTCGGCTTTGTCCCTTGGGTAGGCTTAGTTGGGTTTACTAAGCCATTGGGAATTATCTCTCATTGATCTTGTTTATTTTCTCTCTACGCTCCCCCTCAACTAGAGCACTCGGTATGCTTTGTCATTGTTCCACTGGGAGGAGAAAATAGAAAAAACAAACTCCCCCTAAAAAATTTGCATCCTTGAGAGAAACCTTGCATTTATCCGTATTTTGTATTGCTCAACCTCCTGTTTGATATCATCCCATTATGTCCATTCTCTGTTCCATCTCTCATCGAGGATAATCTCTTCTAATTGATCATGGGTGAATGGGGCTTGATGTTCAGCTTGATGTTCAGAGGGAGCCTGTTGCTTCGGTGACCTGTGAGAGGTAGAACCGGGATCACTTGGATTGCCCGTTGACATCATATCAGAATTAAGTTCTAACTGATGGCCTGATATAATGATGTACATGAAGTAGCAACCTCAGGACTTCCACTCCATCCTTGGTCTACATCTATGAAAGATAAGCCTCAGAGTGTTCTATCTAGCTCGACCATGCTAGAAAATAGGGGTTGAGTGGTATGGCTTTTGGGTTGGCTAGATGATTGGGGCTGTTGGTTGTTTGAGGATTCAGGTTGTGGTGGTTGGCTAGTTGACGCAACATGCTCAAGTGTCCGCTGCCTCTTGTTCTCCCCCTCATGAGGATCCAAATCGTCGAGGTCCTCATGTGAACGTTTGTGACCGCGGAGACTGTCACTGCATGTGTTGTCGGTTTCTTGCTAGCATAATAGATTGGAGTTCCTTGAAAGTCATAGTGCGTGGATTAGGGTAGGGTGTGGTCGATATAGGGGAGGACACTAGTTTTGTATCTTGGGTTCCCCTTGAGGTGGTAGGAGTGGTAGGTTGTTGGAGGGTTCAGAATTTTGACGTGTAAGGAAAGGGGTAAGTTGTTGTTGTTGGGAGTGTGAGGATGATGGTTGAGGTTGGATGATGTCGTTAAACAGCCTCGGGGTGTTCATGAATTCCTGTGCCCGAGCGGTTATTGTTTCGTGCACCCATGGCTTAATGGTGGAATCCATGAAACGCTGCAAAATGACTTAAAGGTCGGTAGGGTCAGGGTTTCCGGTTACAGGGGTAGTAACCGTTGTCACAACATCAGTAAAGATTACCGATGTGTGGCCTACAGATAATGATGGAGGTATCTGTTGTGCAGCAGGACTTCTGATTATCATCGACTTATCTCCGATCGTTGAGGACAGGTAAAGTGCACCTGTTGTGTGCGGTGGTGTGAGCAGTGTATGTGTCCTAGAAAAAGTGGAAAATGTTGGGAGGGTGGAACCTAGACTCAATGTGGTTGAAGGAGGGGTAGTGGTCTGGGGCGGAAGACCACAAAGAATGTCCTCAACTGCGTCATAAGGAGGCAGTGAGGTGGGTATAATGTCCCCTATTTGTGAAACTACTGCATGTTGGGAGGCAGTAGAGTGGTCGGGTGAGGCTTGTGCATGCGCAGTTGGGCTAGATGCTACGTCTTCTACTCGGAAACTGAAAATATCAGTCTCTGCACCTATGGGGTTAGCCCGGTTTATAGTGTCTAGGTCGGAGCAACTGTCATATAGGGCTATTTCATCAGCCAAGTTGCTTGTTGTTTGCACTCTTTGCATAGGAATTGATGATGAGGAGGGGTTGTCATGACGTACCTTGGAGCGAGTCTCACTGATGATGTTTCCTCGAGTGTCCTTGATTTGGTGAGACTGCTCTTGTGTTGTAGCCCGAGAAAGCCTGATAATGAGTCGTCCTATCTTTGCGGGGGCTTTCTTGGCTTTCTTAGCATTAGCATTTGCATAATCGTCATCCTCATCATCGTCATCGTTGTCGTTCTCTTCAGCCATGCTCCCGGAGCCCTCATCGTCAGCATGTTGTGATCTGGTGTGCTTGACGAATCATTGGCGTTCTCCTCAGCACCTTGGGGGTGGCCCTCAGCAGACATAGTCTGATCATCATGGGGCCGACTTGCCATTGGTCTCTGTGGCCGGGTTGAACTCTTAGGACCTTTACTTTCTCTCGGCTGACTCCCTGGGGTAGGCTCAGGGGGTTTATCTGAGCCATAGGGAGTATGACGTTGTTCCTCTGCTAGTAGTGTCAATCAGATTGATCCTTCGAATTAGCTGACTGCAGTAGAGGCACTGGTATGGTGAAGGGTACCAGCGTGGGATCCTCAATAACTTTGTGGAGGTATTTGAGGGATGGGGTGCTGACGTTCTCAGTGGATAGTCTTCTGTGGATGGTTGGAGTTGTTCTACAGAAATGTCGCACCAGCATAGAGAACCATCTCATGTATGGTAGATGTTTGAACAGATCGATGCTTTTCTTCTTCCTGATTAGCTCTTTGATGTCGTCCCAGATCAGCGAGACGTAGTCGTAGTTCTTGCAGAATGACAAGCCGTGGAAGATGGTCAAACGACAGATGTTGCATTAGTTGATGCAAGTGTGCTTAGCAGTGAAGCACTTGTTCAGAGTTGCCATTAGAGTCCTCCATGGTCAGGGTAGTCTTCTGGACTTGACCTGGGAGATGAGCCTGATTGGATGTGCATGGCCCAATGTGATCATGTATTCCATGATGTCCTCCTCGTTGGCCAGTTCATAGTATTCATCTTGCTCTAGGATTTAGGGCATTCAGAATCTACAAATCCATCACGTTGTGCTACATAGACCTCTTCTTTCAGGTCTCCATTCAGAAATGCAGTCTTTACATTCATCTGACAGACGGTGAATCCTTTGTGAGCAACATAATCAAGAGATAATCTGATGGCCTCAATCCTCGCCACTGGTGCAAAGGTCTCATCGTAGCCGATTCCTTCTTGTTGATTGTAACCTTTTGCTACCAGGCGGGCCTTGTTTCTGATAATCACACTGTTCTCATCCTTCTTGTTCTTGGATACCCATTTGGTGCCAATAATGGTTTTTCTATAAGACATAGGCACCAGTGTCCAAACTTTCAGTCTTTCAGACTGGTTCATCTCTTTCTGCATTGCAATCACCCAATCCGGATCAGCCAATGCTTTAGTCATATTTATTGATTCTTTCTGACTCAGGAAACATGAATATAAGCACTCATTGGCTGAAGCAGTTCAGGTACTGATTCATTTTGATGGATCACCAATTATTAGTTCTGGCAGATGTGCCCTCGTCCACTTTCTCTCATGTTGTAGAGGTAGTGAAGTTATGATTGAATGATCTGGATCAGTGTATTCTTGATCTGATTGTGCCTCTGGAGTTTCTTGCGTTGCAGTTGCTTCAGGTTGATCATTATGCGGGGTAGATGGTTCATATTCAGCTTCGTCATCTGTGTGCTCATCATCATTCTGAGTGGGAATGAGTGTTTCCTCTGCGGTGGGAGCATATAAAAGGAAGGTCTGAGAATTTGTAGCGATTGTAGCTGGTGATGCACGTGGTTGACTGTAAAAGTGCTCGAACAGAGAATCTAATACCACGTGCTCATCCGATCTTGTCTTGTCTCCCTGTCCTCCTACTTCAGAAGATGATTGAGCCTCTTTGTCTTCAGTTGCTTTCGGATCAAGCTGTCCCCTAGCATCCTTGTTGTTCATAATGTAGCACTTGTAGCCGAAGATGCGGTTGAAGGCAATGTTAGGGAGTCGCTTGAACACAATCTCATAGAACATCTTGTCGGATCATTTGTGAATCACCGTCCAGTTCTGTGTGAAGCAAGTCGTGTTGATAGCTTCAGCGCTCATGAAATGAGGAAGCTTTGACTGTATTAGCATGGTTCTGGTTGCTTCCACCAAGGTCTTCTTCCATCATTCTACAACACCGTTTTGCTGTGGTGTTTTAGCTGCAAAGAACTGTTGTCTAATTCCCCGATTTTCGTAGAACTCGGTCAGATCCTTGTTCTTGAACTCCGTCCCATGATCAATTCTTGTGTTTGGAGAACTTGATGCATGAACTCTTTGGTGTTGGTCACCTTGGTGTCGTCAATGGTGGCTTTCAGAATTCTCGCACCAGAGGCATTTCTTGCTTAGTTGAGTGTTCCCCAGAATTGTTAGAGATACACCTCTGGTGCTTCAGTAGTTTTTGTTCAGGGCCTTTAAATTTTGCGCCTTGTCAAAACAGCTACCATGACATCATCATGGCAGGATAAGACCTTTGGGTCCAACTTCGAGTTGTTCTCCTTGATGGGGGTACCAGTTCTGGATCCCGTAGACGGTCTTGATTGTTACTAGTTCTGCCATGACATCCTTGGTTTGTCTTGCATTGATCTTTGATTGACGCTAGGAGAAGAAAAATGTAACTCCCCCTCAGAATGTTCAAGGTGTTGTTTGTCACCCGGGGAGTAAAGTAGAAAACTCCCCCTTGATATGTTCTTTCTTCGTTGTAAGGCACCAGAAGGAGTGAAAAAGAAACACCCCCCCTCAGAATAAGCACTTGTTGTTTCTTCTTGGCATGTGTTGGTGTTGAGGTGTGCATTTGTTGATTTTCTGCTCAATGGGGTAGTATACATGTCAATACTCCCCTTAATAATGTGCACCAATTGATTGCTCACGGCTCTTCTCACCCGCCATGTGTGTGGAGCAATCGGATCAGGTACCACACATGACGGACCTGCAAAACAGATTAAGTACGTTTTGGTACCCACTTCCAAATGGGTCCATCCTTATTAGTGGTGAAGAAATGTTTCAGCTTTTGTTTTATTTGGGAACCCATCTGATTGAGAAGTGTTTGACGTTCTTAGCTTCTCAGCTTCGGCCTTAAGAACCCACTGTTTTCTGAGCTTAGGAGCGAGGGAGGTTTCATTAACAATGAGTGAATGTTCAGACAGACAATCTTTTAAAATTGTTTCTTGAGAGAGTCTTTTCAAATGTGAACCTTGAGGGGATACTTTAAACATGGTAATTTGTATTCCCCCTCAATGTTCACCTTCACAGCAGTTGATTTCTTTGGGCATCTCTTTCAGCAAACTTTCATTGGCTTAACACAATTCAGAGAACAAGTACTAGAGTAGCGATTCTTGACAGATGTCTTAGAACTAGAAAACTTAGGAGCCACTCTTTTAGCATTACTAGTCGAGGGTTCGCTTAGGAAATTCCTAGGAACACCACTTCTAGTACTACTAGTTGAAAGCTCACTAAAGCTAGATCTAGACTTATTCTTGGCATAAAACAAGGCACTCGAACGCTGATTCTTATTTCCTAGATGAGACTCTTCTTCTCTTTTCCTTCTTCTCAACTTCTCCTCGATCCACTCACCTCTCTTCTTTACTCTCCTATTCACTTGGTTCCTTTTCGGAGAAGGAGACTCAGAGTGAGTGGAAGAAGTTTTAGAACTGTTGGTTGGATTTTTTAAACAATTTCCTGAGGAAGAAAGGGAAGAGGGTTGAGAAACTGTGATGGACTGAGAGGATGTCTTTAACATGGATATCTCTTTCAAAAGTTGATCTTTTTCTTTTTCTAAAACCTGTTTCTCCTTTTCAAAAGATTCTTTTAACTCAACAAACTCTCTCACAAGAGGTGGAATGTATGCTGATTTGATTACAGGTTCTGAAGATGAAGGTTCCTCTCCGTCTTGCACAGTTTCCTTTTCAGGAGCATAAGTTATGACTTCATCAGCAGGTGTTATCAGAGGTTCTTTGGTTTGTAACTCTTGTTCAACTCTGTGTAGTCAAAAGGAACCTCGACACCAGCCTTTGTCTTTCTCTTTTCATCCTCGAGGGCATTCGTTTCTTCAGATCCAGTGAAGGCCATGAGTTTGGTCAATCCTATTTTCATGTATCTAACATCATAGAGTTGTTTACAGTTACCTTTTTCAGGTTCTTGGGATTGGTCAAACCCAGTCCCTCCTTGGAGTTATAGAAACGAGTGTCCTTAGGCTGATTAAGGAAAATAGTCTGGTCTGTTTGGTCCCTCTTGGCTAACAAGTCTTCGAGTTCTTTAATTTTGGTGTAAAGAGCGCCCCTCCTTTCCATAAGTAGATTGTTAACGCCAAAAAGTCTAATTCTCTCTTTCTCAGTAGTTCTAATTTTCTCTGTCAGTTCCTTTTCACTAGCACTAAGTCTTTTATTCTCAGTTGTGAGCTTAGTGATAATTTTCTCTGAATTGATTATTTTGATGTTTGAGCAAGTCTGTTTTTCACGCAGTTTATTATAAACATCATACAATCTATCATATTTCTCCTCTAGCTCCTTAAATTTGTCTAGTGTGTTGGTTTTAGAGCATGTACAAACAGAGGGATTAGAAGTGCTTACAGCGTTGTCTGCATTCTTGCTCTCGGCAGAAAGGGCAGTCACTTCTTCAGCATTGTTTGCGGTAGATGGGCTTTTCTTCTCCTCAGCAGTGGAGGTTTTGTCTTTCTCCTTTTCAATTGAAAAAGCGTCCATTTTATAATTGACCGGGCTGATCAGTTGATTGATTAAGTCCTGTTTTGTTTGTTTAGTACTTCAAGCAGTAGGTTCTTGCACTGTAATCGCGCAAGTGTAGCTTTCGGGCAAGTGTTTGGCTCAAGTATTGTAGGATCGCTCAAGTGTTGAAAAGATCGCTCAAGTTGTAGAAGGATCGCTCAACTTGTGAAAGATCGCTCAACTTTTGAAGGATTGCTCAACTTCTAAAAGATCGCTCAACTTCTAAAAGATCGCTCAACTTGTAAGAGATCGCTCAACTTTGTAAAAGATCGCTCAACCTTTTAAAAGATCGCTCAACTCTTCCAAAGATCGCTCAACTCCTAAAAGGATCGCTCAACTTTAGAAGATCGCTCAACTTTACAAAGATCGCTCAACTCTCAAAAGATCGCTCAACTTTTACGAATATCGCTCAACTTTTTACAAAAGATCGCTCAACTTTCAAATCGCTCAACTTGTCTAAAGATCACTCAAGTCTCCAAATGGGGCAACTTCTCAGATCGGGCGAGTCCAAAACGAGCAAGTCTAAGATCTCTCAAGTCCAAAATGGCGCACGAGTGATCGCTCAAGTGCTGGATCGCGCAAGGAAGTTTGCGCGAAGTGTTAAATCGCGCAGAATGATCGCTCTATCTGCAAAAAAATGGCGCAAGTCCAAAACCGCGCAGGGAGAGTTGCGTGAAACTCGAGATTGCGCAGGAGGCGTTGCGCGAACCTGTTCTCCTTTTCAGACGAGTTGCGCGATACTACAGGATCGCTCAACTCTCGCTTAACCTGTACGCCAACTTTTACAGTGAGATTTTTCACATAATGGATCCCATCACGCCTAGAAGCATTTCCCTGTAAACATTTTCCTAAAAAAATCACAACAAAAACAGAACAAAAGATCGCTCAAGTGCAAAACTTCACCGATGAAGAATCGTGCAAGAGCACTTTCAGCCTTCAATCGATCGATCAGCTCCGGCTCTGATACCAGATTGTTGGTCCCTATTTCTACTCTATAATGTATAAGATCTGATTAATAGGAGTAGAAGAAGCTTTCCATTGATAGCCAGAAAGTTTACATAAAGATGAAGAACATGTAGCGTAAAACTTCCGTAGGCTTCTAGTCTATGCGCAGGGAATTTTTCTAAGGGAGGAAAGCTTAGCCTACTCATTCTCCAAAGGGGCATATTTATAGCCTTGGAGAATGGTAGGTTAACAAATGATTGGGCTCCAACT
The DNA here is from genome assembly GCA_945859915.1 of Cuscuta epithymum. Classification (NCBI taxonomy): domain Eukaryota; kingdom Viridiplantae; phylum Streptophyta; class Magnoliopsida; order Solanales; family Convolvulaceae; genus Cuscuta; species Cuscuta epithymum. The sequence continues at coordinate 676,564 of CAMAPF010000020.1, forward strand.
TTTAAGAGACCCATTCCTATTGAGGCAACCATGCCTTTACCAAATAAGGTCTAATTAAATATTCTAGCTACTATTACAAAGGCTAGATAAAGACATTGATCACAATACATGAAAATATCTCTAACAAACATCATAGTTTGGTAGTGTTCCCAGACATAGTCATTCTTGACGAACTGTGTAACCAGTGGCGGAACCAGAACAAAATTTGAGCAGGGGCTAAAAAAATTTCGAACCGCTGGTTGGGAAGATCCATAATGTATCGTTTTTTGGGTATATTTATAGTAATTTGATCTCAAATTCATGCAGAAGAGTTATTCCCATTTGCATGAAGTGACACTTTATTTGTACCTATATATAATTCACACAAGCGCACACATACATATACACATCAACTTAAATATAGACATTTATCCATTTTTATAATTGTTTTGTTAGTGCCTAATCAAAATAATAGATTTCGTTTATTAAATGAGTTTATTTCGATTTAATACGCTTTCCCTTTTATTTTAGAATAACAAGGTTTAAATAGAAATATAGCTAAACAAGTAGAGGAAGATAAATTAATAACATACGGAGTATATATATAAGTTACCAACTGTTTTTCTCTTTTCAAATCAGAGTTAGAAGTAGGTTATTTATTTTTTTAAAGGATATTTGTTTTGTTTGTGCAAATATATGACATAAATCTAATTAGACTCATATAAAGTCAGATATTTCAAAGTTCAACAAGAAATTTTGGCATATTTGTACCAAATCAAGGATTAAATATAAAATTTTTGAAAAATTTATTGATAAACTTCTTATAACATGCTATATGTCAATGTTTAAAGGAGGAAGCAATAGTTAAAAGCCATTTTTTGTTGTTATTGTACGAAACATAAATGTAAATAACATGTTAATATTCGAAAAAGTAACAAATAAATATTTTGAATTGGAAAAATAAAAATGTAAAAGAAATTTGGAGTGGTAGGAAAAATATTACTCCGTACTAAGTAAAACTAATAACATCCCAAAAGGTTGAGAGATATGTAGAGGAAGAAGTATAATAGGAGTACTTAGTAATTTAAAAAAGTGGGCCCAAGGGGAATAGATCACGCATCTCCGCTAAACCTACAGAATGCTTCAAACATCCCTGCTGCTCAAACTTTTAGTCTAAACACGGGATAGTTAGTACTTAATATGTTTGAGACGGGGCTGAATATGTATACACACATATATATACAGTAAAACCTCCGGAGAACGGGGGCCAGGGCCGGCCCTGGACAAGGGCAGGCCGGGCTTGTGCCCAGGGCCCAACATTTACAGAGGCCCATAATTATATATTAATGAATAAATATAGAGAGGACAATTCATATCAGACCGAGGTCATTTGTGGCCCTTTATGGAGGAATTTTTTTTATGAAACTTTTTTAGAGTATTTTTCATCAAGTGTAAATTACATTCACAAAATTTTAGTTTAAAAATCAATCGGGAAGTCAGTTAAATAAAATATTGAAACACACTGCGCTTTGTGTATATAAATAATGCACACTATCTTTCAATAATTTATTTAACTAACTTTCGGGTTGAATTTTAATCTGAAACTTTGTGGAGATATTATAGATTTCATGAAGAATATATTTAAAAAATTCATGAAAAAATTCTCTCGGGAAGGGCCTCAAATGGCCCCGGTCTGACATCATTTCCCGTTAGGCAGGCCTAATTCCAAGGTTTCATCTTTGGACTTTAATTCGTTTTGCTCAGCGATCAACACTCTCCTAATTTTCTCAAAAATATCTTCCAAATTTGAAATTTCAATTTCACAAGTAATTCTCTGGCTTTATTTTTTATTTTTTAATATAATTTTTATTCGTTTAGGTTATATATTAAGACTTAGATGAAAGACTTACATTACTTTGTATGTTGAAATTTGCATATATAAAGTTAAGCTTTTGCAATATATTTATATAACCTTTTAAGGGCCTTCTTTTTTCAATCGCCCCAGGCCCATAAAATATCAGGACCGGCCCTGACGGGGGCGGCAGCACCGGCTCGCCCCCCTAGTTCCGCCACTGTGTGTAACCAAGCTCTCGTGTTTTCTTATCATTTTTCGTATTGTGCGTGTGTTATATCCCAACATTACTCCCTTTGTTAGAGCTATTGAATATTTAAGTTCGAGTCATGGTACTCAACAAATCATTAAATCGATGTTTATTCTAGAGTCAAATGCATAAATGATACATGAATTATTGGTATTGTTGTATTTTGGTACGTTAACTCTTAAATGAATCAAAATATCATCTTAACTATACATAAATGTTTCAATTTGAGATTTTTATTCCAATTTGAGGCGAAAAAATCATACGTGACAGTCAAAATCTTATGCGCAAAGTCGACTTCACCTTATTTTTGTCCATATATTCACCATAGGGTGACTCTACATATGAAAATTTGATTGTCATGAAGGATTTTTTGGCAATAAATTTATAAAAATTTCAAGTTGAAACATGTAGCTATAGTTGTGGTACTGATTTGATTCATTTAAGAGTTAAGGTACCAAAACTCAACAATACGAATAGTTAAGGTACCATTTATGCATTTGACCCGTTTATTCCCATTTTCCACAACAATGTGAGAGTTTGAAGAATGAAGAATTGAAGTTGCCGGGAAGCTCGAGATGTTAATCAATTACTGGGACGTTTTGATCGGTGAGTCGGTGACTGATTGCTCATTGTGAATGAACTTAATTGACATTAAGAATCAAGATGAAAAGCATGGGTGATTTAGAAAATCTAGACTGGCATAGGAAATAGGCCTGGGACCGGTTCGGTTCCTAGGCCAAATATGTGGAACCGTTTGAAAATATGAAATTTTACTAACGGTTCGGTTCTTATAAATTATTTTATAGAACCGATAAGGAACCGAACCGTTCTTAACGGTTCGGTTCTTGTCATTTAACGGTTCTTAGTCTTCGAAAAAATTCTTACAAATCATGACTAAATTTTTGCCAAAAAGACATTCTACGTTTGAAATTACGATACAAATATGCTTAAATAGTTAAATAGAATAATAATTTTAAATACTTTGGACCTTCAATGTTCCGACCCGCTGGAGTTCTGACCTAATGAGAGGCCTAAGAAGCCTAAGAGAACTGGTTGAAGTGAATAATAGTTTTAAATAGTTGAATAACTAAACTAAAATAATGAATGTAATATAAAAATAAGTAAGTAAATATACATAAAAATATATATACTCATAAGAAATATATATAATTTTAATTATTATATATAACGGTTCTTTAACGGTTCCTAGTACATATTTTTTTCAGGAACCAAGAACCGAACCATTAATAAAAAATAGGAACCGAACCGTTAAAAAATAACTAATAAATGTTGGAACCGAACCGAACCGGGTCATAACGGTTCGATCCGGTTCGGTTCTCCGGTTCTTGGTTCCAAAGCCCCAGTAGGAAATCTGATTTGTGTAAAAAAGTTACCAAGTACGGGAAACTAAACGGGTGGGAATTAAGTTGCCAACTTGCCAGCCTGACAGTGTTGTACTCATGTCTGCAATGGGCCTACCAAATGGAGTTGCTCCTCTCAACTATCTTCACCCTTTTCCATCTCCAAAAATAACTCAATGGACAGACAATTATTTGTGTACATCAAGCCTATGTTTAAAAAACCGACCCGACCCAGCCGGGTTGACTCGGAACCCGGTGACCCGGACAAAAATCTCGTTCAGTTTCTTCAAAACCCGAAAATGGTCAAAAACCGGAAAAACTCGGCTGACCCGAAAAATCCGATCCGGACCCGACCCAAGAAACCCGAAAACCCCGGGAAAACCCGGTTTTCGGTCTTTTCCAAAAAAAGTAATTTCTTTTTTAATTTTAATGCATTTTTTAAACCAATAAAATTGCAATTTCAATTCCCTAAAAAGAAAACTATGTAATATATTTATATATTTATTTAAGAATAAAAAGCATGCCAAATTATAATATAAATGTACAATACAAATAAAAATATATAATGAGAGTGTATATAATTATATGTTTATTATTATATAGACGTATAATCGTTGACCGGTTTTCCGGCTTTGAACGGGTTGACCCTCCGGGTCCGGGTTGACCCGTGACCCAGTCACATGACCGAGTCGCTCACCGGTCCGGTTTTGACAACATAGCATCAAGCATGATTGTTCCATCTCACTCTATTTGGCACAACTATACATTTCATATTAGGGGGCTCACGTAGGCCAATTGGTAGATAAGATCACAGAGCTCTAGAGGTGACACAAGAGATAATTTTAAAGTTCAAATCTCGATAATTGTGATGAAAGATTACTACTCGTATGTAAAAATTCATAGGGTCTCTGTAAGTACCTGGAGCAGAGCCCCACTAACTATCTGCAACTTGCGATTAAAATCCAATTTAAATCCTCTCAATTAATTGTCTGGCTGATGCTGGGGAACCCTCATCAGGAATGAAGTGTCATCTTTTTTTACATTTCATACTAGTAGTTCATAATGTACTTGAGGAGGTCTGCTCGATCGGCCTAGAGGCAGATTCCAAGTTCAGCTATGTCTTTTTCCACATGCCCACACATATGTCTCTCTCATTGTTACGTTGGATATGCTCCCAACTCCTGACAATTAATATTTTCTAGAAAAAAAGACACTCATTTATTAATGATGAAATTGATAAGCACAAAAGCGATTCGGATAATCTAAATCTACAATAGAATGAGACATAGTACTAAAAAATTCCAAAAAAACATAACAATTCACTAACTCAACGGAGATGTGGACTCCTTTTTTTGTCCCGGTTCAATCCACACTGGCTGGGGAAGGTGTCGGGGACTCCTCTATCAACATATGCGTTCCTACTACTAAATCAATAATCAAGATAAGAAAAATACTAAAAATGTCCTGCTATAGAAAACAAACATATAAATCGGTTTCACCAACCACCAACAAGGAAATAATAAAAATCATGTTTCTCCAACCACGAGAAAGAAACAACTAGAATTCTCAATTTGACCAGTTACTCGAAAGAAGTTGTCAATATTGGTATGACCAATCACAAAAAAACTAAAGGAGCGCTATATTTCTCTTAGAGCATGGCAGTGGATAAGATGAGGGCGAATAATTGAAATCATGGAGTCGTTGATGTCTAAAATTAACCTCCTCAAAAAATCAAGCAAGATAAGCATTGTCCATCATGAACATCAAAATTTCAACACTCAATCCATTTCACTAATGAGCAATATACAAACTCTAGACATCGCTTGGAAGGAATCACATAAAAGAATTTGAAAATACCGGCTAAGGACATCTTTTTCATCTATAGAATAGAAAGAGAAAAATATTGAGGAGAAGAGAATATGGGAAGAGACTAGGGTTTTTGCCCTTTGCCACTCTCCAAGTATGTTTCAAGGACAATTTACTTTCTTTTCCTATTTTATATTCTCTTTTCTACATAATTTTAACTATTAGTTAAGTTCTGTCATGAATTAAAATAGAAATAATTCGAAATATATGATCAAAATAATACAAGTGAAAAAATGTAACCAAGTAAAATTAGTTACTGTAATTATGTTCAAATTTTATATCATAGTGACCATGAAGAAACACTCATACTAACATTAGCCACTTTTTTATACAAAAACTTTCCATTAGTTATATTTAAAAAACAAGTCAAATAAGATATATAATGGTGTATGTACCATTGTTTATTTTTTGAGTTAAATAAGCTATCTAAATAAAAATAACAATATGTTGACATCAATACGTAATGCTGCTAATTATTTACGTTAGTCATGGACCCGGGCCGGCCGGCCCGGCCGGGCTTTTCTTGGGAAGGAAGGCCCAGGACCGGCACGGGTAGCCACCGGGTCCGGGTCGGGCCTCCGGTTGTTTTTTTTTTGCTTTCCTACCCCACCCCCCCAAAACCCCCAAACCCCTTCTAACCATCAAGCCCAACCTGGGTGTATCCCAAAAAATGAAAAAAAAAAATTCAATTAGGCCCGGGCCCGACCCGGTCGGGCCGGTTCGCCAAATACAAGGCCCGAGCCCGGACCCGCCCCCCACCGGGCCTAGACCCGACCCGGACCCGGACCCGAGAACCGGGCCGGTTCCGGTCCCGCACAGTAGCGGGCCGGGCCGGGCGGCCCGAACCGGATCCATGACTAATTTACGTGCATCAAATTCATAAGAGATTTCAAAATATGGTTGTATATAGGCCAAAATAAATTGAGAGCGGACCAGCGTAGTTGGTCACCGACTCACTCTCCCTTATGGGGGTCTCGAGTTCAATTCTAGTGGAGTGTGGTTGAGCCCAATGTGGTGAGTGGTGGAGTGAGAAGATAAAGGGAGAATGGAAGGGGAACGTTGAATGGGGACTTGGGGAGAGAGGTTGCGGATGATGGGAGATTAACGGAGGAAGGATTCCGTCAGGGGTAAATGTTGTTGAGTGGATAAAATGTACAATCAATACAACGCGTGGTACAAGCTCTTATTATTGTGAGTTACACCAACACATTTTTTGCACCTAAAATACCCTAAGCTGTATTGTTATTTCTAATATTTTAGATAACTAATAATCAAGAGTAGAAAAGTTTCAAAACTACTATGCGATAGTAAACAAACATATAAATTGGTTTCACGATCCACCGATAAGGGATTAATAGAAAATATAATTTGTCCAATCACTAGAAAGAAACAACTAGAATCCTCAATTAGACAAGCTAGTGTAATCGTGTATGTGGCTAGGATTAGAGTATTTTTCATTAACAAACTAATAATTTAGTTAAACTTAGAGAGAGTCACTAACACGACTTGAATAGTAACTGATGTTGGTAGTTACTAACCAACCGTGCTTTGTTAAAAAAAATAATGAACCCCACGAGGCCCTATGCATTTTAGGGCATATGCATACCGACCGGACGGCACGACGGGAGGATGTAAATTGGTATATACTCATAATCTGAGTATAGAGAGTGGAGCTATGTCCCCGATACTTGCAGAGGCCCTATGCATTTTTAGCATAGTAACCTCTCATCGCAGTTGTCGGGATTCGAACCCCAGACCTAACTCTTGTGGCAGTCCCTCACTATCAGTTGAGCTACGTCTACCGATTAACTGTGCTTTGATTTAATCATAGGTGATGTGGATGGATCGTGGGGTTGCTAGACGTCATTAATTACCATGTACTTTTTATTATTTTAATGAAATGTTAAAATAAAAGATGTTATATTTCAGCTTTCTCTTATCAACTTTACTATCTCCTCCCTTTTATTGTTCGGAAAACATTATCACTATTCATTTTTAATCAATTTGTTCGGAAAACTTTACTATCTCCTCCTATTATTTCAAATCCATCACCAGAGCCCTTGTACTAAAAAAGTATCATATGAGTACGTTTATTTTGAAAACTCAATCACTCGAGCCATTTGACCTGATGTAGCAGGTACTTTTTGAAAGATGAATTAGGAAAGTTAATAAATTTTATAAAAATTCATATAAACTTGAAAAACCCTAAACAAAAAAAAACGAAAAAACAAAAAAAGTGAATATGTAAAAAATATTAAATAAATAATCTAAAAACTTTAAAAAGATGTAAAAAAAAAATCCAAAAAGGGCAAAACGTAGAGCTTGACATTCTTAAATTGTTCAGATATATTTTATTTATATCTATTCAAATTTCAATTTCTTTTAGAACTTTATAAACTATAAACCTGCTATTAAAGGTTAAACAACTGGTTAAATAATGCTTCTTTGAATAGAAGAATTTAAGTGAAGCATTAGAAGTAGCATAAGACTCTATTTGACCATTTTTCCATTAAATTTTATTTCTAATTTTTTGACAACTTCTATTTCTATTAAGAATAATTAATGACGAAAATAGTATTATTTACAAAACTATGATATTTTTTTTTATTTTTTTTCCAAAACTTACTACTCTGTAACATATTATAATATCTGTTTTATAAAATTATAAATCTGTGAGATCATACTATGATACAAAAAGAATTAAAAAAATTCTTCCAACAGCTAGTCAATATTTACAAACGAATTATAAAAACAAAATATTAGGCTACATGGAGATGCGGGGTATCGATCCCCGTACCTCTCGCATGCTAAGCGAGCGCTCTACCATCTGAGCTACATCCCCATTCTTGAATACACTGGACTTCGTAAATTACTATACCGTGACATGAGAGAACAGTGTAAACTATTAGCAGAAGCTAGTATTGACTCCGTCATTCCGGTTAGAAAGATTCACACATCTGTATGAGTCGTATGACTGTATCATTATACTTGGGTAAAAATGTAAAATAACTGAATCTCTACTGCATTATTAAATACGTAGTATATATACTCTTTCCCTCCTTTTCAACGAATGTTACATGACAGTAATATACTCCCTGTAATATACATTACAGGGATATATCTTCTCACTTCCAAAGTGGGTGAGATTAAGAATAGTGAAATGAAGTGTGAATTATTAAGGGTATGATGGGAAGATGTTGAAATAAATCCAAAAAAAGTAGGTGTAGTAGTGTATTATTTTTTAAATTATTGAGGGTATGATGAGAAGATTTAGAAATGGGAAGATATAAATGTTACGTCCAAAAAAGGAAAGTGGGAAGATATGAATGTTACGGAGAGTAATCTCTAAATTACAAAAATGTTCCTCTAACCGTACACATCAGGACCCTTCATTCAGTATACTATTCATTAGGACTGAAAAGAAAAATGAAGACACAAATGTAGATAGTTTGTTTACGGCTTTAAATTTGGAACTTGTCTAAATTCACAAAAGCCAATCGAAACATGTTGAAATTGATTATTAAAAATAATACAAACCAATCAACGTTGACTCAAATAGTATAGTCTGATTCTTAATTTCATCATTTTTTATTATTTAATTAGGTCTTCTTTATTCTCATCGAAAATGAGATCGTTATACATATAATGGTAATTCGTATAATCACAATTGATAAAATTGGAACATATATATATGTACTTGAATGCATGTGAATCATGAAAGCAATCATTTTGCAAACAAATTTAAAGTAATATAGGGGTGTTTGGAACTGATTCTGCTTCTGCTTCTTTTTTAAAAGCAGAAGCAGAATCAGAATCAGTTTTCAGAAGCTGGTACCCCCAGCTTCTAAAAAAACTGATTCTGAGAGTAAATTAGAGCTCCAGAAGTGCTTCTGGAATTTCACCCAAACACTCCAGCTTCTGCTTCTGCTCCCTGAAGGAGCAGAATCAGTTTTGAGAATCAGATCCAAACACCCCCATAGTAGTCTTATAAACAATGTCACATTCAAAAGATGAATGTGACAGAGATGCATATGTTGCGTTGGATGTGTGGACATACCAGAAAAGACCGCTTGAGGAATGAGATAATCAAACAAAATGTGGGAGTAACACCTATGAAAGATAAGATGCAGGAGTCTCGTTTGCGATGGTTTGGGCATGTGCGTAGAAGACCGAGTGATTCACTTGTTAAACGACTTGAGGAGTGGGGAGAAGAGACAGAGAGGAGAGGGAGGGGAAGACCCAAACAGACTTAGATTAGAGGAATCGGAACTGATGTGCGTCTTCTTAGGTTGGATGAGAGTATGAATTTGGAAAGGGCAAAGTGGAAGGCGCTCATTCGTGTGGACCATTGATTTTTTTATATTATTCCTCTCTCTTTTTCTTTCCCTTTCTTTTATCGCTTATCTTCTTTGTCTTTTTATGTTCTTATGTTATTTTTATCTTCTACGGAGTAGCTTTTTTATGCACTTTTATCTTTTAATCTTTTATCTTTCTTATATTCTTATGCTATTATTTTGTTATATTTATTTATCTTTATTTAATTCATTTTATCTTTTTTCCCTTCTTGTCTGTCTTCTCTATTTGACATCGATATCATGGATCGATTCATGTTAGTCGACCCCAAAATCTTTTGGGATTAAGGCTTAAATGTTGTTGTTGTTGTTGTTGTTGTTGTTGTTGTTGTTGTTTATAGTAGTCTTCTAAACAGGCCATCCACGCATTTTAGATATAAATTATATTCTGAAATTTGAAATGTTCAACTAAATTGTAATTCTAAATTAAATAATGTGCATTTAATCTGTTAGAATGTTTTTATTATGTTTAAAAATATGTTAGTTGGTAAGACACAGTTGGATGTTAAAACAAAGTTGAAAGTATATATATGGAGACAAACTTTGGAGAACGAGGATTTCAGGATGAGTCGAAGCGAACTGAGTATATGGAGTACACATTTGGTTGAGGTATAGTAGAAAACCATGGAATTACCTTAGATGATAAAGAGATACCATCCAGTAACATGGCCTGCTACCTATGCTCCATAATTAAGGACGGTGAATGAGATAAAGGTGTATTCCATATAATTAGAAAGAATGGATGGAATGGAAGAGTGTGCGAGAAATTATATGTGATCTAAGTATATTGACTATACTGAAGGGTAATTAGTTTTATTGAACATCAATTAGGCTTGCATTACAACATGTTGTAGAGTGTTGGATAGTGAAACAATATCGCACTCAAAGATGAGTGTGGTTGAGATGCACATATTGTGTTGGATGTGTGGATGTACTAAAAAAGAGCGCTTGAGGAATAAGACAATCAGATATAAGGTGTGAATAATAGCCCATATCGAAGATAAGATACGAGTCTCAATTGCTGTAGTTTGGACATGTGCGTATAAGAGCGAGTTGTGCATGCATGTACTAGACGTGTTGAAAGATGAGTAGATCGAAGAAGAATCAAACATACGTGGATTAGTAATGTTGAAAGATGAGTAGATCGAAGAAGAATGAAACATACGTGTTCAAAGATGAGTAAAAAAGTATGTTTCTAACAAGTTTTTTTTTTCTTTTTTTACTTCAAAACGGGGTAGGGCAAGATCACAATTTAGGATGTTTTCTTTTGGACTGAAATTTATTGGTCTGTTCTGGTCTGGTTTGGTCTGATCTGGTATAGTCTGGTTTGGTAAGTGTTCGGTCTCTGTGTATTTTATAACTACGGTCGGAAGTCTGATCAGGTCAGGTTTGATCTGGTCTAATTTGGTCTGGTCTGATCTGCTTTGGTTTGAAACTGAAAACAATCCAAAAGAAAATATCCTTAGGTAGTGGAGTTCACCCGGTTCCCACCATGTACACATGCACAAATATTAAAATTAAACATAAATACTTTTGAATAAAATAATTGGTGTTTTGGAAACTTGATTTTTAAAATAAGTTTACGTTATAATTATAAGGAATTGTTTTTGTTATTTGTTACTACCTACGTCCCACTATGATTGGACAATTCGATTTACGATGTTTGACTGACGATAAAGCAAACAGATTCCTGGCCGCACTCAAATTATTTTTAGCAAAAAAGAATTTCATATTTTAGAAACTACATTAAAAGCTTTACAAAGTCGCAAAAACCAAAATCAAATTTGATAAAAATTTGATATTTTAAGTAAGAGATTAAGAGTGATTTGTGTTGACCAAATGAACAGTGTCTGGGATAATCTTTTAGAACCAAAAGACACGCAGTGTGTTACTTTGAGGTCAACAAACTCCACCATGCCGTTTTACAAAAAAAAAAAAAGCAGGCTAAAGGGTCAAATAGACCCTTGAACTAACTTAAAGTGTTCAATTAGCCCCTTATATATGAGGTTCAGCCCGGCCATCGCCAATTGGGGAGGTTCCCGGTGGAATTTTTTGATGAAACTTTTTGAACATCTTCTTCATTAAGTCTAGTTTACTCATACCAAATTTCAGCTAAAAATTCAACCGGGAAGGCAGTCAAATGTTTTTTTGAAGATAGCTGCGCAGTTAAACAGCGCAGTACATTTTGGAAAATCATTTGACTGCCTTCCCGATTTAATTTTTAGCTGAAATTTGATATGGGTAAACTAGACTTAATGAAGAAGATGCTCAAAAAGTTTCATAAAAAAATTCCACCGGGAACCCCCCCAATTGGCGATGGCCGGGCTAAACCTCTTATATAAGAGGCTAATTGAACACATTAATTTAGTTCAAGAGCCTATTTGATCCTTTAGCCAAAAAGCAATTTTTTATATTAAAAATCTTACAAAATCCTACCTCCGTCCCACTAAGATTGGTACGAGAGAAGGTGACACAATTATTAAGAAAAGTGAGCTTATGTGGTTGATATTAAATTGATAAAGTAAGAATAAAGTAAGAATGGTTTAAAGCCACATAATCTTTACCAAATTTGGTATGAGACAATCTTAGTGGGACTTTCCGAAAAGGTAAAATGAGACAATCTTAGAGGGACGGATGAGGTAATAAATACGGGAGTAATATTTAGGAAAAAAAGATGGTAGAAACAAGTAAACAACAATTATATAATACAGTAAAAAATGGACATGTTACCAATAGATTGATTTGCCATTTTTGTGCATAAAAACATAAGAATTGCCTAAATCAACGATTCATATAAAAAAAAAATTGAGCAAACTTGGGCTTTGCAACACAATTTAAAAAAGTTGAGCTCCATTAATTAAGTAATAATAATGCTCCATAATTCCATTGAAAAAATAATACCCAGTACAAGTAATTAATTATGAATTCCTTTAAGAAAAAATTGATATACGTGGATATAAAAATTCTCTGGACGTATATTTCTTCATCTTCCTGTCCGTTCCTCTCTTCTTTGCCTCCAAAAACAATAAACATTCCACGGAGCAAAAATCAAACACCAAATTATAGTAAAATATCATTAATCATTTGCATATTTTTTAACGAACCCCTTCCTTCTCAAGGCTTTACGGCCTTGGTCGGGGTTGATATCTTTATTTCGATACATGCAAATAGGAAAATTTACAACACATAATTTTAAAAATTTTAGGATCTTTTTGTGATTTTGGGGGTGTAAATCATCGGCCAAATAGCCCAGGTTCTGTGGCTGTTTTTGGTATTGGTTTGTAGATGAAATGAGATGAGGGAGGAGGGGTAATTTGGCATTCAGACATGGCAGTGGTGAGATACGCCATCATTCTGATAGTTTTTATGACATTTATGATAGCCATTGATCCTGATTGGAAGCTTATAAGCAACCATTTAGGGGGTGGAGGTCCTTGGAATGTTCAAAAGACAGAGAAACATATGGTATGTCAATTTAGCTTTCCTTTCTATGATGTACTGTTAGTTATTGTTGATAAGAGATGGTTACAAATAGATTAGTTTATTGATTGTTGGAAACATGTATCCTCCTAGTCAAGTTGGTTGAATATATTTAATAATTTTACTTTTGGAATATGCCAAATTGCCAATATTGGTTGCATATTGACAGAAGTAGTGATGCATTTGTTAATGGAAATTAGTACGTATTATAAGACTATAAGCTATTTATGGTTCATTTTCTTCTTACTTGGACATGAAATCTTTATTGATCAACTCTTCAAACAGGCAGAACAAGAATGGATTTTATGTATGAAAGAGTTAAAAGAATACCCTCCAAAGGATTCCAATTTCATAATAAAGTCTTACAACAGTTTGTTGGCAAAAAGGAGATTACGGGAAGTTGAGGAGAAGCACATTGATATTGGCTGCATAGTGGAGAAAAATCCTTCTACACATGATGAACACTACCCTCATTTTATCAAGTACACCGAAGAATTTATACCGAGAAGATCATTAAGACATAGAACTAAGCACAAACATAAACCCGTACGTAGCCCCGCTCCATCTCCAGGACCATTTCACCAAGCCCATCTTAGCTCTCACTCTCCCACTCCTCAATTCAATACTTTTCTAAAACCTCCTTCAGAGCCCCCAAAGCAAAAGCCTCCTCTTGACTTGTTGTCTCGTCCATTTTTAGTTTCCTTCCATGTATCTCCACGCAAACCACCAAACCATCTTCTTGAACTACCAATCGATCCTCCACGACCACCAAAAGCTATCCCTCAACCACCAAACCCTCTCCCAAAACCATCACATGCTAAGAGTCCTAAGACAAAACCACCCGTTACTTATCGGAAGCCGAAAGCAGTTATCTCAGAAAATAATGAGGGCAGAAAAACATATATGATTGCTGCCATTGCTGGGTCAACCACGGCAGCATTTGCCTTTGTAGCGCTATTCTTGATTTGTTGTCTCAAGAAAAGAGATAATGTTGGGAAAAAAGATGGAAGACCTCTTCTCAAGAATGGTTCTGGTAATATCATCACTAAACCTTATTGGAGTTTCATGTTATCACAAATTGGCACAATTTTTCTATCTTCTAAAGAAAATCTCAAGAAATGAGCAATCTTGTATATTTAGTTACACAATTTAAGAAGAGTATTTACATAATATGAATACTAATACCTATACAAGCTATTCCAATATTGTTGACCAGTATTGGAATAGCGTACCCATTTTTCAGTAGTTGACAACTCCGATACCTTTTTAAAAAATGGGGTACCGTACCAATATCATTTTTAATTTAGATTTAAATAATTCAATTGCTACATTCTCATTAGTTCATGTGGACAACGGTATGGTACCTTATGAGTACCATAGAATCTACCTTTTTAGTAATCAAGATCATGAAATTGGATTCTTTTATGCAACTGAGTGACTACAAGCCATCTCTTTAGAAGAGTCAATGGTCCTCTTCATAGGATATCACTTATTTCTTTGATTTTTTCCTTTTTCCTACACTAACAATTATTATGTCCATGTTTATTTTTTGAGAATATTTATTTACTAGAAAAACAAAAGAAGGTAATTTGGAGTATAATAAAACTTCCTCCAGTTCTATTTAAAGGGAGTGATTTTGTCTTTCACACTAACCAAGGAAATAATTAAATAATGTTTTACTTCACAATATGCCCCTTTTTCAGTGCACTTTCAATGTCCACAACAATGTGTTCTCAACTTATCATTTATTAAGATTTCATTTAATGGGAGCAATTATGGGAAAATTAAATTTTGCATTGGTGTAATGAAAATGGCAATGATTTAGGACCCCTACCTATAAGTTCGTGCGAATGAGACTGATGGCTTTAGTTTTAAAACTGATGTAAATGTACGACTCTGTTTGGTTTGTATAATTTGGTGTAACTATGGCTTATAATAAGTTATAGAGGGAGTAGTATATCTTAAAGATTTTTATTTTATTTTTTTTTTATTTAATTAGGTTCTTCACAAAACTCTCAAAGCATATGTGGTTCTGGCAATAATGACTCCGAGACTTCACTTAATGTGAGTAGTCTATCTGTTGCAAACAGTTCATCAGGAATACAAAATGTTGTTGATCAAGGTTCCACAGTGAACCTTCAAACATTACCACTTCCTCCTGGAAAGTCTGCACCTCCACCACCCTTGGCTCCACCAGCACCAGTCCCCCCACCACCTAAACCTCCAGCTCCGAAAGCTCCCCCACCTCCAAAAGCTCGCCCTCCTCCGAATCCACCAAAGCCAGGTGCACCAAAGTCTTCTCCTCTCGGAACACGCAACAAAGGACACTCTTCTGGAAGTGAGGGATGTGAAACTGGAGGAGGGTCTCCTAAAACTAAACTAAAACCATTTTTTTGGGACAAGGTTAATGCAAGCCCTGATCACTCTATGGTTTGGCATGATATAAAAGCAGGCTCATTCCAGTAAGCACGACAATTTTATTTTTTTTTATTATCATTTTTAAAATTATTTTTTGAGATTATTAAAAAATCTCAACTACTTAGAAGCAATGGCCTAAAGACTTAATTAATTTAACTGATGTTAGACATACATTGTTGCAGTGGTTTGACCATGTTTATAGTAAAACGGGAGATGCACCTGTTAGATGGATTGAGAGGTGGAGAGAGGAGGTAGGGAGGAGAGGGAGGGGATGACCTAGGTAGTCGTAAATTAGAGTGGTTAAAAATTATACTATGTATGATACTTCTTGGGTTAGATGGGAGTATCTTACAAAGAGAAAAGTCGAGGGATAGTATGTGTAGATAATTTTTCTTGTACTACGTATTGTTTGGCTCACCCTTTCTCTGTTTATTGTTATAAACTCCGATATCATAATGTTATTGACCCCAAACTCTTTTGGGAATAAGATTTATGTGTTGTTTTTGTTGTTTATTTTGGACATACTCTTCAACACTCTTTTGGATATTAAAGATTTTAGAATTCTATAATATGATCAGGTTTAATGAGGAGATGATAGAGTCATTGTTTGGTTATTCTCCGTCAGATCAAAACAAAAACGAACACAAGAAAGATTCGTCCTTGAAGTCTACTCCACAGTATATCCAGATCATTGAAACTAAGAAGGCGCAAAACCTTGCTATTCTTCTTAAAGCCTTGAATGTGACAACTGAGGAAGTTTGTGATGCACTCAAAGAGGGTTAGCTCACATTGGCTTTGGATATTTTAGTGTTATTATCTTCCGTTTTCTAACTGTTAATTGGATATTATCTCTTTAATGTAACGGTAGGTAATGAGTTACCCCCTGAGCTCATCCAAACACTTCTGAAGATGGCACCAACGGCAGACGAGGAACTTAGACTTCGGTTATATACCGGGGACATTTCTCATCTTGGACCTGCCGACCGATTTGTAAAATATCTTATTGAGATACCGTTTGCCTTCAAAAGGATGGAGTCATTGTTGTTCATGATAAGTCTTCAAGAAGAAGTTTCTTCCATCAAAGAGTCATTTTCTACCTTAGAGGTAAGCTCCCGAAGTCCAAATGTTATTTTTATTTTCAAATTCATATAACGAAAATCATGTTTTGCATGTCTACTTTTATTATGAAAGTGTATTTTGGGTAATTTTAAATGTTTCTTCAATAGTTTCAAAACTGACACCATGTTTTTTGAAACATTGAAAATATAAAGCTCATGATTTCAAAAGATTGTATTCCACTATAGATCTGATGACTATTTTTCATTCCTACTCTAGGTCCTATTAACTTTCCTTATTCCACCTTACTCCTTTGACTATAGATTGATCATCACATATGTTCCTTTTGGCCAGTTTTCTTGTAATAATCAATTGGAAATTGTAATGAAATTAATTGGGTAAGTTGTCAGAAGGACCGTATGTGACAAAAAACCTTTTTTGGGTACTTCTAATAAAATATGAAAGACGAGATCCAAAAGTGGAATATTTTCTTTCAAAAACAACACATCACCCACTTTACTCTTCTCAAAACAATAAAAACAGGAAAAAAGGAAATTGAAAAAAAAATACAAAATCCAATACCAACAATACACCTTACATTTTTACTTGTATATAGTAGTAGTGAGATGATCACATTGTTATGTATGCGGGTTGCCCACCATATCTTGCAGGTGGCAAGTAATGAGCTAAAAAATAGCAGACTATTCCTGAAACTTCTAGAAGCGGTTCTAAAAACTGGGAATCGTATGAATAATGGAACATTCCGTGGTGGGGCCCAGGCTTTCAAGCTTGACACACTCTTGAAACTCTCAGATGTCAAAGGAGCAGACGGAAAGACGACACTTTTACATTTTGTTGTTCAAGAAATCATAAGATCTGAAGGCGTACGAGCTGCACGTAGATTAAAGGAGAGCCATAGTATGTCTAGTGTGAAGACCGAAGATCTTCAAGAAGACTCCCAACAGGATTCCAGGGAGTATTATCGAACCCTCGGTCTTCAGGCAGTCTCTAGTCTTAGTGATGAGCTTAAAAATGTAAAAAAGGCAGCCATAATCGATGGTGACAACCTCTCACATTCAGTGTCCAAACTTGGGCAGTCACTCCAAAAAGCTAAAGATTTTCTAAACAATGACTTGAATAGTTTAGAGGAAGAAGGTAATGAGTTCCGAGAAACACTGGCTAACTTTTTGGACCACGCTGGAGGCGAAATCCCAATACTTCAGAACGAAGAACAAAAGATCATGGCTTTGGTGAAGCAAACAGGAGATTACTTCCATGGGAGTTCGGGGAAAGATGAAGGATTGCGTCTATTTGTCATTGTTCGTGATTTCTTAGTAATGTTGGATAAAGTATGTAAGGAGGTAGAAAGGTCAACAAAGTCATTAGTCAAAGCTCCAAGAAAGGAATTTTTAACATCATCAACGTCAACAAGAACTCCTTCCCAAGAATCACAAACGGAGCCATTGCCAGATTTTCGCCAACATCTATTTCCAGCAATAACAGCACGGAAGATAGATGATGATCTGAGTTCAGATGAAGAGAGCTCTTCTCCGTAGGCTTACCTGAAAAGGATATACAAGGAATCTGTTTGTTGGGATCATCACACTCTTGCTCTGACTTAATCTAACCGTTAGGCACAACTTTAACCTTCTTATGAATCTTATCTATTTATTGTGTATCAGAAGGAGGCCCTTATTTACTAACTTCAAACGTTAGGGTGGATAAGGTGTAGTTATAGTCAGCTTTCTGTATGGAACAATTGGTAAATATGTGATGTTATAATAGTTTTGGTGTTTGTATGGTATATGTTTTGATTTTTGCTATTCGAATGAAGTGGCTTTCTTTTTTATTTAAGCTTGTGTCTTCAAACTTGATGGTATTTTGTGTTCATTTTACTTGTACTAGATTCTCACCTGTGTGCTAGTATAAGTAGTAATCAATTAATATGAGTATTTATTTAATATAATGCTATAGAGACGATACATTAGAAATCTGTAGGGATAATGGGGTAGTTTACAACTCCTTAAACACTTCTTTTTACAAGAGACTAAGTGTCATAAATACGCTCTATTTTTAATTGCAAAGATATTAAATGGCAAACACAAAAATACTAAGCAATGCCTCATGCCCATTTCGACCTGATCATTTGAAACCTATTAGAGCAAAGCTCTAGTTCATCTTATACAACAACAAACCATTTGTTTGATCTTTTGAAGGCATCTGAGTTAGCTAATCCTTCAGTCTTGCAAGTCCATGGTGCATTGATCTTTGGAAATTTAGTATGATCATTTATTGTGCTTGAAACCTGCCAGTCATTAAAGATTAAATATTAAAGCTTTTGTACTTCGAATATGCAGATTTTAAACTTGATATGATTTAACTTTTTTGTTCTTTTGATTAGCGTGTTGTAGTATTTGGTTATTTAAATGGTTAACTCAAAATTGGTGATGGGAGAAATTGTTTATGACTTGTAATTGAATTCATCCAAGACAAACTTCTATGTTACTGAAAAAATGGTGATGCACGTTTGTGAAAAAATGTGTTCTAATTAGTTATATACACACTCAAAAAAAATAACTACCTATATTTTAATTATTTAATTATAGTGACCAAACATCAGAAATTTTTCGTTCAATATCGCAAGGAAACAAATAAGAAAAACAATTATAATTGTTTAAATGACACATACCAAACGGAAACATTAAAATTAGATAATCAGATAACTTCTAAAATATAAACAGTTGCCTTTTCATGGCTTGCAGTCTTGCCCTTGATTATTTATTCTCTGATTTAATTTGTGTATGATGTTCTAGAATTAATCATTTTCTGAAGTTTCATCGTTCAAATACTTGAAAACTATGCTCACACCTTTTAGTATGATGAAGTGTATAGCCTCTAAAATTGCATATACCAAACGTGTTCCACAAAAATATTTAAAAAATGAATGGTTTAACAAACAACGTAGTAATAATCCCCCCAGCAAAGTAATAGGTCTCTATCTCAACATAATAAATGATAAAACATTTGACAATCCTCACCATGAATCGAATCGATCTTCGGATCATTATAGAATGGAATAAAAAATAGCAAGTGACTATTTTTCAATAGACTATATTGACATGGGAATAAATCAGGTCAAATACACCATAAAGGTCAAGCAAGTTTAACTGAGAGTCACACGACTTCATATCATGATTAAATTGGTGTGCCATTCTGGTGGCAATAATGCTTTTTGAATCAACTCATTTTCAAGCTTTGAGAAAAGTTGATATCACAGAAAGCTTTGTTGTTCTTAAAAGCAAGAATACACACTTGCTTGCCTTGCAATAAAAATCTTTTGCCCTACCTTCGAAAAATCTTGGTGATGAAGGAGATTGATCACTTCAGTGTGGAAAATGAACTCCAGAAAGAATGGCGTAGGCATCAACTGCTTGAATGTAGTAACTTTGATTTTTTTTGCATGAGAAAGATGTTTGAGCCAATCTAGAAGACAATCTTTATAGATAGATTATCCATGCACCCACCATATATCTCATTTTCTAGGTATTAGGTATGTGTGGCATGTTAAAGACCACACATATGATAGATATTAAAGGATATCAGTATTGGACCAAGTCAGTTATCCAGGGCGTCCTATCTTATTGGCTCCAATCATTTTCTATTCCAGTGGCAGTTATAGATAGTATCACATCTAAGTACATGCAGTTCCTTTGTGGAGGTTCTAATGCTAAAGTGGCTTGGGTGGACGTGTGTAAGCCAAAAGAAGGAGGGTTAGGCCTTAAGGATAGTAGACTGTGGAATTCAGCATTGTTAGCAAAGACATTGTGGAATATTCACCTAAAGAAAGACACATTTTGGATAAAATGGGTCCATATAGTGTATCTAAAATGAAGATATATTTGGGAGTGGGCACCATCATCTAGGGTGTTCGGCCTGGTTACTAAGCTTTTAAAGGTCAGAGATAACCTTGTAGAAAGCATAGGAGGTGCAAGTGCTGCTATTCGTCAAATGGAGTCTCTGCTTTCAAAGAAACCTTACGGTAGGAAAAGTTTATGATGTACCCATGATTAAAGGTCAAAGTAAGCCCTAGATGCACCTCATTTGGAAAAGGTATATCCCACCTAAATATTCTTTCATTATATGGCTGGTTATGAGGAACAGGCTCCCTACTTGTGAAAATCTTTAGTTCATTGATATGGGTAGAGCAAGTTGAATCTGCAAAACCCATTTGGATTCAATCTCCAATCTATCTTTCCAATGCCACTTTACAAGCTTGGTTTGAGAAAGGGTAGGTGAATGGCTAAATCTAAAGAGAAAGACTACTACACTTCTAAGTGCGGTGAATATGTGTAAGAGGGACTATAGCGGGGCAAATATGCGAAGTAAAGGTGTGTGCTAGCCTTGCTTTGCACGGTGTATTTGATTTGGAAGGCTAGGAATGAAACTCTTTTTGCTAACAAGGTGACATCAACAAGCAATATTAATTTTTAGCAAATTAGATTGTTGGTATATAAAATCATGTTTAAACTTTACCCTACTAATATGATTGAACATTTGAGTTAGCAATGAGATGGGGTTTCTTTGGCCGTTGCTTGTTGATAACTTCTTATGCTCCTTGCATGTTGGGATTTTTCTTGTGTTTTTTGCTGTTCGGAAATGATTAAAGAACTGTTTTTGTTAGGGAAACAATTGATTTTCTGGGTTGGTGTTTATTATTGAGAAAATATGGGCAAGGTTTCGAGACTATACATGAACGGTGTAATGTTCAAACTCTTTAATTTGATGCTTAAGCAATTTTTGTCTTTGTAATACTTAAGCTACAGGGATGCTCTTTGGATGTTGTATATATTTTTGGGAAAATGGAAATTAATAATCCAACCTTTTAGCGGTCTTCTTTTAATAGTCCGACCTTTTCGTTATTCATGAATAATCCAACCTTTGCACCTCATCTTCATTCATTGGTCCCCGACCGGTTGATGACCTGCTATTCCGAGTTATTTTCTTATCTCTTCAAACTATTATACCATAAATTCCACCTTTCACAAAAATAATATTTTGCAAAGATAAAAAATAACTTGTAATAACAGGTCATCAACCGGTCAGGGACCAGTGAATGAAGATGAGGTGCAAAGGTTGGATTATTCATGAATAACGAAAATGTAGACTATTAAAAAAAGACCGCTAAAAGGTTGGATTATTAGTTTCCATTTTCCCTATATTTTTTTACATTTATTTATATATTTATCATTCGTCAAATCAATTTTGTTCCACACATTAACCGAGACAGATTTATATCACCTTCATTTTCCATAAACAGTATATATGGATTATGGAACCTTTTTGTGTTTACGAAGGCATACTGCCAACATCCCAAGACCAAGCAATTCATTTACTGCATACTCTCTCGGTTCCTTAAAACTTTGTGAAGTTAGATCAACACGGAGAATAATTAAGTCAAAACTCAAAATTGTGTGGTTGATGCTTGTGCAGAAGAGAGAGAAATAATAGAATCCAAAAAATAATTGATTAAAAGATAAAGTGGCAAAGTTTTTTGAGACATCCCAAAAAGGAAAGATGACAAAATTTTAAGGGATAAAGAGAACACATAGTATTATTTATGGCTGAGTGGCAAGACCAACCAACCCATTTACCTGTATTTTTACCCGTTTTTTTGGGCAGGAATTTCACCATTTTCCACTCTGCTTTTTATGAATATAGATAATAAAAAAACTCTTTAGGCGCGACTGGTTCAAATCAGTTCAGATTTACTCGAGGAGTTATTAAATGATTTAACATGTTTTGTTGAAAGGGAAAACGCCAAATTGTATTAATTCAATCAATAGTTTGCAGTTAACCAAACACTCCAACCTAGCTGGTTGCGAGGTTACTGTGCCTAGTGGGAGGTCTCGAGTTCGAATCTCACTAGGCACACATGAGTTTGAAACTCAATGGAGTGAGTTTCAGCTTTGATTACCCCAGACTCCCCTCAGCCCCCCTCTCCCAGACCCTCCTGGAGTAAAAAAAAATCAATAGTTTGCAGTTACAATCAATCGATAACTTAAAATCCAACTATTTTCTAACTGACTCCATCAAATCTCAATAAAAAATCGTACTATCAAATTCTGAGACAACTACCTTCAAAGAAGCAACGTGAATTATTAACCATCAAACTGTCAACATAGAATTCTACCTAGTGTTGGACTCGGGTCGGGTCTGGGTTGGGCCTAGGCCCATCCGGGCTTTTGATGTTTGGGGTGAAGGCCCGAGATCGGCCCGGGTTACCACCGGGTCCATGTTTTTTTTTTTTTTCTAATTAACCCCCAACCCCCCCACTCGACCCCCCTCCCCCGCAAACACCCAGTCCAACTCAGGAAAAAGCCCAAAAAAATGAAAAAAAAAGACCTGAACCGGGCCCGGGACCGGCCGGGCCGATTCCAAAGAGTGGGCTGAACCGGGACCGCCCCACCCTAACCCCCGGGACCGGGCCTAGGCCCGGAACCATACCCGGTTCACCGGGCCGGGCCTGCACAGTAGCGGGCCGAGCGGCCCGACCCGAGTCCAAGACTAATTCCACCTGAACTTTAAGATGACACTACTCTACCACATCAACAAATTCAAAGTAGACTACAAGTCCTATCATAGTACTCCGTAATTGATAACTAATAACTCGTCACATGCACTAAGGATAGTCTGTTTAATTCTGGTATGATCTGATTTGGTCTGTGTAAGTCTGGTTTGGTCTGGTCTGACCTGATAAACATCTGATCAAATCTGATTTGATCTGTTTAAATCTGATCAAATCTAATCTGATTTGTTTAAATCTGATCTGATCTCAGACGGAAAATGATCACACTAAAAATCTTGTTTCACTTGACACAAAGGACGGGGTTGAAGTAGGCATGGACTCGGTTCGGGCCGCCCGGCCCGGGACCGGCCCGGCCCGCCACTGTGCGAGCCCGGAACCGGCCCGGTTCTCGGGTCCGGGTCCGGGTCGGGCCTAGGCCCGGTGGGGTGGTCGGGTCCGGGCTCGGGCCTTGAATTTGGCGAACCGGCCCGGCCGGGTCGGGCCCGGGCCCGGGCCGAATTGATTTTTTTTTTAATTTTTTTTTTCTTTTTTTGGGGTTAGCCAAGTTGGGCTTGATGGTTAGGAGGGGTTTGGGGGTTTGGGGGGTGTGGGGGTGAGTGGGGGGGTTAGGAAAGCAAAAAAAAAAAAAAAAAAAAATATAACCGAACCGGAGGCCCGGCCCGGCCCGGACCCGGACCGGACCCGGTGGCTACCCGGGCCGGTCCCGGGCCTTCCTTCCCAAAAAAAAAGCCCGGCCGGGCCTGGCCCGGAACCGGAACCGGCCCGGCCCGGGTCCATGACTGGGTTGAAGGAACGGGCGGTCAAAACAAAGGACGGTTCACGAATTCTTACCAGTAACCAAAGTTAAAAAACCCTAATAAGAACAACTCTGCGTAGAACAATCCTACACTTCAGAGTTTCGGCTTTTCCTCACCCGAAGCCATGGCACCTAAATCTAAAACCCGCCTTGTAGATCAGCCGCCCTCCGCATCATCTTCTGAGCAAGACGGTATTAAGTCCGAGCAAAAAAAGAAAATCGATCAACTTCAGCATTCTGAATCAGAATCCGATGACACTTCTGAAGGAAAGAAACCGGGAAAAAGAAAACGCGCACCTCCAATTTTCAAGAAAAAATCTGCCCAGAAACCTCAGTCGTCACCGGAAGCCTCCGACGAGGAATCCGATTCGGATTCCCAGGAAAGTCACAGGCCACCATCCGCCGCCGGCATCACCGTGCAGCCCGATCTCACTCCCAAGCAACCTTCGGTTTCCTCTTCAAAGGTTCCTGGATCTTTGAAGCCATCATCAAGTCCACATCTAAAGCGTGCATTGCATACCGTAGAGGAAGAATCCAGGAAGAAGAAAAGCAGATCTGACGAAGAAGACGTCCTTACGAAAGAAAAGAAGTCTGCGCACAACCGACTGTGGAGTAACGATGATCAGATTGCTATGCTCAAAGGTATGATTGACTACAAGGCTCAAACAGGGACTGATCCTAATGCCGATTTTGTTGCTTTCAATGACTTCATTATGGATAAATTGGACATTTCGTTTTCAAAGGCTCAGATCAAAGATAAGATTAAAAGGCTTAAAAAGAAGTTCTTGACCCTTTATGAGAAAGGAGATGTCCCTACTTCTGCTAAGCCTCATGAGTCTAAGGTTTATGAACTCTCAGCAAAGATCTGGGGAACTGAGAGCAACACCAATGCTAAAAGTCCGGGTGGTACTGGTGATATTGCCAAACCAGAGGCAAAATTTGCCAACGAGAAGGTGAAAAGGCTTTCGGAAGTAAACAAAATAAGCAACTCCAAAAAGTCTATTGAATCTACCAACATTATGGATACACCAAAAGCAGCAAGTGAAAAGAAGAAGACTACTGCTCATAAGGATAAAGAAAAAGAGAAGAAGAAAAAGAAGCAGAACACTCATCCAGAGGAAGAAGATGAAAAACGTGCTGTTGAGAAACATGATGAACAAATTGCCGTTGTTGAAAAAGATAAGCAGACTGCTGCTAATGGAAAAGGCAACCGGACCGCTGGCAAGGGTAAAGACAACCATTCTGCCTCAAAGGCAAAAGACAGCCAGACTGCTGCTAAGGGTAAAGACAACCATTCTTCCTCTAAGGCAAAAGACAGCCAGCCTGCTGCTAATGGAAAAGTGGGGAAAGGTGAACACACTACTGCTAAGAAAAATCTTAACCAGGCTTTTCTGAAATATGGAATTAATGGTGAAGCTAAGAATGAGACAGGGGATTTTCAGTCCAAATATCCATGCTTGGTTAGATCATTCAATAAGGAAAACTATCCATTCAGTACTCAGGAGACATTAGATATGCTGAAGGAAAAAGTCAATCTGATCGAGAGTTCCCAGGCTGGTGAGGTTGAGGAGAAATGGGCCAAGCTATTGGAAGAACAAGTTGCACATTGTGTGAAGGCTGCAGATTTAGTAGCACTACAGACTAGATTGTTGTTTGATGCTATGAAGAGGTAACTTTGTAGATGTCAGTTCTGTTTGATGCATGTCGTGGATTAGTATCTTTCAACTTCAGTTCCTTTTTATGCATGTTTTGGATTAGTATTTTTCAACTTTGAAAAATTAAACATGAGATGCTGTTGTTCTTAGAAAAATGCTGATGCTAGTATGCTACTATTAAGTTTTTTGCTATTTTCTCTTTAGTAGTTGGCTGATTATGGTTTGGCCTGCATATTCCTTTATGTGTTCTCAGTTTCTTTGCTAAGCCTTTAGGATAATAATTAAATCATCTAAAGTATTAAGTAAAAATTGTTATGACTTATGAGGCACACATAAGACACAACATACAAAAAGAAAAAACAATGTAAACAATAGACAAAAGGCTTCACAGGAAAAAATCAACACGGGAACACACGGGAGCTTGTTTGAGGAACATGACCTAGAGATAAAATGATAATTGGTGAAAGTTGTTATTTTCTTTGTTTGTTACTACAGTGTGCCTATAGACTGTGATACTGGTTTTAGTTGTATTGGAAACATGCTTGTTTTATTGACATGGATCTTGTGCAGCATAAAATGCTATATTGATTCACTAATGGAAGTCTTTCGATGATCCAGCTAGTCAGACTGGACCCCTTTACTTAGTAGGTAGGGATGAAAGCAAGTTGATTATTAACAGAGCTACACATTCTAAACTGTCATTGGTCAGCCCAAGCATTCTGTTTTTATACAAATATGAATGCTAAAGGTGCTTCAAAGAGTAATCATTATCTTTCAGGTTCTCCTTCACCTCCGCTCTTCCAACCCAGCAAACAAAGCTTTACCACCCAGGTCGAAGAATCGGTCTTTCTAAAGATACAAGATATATAGAACATAAGCAGGCAATCATACCATCTCTCTTCATAACAATAAGGATGTTTTCTTTTGGACTGTTTTCAGTCCCAGACCAGACTTAAACAGACCAGACCAGACTTAAACAGACCAGACCAGACCAGACTTAAACAGACCAGACCAGACTTCCGTAGTTATAAAATACACAGAGACCAGACGTTTACCAGACCAGTTCAGACCAGACCAGACTTAAACAGACCAGACCAGACATAAACAGATCAGACCAGACCAGACCAGCAAATTTCAGTCCAAAAGAAAACATCCTAAGCTTGCTCTAGTGGCTTTTACCGCTTGAACAAAGTTTGACCCAAATTGCCTGGTTAAGAACAAAAAAGGACTTAATTATAAGGAAAGTAGCCAAAAATATTAGACAATAAAAATAGAAAGTTGATAAAGTTTCGAAGAGATGATGCGGTACTAATTAAGCCTTCTACATTCAACATTAGTATTTTCCAAGATTTACATGAATATACAGCTTCAATTTAATTTAACAAGAAGCCAAACTTTTTTAAATGAAGTTCAATTTAATCAAACAAAAATGTAGGGTTATTTCCCTTGTTGAAAGGGTAATCATTATCTTTCCAACCCAGCAAATAAAGCTTTACCACCCAGGTCGAAGAATCGGTCTTTCTAAAGATACAAGATTTATAGAACATAAGCAGGCATACCATCTTACTTCATTAACAATAAGCTTGCTTTAGTGGCTTTTACCGCTTGAGTGAAGTTTGACCCAAACTGCCTGGTTAAGGACAAAAAATGACTTAAATATAAGGAAAGTAGCCAAAAATACTAGACAATAAAAATAGAAAGGTGATAAAGTTTCGAAGAGATGATGCGGTACTATTTAAGCCTTCTACATTCAACATTAGTATTTTCCAAGATTTACATGAACATACAGTTTACATTAAACGAATAAGAAGCCAAACTTTCTTAAATGAAGTTGTTCAATTTAATCAAACAAAAAGGTAGGGTTATTTCCATTGTTCATCTGGCTGACCAACATTTTTTGGGTTATATTGTGGTTGGAAGAAACCATTCATGCATTCTCTTTTACACTTGTACTATTGTAATTTGGAATGAAAAAATGTTCAATATACTTGTGTTGGTATGTTTGTTTGGATTCATATTCTGGGCTGGTGTTGCAATGTGCCTAGGGGATACGGTCCCGGGACTGGACCAGATTGGGATATTTTTGTTCCGGGTCAAAATTAGTACTCGGGAGGATAAACGATTCAGTTTCGGGTTTCCAGTGGTCCCATTTTTTGCATTATGTCAAGGAAACAACTTAAAAGCGGTGGGAAGTGGGGTGTGGGGAGGGTTTACAAAGATATGAAAAATAAATAAATTGGGACGGGAACTGGCGTTTGGACCAGAATAACAAATATAGGTCATAAATCATAATCCCCGGTCTCTCTAGTTTCTTAGTTAGGTCAGCCTAGGACCGGAAATCCGGAATTGGCTCTGAACTAGACTATGTTCATGTCTATATATGCCAATTAAAGTTCGTTTTAAATTGAACTAAATCAAAAACCGATAAAAAGCTCATTATTGAAACCCACACGTTTGCATGTGAAGAGTATAGGTTCTGGTATGTGGGTTTTATAGAAATAGTCTATTAGTGAAGAAAAGAAGCAATTACAACAATAAGCGTTGATGACAAAAATATTGTGGTTGGGAGAAACCATTCATGCATTCTCTTTTACAGTTGTTTTTTAGGTATCTTAAAATAGGCGTTTTTCAATAGAAGAAATATAAAAAGAAGCAATGACAAAAATAAGACTAGAGGCTTTGGAAATTGGAATAGACAAAATGAGACTTATAGCTAATGATACCAAAATCGACTCAATGGGTCGATTCTTCTGAAATTTATGAAGTTTTATATGAAGTGCTGAATTGATTGTTTCTGCTAATTTATGAAAAAATATATTTAAAATATACTACGTATTTTATTAATAAAAATATGAAAAATAACTAAAGTGGTCTTCTACAGTAATTCTAGCAAATACAGTTACAAAAGTAACTCTAACTTTACTTTATTATTATTATTAGGGCTGAAATTTTTAACCAAAAAACCGAAAATCAAACCGAAAAAACCGAACCGAACGATAAAAAACTTACCCGAAACTGAACCGACTTAAATGGGACCCGAAAGTTGGGACCCGAATATGAATCGGTTTGGAACTGGTTCTTTGAGTTTGAAAATCGGTTCAAACCGAACCGAACTAACTTTTTTATTAAATAAAAGTTATTATTTAATTATTTTATTTAATTCCTATTACTGTAGTGTACTATATACAGTTGACGTCATAGTATTCCAACCTTACCAAGTAGTCCAGCGGCAGCGCCCTCTTCTTTCCTTACAACACACTTGCGTTTGATTCCTACCCACATCGAGTATTCTTATTTTTAGTTTTTCATCTGTGCCAACTACTTTTCACTAGTTTTTCTTCACCATTTACAGAATGAAGGATTTTACTCATCATATCACCTTATATAAACTCCCCTTGGTGGCTCTTATATACTACCTCCTTCCCAATCAAGAAGCTATCACGATTATTAAGAATAATGAGTTTGTATGGTCAATATTACTTTGATAAAGTAAGAATAATGTAAAAATGATTTAGAGCCACACAATCTTTACCAAATTTGGTATGGGACAATCTTAGTAGGACTTCCCGAAAAGGTAAAATGGGACAATGTTAGTGGGACGGAGGGAGTAATAAGGAGTACTACCTCCGTCCCCCTTGTAAGAGCCAGGACAATAAAGAAGGCTGGGCCGGAGCTCAAGACAAAGCTTTTAATAAATACTAAAAAATAAAATTAACCACAATTAATCGTAAAAGTTGTTACTACAAAAGAGATAATGTTTTATGCTACAAAGTTAATTGCACTCGGTGATCTTTTAATTTAGCAAACTCGTCGATAAGAGAATCTATATCTATAGTGCCAACAAGTTCTCTTTCAATAAAAACCGTTAAATTATCAGCTAGAAAGTCGTCAGCCCTCTTATTTCGAATCACAGTCTTGACATGCTTCATCGCTGAAAATGCTCTCTCAGTAGTGGCCGTAGAAACTGGTAATGTTAATACAAGAAGTATCAATCTTGTAATCATTTTGAAGTCTTCAGCCTTTCTTGTTTTCACCAACATTTCACATAAATTTGCAATAGTATGAACTTGAAATTGAGAGTTTTTTACCACATGAGCATGATAAAACGTGAGCTCACTCATTAAAGCGTTCCTCTCGTGTTGCTCAAAATCATCGGGATAAAACTCCACATCAAGCTTGTATATATGATCGGCATTATAAGATTCAAAAGAGTTCTTCGGATCCAATGCCACACTAAGTTCCATAAGTCTAACTGATGTCTCATTAAACCTTGATTCTAACTCCGCAACTTGAAAATCGATGGACTGAAATATTCGAAATGGTAATTGTGCTCAACATCCACCTCATTTCTTCCACGGCGCATTTTGCTCTTCATGTCAGGTATAACGATTTTATGTTTTAAGCAAAAATCTTCTACTTGCTTAAACATATCCTCCCATCCCTTATCCCTCAAATCCCGAAGAAGAGCTTTGGCAGTTGAAACATATCCAAGTGCAGATAAAATGTCAACAGATTGCTTTTGAAATGTTTGACAAACAAAGTCAGTTATGCCCATAATAGCTCTCATGACATGCAAACCAAACACAAAATTAAAACTTTGAATACTTGAGCACGCTCCCTCTGCCTCATTTCGGGTCTTTGAATTTGCCCCATCACAAGCAATATTTTCAAGCACCGTGCAAGTTGCATTATACAATTCAAGCATACTTAGAACAGAATCATAGTGAGAGCCCCAACGAGTTGTAGCTGAACGCTGTAATGATGACATTTGGTTGGCCCCTCGTCCAGATTGTCGCTCCCCACTTTCCAACATAGTATCAATTTCTAATCTATGAGCATCTTGCAGTATCATTATATTGCGCTTAGCAGAAGACTTTACAATATTAATGACTTTGTCCAATACAAAAAAGAATTTCCAAATAGGATCACATTGCTTTGCTGCTGCCACCAATGTCAATTGCAACCTATGAGCAAAACAATGGACATAATACGCAAATGGACAATCATTAATAAACAATGCTTGCAATCCATTCCACTGCCCTCGCATGTTGCTAGCACCATCATATCCTTGGCCTCGTAATTTGTGAACTTGAAGATTGAAATGAGACAGGACATTCATAATCTCATGTTTGAGTGTTTCAGAAGAAGTCTCAAAAACGCCTTTAATAGCAAAAAAGTGCTCAGTTAAAATACCTGTATCACTCACGAATCTCAAGATAATCGCCATTTGTTCTCGTTCTGACTCATCTTTTGCTTCATCAACAAGGATAGAAAAGCAAGAATCTCCAATTTCCTCTTGTATCAACCAACGAACCCTGTTAGCCATTAGTGATAAAATTTCTTTTTGGATGTCCGGAGAAGTATATTTGGCATTTTTTGGCGCATTATTCAACACAACATCTTTCACATTAGCATTCCACTTTGCTGTGTAATTTATGAGCTCAATCACATTTCCACGATTATAAGACTTTTCAGACTCATCGTGACCCCTGAATGCACATCCTTGCAACGCTAGCCACTGAACAGTCATGATTGTTGTCTTTAACCGTAACCGATTTTTTAAGACTTCCTCTTTGCAAACTCTCTCAATGACTTTATCAATATGTTGAGAGTTGAGACGGACTCATCAAAGAGTCAGCACATGTCACACATTTATTATGAGGAGATGCAGAAGTCGTACCAATATGAGTTAGAAATACACACTCCTTGCCCTGTTGGACTCTCTTCCAATCATCATATCCAGCGCTCACTAATGCAGAAGTCTTAGATGGATGCGCATTATCACAAAAAAGAAAGCACAGAAAACAATATGCTTTGTGTGTAGTAGGAGATTACTCTAGCCAATTAAACTCATTATACCAACTCGACTGAAAATGACGAATTTTATCTTTATATTTCCGACCCTTATATGTTTGAAGTTTTGGTTGATAAGGGCCGGATATCAGATATAGTCGTCTCACTTCATCCCTTTCGTCTAAAAGTCAATCAAATACTTTTTCCCTTTTTTCAGGATCTCTTTCAATCTCCACCGAAGTACAAGAAGGCTGGTTTTCAACATTACAAATAGTTTGATGCTCGCTTGTACCCGGATCTCTTTCAATCTCAACCGGAGTAGAAGAAGACTGATTTTCAACATCAGGAATATTTTGACTCCCGCTAGCACCTTCGCATTGCACTTTACTAGCAGGTTTAAAGAAAGAATGCAAATTGCCTTTGTTTTTCTTCAAAGGAGGCTGTTGAGTAGCCATAATTCCTCTATCAAATCCAAATAATTTTTAAAAATCAATATAAAGTATTAAGATAATATTAAATAATAAAACATTGACACATGAAAGTAAATTATTCTGAAATCTCAATTCTGACATTCATATATTCATATAATGATATAAATACATAACAAATTAACTATTTACAAACTCACATATACAAACTAAGTAACTAACAGTCTAACACAAAATAAAAAATGCACAATATGACAATATCAAAACTAGTACATAAACACAAAATAAATTGATTCAAGTCATGACTAATTAAGATACAATCATATAGTCGTCAGTCACAAGACTCACAACTCACAATTCAAAAAACAATTCGTAAATTAGGGTTAGAACATTTACTTCTATTCCTAGGAAGGGGCAGATTTCAGATATTTCTTTTAATTGGAGCTCTATCCACCGACCACCTCCATTCTCCGGCGGTCCGTCCACTTTCCGTGATCCAGCGTCCGACAAAACGTCCGCCTTCTTCGTCTGCAGTAGCAGCCGTCACAGAGTCGCGCTCCCTAGTCCTCACAATTCAAGTCGCACGTTGTGAAGTTGTTCTCTTGTTTCAGTTGTTTGACTAATTGACCACAGCCCACCTCAATTTTTTAATCGTTCCACTCTTACGCCTTTTGCTTTCAAACTCGAAAGGGAGTGGGCAGCTTAAGGCTTAAGCCTACAACACTGGGCCTGCTTTTTTTTACACTGGGCCAGTTAACTTTTTTTATATGTAACCTATATACTATTAGGCCAACCGACCCTGGGCCAGAGCCCAGTGTGGCCCACCCCCTCCTACGCCCCTGTGGGTGTTGTAATGGTAAATGACTGACATGTGGTCACTAGATCATCAGTCATTGCGGTCACTTTAACATTGGTCATTGTAGCAAATCAATTGAGTTTAAAAATTAGAACGGTGTAAGGATGTTTTTAGATTTCCCAAAATTGAAGTAAATGGAAATTAGAATTCCTTTCAAAAAAGAAATATTATGTTTTTTATTCCTAAAATAGGACTAACATGGCAGTATTTACTGTTATCTTGTAGGCGTGACTGCCAAATAGTTGCAGTACATTTAACATGACATTATTTATTATAATTTATGACAGTATTTTTCAATCATGACAATATTTTTCATACAAGACAGTAACAACTTTTATTTCGGGAAGAAAAACATAATAGTCCCGTTTTTGAATTTCAATCTTCATTTACTCCTATTTATGGCAATTTAGACTTAATGTTTCTGATTCGATCTGGAGTTTAAGTCTAGTTTGGTATGATAGATGTCTGATCTTTGTGTTTTACAACTGTTAAAGTCTGGTTTGGTCTATTTAAATTCAGTCTGGTTTGATTTAGGACTAAAATAAGTCTAAGTGAAAACATCCTAAAACTTGTCCTAGTGTTTGTAATTTCATTTTTTAAATTTTTATAAAATGGCCTTTTTGTCCATTAATGAATGTTTTGCAATATTCTTGTCTTAATCCCATATAAAAACTCATTAAAATTTTAAAATGATGCTAATACTTTGAATCAAATAAAATTCTAAAAAGCTAAATATAAAATTAAATATTAAAAAAAAACGCAGTATATAATGCGAAATGGAAAACTTGTCAAATAAATATAAAGACTACAGAAAATGAATTTAAATTTACAAAATCAGAAAAATGTAAAACAAAACATATAGAATATTTAGAAACACAAAGCTTCAAAATTAAATTGTAAAAAATAGCTAAAAATGTGGTAGACTATTAATTACAAAGGTACAAATATGGTTTTCTAATGTAGTTTTTTATATAGTTAGTTAGTGTGTAGTATAATAATATAAAAAACATAAACTTTTTACAATATAAAAAAGAGAAATGGTCTCGAATAAGACCTTAACTTTGCGTAATTAAGCGAATACGACGGTAAATTATACCGTACACCCGGTTGTACGGTTCTCACCGTACAACCGGGTATTTTTGCAATCAATTACAAAGTCAATGATAAAGGTCTTTCGGTGTTCCCTGTTAAGCTGCTCGCTGCCCTGGGATCGGTGAAGGAGACGCAGACGCGATCGATTTTGCCCGCTCCCTGAGTACGGATCGATGCTTGACTGCTGCTTGCTCGCTGCACAGATGGAAGATGTCTTCTGCTACGTATTTTAGTTCTGCACCGATGGATGAAATCTTCTCGCTGAAGAATTCGTTGTGGGCTTGTGGGCTTCTATCGAAGAGGAAGTGTTATGCTTCGTGTTTCTTTTTTTATTGTGCTTCGTATTTTAGTCATTGGAATCCCAAAAATTTCAACTTGTAATTTAATGAAGATAATTTTTGAATTTTCGATACTCATTTTGTAGTTATGTATGCTCAATTAGTACTGATGTTCTGCTCATTTTAAATGTGACATTGATGCATGTCTTAAAAGTGTCATATACAATGATTCTAATACTTAATAGAGAAAATTTGATGCTCAGTGAAAATGTGTTGATGTACATCTAACAAAGTTTATGATTTTCATATCAATACTAATTTTGTAAGTTTGGTATGTTTATGCCATATTCATTTCAAAATTTCATATCAATGCATATACATGAATTAAATACACAATAAACGAAGTTGGTACTCAAAGAAAATGTTTTGATGATCAATTAACAAAGCTTACGACTTTCATATCAATGCTCATTTTGTAAGTTAAGTATGCTCATTTGATATTGATGTTTGATCATTTTAAAATGTGATATAAATGCATATTTCAAAAGTATCATATTACATTAGATTCACATATTGATTATAGATATAATTTAATATTTTTTACAAAAAAATAAATACAAAGAAAGTGAATTAGAAGTTATGAAGCAGAGATCGTGATTCCTAATATTAGACTCCTAATACTCAACATAATTGTTCTGATGTTCATTAAAAGTTCATTAATGCTCATTCACCAGCAACCATGATTATCATCTCAATAACGGAGGTTTGATGCTCAGTTAAAATGTTGTGATGTTCAACTAACAAACCTTATGATTTTTCATATCAATGTGCACTTTGTAAGTTGTGAATGTTCATTTGGTACTGATGTTATGCTCATTTTTTAAATGTCATATCAATGCATATTTTAAAAGTATCATATTACATTAGAATCACATATTTAAATTAATAGGAGTAGATAATAGATATAATTTAATAAATTTTTATAAAAGAAAATAATAGAAAAAGAAAAAAATAGAAGATATGAAGCAAAAATCGTTATACTCATTGTTAGCCTCTTACTACTCACTAAAATAGGTCAGATGCTCACCAAAATTACAATATTGCTCATTTAGCATAAGCCATGACTTTTCGCTTAAATTACAAAAATGCCACCGAAAAAAAAATGGCATGTACTGATTATTGGGCTGTTTTCATTACTGGGGCCGGATGTACATACATCCGGTTGTACAATATAGGCTCTCGAATACGACTGCCTACTTTTTAAAACCCAAATACGACTTACTTTTTACTTAATACCTAGTCTGCCCCTGATTTGATTCCACGATCTTCCCTTTCGTTTTGCTTGAGATGTATGCTGCCAGCGTTTTTCCATTCCTTTCCCGTCTGGTTTAACATAAGCGCTTCTCAATCTGCTCCTGCCTCTTTGTTCTAGCGCGGACCAGGCCACCAGTGACGGTGGCCGCAATAGGAACGCCGGCCAATCACCGCACCATCGGACTTCCTGAGTTCTTCTTCCATTAGCACCATCTAGAAGGTTCGATCTTTCTCGTTAGCACCAAAACAGGTCAGCCCGTTGGAGCACCGTCTAGCTCACCGCGTTCGTTTTCTAGCAGCTTTCTTAATGGCAGATGAACCAGTGACGATTTAGAACTACCGCTGCTCAATTTCATATCACTTGAGAGCAAAATCTGGTTAAAAATTGGATATACCGGCTGGATCTGTCCGCTGTAGAGATTTGATCGACCGAGATGAGAGAAAACCCTGCATCATCGCTCTATTTTTCTAGCTTCCTCGCTAGCTTTTTTGCTCTGTTTTTGCATGTCTAGTTTTTTTTCTTTCCGTAACTATTCTTATGCTTTGGTTTTCCACTTTTCCATTTAATTAAATTTGTTTTGTTTAATATTTTTGTGAAATGAATTGTTTTGTTTATTATTGTTTCCTCTATTCTAATTTCATGAAACCCATTGTTGCTCTAAAAAATTGCAACTCCGGTCTTTTGTTTTAGGTTTTTTAATAAACATTTTTAATACTTTTTTAACATGGAGATACTATTGCTGATGGAGAATTATGACACCATTTTAAAAAATGTCATTTAACATTGTGTGACAATGTCATAATATCACATTGTCATCAAGATAATCATTGACACTACTATTGACATTGCGATTATTACAATGTCATTTCATGTCATTGATAATGATATTGTCTTTATTGTTATTTGACATTGAGACATTTTTACACTATGACATGCATTATATGACAATATAATATATTGTTATTATTTAAAAATCAATGTCATTATATGACAATGTAATATAATGTCATTGTTTAAAAATTAATGTCATTATTTAAAAGTCAATGTCATTGTTAAAAATCAATTTCATTACATGACAATGTAAAATTTCTCACTGTTTAAAACTCAATGTCATTATACGACAATGTAATATAATGTCATTGTTTAAAAATGAATGATTTTATATGGCAATGTCAAGTAATGACAATGTCCCTGTTTTATATAACAATGTCAAGTAATGACAATGCCAATGTCACTGTTTTATACTCCCTCCGTCCTGGAAAATTGTTTCCGCATTGACTTGGAACAGAGTTTAAGAAAGTGAGAATAAAGTGAAAATGTATGGTTGTGGTTAAGTAAGAAAAATGTAAATGAATTATAGCCACAAAAAACTTTCCAAAAGGGAAAAGTGGAACAATTTTTTGGGACGACCCAAAAAGGAAATCAGGAACAATTTTCCGGGATGGAGGGAGTAATATTGACATTGTCACGACAATGTCAATGACACTGTAAATGTCATAATGACATTTTTATAACATTGACAACGTCAAATTTTGACATTGTGACATTATGACATTTTAGTGACTTTCACATTTTTTAAATTGTAACAATGTTAGTGAAAAGTTTGATCCTAGAGAGGTTTGTCATCCATAATGAAGATTTTATAATCATATATGATTAAATTGTGACATTAAATTTGAACCACGAGAAACACTATTCTAATCTTCAAGGGAAGGATATGTGTTGACTATTTTATGAAGTTATACACACAACATACAAAAAACATTTAATTAATTAATTGTACTCCGTAGTAAATTGAGGATTGAAAAGTGATAAGAAAATCATTGTTTCTCATTTAACTGATTTGGATCACTTTTGTCAGAAGTGTCTCAGATTTTTGTGATAATGAATTACTCCGTGGAAATTTCTACGGTACCTCTTTAAATATTAAAGGTACCGGTACCTTCATATTTGCAGCCAATCAAATTCTACTGTAAAGCCACGTCATTTGCATAGCATTATACGAGTAGTCCACATTCCACAATAAATAAGTGAAATATTAATTTGTTAACCGTTCTAGACTACGTCACTCCGTCAATTGTTACTGTTCTAGAGTCTAGACTCCGTCGCTCTCTGTTATGCAACCTCCTTTCCTTTCTAAGGCCAAGTCAAACGATGACAAAATTATAGAAACATCAGCGAATCAAACCAGGATACAAGATCGATCAAAACTATATATAGAATCGAACATTATATTCGGGCATTCAGTTTGTGAACAAGGCGGCGGCCGGCAGGGAAAGGTTGGCCAACATATATATTTAGTAATTGAACTATTGAATGATGCCCGTTTCTTATTGATACCAGAAATCTTCATTCGGGAAGGCAGCTTAGTGTCAATGAGTTTCGGAATTTGAAGCCCTTGAGATTGGAGGAAGGAGTCAAGGAGAAGAGGTTGCAGTTGCTTGGCTTGTTAGGTAACTTACGGGAGTGACGGAGTCTCAGGCAGTTAGCAACATTTGAGTATTCCACTTCATTATTAGGGATTAAAATGCAAATAAGAAACTTCATATACTAATATGATTCGATGTTAACGTGGCATCACATCAGAAATTGATTGGCTAAAAAATTTAAGGTACCAGTACACCATTTATTTTAGAAGGCACCGTAGAAGAGCCCTTACTCCGTACTACGTAAAAGAGAACAAACAAAGCAAGAAAGCAAAACCCGGAAACTCGAAATTCATCGAAGAAATATAAAAATGAACAAATTTAAATGAATTGGAGATGATGAATCAGAAAGATTATAGCGACGGAATCACCCCCTCAGATCGCTCCAAAAATCATTAGATAGGTCAACAAAATCAATTCTGAAGGACACAAATCTCCATGACGAAGGTCGGTCAACTCTATCCCTGATTGTTCCAAGGTACGATGACTACAGGCGCAAATAAAAGCAAT
This sequence comes from Cuscuta epithymum, assembly GCA_945859915.1. Classification (NCBI taxonomy): domain Eukaryota; kingdom Viridiplantae; phylum Streptophyta; class Magnoliopsida; order Solanales; family Convolvulaceae; genus Cuscuta; species Cuscuta epithymum. The sequence continues at coordinate 714,913 of CAMAPF010000020.1, forward strand.
TCTTCATTATGAGATCTACCTAAAGCTCTACTTGTGACCTGTGCGCCATTATTGCAGAAGAGCTCGCCGCTGGAGGTAAGATGATAGTCTATAGGCTGAGGTTGATTGTTCGTTGCCATGGGATTTAGCCATCTCCAGGGATCTCTGTTTCTCTGGTTTCTTCGGAGAGGAGCATCGTACATGCCCGGCTTACAACCTGGGGTATAATTGTCCCTTAACAAAAAAATTAGTCTTATACGGGAGTTAAAAAGCTTCGACTCCTATTTAGATTCCCCTCCTATGTTTTAGTCCTATTTATGTTTTTTTTCCTATAAAAAAGTAAAAAACGAACGTTCAATTTTTTTTTAAATAATTGAAACTATTAAACCTGATAAAGTATCATTTAAAAAAATTATAATACTATAAACAAAATATGTAAAATAAGATAAAAATGTTTTGAAGAAGATGTCTGCTGCTCCTCAAGATGTTGCGATCTCTCACCTTCTTCATGGATAGTTGGAAGTGAGGATGCTGCTGAGTCAATTGTTTCCAGTGGGGAGGCTACTGCCTCCATTTCCGCTTGTAGATTTCGTGTGGCAGCCGTCTTCTTTGAGGATTTTCTTGACTGGACTTCTTCATTGTCTGGCTGAGCTCTCTTTAGGGATTTAGATTTGATTTTGGTGAGAGTGTTTTTGAGAAGATCATTTGAGACTATGGAGTCTCCTTCTTGTGGTATTTGTGGAGTTCCTTGACTTGATTTTTGGGAAAGGAACTTTCTCCAATCAGTTGCCACTTTGACTGAGCAGTTGATTCCTTTCTTCCTTAAGATTTCTCCAATGAGAAATCCATATCCCAGATTAGGGATTGCTGTAGCGATCTTCCTGTCATGAAGTTTATTGACATAGGCCACCAGGTTGTCAAATACATACCTGCTCCAGTTATGTGGTGATCCTGAAATGATAGCAGCTAGAGGAATGGCTCTTGTTATGTTGAGCTCATCGAGTGCAGTGTTTTTTGAATCGATGCATTTGTAGAGTATGCTGAGCAGAAGAGCATACTCATAAACCATCTTTTTGGTCTTCAGTTTGAGGGATTGAGCAGTCTGCGCAGATGTGATCAAAGCCGTCTCTTTGAATTCTTGTTCATTCAGCTCGTATTCTGCAACCGATGGGAATCCATGGCCAGGAAGAGAGAACAGTCCGCTAATGTCTTCTTCTTTAATTTCTACCAGTCTTCCTTTAATGCTTGATTTCAGGGTATCCTTGGTGGAGTTGAGATAGAACTCAGCGGCAACCTCTGGGTAGTAGTTTGGATAAACGTATGTGGCCATTTTGAGTAGTCCTGTGGAGTCCAGTTTTCTCAGAAGTTCCCTCATTAGATCTTTGTTTTTGGCTTTGTTTAGAATGATGGCAGTGTTAAGAATGGATCCAGAAAAGATCATCTCTTTAATGTTGTTGATGGATGCCATTTGATTGTGAGAAGAAAAGAAGTAGGGTTTTCGAGTTTGGAGCTTTTGAGAGATTTTAAGAATGCTTAGAATAGGAAGTTTGAGAATGCTTGTAAAAGTGAAGAGGAATTGTACGGAAGGGGTTTTTATGTTTTCTCGGAAACTAGCCGTTGTATTATAACCGTTGGAAAAGTCGGTTATTAACGCGTGGCCTTGATTGCATTCACACCCGGAAAAGCAGGATGCTGCTTTGAGTATACTGTGTGGAGACAGCAGTATACTTCTTTGAGAAATGCTTCTCAATCTTTTGGAAATACTGAGATGTGATTTTTAAGATGATAAATACCTCAGTTTATAAGTACCAAGTGCGAGCCTGCTGCTGATTTTTCTAACCTCATGTTGCTATAAGTGTCTTCGGCAGAGACCTCTGCTGAGACCTCTGCTGAGCCTTCTTCTTTCGGATCTCGTTGCTTTATTCCTTTGTTTCTGAGAGCGCATTCCCCCTTAGATAATGCTCCTTAGAAATTTTCCTTTTGACATGGAATTTTCTAAGTTTAGTTCCCCCTCAATTTATGCTTTAAAGAATCCTTCTTCAGTGGAATTCTTCTTCAAATGTGAGCCTTCTGTCGATCTTTCCAGCCTCCTGCTTAGAAGAAATATTTAGCAGAGTGCTCTGCTGAGACCTCTGCTGAGACATATGCCTTTGACAAAGTGCCTTGCTTCTGAGGTAGGCACCTGTTGAGAGCATCAATGCAGTCTTTTTGAGCAGTGACCTGAGTGTCAGTCGTCTGCTGAGTCTGCTGCTTCCGGCGAGCAGTCATCTGCTGAGACTGCTGCTTCAGGAGAGTAGTCTTCTGCTGATCTTCTGTTTGGATTTGGTCTCCCTTCTTAGTTGAAAGTCTGAGATTGACTATCTTGGACCTTGAAGCTCCATTCCTTTGGGGTGGATGCACTAGACTACTTTGACTCATCATGGGCTCAGCAGTGAACTCAGGCAGGATGCTGGTTCTTCAGAGGGTCATTTTGAGCAGTATGATTTGTACTCATTGTAGCCTGGTTTTTATAGCCGGCTATCCTTGAGTATTTTATAAGAGTTCCCCCTCAGCAGGTGGCTAGAAATTTCCCTTTGGTTCTAGAGTTGAGTTCTTCATTCCTTTGAACAGTTTGTCAGTGGCCTTCTGCTCCTTGTCATGTGCCTGAAGCAACTAGAATGTATGTACTATTCTGTTGGGTTTAGTTGCTCCAGCACCTTCCTGTTTTTGTCAATGTTGAGTGGTAGTAGCCCACATTGAAGTGGGCAACTTCCTTTGAACAGTTTTGGGCATCCATACCCATTTAGAACCATTTTCCCTTAAGCAGTGTGATCTACAGCCTTTTGAGGTGATGTATTCAGATGAGGTGGCTGTGTATGAGTTTATCATCTCTCTCCTGTATGTAGGATAAGAGTGATTTCTTCTGGGTTGATTTAGCTTCTTCTTAGGTGGGTAGTTGGTCTTATTGGTGATTTGCCAACTGGTTCTCTGGTTTTCTTGTTTGATAGGAAGTTTTTGTTTGTACAGGGATTTGGATTTGGATTTGGATTTGGAAGCAGACATGTTCCTTCTTGTGGGAACTATATGGATGTGGGAGTGTTGGTGGCTAAGAGACTTTGTGTCTTCTTTGAAAGTATGTTTTGTGGTAGAAGAGTATTTGGGAGAGTTTTTCAATGAGTAGGAACATGATGTGTAACCTGTGTCTTTTTCAGTGTGTTGAACTTCCTTAGTGAGTGGGGGAGTGAGGGAGCTTAGCTTTTCTTTCAAACTGATGTTTTCATATTCAAGAAAATCTATCTTTTTGATTGCTTCACCCAATTGTGCATGAGCTACTAAAAGATTTTCTTGAAGTCTGTAGTTTTCATTCATTAAGCTAAGGTGCTCTTTTTGGAAGTTTTCAAATTGATGGAGCAATGTCTCCATATCAACACTGGAAGAGTTGGAATCATATGAATCGTTTGAAGAACAGGATAATACCTCATCATTGTCACCTTCATAAGATCTGGCCATACCATAGTTGTGAGAGGAACTATTTTCTGGAATCATTCCAGAGAAGCAAGTAATAGCCTCCTCCTGCCTTTCTGATGAGCAGCTTTTATTATTTGAGCTGCTTTGTTCATCTTCTGATTGACTCTCCGTGAATTCATCCCATACATCCTTTGTTTTCCAGTCATTGGATTTGTTGCTGTTGATCAACAGATTCTTTGCTTGTTCATCCATCATTTAGAAAGTTTTGGGATAAAGTGGACTTGGATCTTTAGTTCAAAAGTAGTCAGAAACTGACTCTAGGAACACACTTGCTCTGATACCACTTGATGGTCCCGGATAGAGGTAAAAGTCTAGAGGGGGGGGGGGGGGGGGGGGTGAATAGACTTTTAAAGCTTTTTCAAATTTGAAACACTTTTCCCTCTAGATAAGTTGATCTATAATCTTTTGGAATATTAATAGATGCACAGCGGAAGTCTTTAACCTCTTTATACTTAGTGTGAGATAACTTTCTAGTGTAGATGGTGTTTAGACTGGTTATGAGAGGAAGTAGGCTTGGCAGTTGACTGGTGAGCAGGTAACTGCTTAGGCTACTGCTGCACAGACAGTTTGCTGGCTGGCAGGCAACTGCTGAGTTGGCAGTTGGCTGGTAGGCAGGTTACTGCTGAGCCAACTGTTAAGAACAGGATGACTCTTGGATGGCTTTTTGTTCTGGCTTGTTATGGAGTTTGGAAAGACACGTATGGATGGGCAGTGGGCTCAGCAGGAGGGTGAAGACCAGGGTACTGCTGAGGCACCTTCTGAGTTTAAGACAACTTCTAGTGGAAAACACTCTCAAGGAGAGTGAGTTATTAAGCTGTAGGATAAGCAGTAGGGTCAGTTAAGACTACTGCTTAAGATGCTGCTGACAAACTACAATCCTTTTGTGAGAAGTGTTTGGTGTGTGCTTTGTATATGTGAAAGTAAATCAACACACGATGTATCCTGGTTCAGAGGTGGTGTAATCCTCCTACATCCAGTCCCATTCTATTTCAAATGGATTTCCACTAAAGTATTCAGCCCAATACATTTAGTGCCAATCTAGCCTTGACAACTCTGGCCTAGATTGAAGGCGTTTCACGAGGAGTATAACACCACTCCAAGTTACTCAAACCTTAAGACTTTTCTCAATTGATCCAGTGGGGATCAAAAGGTACTCTATCTATCTAACCACACTATAGGATCCGAACAACTGTTCTCCTAAGTGTTTACAACAACATGAATTGATTCACGAAGTTTCTGACCGCCAACTAAAATCTAAGCTCTATAAATGTTACAATGAATGATCTAGTCTAAGAGCTTAGTGAAGCATGAGTCAAAGCAGAGTGTTCAAGCACTTTTTCTTTTGCTGGATATTCGTAGTGTAATGACTGAACCACTTGCTTTGAACTCAATGACTTACTTTTGATCTCATGCTTCTGCCTACTTTTATAGGCATCTCCAGTAGATTAATTTCCTCCGTTGGTTAAGAGGATATAATCCTAGACGTCCAAAGTATTGTACTTGCATCTTCTTGTGTTGGGAGCAGGATAAGAATTTGTCTTTGAAGGCCACTTGCTTTGTACGAAGATAACACCCATACCTTAGGCCTTCTTATCGCTGTATGCCTATTCTGAAACTCTTCACTATTCACCTATTCTGATGTCTTCTCTGCTCTTGCATTCTGAGGTTTTTGTCATTGTCTTGCAATTACTTGTGAAGCTAAGTGTGTGAACCTGCTCAATTTGTGTAGTGTAGTAAAATGTGTGACTTAGAATATTTTGTATCAAATAAATTTTGTACTGGTAGGATCTTTTTAAATATCCTATTAAGGTAATAAGATTACCTTATTGCATTTTGTTCTTTCCAGTACAATTTATTTGGTACAAATTTCTCAGTAAAATTTGTCACTTATTTTACTAATCACTTTCTTTCTTTGAGTGACATGATTAAACTTATGTATCGGATTAAAACTATACTGGTTGGATCTAAATATCCATGTAAGGTAATTAATTTTTACCTTATTGCATTTTATAGTTCCAGTATGTTTAATCTGATACATAGTTTGTACATTGGAATTCTTGTCACTTTTAAGCAGGTATCTTGTTAACTTTGAATACTAATGCACGAATTAACTTAGACACAATATACTAGTGCAAAGTATAGTGGCATCATCAAAATCATCACAGTTGGGTACTAACAAATGTCGTGACATCAATTTAAGTGTTAGTCCCTGAAATAGTCACCATATTGAAATGTCAGACCCGTATTTTTGAGATTGTAAATGTCACCCCTCAATTTTTCAAATTGATGTAAATGTGGTCCTTTGAGGGGTAAAATGTACTCCTCGCCCACATTGTACGTTTCACCCCTCAAAGGACCACATTTACATCAATTTGGACAATTGAGGGGTGACATTTACAAACTAGGAAACACGGGTTTGACATTTCAATATGGTGACTATTTTAGGGATTAAAAGTGTGATTTTCCCATTTTATAATTGGTCACTCAATAGTATATTTATTCATTTTACAATTTTATTGCTTTCATGTTGGTCCCGTTTAATATGGTAATCAGTCTAGAGGGGGGGGGGGGGGGGGGGTGAATAGACTGATTGGTTTTTCAGCTGTTTCTCAAAGTCAAAACTGACTTATCAGAGAAGGTCTGATTCTGATGACAGAGAAAGGCTGGTTCTGATATCAGAACTGGCCTTGGCAGCGGATTCTGATCTGTCCGGGTAGCCTCAGAAAAATACTAAGGCAAATGCCTTTCTGATAACTCTGAAAACAAGATCTGCTGAACACAGATTCCAAGTCTTAGAGTTAATCAGTTAATATCCTAAGTGCAGAAATATAAATTGCAGTAAATTAAATGACACCGGATATTTTATAGTGGTTCAAGGAACAACTCGTTCCTCTAGTCCACTGTTCCACTAGCTTTGAAGTAGATCGGTTACAAAGCTAAATCCTAGCACTCAAGAAGCACTCCTCGTCTTCTTCAAGCCTAGATGCCACCCAGGATGCAGTTCCACGTCCTGATGGCTGATCCTTTCACTCAGCTTCCCGGAAGTATCACCACTTCACTACTGCAGTTACTTGGACGCCCTTCTTTTCAGAAGATCCTTTTGAAAAACAGAGTTTTTCCTCCAACTTGCTTCGTTACAAATGATGTTTGATGAAGTTCTTGAAGTGTTGAAGAACAGGATGAACTTTGCTTGTTTGTTGGGGATGAGAGATTTGGAGTTTGAATCTTCCCAACGTAAGCTTGTCTTGTTGAAGGTTGTAGAATTAGAATCTCAAGAGAGCTTGAATGATGATGTGTAAGAGTTGTAGCAAAGTTGTTTTTCAGTTCTTCGGTGTGTAGCTTATATACTGAGGTTGTCTGCCCGTTGGAGGAGGAGACAACTGCATTAAATGCGCGTACAGTTGACTTGACCGCCGTTTTTGGAAGGTTTCTATTTTTAAAATATATCTTCCCGGATTCCTTGGTCAATCATTTGCAATCAATCCTTCAGCGTATCAGGCTCATTTAATGTGCATTAAATGCTTTCCTTTCATGCACAGTCTTCTAGCCGTTGGATGTTTTTACCCGTTGAATTCATAGCTGTTGGATGTTGCTTGAAAATTTCTAAGTGTTCGTCGAGCTCTGATCAGGCTCTTCTGATATGTTGGATTCTGATGGCTATCTGATGAGTTGAGTTCTGATGGTCTTCTGATCTCTGACTGAACTCAGACTCTGACTCTGATAGGTCCGCTGATGAGTACTTCTGATCTGTAGATCTCATCGGCTATCAGATGACCAAGTTTATCAGCAACTCTCATGGTGCAACTCTGATGGACTTCCGGTAAGAGAACTCTGATGGAGCAGTTCTCATAAAGCAAGTCTGGTCGAGCCATTCTGATGCACTTCTGATCTGATCCAAAGTAGAGCAACTCTGATCGTCGACTACACTAATACTTACAATTGAAAAGTCTAATACATAAAATCTAATTTGGGGGTACTCTAACTTACTAATCCTATAGCATCATCAAAATCTAATTACATTTATTCCTTACAATTTCCCCCTTTTTGATGATGCCAAAACCCTTAAACTATTTCCAGAGAAGTGCCTTTCACCATAAAGAAAATAAGTTAAAAATAAACTTTCATTTAAAAACTTGGTGGGCACTTAGCATAGGAAAGTAGTAAGAGTAAGATACAATATAATCAAATAAATAACATAAGATATCAGAGCATAAATAATCAGAATGCAATAGAGAAAAAATTTGAAATTGCCATGCAAAATAGGGGCAAGCTGGTTATCTTATTAATGAAAGATATTTAAAGCAACAAGAGGATAGAGTTTAGATATCTTCCTCTTCTAGATCAGCTTCCTTTGCCTCAATTTCCTTCAGATCAGCATTGACCCTAGCTCTGATTGTAGCAAGATTCCTGGGATTCTGATATTCTGACCAGGCAGGTTCAAGCTGGCAATCTAGATAGTTTCTGATGGCTTCAGATAGGTCCTTGCCAGGGATCACTTTCATCCGCCACCAATCTTCTGCTTCTTTCATGGAACCACCATGATTAATAATTATCAGCCCATCTGTATCAAGAATGAGATTCTCTTGTTGTGTGGGGGTCATATGCTTCTTCATTTCCCTGAATTGAGCAGCATCAGGTTTAGCCAAGTCACTGTTGAGCCATTGGGCCAAAGTGAAGGTAGAGGCTGTCTTCTTCCCTTTCTTAGACCGAGGAGGAGGGGGTCGTTGAATGCCAGCAGCTAGCCTCTTTTGCCTTGTTCTTTCAAAGTACCTAGCAGGGTTAATGGCTCTGGAGCTTGGACCTTCTGCTTCTCTGGGAGGTGGGACAGGTTCTCTGCTATCTTCCCCCTTTTTGGCATCAACAAGATCACCAAGGAGGAGTTCAATCTTTGAGAATTCGGTGGCCTGATTCTCCTTAATAACTTCAAGGGCACTTGGCAGAGTCTGAGTTACGGAGGCCAGACCTTCAATAAGCTCCTTCTGTTTATCTACAGCACTCTGAATATCTTTGGTAGTAGCTTCAAGGAGAGTCAGCTTGTGATCTCTGTCCTTTCCACTATTGATCAGTTTGATAGCAAGTTCTTTAGAGTCCTTGCATAGGCCTTCAACATCAGTAATCTCTTCTCTAGCCTTGTCAGTAGACCACTGTAGAGTATCAACAGAGTCAGAGATACCCTTGATGACTTTGTCCTGCTCTTCTAGGACCTTAGTGTGATGGAATAGCACTGCTGAGATTCCATCTACCTCTTTAGCAATGTTGCTCAGATTTTCTGCAGTTTTATCCTTGTGGACCTCAAAAGCTGTGGCAATGATGCCTACATGCTTTAGCAGCATATTGATCCCTTTGGAGAGATGTTCACTGACTCTGGTGAGATGAGTATCAGTCTCATATTCAGTATCCAGAATCTTTTCCATGCCTTTGGCGATTTGACGTCCAACCTGCTCTATATCAGCTATGAAGGATTGAGGAGCCTGAGTGGTGGCCAGAACTTGAACAGAGTTGGGAGGGGATTGAGGAGGAGCCTGAGGGGATGGCTCTGATGATGAAATTTGAAGAGGAGTATCCAGGGGTGAGGATAGGGGTTCTGAGGGTGGTTGTTTTGGAGATGGTGGTGGTGATGGTGAACGGTTTCTGATGGGGGATGGGGGTTTACATGGTGATGGTTGTTTGGGTGAGGGCTTCTTAGGTGAAGGGGTTTTCTGATGGATTGGAGATGGGGTTTTCTTGGGTGATGGAGTGAGTGAATGTGATGGAGGTTGGGGTGAAGGTGGAGGAGTGTATTCAGGTGTTGTGGGTGTAGGGGATGGAGATTTGGGAGGTGAGGTATGGGGTTCTGGTGCAATTTGAAGAGGTGGAGATGGAGAGTTAGGAATTACCTCAAGAACTGTTTCTTCAAACTGAGAGGTTCTCCATTCTCTGATCAGATTCATCATGGCTAGAGACACATCATTTGCAGTAGAGGGTTCACCTTCTGCACCTGGAATGGGTTTCATTTTGATCAATGATTCCTGCCTTTTCTTCTCCATTAGCCAGGCATCAAAGGCATCTCTCTCATGATCCTCCAGAGCTTTGACATGCTCTTCTGGTGAGCTGGATATCAGAACAGCCTTGCCTTTGCAGTTGGCTTTCTTTTTCTCTAGAACAGCCTCGAGGAATTCAACATCAAAGCACTGTGAGACATCATCTGTTCCTACCCACTTGAGAACTTCAGCTTCCTCAGTTTCATAGTAGGGGAAGAATTGAAGAATTTGTTGTAGAGGACCCATTCTCCATTTTCTCCAGGCTAGCACACGGTCAAACTGCCTATCCAGAGCTGCATGGAACTCTGTGGGAGATTCTCTGATAGGTGATGCTTGATGATCTTCTGATGGAGCTATCAGATGTATGTCTGGTAGGGATGAGAAATGGGACTCTGATTCAGGTTCCCCCTGAGTGTCTGACTTCTTATGAGAAGGGTTTTCTTTCTTCTTCTTCCTTTGCACGTGATCAGAGGCAGAGTCATCAGAGTCATTTCTGATGATTGCTCTTCTTCTCCTCTTCTGCTTCTGCTTCCTTTGGGGAGAAGATCTAGGCGCCAAGTCTGATCCGTCCTGTTCTGATGCATCTTCCTCTGATGCAATTTTTTCAGAAGAGACAATATTAGAACTCTGAGTATGCTTCTTCTTAGGGGTTTGAACAGGCTTTGCCTTAGGCTGCTCAGAGGTGGTTGCAGCCCTTTTTGTGACCTTCTTGGGGGTAGCCTTGGGTTTTTCGACCATTTTCTTCCTGTTCTGCTCTTGCTTGCTGGTTTTCTTCAACTCAGCGGCAATGGCCACGTTGACTTTGGGAGAGATGGTGAGGAAGATGGTCTTTGTGTGGTCCACAGAGGTGGCTTCTCTGAGAGCTGTTTTGGAGTTAGAGATGAGTCTGGAGATCAGAAGTCCATGACCCATCTTCGTAGAGAACATACCAGTCTTTTTGTCCTTCTTTGAGATGGACTCAGAGATGGATTGGAACAACACTTTACCCCAGTTGATGTTCATCCCTCTGTGAACAGCATATAGAGCTTTGGAATTGGCGTGGTTCATCTGATCAGTTGAACTTGTTTTGCACCACAAACACCTGTGCATTATGCTCATCAGTCTCTCAAAGTCCTTTTTGAGAGCATTTTTCTTCATATACAGGGTCTCTATGCCTGTTGCATCCTTTCGGCAGTAGGTCTGCACAAATGTGGTGACTGAGATGTCCACATCATCGAGTTCAATGAGATTGGGGGTGTCAATGTCCTGAGAGTCGAGTTTGATGTTGAAGAACTCATTGAGAGAGTCAGCATCGATCTTCAGGTTCTTTCCCTGAACTTGGGAGTGGATGGTGTTGTCAGCAATGTAGGCGTTGAGATAAAACTCAGCTACATCCAAGTTGCTGAAGTGCTCATAGGGATGAGCCACTATCTTGGTCAGTTGCGAGTCATTCATCCCGGCAATGACCGCTTTCATCACTTTAGAGTTCTCGGCCAATAATGGCAGGGAGGACATGTCAACCTTCATCCCGGTGGCGATGTTAGCTACAAGCGCCTTGGCTTCAGACTCTGAGAGATCGGTGATGTTGATGAACTTCATCTTTGAGAGAAATGAGAGGGTCTGAAGATTGGAAGTTTGAGGACGAAGAATAAAATTGCAGTAGCAATTTAGGTTTCAGAAAGAGTATATATGATTTTGGGTTAGTGGACGTTTGATATAATTTGCGATTTCGAGGTCGCATTAAATGGATTGTGGGCGGAAAGCCGTTTTCCAAAAATGGTAATAACTACCGGGGGTAAAATGGTAACTTCCGGTTTATTGAACAGCCTCGCCCGAAATTTAGAAAATTTTTCTAAGTCCACAGCCACTCTGATGAATATCAGTCCATATATCAGAGAAGGGGTATTCTGATATAGGGTCCTCTGATGAATAAGCGTGTCAGAGGTGGTGAATTCTGATAGATCCACATCTGATGCTTCTGCAATTCTGATCGAAGCTTCTGATGGATAAGAGTTTCGGGTATCAGAGATGGGGTGTTCTGATGAATCCACATCTGATACTTCTGCAACTCTGATTTATGTATCTCTGGGAAGATCGTCCATCATCCCCAGTTCTTCCCTTAGCTTGTTAAACCTTGCCTCAGAGAGAGGTTTGGTCAAGATATCTGCAAGCTGGTCTTCAGTTGGGACATGCTCAATTGAGATGTGCTTCTTCTCCACATGATCTCTGATGAAGTGATGTCTGATCTCAATATGCTTGGTTCTTGAATGCAGCACAGGATTCTGAGTGATGGCAATGGCACTTGTGTTATCACATAACAGCTTGATCTCCTTTGCTTGCACTCCATAATCCTTGAGTTGTTGCTTCATCCAGAGCAATTGAGCACAGCAGCTTCCAGCAGCAATGTATTCAGCTTCAGCAGTGCTAGTTGAGATTGAATTCTGCTTCTTGCTAAACCAGGAGACAAGTCTCCCACCTAGCAATTGACAATGACCAGAAGTGCTCTTCCTGTCCAATCTACAACCTGCAAAATCTGAATCAGAATAACCAATTAGTTCAAAATTACCTCCCTTGGGATACCATAGTCCTGCGTTTGGATTTCCTTTGATATATCTGATAATCTTCTTAGCAGCAACTAGATGACTCTCCTTGGGCTTTGATTGGTATCTGGCACAGATTCCTACTGCAAAAGCTATATCTGGTCTGCTTGCAGTTAGATAGAGGAGAGATCCAATGATTCCTCTATAAGTAGTTGCATCAACATCTTTGCCTTCATCATCTGGTCCAATGCCTTGAGAGGCATTCATTGGAATCTTGACTGAAGATTTTCCATCTACTCCAAACTTCTTGATGAGATCTCTGGTGTACTTTCCTTGGTTGATAAAGATGCCTTCTGGTACTTGTTTGACTTGTAATCCAAGAAAGTAACTGAGTTCTCCCATCATGCTCATTTCAAACTTCTTCTGCATAACTTGAGAAAATTTCTTGCATAATTCTGGATTAGTGCTTCCAAATATAATGTCATCAACATAAATTTGCACTAACAGAATATGATTAGCAACAGAAATTTGAAATAGAGTTTTGTCCACCTTTCCTTTAGTAAACCCATGGTTCACTAAGAATAGGGACAATGTGTCATACCAAGCTCTGGGAGCTTGCTTAAGACCATAAAGGGCCTTTCTGAGCTTGTAGACACAAGAAGATTGAGTAGGAATGACAAAACCTGGAGGTTGTTCAACATAGACTTCCTCTTCAAGTTCTCCATTCAGAAATGCACTCTTGACATCCATTTGGTATACTTTGATGTCGTTGTAAGCAGCATAGGCTAGGAATATCCTGATTGCTTCCAGTCTTGCAACAGGTGCAAAGGTTTCATCAAAATCTATGCCTTCTTCTTGACAGTATCCTTTTGCTACAAGCCTTGCTTTATTCCTTACAATGTTGCCTTCTTCATCTGCTTTGTTCTTGAATACCCACTTGGTTCCAATGACATTCTGATGTTTTGGTCTGGGAACAAGTTTCCATACTTCATTCCTTTCAAACTGTGTCAGCTCTTCTTGCATTGCATTGATCCAATCTGAATCTTCTAGAGCTTCTTCCACACACATTGGTTCCATTTGAGATATGCAGCAGGTGAACATGGCTTCTCTTCTTGATGCAGATCTGGTCCTAACACCACTGGTGACTTGACCAATTACTTGATTAGGAGGATGATCTCTTAACCAAGTTAGATCAGGTTCTGATAGTTGCTGTCTAGGCAACTCTGATGGTTCATCTTCTGATTCTTCATCTTCATCTTTGTCTATCAGAATTGGATTGGCAGGAGGAGTTGAGAATATAGGATTGTTGATGGCCTCTTCTGATGGTTCTGAAGCCTTATCTTCAAGATTGATCTTCTGCAGGGTCTCTGATAGTTCTTCTGCAGAGGTGCTGTCATCAAACTTGACATGAATAGATTCTTCAACTTGTATAGTTCTCCTGTTGAGTACTCTATAGGCTTTGCTTGAGCTTGAATAGCCTAAGAATACACCTTCATCAGCTTTTTCTTGAAATACTTTCAGATTATCCTTTCCATTGTTTAGAATGTAGCACTTGCATCCAAACACATGGAAGTAGCTGATGTTTGGTTTTCTTCCTTTCCACAGCTCGTAGGGGGTCTTCTGATGATTCTTGTGGATCATGCTTCTATTCTGAGTGTAGCATGCAGTGTTGATAGCTTCAGCCCAGTATCTGATGGGCAGTCCTGATTCTGCAATCATAGTTCTTGCAGCTTCTTTCAGTGTTCTGTTCCTTCTTTCTGCAATACCATTTTGTTGGGGTGTTCTGGCAGCAGAAAGTTGATGGAATGTACCATTCTGATCACAGAAGTCTTTGATCACTTTGTTGACAAATTCAGTTCCTCTGTCAGATCTGATTGTCCTGACCTTCATATTCTTCTCAGTTTGAAGTTGCTTTAACAGAGATGGCAACTTCTGAAGAGTTTCATTTTTCTTTGCTAGGAACACAGTCCATGTGTATCTTGAGTAGTCATCAACCATAACAAGAGTATATCTTTTTCCACCAACACTGGGAGTTTCAACTGGTCCAAATAAATCCATGTGGATCAGATTTAGAGGACAAGTAGAAAGATCTCCAGCTATGGGTTTGAATGAGGTCTTCACTTGTTTGCCTTTCTGACAAGCACTGCAGAGGGTCTCCTTCTTGTAAACAATGTCAGGCAGACCATCTACAATGTGTTCCCTTGCCAGTTTGTTAATGGTTTTGAAATTCAGATGGCTAAGCTTCTTGTGCCAGTCCCAGCTTAGCTTTGAATTGTCTTTTGCTATCAGACAAGTTCCATCTTTTGCTGTTTGCCAGTCAACAACATAGATGTTCTTCCTTCTCTTGGCTGTAAGAACCACTTCTTTGGTTGTCTCATGCTTGACATAGCATAAGGTCTTGGTGAATTCAACTGTGTAGCCTTTGTCACAAAATTGGCTAGCACTCAGCAAGTTGAACTTCAGACCTTTGACATATGAGACATCTTCAATGATTATCTGGTTCTTGATCAGCTTCCCTCTTCCTTTTGTTTGCCCTTCCTTGTCATTTCCACCGAAAGTGACTCTGGGTCCATTGAATTTCTGGAACTCTGATAGGCAACTCTTGTCACCTGTCATGTGTCTGGAGCATCCACTGTCAATATACCATTCTTGTTCTGAGGTGGCTCCAGCACACAGTTCCTGCAAGATTAAAAGGAAGATTTAGGTACCCAAGCAATGTTGGGTCCTGGGGGGTAATGCAGTCTTGGTAGTTGGTACCATTTTGGTCTCATCAACTGAAACCTTGGTGGATGGTACCCATTGTCCACCTGGTAGTTGTAGTAAACAGATGTATGATTCACTTTGGGCAGATGCTTGTGAGGATCATGCTTTCTGTTTGCATACTTCTGCATAGCCTTCTTGGTTGGAAAGAAGTCCCATATACTATCAAGATCAGAGGAGCGCTTAACTTTAGGCTTCTGAGGTTGACCAGACAACCTCTTCTGCCTATAGTTAATCTTCTCTTGATATCTGCCTTTCTGATAGCAGTTTCTGATACCATTGTCATGAGATTGTCTGATAGGGTTAGGCCTTTGATTATTATTGTTCTGAAAACTCTCCCTTTTTTTTGAATTTCTGCCAGGTTTATTAGTTTTCAAACTTTGTTTTGGTTTGGCCTTTAGAGTTTGTTTTTCTGGTATGACCTTCTCATGAACAACTTTAGTACCAGAAGTACTAACATGGCAATTGGGGCTCAGAGTCTGTGGCACTATGACCTTTTTAGCCTTAGCAATTTTGATGCTAGGCCTTACAGAAGGCTCACCAGACTCTGGTTCAACATATCCAAGACCAGCGGTGAAGTTATGAGAATCACCAATATTCTTCATGGAAGATTGCATCTTCAGAAGACTATTATATCTATTCTCAAGTTCCTCAATGTCTCTTATTCTTTTAAGAAGAGACTCATTTTCAGCCTTTAGTCTATCTCTTTCCTCAGTTAAGAGATTAAGTTTGCACTCAGTCTCTTTCCTTAGATTAGAGATATCAACTTTCAGCCTACTGTTCTCTTCTTTAACAAAAGAATAAGTGGCTTGGATAGTTTGGAACTCTTCCCAAAATGATGACATTGGATCATCATTTAAGGCTGTGCCTACCGAAGAAGAAATAGAATCAGAAGTAGAGCATACCTCATCATCTGATTGTGCCATGAGGCAAAGATCTTCAGTTTCTGCATCCAAGCAGCAGAATGCTTCATCAGAGTCGGAGTCTGAACTGGACTCTGATTCAGAGAGTGGATCTCTCTCAGCTTGTTCTGAGACAAATGCTCTCCTTCTTCTGTGTTGATCATCTGGTTTCTTTTCTTCTTCATGTCCTTGCTTCTTGGACACTCTTGGATAGGGGCAGTTTGCTTTGAAGTGCCCAGGCTGTCTGCAGTTGTAACAGAGGTACTCTCCATTGCTTTCAGAGGACTTGGTCTTCTGATGTGGTCTTCTGATGGAAGATGGACTCCTTCCATCTTTCTTCATAAACTTCTTAAACTTTCTGGCAAAAGCAGCCATATACTCATCAGATAACAGAGTAGAAGGGTCAAAGTCACTTACCTTTGAGGTGCTAGCAGTGAGAGCAGTGGTGGTCCTCTCATCAGGAACTTCTTCCTTCTCTTCATGCATCTCAAACTCATAAGCCTTGAGATCAGAGATGAGTCTTTCAGTGGCATAAGTCTTGATGTTCTTGCTTTCCTGGACTGCAATCACCTTCATCTTCCAGGCTGAAGGCAGTCCCCTGAGGATCTTCATGTTGACCTCTTTGATGGTGAGCTCCTTCCCAAGCTCAGAAATCTCACTGATGAGAATCAACAATCTCTCATGCATCTTAGCAATGCATTCTTCTGGTAGGAGTTTGAAGTCATCAAACTTCTTCATTGCAATGGTCAGCTTGTTGTCTCTTTCTTGTTCATCTCCTGCTCCAATCTCATCCAGCTTATCCCAGATTTCTTTGGCAGTTCTGCACTTCTTTATTCTATTGAAATATCTTTCATCAATAGCTTTGTAGAGAATGTCCTTGGCAATGTTGTCAAGGTTATACTGTCTTTTCTCTTCCTTGGTCCATTCTGACCGGGCTTTCTCAATCATCTGGGGTTGAGAGTTGTCAATAGAGTGAGCAGGATTGATCTTCATGAACTGGATGAAGGGGCCATTTTCCAAGACTTCCCACATTTCATCATGAAGGGCACATAGGTGTGCCTTCATTCTGATCTTCCAATCATCATACTTCTGATCTGTGAACATAAGATGCTTTGCAAGAGAATTATCCATAATAATGAATAAAGAGAGGCTAAGAACAAGTGGATCTTTGTTCAGAGAGTAACCTAAAAGATTACAAGAACAAGGAGGCTCTGATACCACTTGTTGGTCCCGTTTAATATGGTAATCAGTCTAGAGGGGGGGGGGGTGAATAGACTGATTGGTTTTTCAACTTTTTCTCAAAGTCAAAACTGACTTATCAGAGAAGGTCTGATTCTGATGACAGAGAAAGGCTGGTTCTGATATCAGAACTGGCCTTGGCAGCGGATTCTGATCTGTCCGGGTAGCCTCAGAAAAATACTAAGGCAAATGCCTTTCTGATAACTCTGAAAACAAGATCTGCTGAACACAGATTCCAAGTCTTAGAGTTAATCAGTTAATATCCTAAGTGCAGAAATATAAATTGCAGTAAATTAAATGACACCGGATATTTTATAGTGGTTCAAGGAACAACTCGTTCCTCTAGTCCACTGTTCCACTAGCTTTGAAGTAGATCGGTTACAAAGCTAAATCCTAGCACTCAAGAAGCACTCCTCGTCTTCTTCAAGCCTAGATGCCACCCAGGATGCAGTTCCACGTCCTGATGGCTGATCCTTTCACTCAGCTTCCCGGAAGTATCACCACTTCACTACTGCAGTTACTTGGACGCCCTTCTTTTCAGAAGATCCTTTTGAAAAACAGAGTTTTTCCTCCAACTTGCTTCGTTACAAATGATGTTTGATGAAGTTCTTGAAGTGTTGAAGAACAGGATGAACTTTGCTTGTTTGTTGGGGATGAGAGATTTGGAGTTTGAATCTTCCCAACGTAAGCTTGTCTTGTTGAAGGTTGTAGAATTAGAATCTCAAGAGAGCTTGAATGATGATGTGTAAGAGTTGTAGCAAAGTTGTTTTTCAGTTCTTCGGTGTGTAGCTTATATACTGAGGTTGTCTGCCCGTTGGAGGAGGAGACAACTGCATTAAATGCGCGTACAGTTGACTTGACCGCCGTTTTTGGAAGGTTTCTATTTTTAAAATATATCTTCCCGGATTCCTTGGTCAATCATTTGCAATCAATCCTTCAGCGTATCAGGCTCATTTAATGTGCATTAAATGCTTTCCTTTCATGCACAGTCTTCTAGCCGTTGGATGTTTTTACCCGTTGAATTCATAGCTGTTGGATGTTGCTTGAAAATTTCTAAGTGTTCGTCGAGCTCTGATCAGGCTCTTCTGATATGTTGGATTCTGATGGCTATCTGATGAGTTGAGTTCTGATGGTCTTCTGATCTCTGACTGAACTCAGACTCTGACTCTGATAGGTCCGCTGATGAGTACTTCTGATCTGTAGATCTCATCGGCTATCAGATGACCAAGTTTATCAGCAACTCTCATGGTGCAACTCTGATGGACTTCCGGTAAGAGAACTCTGATGGAGCAGTTCTCATAAAGCAAGTCTGGTCGAGCCATTCTGATGCACTTCTGATCTGATCCAAAGTAGAGCAACTCTGATCGTCGACTACACTAATACTTACAATTGAAAAGTCTAATACATAAAATCTAATTTGGGGGTACTCTAACTTACTAATCCTATAGCATCATCAAAATCTAATTACATTTATTCCTTACATTTCATTTATCAATAAAGACTTAACATTTTGTATCCTTTTCTTCATGTTCTCAATGGGAGAAATTAATTACGCACCGACATCATCAAAAATTGGTGAAATGTAATAAATGTGTAATATAGATTGTTTCGTCAGCCTATGTAACATTTTCGATTTTTAATAGGAAAACTATCAAATAAGCCCCTCTACTTTTTTAAAAAATCAATTAGGTCCCGAACTCAAAAGACATTCAATTAAACCCCTAAACTATTAAAAACAAAGCAATTTGGCTTTTTAGCCGGTACTATTCCAGTTCCCGGTTAAAACCCATTAGAAGATCTGATGTGGCATTTCTTTTCTATTTTTTTTTTCTTTCTTCCTCCTTCTTCCAGCTCCCTTTCTTTCTTCTGCCCGCTTAGCTTTCTTGCTCCCTCCCTGCTCCAGTTCCGTTTCTTACTTTCCTCTTTGAATTTCAGAAGCATGGAAGCTTGTGTAGCAGAGAATACGAACACACTTAATAATTGGGGATTTGGTCTAAGCTAGTGTTTTTCATAGTAGGCATTGGTGGTGAGAAATTTAAGGGATTGGGTTCGAATCGAGAGCAGACATAGAGAGCACGATTAATTCCATTCGACGGTGTTAAATCGCTCTTGACTGTCTTCAATGGAATCGGAATTCTGGGGAGTGTCCAAAAATAAAGCTCGAACCACCATTAATGGCGGTTGAGTTTCATGGGATTATTACCTGTGATATTGCAATCTCCAGCAGTCCAGATCGTTGAACTCATCGTAGAACTCATAGCTCCCGCGGTCCAGTGCGGTGGAAAGAAGATGAGATGTGTGCTGATAGCTGTGGTTGCATTGGACATGGATGGAACCGATGAGAGTTGGTGGAGGAAGGAAGAAAAAGAAAAAATAGAAAAAGAAAAAAAATATTACATATGTATCGCCACGTGTCGCCACGTGTGATAGTTTACTTAGTAACCGGTTGGAAACATCACAAAGGGCTTATTTGCACGTTTGTTCTAAGTTGGGTGTTTAATTGAACGTCGTTAGAGTTCGTGGGCTTAATTGATTTTTTTTTAAAAGTAGGGGGACTTATTTGATAGTTTTCCCATTTTTAATCAATACCGTGAGCATGTATTATTGAGACATAAATGATGTCTTGAATGAGTGAAGTTAGGTGAGAAGTTTTTTATTTCCAAATTTATCCTTACATGGACGGATGTGAGGCTGGTCATTTCACATTTACGCATGGACAATTCACCGTAATGAAAGATACAAAGTGATCACATACAAGAGTGAAGAGTAATCATTGGAAACATGAGTGTTTTCTTGTGATGTCATTTCTTGTGATGTCATTTCCTACTGGTGGGCATAGCTCAATTGGTAGCGAGGGAGTGCCACAAGGGTTAGGTCTCGGGATCGAATCCCGGCAATTGCGATGAGGGATTACTATGTTGAAAAATGCACAGGGCCTCTGCAAGTACTGGGGACAAAGCCTCACTCTCTATCTGTCAGATTGTGATTATAGTCCAATTTACATCCTCCCATCGTGCCGTCCGGTCGGTGTTGGGGGCCCTCAGGGATGATGTGTCATCCTTATGATGTCATTTCCTTTATGTATGGATAGTTGTATGTTTAAAAATTGGAAAAAGGGTCAAATAGGCCCTCCTAGTATTGTTAAACCATCACTTAGACCCATGTATGATAAAAAGCATCATAAAGATCCATGTACTCTATAAAAACGATCATTTGAGTCAAATTACCTGAAGGTTACCTTTAAATTACCTGAAGGTTACCTTTCATAGTAGGTCACCTTTTCTCTCACTTATTTTATTTATTTATTGTCTGACGAAGGTGGTGACACGGGATAAGCTAGAGTTGTGCAGAGACATAGTCGGGATGCTTGTTTTGAATATGCCTGGAAGGGGAGAATTGAAGAATTCAATTTCCAGGTCATATCCAAGTACAAGCAAATTGAAGAATCCAATTCATAGCTTCCATGAAGTTTCCTCCATGTGCAAGAATGACAAGGGGAGCTTCCTCAACCACCATTGAAGCTTCCTCATGTTCCATTGAAGCTTCCTCCTAGCTTCAACACATCTTCCTCCCACCTTCATACTACCTTGTTTTGGTACTATAAATAGAGAGCTTGGAGAGTCTTTCTATCATCAAGCAATTTAGATCATAAATTAGAATACCACAACCAAGTTTGAGTTGTGAATATCCTTGAGAGATATGTGAGGTGTTTTGAGAGTTTTTAGTTAGAGCTTGTATGTCTCTTCTTTCTATTCTTGAAAGTAATAGAAGTGTTTTTCTCTCATATAAGCACGATCCTGTTATTCCCAACATCAATATCTCCTAATATCAAGCTATAAGTTTAACTATCACATGTGGATGTCATGGAAATTTGAGCAAGAATGTATACATCCTAAACACATTATGAAGTATGACTAACAACATCTTTGTTATTTTAAGAAATTTTCAATTTGTTTATTTTGTTAGTGAACTCAAAAATACTTTAAAGAATACTAATCCGCTTGATCTAAAGCTTAATTTCAGAATGCTTTGAAGATAAGTTGTGTGTTCTCAAAGAAGATTCATAATCTAAGAACACTATTCTATCTCATTCAAACTAAACCGTTGGTTTGGATGTTATCAACAAATAGTTTAATCATTCTCTTTTTACCATCACAATGTATGTATATGTTCGTATTGAAGCTCCTTTCAGGTTTAGAAAATATGATGTAAGGTTTTAGTTTTGATTGTGAGTGTTCACATTTTGTTTATATGACATACAGATTTGTCCCATTATATGAACGTAAAATCTAGGAAGCACTTTATAAACCATCAAGTCACACAGAAGTTAAGATTTCTGAAAGTTTTTTTAATGTGGTAATATAAATAAGCCATAATGAGTGATTATTATGTTTAGAGCATGGTGCAGCTGCCTTATTTACGTTTTTACTGATGTTTCTCACCATCTGCTTATGGAAGGAAACCTATCTGATTAGAGAACTGTAATATTCAATGGGGGGGCGGGGGGGCTAAGCTCATTTTTTCTTAGCTTATATTCAATTGTTGTAAAACAAACTATGATATGTACAGTTCCAATTAGCAGAAATTTTAAGTTTTGTTCACTCTATGAGCGAACTTAAATTCTACTTTTCTGCCTGATCTATTTGTAGAGGCAGTTCCAAAATTAGAGCTTAGAGCTTCTGTTTTCTCATTCTTTCTGAAAGTGCACAGTTTAGTTTATCATGTTACGTAGTTATTGAAAAATCAACAGAGCTAAAATTATTGTACAATTGACAGAGTTATAAGGATATAAATTGAATTTTAGATCCTTTTTACACTTTCTTAATTAGTACCTTACTTCTATTTCTTTTCTTTGAAATAGCAGAAGGACAGTATGGTCTTCCCACCGAAATACTGGATGCAGTGACAACTTCATTCATTTTTAAGTTAGTTTCTCAAGTAAGCAAGTTCATGATGGTTCCCTGTTTCTTTTTATTAAATAAACTATGAATATCTAAGGCTTTAAAAGTGCATTTTTTAGTTCTATTGGCATCATTTTGTCTTCTTCATGTTCCATTCTACGTTACCCCTCTCCCCTGAGTAGTTGGCCTTTTGGATTTGGTTGGCTTGACAGGAACATGCTTTCGGTTAACTCGATTGCACATCATCTGAAAGTTGACTATCATTGAAAATTAAATCCTAATTAACCCTTTTTCTTATTTAGGCACAAAATTTGGAACTCAACTACCGTAACTAATTGACTTACTATATCAGATATAGATGTAGATCATTTCCTATTGAATTTAATATTAAAATAAGTAGAACATCTCCTGTTAATGGCAAACCCAATTTCGTGCTCTTACATTGCTTATTATTTGTTTCATGTTTTCAGCCCACCCCATCTTTGAAAACATACAATGCCATCTCATTCCCAACATATGTTTAGAGGGTGATAATTGTTCATTCAATTGCAATTTGTGGTCAAGTAAGAGTATATTTTTATATATTAATGTGGGGGAAGATCCTGGTTCCCAATATGTATAAGAACGGTTGCTTCTCATGTTAGCACACCCCTTCTATATATTGCTCCCATATGTCAAAGTACTTTGGTTCGTTTTTTTAAATGAACAGGGTGAACATCTAGAAGTGTAGTTGCTTTGTGATCAGCATGGTAATGTTGCTGCTTTGCATACCCGTGATGCACACAATAAGGATTACTTCTTCAAGAACAAATCTAAAATTGGTATATATTCATTATTAACTTGATCATGGGTACATTAGTTTGCTGGATCCAAAATACCCTAATGGTCTATCTTAATGGCTAGGCAAAAACGTAGCTGTAATAAGGATGCAAACAGCCAGAGTGTCTAAAGCTGTGCCACCACCAGATGCTAACGCAGAGTTGAGATCATCCTTATTCCTTCATTGGAAGTTGATGGGTAAACTAGACTTGATGGGTAAACCCTTCTTAGGAGAAGGGGGTATGTGGTAAATGATTGCTTCATTGGAAGTTGATGGTGTTGACTGATTTTATCATGGGCCAAAACACTCACTCTTAAAAAAGTGTTTAGTAAGTTGATGACGGTTTTGGTAAAAACATCAATAGAAAGAAACATAGGATAACCACTTTTAATATCAGTGCATTTTGGAAATTCAACCCTCACATTTTGAAAACATAGTTTTTACAACCAAATGGGACGGAGGGAGTATGTAGAACAAGCATACTCCCTCTGTTCTTTTTTATTAGTCCTTCTTTCCTTTTTGGGACGTTTTTTTTATTTGTCCTCCTTTCCCTTTAAGGAATGTTTTTGAGAAAATACCCCCACTATTATTACTTTTACCCCACTTATTTTTTACAAACTACTTTCTCTTTCCTACTTTACCATCACTTTACTCTTCTTAATACACTCTCTTTCCTACTTTATCATCACTTTACTCTTTTTAATATACCATCTTTCCTACCTTATCATTACCCTACACACTCTATACTTACCCTACTACTTTATTATTAAAACCCGTGCCAAATCCTAAGAGGACTAATAAATACTACCTCCGTCCCCTTAAGTTTGAGACAAGAGAAGGTGACACGGTTATTAATAAAAGTGAGTTTATGTGGTTGATATTGAATTGATAAAGTAAGAATAAAGTAAGAATGATTTAGAACCACACAAATTTTACCAAATAAAGTATGGGACAATCTTTGTGGGATAATGGACCGAAAAGGTAAAATGGGACAATCATAGCGGGACAGAGGGAGTAAGATTTTGATGTGATCTCAGGACAAATACATTTCATTTTGCTTGGTATTTAGAAGTCATAACTAGGGGTGGGAAAACGGGTCTTGGAACCGCGGTCCGGTCCGGGTAATGGCGGTTCGGGTCCAAAACGGGCCGGTTCCACTTTTTGTTGCAAGAAAACGGTCCGGGTAATTTATTTTTAAGACCCGGACAAGTTCTATATATACCCGGCCCGGCCCGTTATATATATACTGTAAAGTAATTTTTTAATACACTGGCCTCTGCCAAGTTAGTTTACTTAGCCCATTAGGTTGTGATTAAAACGTCTTGTTTACATTTATAAATAGTTGACTTTGTCCTTAGATATTACAAACTTTCTATGTTTACTGTTTAGCTGAAGTTTATAGCTGGGATAGTGCGACTTTAGCATACCTATATCGGTAGTTATTTCGAGGTTGCCATCGTGACGGTGGAGAGATGGGTAGGTTTTTATTGCTCATACAGCTATGGTCATGGGAGCACATTCATATCGGCAGACTTGTCATACTGCGATATCATGGGGTAGATGGTGGTCCTCTTGATGATGCTATGGATCAGCACGCTGTATTTGGGCCACATCATGTTCGTGGCGAGGATCCTTTGGGTCGTAGGTGTGTTTATGATTTTTTTTGTATGACGTACGTGAATCCCTTTTATATTCTTATACATTACTGTGTGTCAGATGGCTATTTACTCATGTCACGCGCACATCATCCGCTGCTGGATTAGGATACTACCGAGATGCTTTAGATCGCTTGTGTGATGATCAAGTATATCATTTATATCATTAAATGTAAGTACTTTGTGTTTTATGTTTTTATAAACCATGGTCTAACATAATTTTATATTATAGATGACGTGGATGCCGTACACTGATGAGATTCTAGGACATTTGCCTCATGTTGCCCGAGAGCACATTGAGATATGGCGAGCATGTGTGCCCTTGATATGTTTTGATGTAGTGGAGCATCACTTTCCTGATCGCGTACTACACCAGTTCGGGTTGCAGCAGGTTACTCCCGGACCTTGTGATACATCTGTGGATTTGCACAATATTGATAGACGGGGGAAGCACACTGAAGATTGGGGGATGCGCCATATTCAGTACTCCCTCCGTCCCGCTATGATTGTCCCATTTTACCATTTCGGTTCGTCCCACTAAGATTGTCACATACCTTATTAGGTAAAGTTTGTGTGGTTCTAAACCATTCATACTTTATTCTTACTTTATCAATTCAATACCAACCACATAAACCCACTTTTATTAATAACCGTGTCACCTTCTCTTATCCCAAACTTAGAGGGACGGAGGTAGTATATCACTATGTGGGATGAGAGAGCGGCGTATATAGTGGACGGGATCCCATCATTAGTCCCCACAACTTCTGTAGACTACATGAGATGGTATTACACCATCACACGGGTGTTTATCTCTCCCAGTTTTCGTTTACCCACTGATCATTACCAGCCTAGCTCAGTCGCTCTTCATATGACGGTAAACAATATAGTCAATAAAATAGCTTTATTTATTTATTCATGAGTTTTTCACCAATAACCATGTTTGCATTACAGACACAGGCTTTGCGTAGCATCCATGACAGAGCGACTGCTGTACTTGATGAGGCGGTAGATGTACAGGGATATCATGACGCTTGTTCAGGCATTGTTTCACTGTGCGCTGATGTATTGGGTCGAGTGGATTATGGATATATGGCCACCTCTCAGCATTCCACCGCATCTACATCTGCAGCAGGGTCTTCTCAGGCAGTCCGACGGGATAGAGTTGTTCTTCAGCCTCGTAACCAGCGCAGGCGTCCCCGAGCACAGCCACATGAACTTCATGATGATGATGACGTTGACTTATGATCTTTGTATTTAAATTATTGTGTGAAAGTTGTAGCATGCACTGGCAGATCGAATCATTTTGTGAAACACCGGATTATTTATTATAACTTTTATGGTTTATTTCAAGTTTTGTAGTGCATTGATTCGTTTTGTGAAAGTTTCATAATATGTAGTTTCATTGATTAGTTTATTTTGTGTTTTGGATGTATGTTGTCATGTAGTTTCATTCATTCGTTTTGTGTTTAAAATGTAATTTGTCTTAGTAAATCATATGTTTGGTTGTTTTTTTGAGTAGAATGGACTGTGAGTCTGTGATTAGCAGATTTTCTGGTAAATAAAGGTTTAGTTGTGTAAATAATGGTGCAGCAGCTTGCTTAACACAAGAGCCGCCACTTGGAGTGACGACTTTCATACAGCAGTATAAGAGCTGCCACTCCAAGTTGCGGCTTTTCTTAACCGTGGTTAACCTAGCAGTATTTCGAGAATTATTCTTAACCCGGCAGTATTTTGGGAGTTGTTTGAAGAATTCAATTGTGAGCAACATCCATGAAACTTCCTCCATGTGCAAGTATGTCTCTGGGAAGTTTCCTCACACCAAGCAACCACCTTCCTCACACCTCCATTGAAGCTTCTCCTAAGCTTCCACCCATCTTCCTCCCACCTTCTTAGTACCTAGTTTTGGTGCTATAAATAGAGAGCTTGGAGAGTCTTTCTATCATCAAGTAAATTAGAATAGATCATCATAACACAACCAAGAAGAGTTGTGAATATCCTTGAGAGATATGTGAGGTGTTGTTTTGAGAGTTTTAGTTAAAGCTTGTATGTCTCTTCTTTCTATTCTTGAAAGTAATAGAAGCGTTTTTCTCTCATATTAGCACGATCCTGTTATTCCCAACATTGTTTATTTAATTAGCATTGGGAAAAAACTCTGTTTAATTGCAATGTCTTGATTAATTTATATGGACAATGTATGATACATTGATACCTTTTACGGTAGAATCTGGCAATTTGCGGAAATTATTGGATTTATATACATATATACACGATTTAAACGAGATCGAATCCTTCCATATTCAATTCAATTAATCATCAATATTAATGCTTGATCGATTGAAGTAAATATTCGGACGTCGCATTTGATGTTCCTTGATTATTTGCTCCTCCTTATACGTAGGATAACGAATAATACCATCAACAATTTGTATTCCGGTGCCGCCGCTCATTAGCTTATTGCTCTCCGCAATGGTAAACGGATGATTCATCCCATTTTGCCCATGTGGCGGCGGCCGATGTTGGTAGTCAACTGAGCTGCCGTCTTGCCCGTCGCCGCCAAAACCGTGCACGTCATCATCGTAACATTGTTCTTTGCTTTGTTGGTCGGAGTTTACCGGCTTGAAAGCAACGCTACTATATCCGGCATGGTGCATCTTGTCATCAATGAAGTGACCGCAGTCACGGCCGCCGCCGATGTGAGGGATAGGCTGCGGGTTGTCAACTCCCGCCGCCGCCGTGTTGCACTGCCGTGTTTGGGCAGACGACATATAATAGTTAAAGAAATTGTTCAAAATAGAACTAAAGCATAAACCAAATTTTAAAATAGGATAATAACTTAATAAGTATGTGTGATTTATATGTTTTCTTCATCTCAAAATAGAATCTTTAATCTTTAAAATAGGAGTGCATGAATCATATTTAGAAAATTTTCTCCAATAGTTAAGAGTAATAATTAATACTAGTATTAGGATTGGAAGTAGGGTTGGGCTCCTCACCATGTGCATGCTCCTAGATGAGCCTTCCTCTGAGTATTTGGCTAATTGGTTCTTGTTGCGAGCATTAGGGCCACTTTGGAGAACCATTTTTTACGTCTTTTTTTCTTCTTCTTTAAAATATATAGAGGATTAGTTTTGTTGAATTTATAAGGTTGGTAATTGGATTCCTAAAGAAGACGAGAATGAAAGAGACTTCTTTGTTAATTATTCTTCTCATAAATGGATGCTCCATTGACTGGTCGTAATATTATACAAACACCCACCTAAACTTATACATTTGGTATATATTCTTCTAGGAAATAAAATTCCCAATTTAATTACTTTAATAGCATGTCAAACCTAGGGCTGAACACGGATCTGGGATTTCCCGTACCATACCGAGAACCGTCCCGAACTGTACCAGAACCGAGCGTACCGAAAAAAATACTCCGTATAATATTGTACCGTACCGTACCGATCGAACATTTTTAATAATATGGTATGATACTAGTTCTTAGTGAGAACCGTCCCAAAAACCATATTGAACCATACCGTCCCAAACCGTCCCGTAATGTCCCAAAATAATCGCTATAGAAAATAGTATATTAATTAAGGAGTATATTATATACTGGTATTATATTAGTTTATTAATCTACATTTTGATTACTCAAAACTTTGGACCCCAATACAATTATACTAAATTTTAAGGAACACTTAAACATACGGGTACTAGATGCCATCTGAAGGCACCAGTTTAATGGCTATTGCTACAAATTAAAAGGAATTCTTAGCCGCTGATCGAGGTTCAATCCCTTGTGACGTTCCCAGTTTTAATTTCTATTAAAAAATATCCTTGGAATTTGAACACTTAATAGTTTAAAAAGTATTCTTGTGAAAATTACATTTATTTGGGAAATAAGTGTGTATATACTCCTTATCATTTTAGGGTTATTTACATGTCCATCGAGACTTTCAAGTCGTTCATTTAAACTTTAAACATGACTAGTGAGATTATATTGTAGGGTATCAAAAATTCCGGCGCCACCATCGTTAATGGTTTCCTTCTTCCAAAAGAAAAATTAGTTGTGAATTACTCATATATATAGAAAAACGGAAATTGACTCATATAGGAGTAAAAGTTTAGCAAAAATCCAAAAGGGGAGTACTCTTGTTTGATTCCCCAAATAGGAGCTCTTTCCTCCTACTCTAAAACATACGTACATTTTCGTTCCAAACTTACCCATGTGTTGTTTACGCACACGACGCGCGCTAACCATTTTTTTCTTCGTTTCCCTCTGTAGTTACTCCATGACTGTTATGCAAGTCTCTCGCGTCAACCGTTTCTTCCGCTCTGTTTCCTTCCATATTTAGAGATTTCTCTGCAAGTCATACCAAACCCAAATTTCCTTCATCTTTTCTTCTTGGATGGCTATCCTTGCTTCATTTAATGCCTTACACTCAATCTGGTAATACTCACTCTTTGTATTTTTCTAAACGTCCACAATCACTCTTTGTACTTATTGAGTTGACCTGAGCTGTGGGTGAGAAGTAGTGAGACCTGAGTTGGAACAGAGAAATAACAGTGGTATCAGAGACGGGAGAGGTCTGCCGCCGCCACGCCGCCGCCTGCCGCCACCGTACGCCGTCGCCGGAGGTCCAGGGAGGTCTGCCAGAAGCCTCCAGCCGTCCAGAAGCTTCAGGGAGAGTGCTGTCCAGTCTGTCGGCGTCCAGGGAAGCCTGTTGCCACCGGTCCAGCTTCTGCCGCCGCCCAGGGAGCGCCGCTGCCGCCTTCCAGCTTCTGCCACCGAGCCCTACAGCAGCCCACGCTGCCTACGGTAAGTCGGGTAACCCAACCTCGGGCCCCGCTCAGGTAAATTGGCGATAAACATCCTTGGTGTACCGGAGTGCCACCGGGTTTATTTTTCCCCGCTGCCCGCTGCTGACCTACGTGGTCTTGGATGCCGGCTGTGTCCGGCCCCTGGTACGTTTACTAATCCTTTTGTGTGATTTTTTATTCGTAGTTCATTCATTTTTAATTCCAAGTTGAATTGCTCTTTGCTTGTTAGTTGAATTGTGATTGCTTGTTTGTTGGTCCGTGGATTAATTTTCCGGTGAAGAATATTTTGTTTGGATACTCGTTGTCCAAAGTTGTGAATATTTCTTCCGGTTTAAATTTAATCCGTTTGGATTTTGTTTTTTCTGTTGATTGATTTGTGGATTTATTTTCCGGTTAAGAGTATTTTGTTTGGATACTTGGTGTCCAAAGTTGTGAATATCTCTTTTCGGTTTAAATTTAATCCGTTTTAAGTTTTGATTTTTCTGTATTGATTCGTGGATAAACTCTCTGGTTAAGAATATTTGTTTGGATACTTGTTGTCCGAATTTGGGAATATTTCTGTCTGGATTAGTTTTAAATCCAGTTTCTTTGCCTATTGATTTAATTTTAGCCTATTTGTGCTTGTACGAAAGAACAAGGAGATTGTACCCCGAACTTTGTGTTCATTGGTCTTCTCGGCTTGTTCGTGCTAGTTGCTTCGTACAATTGATAGCCCTATAGGTTATAATTAATCATTTATCTGTCTGTTGAGTAAATAAAAATTTTATCTGTGCTTGTACGAAAGAACAAGGAGATTGTACCCGAGCCTTGTGTTCATTGGTCTTCTCGGCTTGTTCGTGCTAGTTGCTTCGTACCGGTTGATAGCCTGATAATTTTTTTTTATTTACTCTCTTGCGTGTTGTGCTTGCTTTCGGTTAATATGGCTGTCAATCAATATGGCATGCTTCCATTTAACGGAAAGACAGATTTTGATATCTGGAAACAGAAAATCAAATGCGTGTTGATCCAACAGAAAGTCTATAGAGCTGTGACTGGTCTCTATTTAGACTCTGAGGATGCTGCTAAGCGCGTTGAGATGAATGAAACTGCTTGTTCCTCTATATACCTGAACCTTTCTGATTCAGTGCTCAGGAAAGTGGGTATTATAGATTCCGCGAAGGATTTGTGGGACAAGTTGGATAAGCTGTATACCGATACTTCTTTGCCTGGTAAATTGTTTTTGCTTGAGAAGTTCTTTAGATTTAGGCTCGACCTGTCTAAGGACATAGATGAGAACCTAGATGTGTTTAACAAGCTTATTCAGAATATTAAGCAAGCCGGTGATAAACACATAGATGACTACACACCCATAGTGTTACTTAATGCCATCCCTGACTCATACAATGACGTCAAATCTGCCATAAAGTATGGTAGAGACGATATCTCGTTAGATATAGTCGTTAATGGATTAAGGAGTAAGGAGTTAGACCTTAGACACTCGAGGGGTAGTAACAGTCAGTCTAGGGACTCTGGTGAAGCGTTGTTTGTGAGGGGTAGGTCTAAGAGTAGATCTAGAAACCATCATTGCAAGAATCATAAGAAGGGCAACAACGATAAGAACAAAAACAATGACCCGGGGAAGAAGAGAGGTAAGTCTAAGAAGAGAGTGTGCTATAATTGCGGTAATTCTAGTCACTTCATTAAGGATTGTACCCATCCGAAGAAGTCTGAACATGCTAATGTGGTAGATGATAATAACTTGCATGAAGAAGTTTTTATGATTTGTGATTCTGCCAATTCTGTGTTGAGTAGCATGACTGAAAATGAGTGGTTGATTGACTCTGGTTGTACTTATCATATGACACCTTTTAGATCCTTGTTTGCTTCTTATGATTCTTGCAATGATGGTTTTGTGTCTCTTGCTGATAATAAGAAATGCAAAATACATGGGGTGGGTGATGTATGTTTGAAGTTTGATAATGGGACTGTGTTTACTATGAAAAATGTGAGGCATGTTCCTGATTTGCGTCATAACTTGTTTTCTGTTGCTGCTTTTGAGGGTAGTGGGTTAGAGGGTAAATGGGGTAATGGGTGCATGAAAGTTTTGAAAAATTCCCTTGTTTTGTTTAAGGCAAAAAAGGTGAATAACTTGTATGTGTGTCATGCTCAGCCTTTCTGTGATTCTGCTCATGTTGTTAGTCCTGATAAATCTGCATTGTGGCATAATAGATTAGGACACATGAGTAATAGGGGTTTAGAGATTTTGCATAAATCTGGTTGTTTTGGTAAGGATTCTGTGTCCCCCATCCCCTTCTGTGAATCTTGCGTGTTAGGCAAGCAGCATAAGGTTACATTCCCCTCCTCCCCATATCCTAACCCTACTAAGTGTACCTCTGTGTTAGAGTATGTTCATGCTGATGTGTGGGGTCCTGCTAGTGTCTCTACCCACGGGGGTAAGAGATATTTTCTGTCTATCATTGATGATTTTTCTAGGAAGGTGTGGGTCCGTCTCCTTGAGCATAAGTCCGATGTCTTTGTGAAGTTTAGGGGGTGGAAAAACCTTGTAGAAAATCAAACTGGTAAGAAGGTCAAAACCCTTAGGACAGATAATGGTCTAGAGTTTTGCAATAAGGATATGGACCAACTGTGTGTTGATTGTGGGATTAGAAGGCACAAAACTGTGCCCTATACTCCCCAACAAAATGGGATAGCCGAGAGGATGAATAGGACTGTTCTAGATAAGGTTAGGAGTATGCTTGCCACCGCCGGTTTGTCTAAAAAGTTTTGGGGTGAAGCAGTTAACACTGCTGTCTACTTGATTAACCGGTCTCCTTCTGTTCCCTTGGGTGGAAAGTGCCCTGAATCTGTTTTTTCAAACAAACCCCTTGATTTGTCTAATCTTAGAGTGTTTGGGTGTGCAGCGTATGTGCACCAACAAGGTGACAAGTTGGATCCTAGGTCTAAGAAAGGAGTCTTCCTAGGTTATCCCGAGGGTGTGAAGGGGTACAGGGTTTGGGATAGGAACCAGGTAGGTTTCAAAGTTGTGGTGAGTAGAAACGTTGTTTTCAATGAATCCGAGTTTCCTTGTCTGGTTAAGTCAGTTCCTGATTCTGAGTCTGATCCTAGTAGTACACCCGTTGAGGTGGAGTCCATACCACGTGCTGCTAGCCCTTTGTTTGCTAATCATGATAATGTTGTTTTGCATGATTCTAATTCTTCTGAATTGCATGATTCTGATTCTTCTGAGCATGATGCTACCACCACTTCGAGTGAGGTGGAGCATTCTCATGTGCATTCAAATGACAATGAATCGCATGATGAGAGTGCGGATGCTAGTGAGAATGATTTGCATGATTATCAACTTGCTAGAGATAGAAGTAGGAGAGTAATTAGGAGAACTGCTGATAGAATTCCTGATTATGCTTTCCATATGTGTGATACTTCTATGTTTGCTTTCTCTGTGTTTGAGACCCTTGAGCTTAACGAACCTAGAACCTATAGAGAGGCCCTTAAGTCTAATGAGTCCGCTAAATGGCTTTGCGCCATGGAAAGTGAGATGGAGTCACTTAGAGCGAATAAGACTTGGACGTTAGTTCCTAGACCGCCCAATAGTTCTGTTGTTGCCTGTAAGTGGCTATTTAAGGTTAAGGAAGAGCCTAACGACATTAGATATAAGGCTAGGTTAGTAGCTAAGGGATTTACTCAAAAGGAAGGTGTTGATTATGCTGAAATCTTTGCTCCTGTAGTTAAATTTACTACGATTCGTATGATGCTTGCTCTTGTTGCTCATAATGATTGGGAAATGAAGCAAATGGACGTCACCACTGCGTTCTTGCATGGTGATTTAGACAAGAAAATCTATATGTCCCAGCCTGAGGGCTTTGTGGATCCCATGAAGAGTGATCATGTGTGTTTGCTAAGGAAGGCCTTGTACGGCCTGAAGCAGTCCCCGAGGCAGTGGAATATCAAATTTGACCAGTGCATGTCATCTTTAATTTGAAATTTCACAAGTCCGAATGCGACCATTGCCTATACTTTAAAAATACTTCTTCTGTGCCTGTATTTTTATTGCTATATGTGGATGATATGTTGATTGTTAGTCCTTCGGGTGACGCCATTAAATGTGTGCAGAAGCGTCTCAGTGAGAACTTTGCTATGAAAGACCTAGGTGATGCCAAAAGGATCCTAGGCATTAACATTGTTAGGGATAGGAGTAAGCGTGCGTTAGTTCTCAATCAGATTTCATACATTGAAAAGATTTTGAGTAAATATAACATGCATTCTGCTACTCCCATTTCTATCCCGATGGCGTCTCACTTTGTGTTAAGTAAGGATCAGTCTCCTAAGACTGCTCCTGAAATTGTTAAAATGAAATCTGTGCCTTATTCCAATGCTATTGGGTCCGTGATGTATCTCATGGTGAGTACTAGACCCGACATTGCCTATGCTGTTAGTTGCTTAAGTAGGTATATGTCTAATCCTGGTTTAGATCATTGGAATGCTCTTAAGTGGTTGCTTAGGTATTTGAAATCTTCTGTTAATCATGGGTTGGTTTTCACTAGGTGTTCTGAGGGGGTTAAGTTGAGTGGGTATGTGGATTCTAATTTTGCTAATGATAGAGACAATAGGAAATCCACTACCTCTTATGTGTTTACTCTTTGTGGGTCTTGCATTAGTTGGAAGTCTCAACTTCAACCCATAGTTGCCCTATCCACCACTGAGTCGGAGTATGTGGCCGCTACCGAAGCGTTTAAGGAAGCCATTTGGCTTAAACGTCTCCTAACGGAGATTGGTAGTCTTAAGCAGGATATTTGTGTGTTTTCTGATAGTCAATCTGCTATTCAATTGTGTAAAAACCCTGTTTTTCATGATAGAACTAAGCACATTGATGTTAGATTTCATTTTATACGTGATATTGTTAGTGCAGGTCATATCAAGTTGATTAAAATTCCTTCGGAATTTAATCCTGCTGACATGGGGACTAAATGTCTCTCGGTCGAAAAGTTGTTGTCGTGCAAACGCACGTTAAACATTGATTGCGGATAAGTTGCCTGGTGATCTTACCCCTTTTGCCTGAATATGTCTTTGTGATTATTCGGGCAATCCAGCGATGATGAGTCTCGAATTGTTTTAGAGCGTTGTGCTCTACACCACTAGGGTCCAATAAGGTGGAGATTGTGTTGGTATTGGCCCTGCATTTTCTTTAAGCCCAATTCAGCCTTGGTATACCCGGCCCATGTATCAATTAAACCGTTCAACTGCCTATCTCCTTGCCTTGCTGCGCGATTCTTACCTTCCCTTTGCGTCCGATTCTTTCCTTTCGGAGATGTGCGATTCTGGCAATTTTCTTCCCCAAGGTAAGTTACCATGTCTGATACTTGTTCTTCACCTATTTAATCGACCCGAAGGGTTGGGTTCTTTGGCCGATACCTTATTTACTCACTTCGTCCCTTCGCTCCTTTGTGGGGTTTTGCCAGACGGTTTTGGCCGGAAATTGCCTAGAGGTTGTTGCCCACTTCTCTCCTTCTGACTCTAGTGGTTGAGTTTCATCCTTTGTGGGTGAGAAGTAGTGAGACCTGAGCTGGAACAGAGAAATAACAGTACTTTCTGTACTTTCTTCTCTATTAATTTTCATGAATTACTTGTTAATACTCCTATTTTGGCAAATTCACAACCAACTATTCCTATATTTATATTTATATTTATATTTATATTTATATTTATATTTATATTTATATTTATATTTATATTTATATTTATATTTATATTTATATTTATATTTATATTTATATTTATATTTATATTTATATTTATATTTATATTTATATTTATATTTATATTTATATTTATATTTATATTTATATTTATATTTATATTTATATTTATATTTATATTTATATTTATATTTATATTTATATTTATATGTATATCTATATCTATATCTATATCTATATCTATATCTATATCTATATCTATATCTATATCTATATCTATATCTATATCTATATCTATATCTATATCTATATCTATATCTATATCTATATCTATATCTATATCTATATCTATATCTATATCTATATCTATATATATTTATATTTATATTTATATTTATATTTACATTTATATTTATATTTACATTTATATTTATATTTACATTTATATTTATATTTATATTTATATTTATATTTATATTTATATTTATATTTATATTTATATTTATATTTATATTTATATTTATATTTATATTTATATTTATATTTATATTTATATTTATATTTATATTTATATTTATATTTATATTTATATTTATATTTATATTTATATTTATATTTATGTTTATATTTATATTTATATTTATATTTATATTTATATTTAATAAAATTCATATTTAGAAATAACATTGATAAGAAGAAATAATTTCCTAGAAACAGTTAGAAGTATCTCCGCAATTTCATTCAAACAATATACAATGTATATATATTAGGAATCTATAAAAGAAAATCAAACAATTTTTAGACGTAGATTCAAATCATTCTCTTGTCGTTCAAAGCTAATTGTGTGCAACGTCACATTTTTGTGTTGGTTTTTTTTTTATATTTTAAAAAAACTTTTAAATTAATATGTGACCTTGGATTTAAAATAATTAAAATAACCGAAACTTTTGGAGAAGTGTGAAGCTATGTTGTAAAACCCGGACTGGTGAGCGACCCGGTCATGTGTCTGGGTCACGGGTCAACCCGGACACGGAGCGTCAACCCGGTCAAAGCCGGAAAACCGGTCAACGATTATACGTCTATATAATAATAATAATAAACATATAATTATATACACTCTCATTATATATTTTTATTTGTATTGTACATTTATATTATAATTTGGCATGATTTTCATTCTTAAATAAATATATAAATATATTACATAGTTTTTC
Organism: Cuscuta epithymum; assembly: GCA_945859915.1. NCBI lineage: Eukaryota > Viridiplantae > Streptophyta > Magnoliopsida > Solanales > Convolvulaceae > Cuscuta > Cuscuta epithymum. The sequence goes on from CAMAPF010000020.1 coordinate 750,931, forward strand.
TTTTTAGGGAATTGAAATTGCAATTTTATTGGTTTAAAAAATGCATTAAAATTAAAAAGGAAATTACTTTTTTTTTGGAAAAGATCGAAAACCGGGTTTTCTCGGGGTTTTCGGGTTTCTTGGGTCGGGTCCGGATCGGTTTTTTTCGGGTCAGCCGGGTTTTTCTGATTTTTGACCATTTTCGGGTTTTGAAGAAACCGAACCGGATTTTTGTCGGGGTCACCGGGTTCCGGGTCAACCCGGCCGGGTCGGGTCGGGTTTTTAAACATAGGTGTGAAGTAAACAACTCAAATTTACATATGTAATTTCTATATTCAGAACTTTATATAAAGAGTTACATACCCTAGCATCATGAGCATAAATTTTCACCATAAATTATATAACCACAACTTTTAAATTAATATGTGACCTTGGAGTTAAAATAAAATTTTATGTAAAATTTAGGGAATATAAATTATACATGTAAATTAATTGAAATATTTGTCTATTTCTACACCAACTCTAGACCACAGATCGACGAGTAATAATTTGATAATGTTGAAACATTCAAACCCTAACTTAACTAACTGTGGAGCAAAACGAATGATCAGCCCAAGATCACCATTATCCGAACGATTCAGAAGAATAGTAATAACACAAAATGAAATTAAAGCTCGATGATGGAAACTCGATCTGCTGCTAAAAGGAAAAGGCTACTATTGATCCAAACTCGCTGCCAAGGCAGCGACCGCCGCGCCGAAGACCGCCTGAGTGATCTCCCTGACGCCGTCCTCTACCACATTCTCTTCCTCCTCCCTATTAAATCCGTCGCGCAGACCAGCGTCCTCTCCCGGCGATGGAGGCAGCTCTGGTACTCCTTCCCCGATCTAGACTTCACCACCCTCAATCCCTTCACCATCCCATCGCCGCTCAAGATGGACCAACTGCACTCTTGGGTTTCCATCGAAGCTGACTCCATCAACCGCATCTTGGATCTCCGGCGGCGAAATTCCCCGATAAGGGCCCTCCGTTTCCGCGCCCACATCACCTTCTCCCGCCTCAACCGTCTCATCCGCCGTGCCGTCAACCTCGACGTCCAAGAATTGGACATCGAGGTCGCCACGGCCGACTACTTCAACTTCCCGAGGAGTGTCATATCCTGCGACACTCTAAGGGTTTTCAAGCTGAAGTCGAGATACCCCGGATTCAGGTTAGTGGTGGAGCCACCTTAGATCAAATGAGTTCACGTGAACACTCAAAATTTTGAAAAAAAACTCCGTATATTATTATACATCAATAATGTACATAGTATAAATTTAGTTCAATTATTTATTGTTCTTTCAAGTTTTAATCGTATAAAATATATGAACACAAAAAATCTAAATGACAAATCCGCCACTGATTCAGGTTCCCGCCTTCCGCCGTCATAAATGGCGGTTTCCAGTCGTTGCAGACGTTGTCGCTGTCGTTTATCATTTTAAACGACCAGCCGTCGCTTGTGAACGTGTTCACGGATTCCTCGTTTCCCATGCTGAAGAAGCTGAACCTGGACAGGTGCAAGGGTCTGATGCATCTGAGCGTGAGTTGCCGGGCGTTGGAGGAGTTAGGGCTTGAGCAGTGTTGCCAGATGGAGCGTTTGGAGGTGGTGGGGCCCAAACTGGAGAGGCTGCGGGTGGTAGAATGTTTTGACTCGTACAGCAGAAATGAGAGTTGGGTCAAAATCGATGCCCTAAGACTCCAAAACATTCTCTGGTCCGACAATACGCTCACCGATAGATGTTGTTTACAGAATTTAGGGTTTCTCCGGGAAGCGTTTGTCGGCTTCTTTATCCTTTCTGACGACCTGAGTGAAGTCAAACTTCAAAGTGTATCCCATTTTTTGTCCGGCATTGCCTCTTCTCGCTCTTTAATACTTGATTATCTCTCTATCCAGGTTTGTGTATATCTTAATTGTTTTTCTAAATTATACTCCGTACTTTGTATTTAGTCAAAGTATGAAATTGTTTAGCATTGTTTGCTTACTACTACGTATGTAGGATTGCTCATTCTGCCTCCCATAACTTAGTCAATTTTGATGGGGACGCATGATGAATAAGAGCCATGCTTGGTGTACACCTTTTTATACACACCTTTATGACATCTATCTGTCTAGATAGACAACTCTATGAGACTTTACAGAGTTGTCTGTATACAAACAACTCTGTCTGCGTATGCAAACAAGTGTGTCCCAATGTGATCACAAAAACGTGTACACCAAGTATTTTTCAATAAATATTCAAGTTTCTAGACAAAAATAATAATAATCACAAATCAATAACTTTCTATTCAAAATAGAAAGTTGTTATGTATTTGGGAGAACTATAAAAGAAGTAGGGAGTACCAAATTTACATATATATGGGACATCTACTAGAAGATAAGAATTCTATTCATATACGAGTATATAATTAAGTGTGCTCTAAACCTCTCTTTTAGGAAACTCGTGAAGGGTGAGTTGAAGAATATTGACATATTGTGGCCGGTTTAGGCGTTCGATCTGATTGGGATGAATACTGACATATTGTGGTTTAGGGGTTCGATTTGATTAGGATGAATATTGACATATTGTGGTGTAGGTGTTTGAAATTTTGAGTTAGCTAGGTCTAATTTATTACTTTGACTATTTCCCTAAGATTTAATAAAAGTATTACAAATCAAGCCAAGTACGTGTTTCTATGGTATCAATGCAAATTTTTGGGTGCATGTTCATTCGCCATATATAGTGTTAATTTTAGAAACTATTAAGAAAGTTGGAAATCAGTGGACTAAGCTTGTGCAATGAGAGAGAAAGTGAGGACAAATGCTATGAGTCATACATTCTTTGTCAAAAAGGGAAAAATGAGTTTATATTGGCACGGACGGAAAAGGAAACAATGAAGATGATATTGGGACAGAAGGAGTAGATAAAAAGGCTAGGATATAGTACGGAGTAGTATATTACTATATACGTACATACTACGTAGTATTATGTAAAGTTTAATTTGATTTGGATGAATTTGTAATGCTAGACATGCAATTTTAAATAACAAGGAATGTATAGTAGCTCCAAAGAATTGTTTTCATTTTGTAAAATTTGCATGCAGATTCTGTCAAGAAACAATCACATTGCTGGTGTTTCATTGTGCGGTTTCAACAAACTGAAATCCTTGGAATTGCGCACGGGATTAAGCAAGCATATTATTCCGGAATTAGCGAACCTATTCAGGGGTGCTCCAGCCATCCACACGCTTATAATCAAGATTGAAAGAAGTGTTAGTTCGTTTCTACTTTCTCTTAATTAATGATTGACATACTTACTATTTCCTTCAAAGACTTCAATTCTTCGGCGGGGTTGTTTCAATTGAAATGACTGAATCTGTTGAATTTTCTAACATTTGTTTCCTAAAAACAAATCAGGGCCAAAGTGATTCTTGATGACAACCATTTACTTATAAAGTCAATGTGATTATATTCGATTTAACTTAAAGCGATCTTATTTAATTTGTTAAAATTCAGGGTTTCATCATAAAAGGTGAACCTGATATGAAGAGTAGTTCAAAGTTTATACAATGTTTTATTGTTGTATAACATTTCGGTGTGGGACAAATACTTTAACATTATTTAATTTCAGATGTGGAAGACGGGGCAAAGGCATGTATCAAGCAGATCAGTGGGAGAAGAATATTGGGAATCACAAAGAGAAGGCATGAAGGGCTTTTTGGAGCATTTAGGGGTTGTGAAGATTCATGGAGTGACGGAGTGCGAGAATGAGACGATAAGCTTCGTGAAGTTCGTCTTGAAGCATGGAAATGTGTTGCAAGAATTGTTGCTATATGGAAAAAGACGACGCAAATCGTGGGATTATTCTCTTGTGCCCGAAAAACTCAAATCCCAAATCTTGGGATTTTCACGTGCTTCTTGTAATGCCAAGATTGCATTTTACTAATCTAAAACCATTCCTGATTTCCAAATGAGTGATCAGATATTAATTGGTCAATGAGATACTACTGTCATCTAATTTGATCTCCACACAAATTTGTGCTCGAAACAAGAGTATAGTCATACATACAAAGGTATCAAGTTTATCTTCTAGATACTTCTTAAAGTAAAATATGTTTAAACATTAATCTTAAACGTGACATTTGAACGGATAATTATAAAAGTGATTGATCGCTCGATAAGGAGGAAAGTTTCAGTTTGGTACATCAAGTTGTAAGCGGAGGAGTAAAGAGTACACTAAATCCCCAAAACAGTGCTAATTTAGTCCATCAAGCTATTAGGGAGTTTAAAACGCCTAGGTGGCAAGTATTAGCCTAAATGGTGGTGCCAAGTCAGCTTGAGTAGGTGACCTCTGACCTGGGCGTGACCATTACCTTAACCCGACTCGGTGACGTCGGCCTATTCACAAAAACGTCCTCCATGAAGTGAGCTTTGAAAGGTCTGCTTTCTTCAACCCTAAGGATCACCAATGGCTGGGAGAATGAGAGCGCGAGCAGATGCAGCAGTCATGCACTTAGTGGAGACGAAGAACGCCTGGAGAAGCTGCTCCGGCCATGTCGTGTTCCAGTTTAAATGATCAAACAAAAAAAAAGACAAAAAGAGAGAGGGAAGAACGAGCATCGCTGGAGATTCAGAGAAGGAACGAACGCCTCAAAAAAGGAAAGAACGCCGGAGCACCGTAGCTATGCTCGCCGGACCGTTTCCACGTTGGAGAAGAGAACTTAACCGTCATCACCGGGGAGCTGAACCGTGCCTACGGAGTCACCGATATGTGAACGAGTGACATTCATGTTATTTCCATATTTATATTTGTGCTTTTAATTAGTTTAGATTGATTTGTACGTCGGAAATTACACACTTTTGGTGTAATAGTTAAGTTTGTAAAATGTTTGTAAATTGTTTAGATTAGGTTTATTCTGAGCTCAAACAGGTCCAAGATCACTCTAGGGACCATTGGTGAACATCACAAGTGGAAGGAAGGTGCAAAAATTCCAAGAAAAATGAAGATCCTGATTTTTGGTATTGTACCCGGTCGAGTATGCCCTATACTCGATCGGGTAAGTCGCTGAAAAATCAAATCGGATCAACCCGGGAACAAGGCAACATGCAGGGGAGATTTTGACCACGATCGAGTGTCCATACCCGATCCGGTGGCCGACATACCCGATCGGGTATGCACCAGTTTTTTACACTTCTGCGCAGCAACCGAGTACCCGATCGAGTGCCCTTACAGCCCGATCGGGTACACGACCCTACAAGCCTAAAAAGCCTATAAATACACCCCATTTCCTCCACAATAAACCACCAATTCCTATATACTTCTAAGCTGAGTTTAGACAAGTTATTTCTTTATATTTTCTTCATGTTTAGTCTCCAAATGAGGAGCTAAACTCTTCCATCTTGGTTTTGCTACTTTGAAGCTTAATGAATTGTAAGACTCAATCGTTTTCATCTTGATTTTATTGCTACTATCGAATGAATATACGGCGCGTGTTCTATATTGATTCGGTAGTAAGTTTTATTAATGAACGCGTCTCGTTATTAATAACTACCCTCGATGAATTGGATATACTCCTCGATTGAGTATTCGAGAGGAAGATAGTTAAAGATATAACCGGGATCGACGAACATTTCATTAAGTGGATAAAAGCAAAGCCAAGTCTTCTTCTCATTAATTAAACCACATAACTCGTTCATCTTTGTGTTTAAATATAATTTAAGTTCATAAACCAATCATAAAAACCCCCCTTGTTACTTATTTCTAATTCTATAAAAAGAGAAGTATTTCTTTCCCTGTGGATACGAACCTTACTACACTATACTACGTATTAGTGTCGTATTGATTATTATTTTGAGTGCACACTAAGACAAAGTGCACGTCAACGAGAGAGACCAAGACTGCAGTATCTGCTTCAGAGAAGAAGGAATCTGCGGGAGTGCCGTTTCGGCTTCGGAAGAGTTGCAGAGTCACGCACCAAATTGATGCTACATGAACCGGAGGAGGTCTGTAGTACAAGTCGCCACCTTGGACGGATTTTACCCCAACTGTAGTTGTGCCGCCGTGACCATCGCATCGCTGAAGGCTGAAGCAACCCCTGCGTCACCAGCACTACGTGAGAACAACGAAGAACAAAGCTACAGTACATATATATGGATTCCACATATATACTACCTCCGTCCCATTTATATTGTCCCGGAAGAGGGCGGCACGATTATTAAGAAAAGTGGGTTTGTGTGGTTGATATTAATTGATAAAGTAAGAATAAAGTAAGAATGATTTAGAGCCACACAAACTTTGCCAAATATGGTATGGGACAATTTAAGTGAGACTTTCCGAAAAGGTAAAACGGGACAATATAAATGGGACGGAGGGAGTATTCCATACTGCGTTAATGTTTACCGTATTAGTTTGGGCCACTAGGCTGTAGTTTATAAATCGGACCTTTTAAGTTGCACTAAATGAGATTAATATAATACATAAATGAAGTATTATGGACTTATCAGTAATCCGTCTGCCACCTAGGCGTTTTAAACACCCTAATAGCCAGATGGACTAAATTAGCACTGTTTTGGCGATTTAATGTACATCTAAATCCCGATTGCACAATGATGTACTCTTTACTCCCCCGCTTACAACTTGATGTACCAAACTGACACTTCTCTCGCTCGATAAGCATCTTATATGCATATAGTCGAAACATTTTGGTCATTCTCTGATTACATGAGCAATATATCTATGTGACAAGCAAGTAAGGTTAAATGGCATGATCATGCACAAGTTAGTGGTTAGGATTAGTCTTATTGAAAGTTAAGGAACATAACATAATAACAAGGAAAACGTGAACATAATCTGGTCTCAATCGATACATATGTCGTTTGACAAAAGAAAATTAATTAGTAGACTAAATCATTTAATGTATTTTATCAGATTTATTAAACATTTATCTGAATTTTGTAACCATAATGCTATTAGGTCAATGTTAGTAAATGAGGGTTTTGACCTATAAAACCTTCGTTTCCTCCTCTCGTTAACCATCCAATGAAGCCATGAAATATAGATATCCACTACAAGAATTCCGCAAAATAGTGGCCGAAATTAGTGTTTAACTGAAGCCCGTCGGTAACTACTAACGGAATACGGAGACATAATTTTGTCTGCCAGCATTTTGTGGAGGAAATCGGTCGTCAGTAATTTGTGAAGGAATGTAGCGAGGGATCGTTTCTGACGCAAAATAGTGAAAGATTTTAGAGGATGATATATGTCATCGATAAATAGTGGCATAACGTTTCCGTAAATAAGATGCGTAAAAATTAAAATGCAAATATGCATGATATGGAACATTTTGGTTATTTGAATTTCAATTGTTACTAATTACTTAAAATAGAAAATTTAAAGATGTTTTTATTTGTAACATATATACATTGATAATAGCAAATATTTTGAAGAACGAAAAAAGTAGTAAGCATTTTAATTTTTGAATTAATTAGTTTCTTCAAATAAGATGCAACATGTGTTATTAATTTTTATATTTAGATTTCAACATGAATAAGGTCATGGATATGATGTATGAAATGCTTGAGAGACGAGGATTTCTAAATGAAGATTTTAAGGAAGGTGTTAACGAGTTCATTCAAAGAGCGGTAAACTTATATGGTTATACCCCAATAATGGTGTGATAGCATGTCCTTGTAGAAAGTGTAAGAACTCAAAAGTGGTTGAATTGGGATATTGTTAAGCAACATCTATTTGAGAAAGGTTTTGTTGAAGATTACTATGTATGGGTAGCACACGGGGAGATATACACTTCAAATGGGTTAGTTTATCTAGATCACGCAAGCTCATCTCATGGCAATGTATTTGAGGTTCAATATGATGATCCATACAAATCGATGTTTGAGGATGCAGTAAGGAATGAACTTCCAACATGTAATGAAGATGGCATTCATGTGCAGCATGATGATGAGCCTAGTGCAGTGGCAAAGAAAATGTACGAAATGTTGGGCATGACTAGTCAACCGTGTTTTGATGGTTGTCCAATGATTCACTTGAGCGCAATGACTGAAATTTTGAACATAAAGACTGAGATGAATTGAGGCTGCAAAAGATAGAATTGCTCAATTTGTGAATAGGTTCTTCCCAACTGAAATCCCAAACAAGCCCATACTAAATTTTAATAAAATAAAAAAGGAAATTATCGAAGTTAGGAATGAGAAGCCATCTATTGATTGTTGGCCAAAGGGGTGCATGATCTACTAGAAAGGGGACAACGAGCTAATGAAGTGTACGTTTTGCTTTGGTGTATAGGGTCAGTAAAAAAACTTAAAAAATCAATTCTATTTGCAAGAATGGAGTATTTCCCGCTTACTCTTAGATTACAAAGACTGTGTGCATCAGATTCTATAGCGGAGAAAATGAGGTGGCATAAAGTTCACCAAAGGGAAGAAGGGGTAATGCGTCATCTGTCAGATACAAAAGCTTGACAATATTCATTTTGATTTTGGTGAAGATCCAAGAAATGTTAGGCTTGGTTTATGAACAGATGGCATGGGTTTCAACCATTTGGACAATTCAGACAGAAATACTTTGGTTGACCTGTAATCGTTACACCATACATGTAACACCATCCCCAAGTATATTTACTTTTATGTAAATTATGTATTGAACCTTATGAAAAGGTTAATGAATTTACGAGGTTGTAAATTTCTGTTAATTCTTTTGCGTGAATAGTAAATTTGCACGTGGGGCCCACACCGGGAGCGGGGACTACCCGATATTCCCGAGACCACATATGTTATTCATCTTGGTATAGATAATAGTTATATGGTGGTGGACATTCATGTTGGGCCATGAGAAAGGCATTGGTTTGACCGATTGGTCAAACGAGGCCCAATTACCAATTTTGGTGATTTATCGGATAACAGTCCAAAATGAATTTTGGAGACCTTTAAATTAAAGTTGGGGAATTTATATTCATTATAAATTCCCGTAATGATTGAGGACATACTATATATTTTATTTGACCCGATAAAATAAAATATAGTTAAAACAGTCCGAGAAATACAACTTTCGGGGCCGAATGTACAATTCGGGACACATTGGGGTGACTTCCCACATGAGTGGGGGCCACCCCACGTTTTTGTGTTCTGGGAACTTGACTTGGGGGCTGTGGAGCATGGGATGGATGTAGGAATAGATGGGTGAGACACGGTTGACAACCAAAGGGACCCTCCCAACACTCATTGGCACAATTGAGACAAAACAACTCCCAACCCTTTCCTCCTAGGAATTATTTCGGGCCAAGCACAAGGAAAGGAGAGGAGAGCTATGCAAACTTCCATCTCCATAGCCAAGAGAGATCAAGAAAGCAAGGAGCTCAAGGAAGAACAAAAAGGTTGCAAAAGTAGAGAAAAAACCTTGAGAATAAAGGTGAGAAGCTCCTTAACAACTTTTCTTCCATCTTTTGATTTCATATGACTTATATATCATATGAAATACCCTTAAGGATGTTCTACATGGGTACAAGTGTGGAACAAGGGGTTGAAAGTAGTTCTAAGTCCAAGAACGGACTTAGAGGCCAAAGAGACCGGTTCGCCGGAAAATAACCTTTAAAAGGTTATTTGTATTGATATGGGTTTTGTGAGGATAACACCTTGTTAGGCACTTGCCAAAGGTGATTTAAGAGCTTTCATGAAGTTTGAAGAGTCGCCGGAGTCATCGCCGGAGTTCGTCAAAGTTTGCCGGAGTTTCGCCGAAGTTCAACCGAGAAGGGTAGAACTTCATCACGCTCATTCGAGGTGAGTGGACGGCTTAATGTCTTATAACTCTTGGGTTAATTATGAGATTACCTAATTAAATGTTATATGTGTTCATAATGATGTTTAAAAGATGCTTAAACATGTGATTAGCCAAAATGATTAGGCTTATATGAATGACCCATTGATATCATAAATGAAGTGTGATATGAAAATGTTTATAAAAACATACATGATGTTTTAAAGGATAAAAGGGGCATAAAATGCTTGGTTATAACTTAATACACGTTGGGATTAAGTTTGACACGAATCGGATTTGAAATGGCGAGTCAACGAAAATGTTGACTAGGTTGCCCAGGGGGTAACCGGCGCCGGTTATAGGCAAAACCGGCGCCGTTTATGGATCGGCATGGCCGGTTTAATTAATTTAATTAATAACCGGCGCCGGTTATGTCAAAACAGGCGCCGGTTTGGCGCTGTTTTGCCTATATGTTGATTTTTAATGCATGAATTGCATGAATGATTATGCTTAGGCCTTAAGACTTGGTTTAGTCTTGATTATTGATTATGGTATAGACCTTATCTAGGATGATATGTGGTAGATCATAAGTCGGGTGGAGTACCCAAGGATCGGGCGTGTATCCTCAAAACTCGGTTATAGGGTGGAGTACCCAAGGATCGGGCGTGTATCCTCAAAACTCGGTTATAGGGTGGAGTACCCAAGGATCGGGCGTGTATCCTCAAAACTCGGTTATAGGGTGGAGTACCCAAGGATCGGGCGGTTATCCTCAAAACTCGGTTATATAGGGTGGAGTACCCAAGGATCGGGCGTGTATCCTCAAAACTTATAGATTATTATTTTGTAATATAGGACCGGGCGGTGTCCTCATGTTAAGATGATTTGAACCAGGAGGAGTTTTATACACTCATAGGTATATGGGTGGGTTGGGGTTTAAGCCAAGGATATTGGCGACACTATTTTCCCAAATAAACAATGACCTATGGGTCGAGTATTTCCAAGCGTATATATATATATAATGATATATATTTCATAACTTGGGGGAAAGAAACTATATGTATATGTATTACCCTATGTTTGGGTCTTATACTTGAAACGTTAGTTATTCTACATTTAGCCTGCTACTCGCTCGGTATTTGTACTGACCCCTTCGAGGGGCCCCACCATTTCAGGTTGAAGCTCAAGCTTGCTATTCTCACCTTGCTCGGTGAAGTGATCTAAAGGGAGACGTGGTTCGTGCTTCCTTTAGTGCCTTAAACTATAAACTATGCTCATGGATATTTTATAATAAGTATAGTGTTTTGGGCTCACGAGTCCACGTTTTGGTCATATGTGGCCCATGATTAAATATTGAATATTTCCACGATTCGTTCAATCCAAATAGGTGATGTTGTTATGTATGTTTACTTACTGAGTATGGTATGAACACTGTTCATGGACGCCTTGTATGAGTAAGTCACGTTGACTTGCGAGTGACGTCATTTAGTCATACGGCGGTTGTACACGCGCTTGGATGCGGTCTGGGCGTGACAATACAACTTGTCACCAGGTATGTGTATGAAAAAACAATTTTTATTTAAAAGTATATTGGTTCCACGCCCAATTAAGGAATCCAACAAAGGGGATATATGTGTATTTGCAACCACTAATTGAAGAGTTGAAAGAAATATGGTAGGTTGGGGCTATGGTAGGTTGGGGCTGTAACATATATATGATTCATTCTCAAGGGAGAATTTCAATATGTGAGTTGTTTCTCTATGGACAATCACTGATTTTCCAGGTTATGCCATGCTTTCTGGACGGAGTACAAAGGGAAGTTTGCATGTCCAAGTTGTACTGAGTTTACTGACGCAATCTGGCTATCTCATTGCAAAAAACATAATTTGTTTGATAATCACCGAAAGTTCCTACAGATGATCATCCATTTCGGTTAGATACTGCGAACTTTACTAAGGAATAATCAATCTTCTATGGGCCTCCGCTACACCGAGATGGTTCATATTGCTATGGTGAGGTAGGTGCCTTAATGCCAGTGACTGAATTGGACACTACAAAAAACAATAAAATAGCCAGAAAATATATATGATGAAAGAAAGATGGTGTCTTTTGGGATCTCCCTTATTGGAAGGATGTGCTGATAAGGCACAATCTTGATGTCGTGCATATAGAGAAGAATTTCTTTGAGATTCCCTTTTATACAATTTTGGGTGTGCTGGGGAAATTGAAGGACTAATGGGAGAATGGACATGGAACAAATATGTTTTAGGCCAAATATGGAGAGAGACAGTCAAAGAAAATTTCCTAAAGCTCCTTTTACTCTTTCAAATGAGCAAATACAAATGTTATGAAATTGGGTTGATTCATTGAAGTTCCCCGGTAGTTTTGCATCTTGATTGGGACGTTGCATAGATGTGGAGAAACTCAAGGTATTCGGCATGAAAAGCCATAACTGTCATGTGTTTATGCGGCGACTACTCCCGGTTTCTCTTAGACAAATGTTACCTGCTTGGATTTGGGAGCAAATCACAAAGATTTGCTTATTCTTTCATGAGCTAACAAGAAAAAGTATTACAATCCCCGACATGGAGAAGCTAAAGCTAGGCAGATATCTCCATTATTCTATGCAAGTTGGAGAAATTTTCACACCCTCGTTCTTTGACCCCAGTGTGAATCTTCATGTGCATTTACCAGAAGAAGTTTTGTTTGGTGGACCGACTCAATATCGATGGATGTAGCATTTTGAGAAGTTAGTTCCTTTTTACTTTTGGTCTTCAGCCAATATAGTTTAGCGTGGACAATATCTTGTTTTTTCCATGTTTGCAACTTTCTAGGATTAGTGTTGAAGGCAAAAATTGGAAACAAGGCAACAGTTGAAGCTTCAATCAAGGAAGGCTATTTGCAAAGTGAAATGGGTATATTTGCAAGCTACTATTTCCCAGAGGAAGTAGTTACAAAAGAACGTCGTATACCTAGATTTGATGATGGTTCCATGATTAATGATGATGTCGGTGTTTCAATTTGCAATAAAGGCAAAACCAATCGGTGCAAGCACATGATGACACATGAGCTAAAGCGAATCCAATGCAGTTCACTCATATGTTTTGCAGAACTATTTAGAGGTTGAACCATTTAGAGAGCAAGTTATAATATTTAAATATTATTTGATATATTTTGCAAGTTTCAAATCTATATTTTCTCAAATGAATATCATTTAGTTTTTTTCATTGTTCACTCTGTGCAGTTACAGTTTTAGTCAATAATGGATGCTTGAATTTGGGGATGTGAATCTGAGTTAATGGATATATATACACGGTGAGTGTACTTTTTTCTGTTGATGCTTTTATATGTATTTCGTATCTACTATGTGTATGTGCTAAATATGCTAAATCCCTCCCCTTTACGATTCGAATTAAGGGGATATGGCAAAAGCAATAGACATCATTTATAATTTTTAAGTAAAAATAAGCTACGGAACTTCCTTTAGTTTCAGCTATTAAGGTCTCCATCTCTTAGTGGTTTGGTTAAATAAGTTAATTGATTTGTTAGTGGAATGTTCATTCCTAAAAGTTGCTTGAGTGTTGATATATATGTGTCTATCAAAAAATCTCTTTGCTCATTCTATGGTAAACCTTTCTGATATTCCAAAGTTGTTACTCACTATGCATCTTATTACAGATTGAAGTTGTTCGTATGAAAATTCAACGACATGATAAGCACTGAATTATTTAATTATTCGCTTTGCTTTATACGAAGTATTTTGTTTTGGTGGTAGTTGACTTAGTTGTTGAAAGCAGCTAGACAGTATGGAGTATGGATCCTTATTATTCCTGCAGAACCAACTTAATTGTTTTCGTTCCAGTAGGAGTAGTTGCTATACAAGCACGATTGGGTTATTTTGTTTCTTTCCCCTTTTTGGAATTTGAATGCCCTTTCAATAAAAAAAATAAAATTGAAATACAGTTCTTTTTATCTCAAAGTGAATTGTTTTGGTGTTTAATCTATTGAAGTTCTTATTTAATTTATGTTTCACTCTTTTTTGCATATGTCCTTTTAAAAATAAAAAATGTCCACGTTTAAAGGACTTGGAGCTCCCTACCAGAATAAGAAACGATTTTCATCAGTTCAACGCCAGGCAGTTCTAGTCGTTCAACGCCATCTCCATCAGCTTTTTTACTAAAGCAAAGCTCGACTTCTAGCCCAATGCCATCCTTATGCCCCTCAAAATCGTCTCAACCTTGTAATATATTTGGCAGAAGCACTACCAAACAGACAGGGCAACCAAGACAGCCCTCCCGACCACCTCCATCATAGTAGTCTACCTCAAGGTCCTAGGAAAATTCCCCGCCTCCAAGACTTCAACAACAAGTTACTTCAACATCCTCTATCCAACAACATCCATTGACATCAAATACATATGATGATTTATCAGATGATCTATCAGAAGACAATGAAGATGTAGAATGTGAGGCCATTGAGTGGAAGCCCGGTGCATATAGTTAGCTTAAGTGGGGAGACGAGCCTTTAGACCCTTTTAGATCTCTTTCGGTGGCAAAATCTAAAAGGCCCAATGTTGGAGCGAAGGCAACAGGAAAGTAAGTTTAAATTAATTATTTCTATCTATAAATTGTTCCATTTTTTGCAACCAATATAGATAATTTCTTCTTCAAATGTAACCTTATCGATGTAACTGTCAACAAAACGACTTTAAAATTTCAAGGCATTGTATAATCTACATCCGACTGGCCAACGATGGAAATGGGTTCCGAGAAGGACAAAAGAGTTATATTGGAAACAGTTCCAGGTTTAATCATCATTTCAAATAAGCTCATATTCTTTATGTATATGATAAAACTGTGCAGCTAGGAGTTATCAACTAATTACAAACATGAATAAGAAAAGGAAAACGATTAACAACATTGGTATAAAACATATTAAGGGCTAAATAAACTGACTTTGAGTTTGTAGCTTTTATTCAATAAATTTCACGTTGCTTTTTAAGATTAATGATTAAATAACGATTGTAATGTGTACTATTTAGTAGTGCATAAACACCACATTTTAGAATGGTTTTACATTATGTTTACTTGGCTTTTGTACAATTACGGTGTAATCTTTATCTTCTAAAATTAAAGTAGAATTAGAAGATATTAAGATATATTGACACGTAAGCAAAAACATGATGAAAAGAAGAGGAAGAAGTCTGGGAGCATAAGGAGCATTGGAGACAAGAGGAAGCTTCATGGAGGACAAAGAAATGTGAAAAATCGGATATGATTTGACCCAGAGATCATAAGAGATCAAATAAAGCAAGTGAACATGGGAAAATCAGATTATGTCTTAGACCCAACCACCTCACTTCTCCTATAAAAACACACCAATTCCTATACACTTCTAAGCTCAGTTTAGATAAGTTCTTTCTTTATATTTTCATTATGTTTAGTCTCCAAATGAGGAGCTAAACTCTTCCATCTTGGTTTTGCTACTTTGAAGCTTAATGAATTGTAAATTGTGAGTTATTTTCTTTAATCTTCTTCCTAGAATATTAATTAATTCCTATTCCTATTTCATATTAATATTTTGAGCATTACTTAAAGGATCAACTAGTTTTGTTTCATATATTAATTATTACTAGAATCGATCGATTAATATGCTTGTTATTAATTCGGTCCTTTCACAGTAGTAAACATTGGTTGTTGATGCATGCGTTTCATGGTTAATAACCGAAGGAGAATTAATTATATTGGTTAAACCGATAAACCGCTTTTGTTGAGGTTATCAATCTCAATCGTTTTCATTTTGATTTTATTGCTACTATCGGGTTAATATACGGCGCGTGTTCTATATTAACTCGGTAGTAAGTTTTATTAATGAACGCGTCATGTTATTAATAACTACCCTCGATGAACTGGATATACTCCTCGATTGAGTATTCGAGAGGAAGATAGTTAAAGATATAACCGGGATCGACGAACATTTCATTATGTGGATAAAAGCAAAGCCAAGTCTTCATCTTTATTAAGTAAACCACATAAGTCGTTCATCTTAGTGTTTAAATACTCTTAAGTTCATCAACAATCTAAAACCCCCCTTGTTACTAGTTATATAAAAAGAAAAGTATTCCTTTCCCTATGGATACGAACCTTACTTCATTATACTACATATAATTGTTGTATTGAATATTTATTTTGAAGTGCACAACACGACAAAGTGCACGTCAGATTGCATATAGGATGTAGTCACATGGGATACTTCTAAGTTCACACCAGAAGAGATCCAGAAAGGTTATGAAAAGTATTTACGAAGTCACACTTACTCCAATATTATGTTGTCAATGTTAAACAAATTTATGAATTAATTTAATTAATTCATAATTTAATGGTATATCTTTAGTTCAAACTCATTGATTATTCCTCGGAAGTCATGGTATATGATTAGCTTTCCGCCTCTAAATTTTACTCAACGTTTTGTAGCTATATATCCAACTTTGATATGTTTTAATGAGACTACTTATGTGATTTATAATTGAAAATATTTAACTGCATTACGATTAGAGAGAAAGTTGGTAGTATTGTTTTGTTGCTATTGATCATGGACGTCTGATGAGATTTAATTTTTGGAAGAAGATACATAGGTGAAGTTATTAATGTTTTTGTGTGTTGTGGCATTCTTCAATGTGATTTAGATGTGTTGAATGGTAGATAGAGCAACGGCAATTGGAAGTTCATAGCAAGTATCCAAGGAAATTCTCCTAGTCTTTTTCTTATATCAAACCTCTTGGCTAATAATAAAGTATGGTTTAACTTGATGGTAGCTCCTTGCCCTTGCTACCAAATATACATTGTGCATTTTATACAGTAACATATTGGTTGTTGATTAGTTATTTGACTTGTATGTAGTTGTTGCAGTGACTTGTATCATTTGTTGTATGTATAGGATGTTACTAACAGGTTGTCCAATGCCTTTTATGAAATTGAAATTGAATCCAACCTATCATCACAAGCTGAAAATGGGATATCTCCTGCATCAAAAACTGCATTGTTTGAATTGCATTCCAAGTATCTTGAAGCGGTTGGATGTAAAAGGAAGACAGTTTTCGGAACGGGAAGGTATTTCAAAGTCTTCCTCCACCTCTTAGAATCTAGTCGGCGAGGTTGTTCTGTTGGAAAAAGTGTGTTAAAATTGCATTAAATGGTCAGTTTGGGGCAATTTTTTGAGTGGAGTCCACTTCTCATTTGGGTCGGGTCTAAGTGGTTTCGGATTGTCCTTGCTTAGGGCTACAATTCGATATATGGTACGCTCAAAACGGATAACGGGTGAATGAGAAATCGCTTTTCGAAGTTTACCCGTTGGAATGGAGAAAACTAGGAAAAGGTGGGGTTTTAGTGTAGGTTTTTCCCACACCGAAAATCACAAGGTAATTTGAACCCTTTATAAAGGGAAACCCCCCCGTAAGGAGTTAAGCTTCCTAAAGGGAAAGGCTCTCTCACGAGCGGGGGGGGGGGGGGGTGCGAATCAAATCCCGAAACCAAAGAACAAAAAGCGCGACTTGCGTGCGCGGGCGACCTGCGGACACGAGTTGCTGGAATCAATGTCCCAAACGTTGGGCATTGATGCGGCTGGAATCAATAATGTCCCAAACGTTGGGCATTGATGTCCAACGTTCATATGCCTTATACAGCCAATAACACACCATAATCCACCCCTATAAAAGGCTGGCAGAGGCTTTGCAAACAGACACAACACACATACGTACTGCACTCTCTTTTAGCTCAAAAACACTCCAGTCTTCTCCGAAAGATTCCTTCAGTGTTCACAACATTGTTCTCGTTCGTTGGAACCATAGTTTGAGTGCTAACTATCGTTCGAAGTCATCGTATCCTGGAAAACGATCGTTGCAACGCTCCTAGCACCCCGGGAGGCAACGAATACGTTTTAAGGAAATCGTGCGTAGCACGAGCTTTGGCTTATTCTGCTTCATCTCATTTCTTGTTTTTTTTTTCTTTAACTCATTTTATTTAATTAATTTTTATTAATTAATTTTCTTTGTTTTTCGAAACACGCCCAACATGTTCTTCATCGGTAAAACGCCTACGTGATTTTTGCGTCGTTTGGGATGAAAGAATGAGAAATTGGCTCTCTTCTCAAGGTCACGAGTTTCCATCGCTAATGCATCTAGTGGATGAAAGTTTCCCAATTAAGAATCCCGATTCACAAGCTAAGAATTTTGAAGAAACATGGTTTGCGTTTCTAAAATTACTTGCATGGAATGGATGTACCAAGGCCCTCATGATTCACATGAACATTCTTTATCCCATTAGTTTAGCTCTATGTACTTTTAATGTTAAAGTGCTACTTTTAATGTTGAAGTTGTTTCAACAATTTTAACACCAATTAAGGTGGTGTGTGGTCTTTTTTGGGATTTTGTATTGTTCATTGTACGCTAAAAGCTAATTTTAGCTATTACGTAGTACTGCATATAATATAGTTGTTTAATTTTGCTATTGTTTGGTTTTGGTGTTACATAGTTTGGTTTAAACATTTATTCTTTGATTATGTATTTATTTTGACCTATTCAAATTTTCTCTGATTATGTAAGTGTTTCATATAATAATACAGAACTTGGGTAGTTAAAAAGATACTAATTAAATAGTGACGGTTTTTAATGACAAAATTATGTAACAAATTGCAGCGACATCCTAATCCGCCACAAATTTCCGCTTCTATTTTGTAACAGCTTTATATATCCGCCAGTGTAGATATTAGTGTCGAGAATTCAGTGGCGGAATTTCTGCCACTAATATCCGTCGCTAAGCCTTTTTGTGGCGGAATTAGGGACAGATTTTTCGCTACAGACCATTCGAACTGTAATTTTTTACTTCTTTCAACATATTCTACTATTTCAAAAACTTATCGATTTGATGCTAATGTTGTATATGTTCTATTCCAATAATCCCAAGAACTAACATAACTTTCATGACCTAGTATTTGAAGCTTCAACTTCACCAACACTAACTTTAATATTTTGAGTTTATATAAAATTTAGTATTCGACCACTTGAGATGTAACAACGTACCTCAAATCAGTAGTCATTGATATTAGATGATCTTAACTTCATCAGTTCATCCTAGTAACTAGTAATAATCGGCCCCTCCACAAATTAATTGTCCCCATAAGGACTTTTTCGTGCCTATATGGGCTTACAATTGGATTGGTCCAAATAGACCGTTTCCCGCATTTAAGATCCTCTCGTTATAGGAAGCCTCAGGTTCAAGTCAACAAATAGGTGAATTTGGTTGCGCAATAGGTTTTCATCTCATCTTAAGTTGTGTGAGAAGTTAGTTTCTTGTTGCGAACCTGGTGGTGTTTGAATCGATCACTGAGATTATCTCGGGAAATGTGTTGGGTACTTGAGAATGTGTTCCATCCATTAATTAGAAGTGATTTGTTGTGTCCGTGGTTTATAGATGGTGATAGAGTCACAAAGGTAACTAAATAATCTGGTTCAACCGAACCAAATTAAGTTGACCAGATTGTTTGAGTTACTCAGATTTACTTCACAAGGGTTTGAGAGGAGTTTTTTGTAGTCCAAAATTAATCGTTGGAGGCCCTAAATATTCGGGTTCAACCGAACTAAATTAAATTGGAACAAGTAAGTTGGAACGTTTCAATAAACAAGTGACATACAAAATGGAGGAAGTGTACAGTAAAGTGGGGACAATTTGTTCAATAAAATGTGAGGGGGGCAAAGAAGGAATGCTTGCCGAGCAATTTGTTTAACAAAAGATAATGAAATAATGGCCTAAATATTACTGTTAGAGTTCTAATTGACAAAATTATTACTAATTTAAGTTTAAGCAAAAAAGCGACTCATGCATTTTTCTCGATTGAGACTATCGTTCTTCTCCCTCTGCATCTGGGTCTCCTCCTCACAGATCTAGCACACATCACCACCGTACCCAAACTCTTCTTCACCATTCCAGCACACAACACAACTCCATGCCACCTTTGACCGTCACAACCATTCAACCGCCACAACTATTCGACCACCGCAACAACCGATTGAACTTTCTTCTTCTCCTCCGGTATTTTTGTATCTACGGTGACAACTCGCTTCTACATAAGTGTTGAGCTTCTTATTTGGTTGTTCTGTACATCTGCCATGTTGGCAGACAGTGCAGATCTGACGGGTGACTGTTGTTGCAACACATCTAGCGGTGGCAACGAATATTAGCGCTAAGTAAAACCGACGGCGACGAATTTGACCGCTGATCGAGTAAAACCGGCGACATTCTTGTGGCTTATCAGGAAAGGGGGCGGGGGGGGGGGGGGGGGAACTACTTGGAGGCTGGGTTGGGATAGTAGTGGTGTAGAGACTGGAAGGTCAGGGAAGGGGGGGGGAGGTCGGAGAGGGAACTAGGAAGGTTTGGGAGGAGTTAGGGGTGGTGCAGCGACGATGGGGAACTGACCGGTGGTGTGGAACAGGGTCAGAGCTGGCGTTTAGCATGTTCAACATATTCTACAGAACAGGGCCTCCCGATTTCTGGGGCCCCAATTTTCTAAAAGTTTATTAGTATTACATAGTAATAATATAAATAAATATTAATCGATAAAATAAAGTTTTTTGTCGGTACTCTTACAGTCTTACTCATGTTTTATTCAAATTGATTGAGTGATGAGTTGTGTAGATTTAAATCAACTATAAAGTGATTTTTAGTCATTTTATTACATTTTTATGAATATTCAATTGATTTCAGTAAAGGTATTTCATTTGAGTTTCTTTCTAATTCTTAATAATAACATAGGGCCTCGATTTTATGTTTGGAACGGGGCCTCCAAATTCATTGGACGGCTCTGGATGGGGCAGTGGCGTTGGTGTCAGGATGGAGAGTGGGGGACAGTGACGGTAGTGTGGGGTGGTGCAGCGATGAGGGTTCAAGGGCTGGGGAGTGGTGGTCAGTGGCGGAGAGGCAGTGGTAACTAACCGGAGGACGGTTACCAGAGTAATTGTGTGTTACTGCGGAGTTGTCACCACGAAGGTGTCACGACGGCTACAGTAACACGAGCGGTGATTACAGTGGCACGGGCGGCGGCTATAGTGACACGTGCGGTGGCTACAGTGACACGGGATGATGGTTACAGTGACATTTGATAGTGGCATTAAAATCTGGAAGTGACATGAATAAGATCATAATCACATTTATCAAAATATGAATGTGAACACATTTTTGGAAATTAGCTTTAGTTTAGTAATATTTAAAGTAGATTAGCACTTATACTCTTCCTTTTCATGAACCGTTAAAGTAAATGAATGAACAATGCAATAAAGTAAAGTTATACTACCTCCGTCCCCCTAAGTTTGGGACAAGAGAAGGTGACACGGTTATTAATAAAAGTGGGTTTATATGGTTGATATTGAATTGATAAAGTAAGAATAAAGTAGGAATTATTTAGAACCATACAAACTTTACCAAATAAGGTATGAGACAATCTTAGTGGGACGGACCGAAATGGTAAAATAGGACAACCATAGCGGGACGGAGGGAGTATGAATCATTCTACTTTATTAATATTTGAATAAAAAAAACTATAAGACCATCAATTTGGGTAATATATACCGTACAACCGGCTGTACCTAGAGCATGGTACAACCGGGTTATTTTGTAATTAGATCCAACTTTTAGGGAATGGATACACTAATGTTTACGTTGCTGGTGCTTTTCTTTTTCTGCCGCCAGTCTTCGTTGTTTTTCTTTGCTTTTCAGGCGCGCCGGCTGTACCTTTGACTTTGCTTTTCAGTTTTTCGTTGCTTTTCAGGTTTCAAACTTTCAATGCTTTAGTTGTTTTTAGTTCGTTCTATTCTTTATTTATTTCTTTAACATGCGTTAATTTTCTTTATTCAACTATTATGAAAATGGTTAATATATAATATTGTTAATGTTTGATTTTGTTTTTTATTTTTTTTTCAATCAACCTTCTAATTCAAGTTTTTTAATTTGTGTATTATGTTATCAATGTTTTTTCATCTATTTTTTAATTTTAAGATGAATATTTATTAGTTTATTGAATATTATGTGTTAATTACTAATATGAATTTTGTGTTATACTAAAATGAGTATAGTGTAAAATAAATGTGCATGAGTAAATATTATAAAAACAACAATATTATACTCGTAATTCAAGAAAAAAGACTCTAAATTATTTGTAATAAAACATTTTTATCTTTCTTATTGTTATATAAAATGATAGTTTATTAAATTGTTAATAACGAATCTACTAGATATACATATTATAGAAAGGAGTTTATGTTATATTCGAATAAGTATAACGATTAAACGAAATGAGCATACACAAATGAATATTTGAACACATTGGGGAATTCAAATGCGTTTTTGGATGTTTGATACTCATATTGTAGGGTATGTATGTTCATCTTGTATTGGTTTTATGATCATTTTAAAATATTATATCAATGCATATTTCAAAACTATCATATTACGTTAGTTTCGCATGAGAGTTGATTATAGACACGAGAGTAGAGATCATAATACTCAATTGCATGCTTCTAGTACTCAATAAAGGAGGTTAGATGTACAATGAAAATGTCTTGATGATCAACTAACAAAGCTTATGATTTTCATAAAATTTATCATTCGATAAGTAATTTATGCTCATTTTGTATTGGTGTTATGCTCATTTTAAAATTGTAAAATGTTATATCAATACATATTTCAAAAGTAGCATTTACATTACATTCATGTGGGACTAGTTGATTATAGATATGGGAGCACAGAATATATAAATTAATATTTGAGAAATGAGATGCTCATTAAAACTTCATTAATGCTCATCTTGGTGCTCATTTGTATAGGTCCGATGCTCATTAAAAATTCATTAATGCTCATTAAACATAAATCGTGATTTCCATCGATCTTAATAGAGGAGGTATGATGTTTAATGAAAATGCGTAATGTTCAACTAGCAAACCATATAATTTTCATATCAATGCGCATTTGGTAAGTTGCGTATGCTCATTTGGTATTGATCTTATGCTCATTTTGTAAATGTCACATCGATGCATTTTTAAAAGTATTATTCTACATTAGATTTATATCTTGAAATTCATAGGAGTTGATTATAAATATAATGTAATAATTTTTTTTATCCCAGTGCACACCATCTGAGGATGGGGTAGGGACTAGGGAACACCCTACCTATTTATTAATAAGAAAAGATACATAGTAGGAGGACATAATGCCGAGCCTGCCAAGAAAAATACTAGATTACATACGGATAACTAATAGCATCAAATTTGAGAATGCCTACAAAATGATTAAAGTGATTTTGTGATCTTTTTATCTGGATCTTATTGTAGGCAATGTAGTCTGCTGCTCTATTGACACCCGGATCAATATATGAAAATGTGAAGCGATGACCGTTGTAGAGTCTTCGAATTAGGCAGATATGTGTCCAATGGGTCCAGTGATGTAAACTCTCTCCACGTATAGCATTACAAAGCTGTATATTATCAAGTTCAATAATAAAATTGGTTTGGATTAATGTGTCGAAAAGCAGTCTAAAGTAGATAATGGCCTTATAGAGAGCACACGTAAGGTCCAAGTTCTGCAAAGTGTGTGCGGCGTGCCCTTTACAGTTGCCATTATTATCTCGAAAAATCAAACCAGTCCTAACAAAGTTCATATGGACAGGCCGAGAAGCAATATTCACTTTAATATAATTAGAGTTGGGCTTGATCCAATGACAAAGGTGGGTAGTGTTTAATTTAGGGGTATTCTTAGTAAGGAGGTGGATATTGTATGGTGAGGGGGAGGTAGTCTTGAGGGGCCTGGCAACCGAGGTTAGATAGAGATCTTTCCTTATAAGAGTGATAGCCTCGGTGCTAGTGATAATTCTATCATCATAAAGTAAAGTGTTACGAATTTTCCAAAGATTCCAAATAATGATATTAGGAACTAAAAAGTTTAAATCTTTGATTGGTCCTTTAAAGTCAAAATACCAATGATTAATGTACTCATTGATGCCGCCATTTTGATTTTTATGGAAATGAAAAAGGACTTCAAAATGCCTCCAAACATTTACCGCAGTGGCACAGTGAAGGAAGAAGTGATCCATAGTGTCAACGTTATTACAGAGCACACATTTGAAGGGACCAAGGATCCCGAAGGATTGGAGTTTATTTTCAAAACGCAGCAACTTGTTGAACATTTTCCAGAGGAGAAAAGAGATCTTGAGGGGAATTTTAGAGTTCCAAATAAACTTAGAATTTGGCATATTATTCATTTTAGGGCGGATTACATCATAGGCACTCTTAAAAGAAAAAGAACCTTTCCTATTAGGTTGCCAGACAAGGGAGTCCTTATTATCAGTAAAGATGGGGGCATGTTTATTAATGAAATCAGTGTAGTACCTGGGATTCCTGTCAGCCAAAGCAGCGATAAGAAGATTGTTTTGAAAGGCCTGTCTAACAGTAGTATCGGGGAGGGGGGGGGGGGGTCAATATCAATTATGTCAATAAGCTTACCTTTGCCCGTCCAGTTGTCAAACCAGAAATAAGCCGATCCATCATTGATTGTAATAGCAATGTTATCATTAAAGGTGTCTTGGACAGAATTGACGGCATTCCAGAAAATCGAAAGATGAGATTTTTTCAGGGAATTAACCCACTTGGCCCAAAGGCTAGAGTTGGTTTTAAGTTTCCAGTTAAGCTTTAGCAGAAAGGTTAATTGGATATGTTGGAGGGACTGAAAGCCAAGACCATTTTCCTCTTTAGGAAAACAAACTTTAGACCATTTCCGCCAAACGTGTCTATTATGAGTAGGAGTTTTATCCCATAAAAAAGAAGAGCATTTTTCTCAATATCATTCAAGATAGAAAGAGGGATTTTGGCAGTGGCCATATGGTATAGGGGAAGGGAAGACAGGACATGCTTAATCAAAATCATCCTCCCACCAACCGATAGGAGGTTATGCTTCCAACCTGAGAGCTTATTATCGACCTTATCAAGAATGTGTTCAAAGTACACCCTTTTAGTTCTACCCTTAAAGATATTCGCACCTAAGTACATAAAGGGAAAAGAGCCTTGGGGGATTTTAAAAATACTTTTAATCAGCATATGAGAGGAAGTCGTAGCATGTTTGGAGATAATGTAGAAGCTTTTTTGAGTGCTAATACGTTGTCCCGAGTAGTGTTCAAAATCAGTGATGGTTTTATGCAACAGAGTAATGGTTTTTTTTATTACCGTTAGAAAAGACAATCAAGTCATCGGCATAAGAGAGATGGGTGATTAAAGGTACACCCATGTGAGAGCTATAACATGTTATGTTTTTGTAGGAAAACATATTGTTTAAATGATGAGTAAGAACCTGGTTGATAATAATAAATAAAATGGGGGAGAGAGGATCGCCCTGTTTGACACCCCTTGAGGGTTTGAAAAAACCATGAGGGTTTCCCTTCAGGGTTTGTTTAAAATCAGATCAATAAAACGCGGGTGAAAACCAAATTTACCCAGAGCATGTTTAATGAAATTCCAAGAGCATCTGTCAAAGGCTTTAATCATATCAAATTTGAAAATGATATTGTGACCTCTAACTTTTTTATCAATACTATCAGTAAGCTCTCTAAGGATCAGAATGTTATCAGAGATTTCTTTTATGGGCTGGAAAGCAGTTTGCTCCAGAGAAATGATTTTAGGAAGCAAAGTACTGATCCTGACAGTTAAGATTTTGGTAAAAAAAATTATTAATAAAATTGCTCAGACTGATAGGTCTAAATTTTGAGAACTTATAGGCATTTGGTTCTTTAGGGATAAGGATAATTAGAGTATGCCCGATAGACTTAGGGATAGAGACCCCACACATAAATTCAGAGACAGCATTGTATAAATCAGAGGCAATAATATCATAACAGAATTGATAAAAAGTACCATCAAAGCCATCAATCCCAGGGACACTATCTTTATTAAGATTAAAAACAGCCTCTTTAATCTCTTGAGCAGTAACATTTCCCAACAGGAGTAAGTTATCTTGATTAGTAACTTTGGGAGTTATACAAGAAAGGTAATCGGTGTAGTCCCCCTGATTAAAAGTGTTATCCTCAGTGAAGAGAGTAGAGAAATAAGCCACAGCATTATCACTAATACTTTTTTGGTCTTCCAGCCAAGAGTTGTCCTCCAATTGAATTCTGTCAATTTGGAGTTTTTTATGTTTGGCTTTGAGAGTAAGATGGAAAAACTTTGAGTTAGCATCACCCTCTTTAAGCCATTTTACTCTAGCTTTTTGTCTATAATAGGTTTCAAGGTAATTTGACACTTGGATATAATTAGCTTGGGCCTCTTTAAGAAGGGCAAAGTTCTTATCAGAGTTGGACTCATCCACCTTGGCCTCCAAGAGACTTAAGATACTTTCCGCTTCAGAATGTTTATCAAAAATATTACCAAAGCAGGAAATATTCCAATTCCTAAGGTCTTTTTTTAGTCTTTTAAGTTTGAGAGAAAATCTCCACATGCCAAAACCCTCAGAGGGGAGATCCCAAGAATCTCTAACAATTCTAAGAAAATCTTTATGTTTGGTCCACATGTGCTGAAACTTAAAAGTTCTGGGGCCAGACTTTTGAGTCACTGATTGAGTAAGAAGTAAAGGGTTGTGGTCAGAGACACATCTGTTCATCTTTTTCAAGGAAAAGTTTAGATCAAGACTGTGGAATTCAACAGAAACCATTAATCTGTCAAGTTTTTTGAGAACCAACCCTTTTTTGCGTTTACCAATCCAAGTGTAGGGACTACCTTGAAACTTGATCTCAGATAAGCAGTTATCATTAATAAACTCATTGAAATCATTCATGTCATATCTATTAGGAATAGAGTTACCTTTGTATTCAGTGTTATCAGAAATGACATTAAAATCTCCAGCAACAATCCAGGGTTTGGGGCCACTGGTTGTTCTGAAGGTAGTGAGATCCTTCCGAAGGGTTTGTCCAGAGAGCCTGTCATTGCTACCATAGACCACAGAGATCATATAATTGATGTGACAGTTGTTGTCAGTAGCAGATAAGTTGATGCATTGATCATAATCAGAAAGAATAGTAATATCAAAGTTAGTGTTCCAGAAGATCCAAATTTTATTTTTTTTGGTGGGCATAGCTATTGCAGAAGTTTAGGGCCACCATCTTCCCTTTTAAGAGCTTGGGGTTGATTTTAGGTTCAATGATAGCAACAAGGTTCACATTATTGGACTTACAAAGATGTTTCAGCCTGTTTAGGGACTGGGTATTACCAATCCCAAAAATATTCCATATTAAGAGACTAATCATAAGAAACCGGGAGAATAGAGAAGCTATTGGACCTGAGGTCATAGGAGTGTGACTTGTTGTGATTAGTTAAAGCTGTTGTAATAATTTTTTATAAAAGAAAAATAACAAAAAGAAAGTGAATTAGAAGTTATGAAGCAGAGATCACGATTCTGAATATGAGACTCCTAATACTCAACATAATCGGTCTGATGCTCAGCAAAAATATATAGGTTAAGTGAAGTAAATAGATCTGTTAAAAATGTTTTTGTTGAAAGAATACAGATTTAGTTTACTATATAAATTTGTTAAACATGCATATTTATCACAATATAAATAGACTTAAAGGCATTGACAACCATATAAGGAATTCATTTATGATCTTGAAACAAAATATCTTACAAGAGCATCTCTCAAAAGAATTCAAGTTTAAGTCCTTATCTGAATACTTTCATCTCCAAGCAATAAATTTTGGCTTAAGGAATACTGGCTACAGGTTATCTGCCTAGCAGGCTGCTAGAGGGAATCTGGCTGTCCTAATATTAAGGTCCAAAATAACAAGTAGGCAACATTGTATTGTCTGTCAGAAAGTTTATATATTGGGAGCTTGAATGAGTATTATGCAGATATACATATAGTTCAAATTGTAGCAATGTTGGGATGGATCAAAATCATATAATAGATTACAATAAAGATGCATATTGAGTACAAAATGTATTCATGTCAACTTATTAGTACTGCCTATCTCATTTCCTTAAGATAACAATATGAAAATGTCATTTATTCCATGCATAGGTACTATATCAACCTAAAAAATCAATTGTTACTTATGCCCATCCAATACAGCATACACAATTAATATTTTTACCCATTTGTGTACCAAACCGATAAATATATATATATAGAGTTAATGTATCAATGTTGTCAAAAAAAAGTTAATGTATCAATAACAAATATTTTAGAAATTTGTTAATAGGTTTGAAGTCATAGTTCATCAATAATAGGAGTACAATATGTAATCTAAAAAAAGGTATAAACATCATTGTAAAATATTTCATTTATGTAATGATTGATACTATTTATTAAATTTATATTAAGAAAATAGGCTATTTAGACTGCACAAATGTTTATACATATACAATTATACACACTTAGTACTACATAGACATAGTACTATGTACCATGTATGTGTGTTTGTTTGTCTATCATAAAACAGCCCATAGTCAACAAACAAGCAGATTTAATCCAAATAGTTATGCTCTTAGAATTGTGAATCAAGTAGAATGTGTGACATATACAAGTACTGCAATACTTATTTTCAATAAGATACGAGTATATAGGTATATGTCACTTATGCCATGCATATTTATTCTTCCGACCTTATTTTTCAAATTTTGAGTATCCATGTTTAGTTAAAACAGATAAACATATGATATGTAAACAGATCTAAGCCACAAAAAGATGGTTCCTTACACCTTTTTGTTTTT
The DNA here is from genome assembly GCA_945859915.1 of Cuscuta epithymum. NCBI lineage: Eukaryota > Viridiplantae > Streptophyta > Magnoliopsida > Solanales > Convolvulaceae > Cuscuta > Cuscuta epithymum. The sequence continues at coordinate 779,486 of CAMAPF010000020.1, forward strand.
AAAATACGGAGTAAAAAAATTGGACAAACATGGCAACCTGATAGAAAGATTTATCTGTGTTTTTTGTAAAAAAAAAATGGATTTACATCAAACCAACAGATTCTTGTTGGAATAAAGGAGTTTATGAGTATTATATTTTGGTGATTGTGTATGGAAGAGAGGATTTTAGAGAGAGATGATTATGGGAGAACTTGGAACTTTTATTGATTTGGAGCTTTTGACTTGTATTACAAATAAGTGAGGAGTGCTCTATTTATAGGTCTCATAGGATCCTTCTAGGCACTCCTATTTCCTTAAGATTCTACAATATTCCATAGAATTCTAGCTTAGGAACATTCTAGAATTATTTAATAAGTACATTAACTAAAGACTATTCTAGATCTTTCTTTAACAACTCTAACTTAAGGGCTAACTAATTTATTATTTCTCATACAACTATTAGCCCAATAAGTTAACTTGTAATGGACCCAATTATTGGGCTAAGCCAAGTTTAATTTCTAACATCCCCTCTTAAACTTGACTTAGCAACACCAAGTAGATTCCGCATCTTTGCAAAGACATCATGCTTGAGTGGCTTTGTGAGAATATCAGCGACTTGGTCTTGAGTCTTCACATACTCTACTTGAACTTCCTTCTTCGCTATCTTTCCCCGGATGAAATGATATCGAGTGTCTATGTGCTTACTTCGATCATGAAACACTGGATTCTTTGCTAATGCAATAGCTGACTTGTTGTCCACAAATATTGTTGTTGCTTCTTCTTGAGACATGCCGAGAGCTTGCAATATGTAGCGGAGCCAAATTGAATGACAAACACTTGATGTTGCTGCAACGTACTCGGCTTCACAAGTAGATAGGGTGACGATCAATTGCTTCTTTGAAACCCACGTGAAAGCGGTGTTTCCCATGTAGAACACGAACCCAGTTGTGCTTTTGCGGTCATCAATATCTCCACCCCAATCACTATCGCAATATCCAACTAGCTTAAATTCATCAGATGGAGAGTAAAACAGCCCATATTCGGCGGTGCCTTTGAGATATCGTAAAATCCTTTTTGCGGCCTTCAAATGAGTTGTTGTGGGGGCCTCCATGAATCGACTAACAAGTCCAACACCAAAGAGAATATCCGGTCTTGTACATGTTAAGTATCTTAAGCTCCCCACAAGACTCTTAAAGTAAGTTGGATGAATCAATTTTTCTTTATCATACCTCGATAGCTTTAGTCCACTTTCAACAGGTGTACTTACAGGTTTGGAGTCCTCCATGTTGAACTTCTTGAGTACTTCTCTCGCGTATCCTTCTTGAGTGATAAATATACCATCATACATTTGCTTCACCTCGATGCCAAGATAGTAACTCATAAGCCCAATGTCAGTCATCTCGAACTCCCTTGTCATGACTTGTTTAAACTCATCGAACATCGTCATATTATTACCCGTAAAGATGAGATCGTCCACGTATATGCACACGAGCAATATGTCTCCTTGATGATTTTTCTTTACATATAGTGCATGTTCTTGTGGACACTTCACGAATCCATTAGCTTGGAAGTACTGGTCAATTCTACTATTCCAAGCTCTTGGTGCTTGTTTAAGCCCATAAAGAGCCTTTCTTAGCCTCAACACTTTATCTTCTTGCCCTTTGACTTTGTAACCTTCGGGTTGCTCAATGTAGACTTCTTCTTCTAGGAACCCATTTAAGAATGCGGACTTGACATCCATTTGATGTATCTTCCACTTGTTGTGAGCCGCGAGTACAATTATCAATCTTATTGTTTCCAATCTAGCAACGGGCGCAAATACTTCTTCATAATCAATGCCATGTCTTTGGGCGTAGCCTTTGGCCACTAGTCTTGCTTTGTACTTCTCAACCTCCCCTTTTGCAGTTTTCTTGATCTTAAATATCCACTTCACTCCAATTGCTTTATGATTTGATGGAAGTGTGGCTAGCTCCCATGTTTTGTTCTTCACAATGGACTTAATCTCATCATCCATTGCATCTCTCCACTTCTTGTTTCTTGTGGCTTCTTCAAAACTTAGTGGCTCGCAATCACCAAATAGACAAAAGAGTGTAAGTTCATCATTTGAGTTCAGGTTTTGTGTTACCTCGTAAAGCTCTTCAATGCTTCTCATGCGTGGTACTTCTCTTTCATCCGAACTTGGTGGCGAAGATTGAGCTTGAGTGGGAGATGGTGGAGGAGTTATATTTTCATGATTCTCTTCAACTTCTTCTTCATGTTCCATGGATGGTAAGAAGCTATAATCTTCTTTGTCGCCAATGCTCCAATTCCATGAGCCTTCTTCATCAAACTCCACATCACGACTTATTATAAGCTTCTTCAAATCTGGATTATAGAGTTTGTACCCTTTTGAGTGTTTGTCATATCCAATGAATATGAACTTCTCGCTCTTGTCATCGAATTTTGATCTAGTCTGATCAGGAACATGAGCATATGCAATGGATCCAAATACTCTCAAGTGCGAGACTCCGGGTTTACCTCCATGCCACGCTTCTTGTGGAGTTATTCCATCTAGACTCTCCGTGGGGCAGCGATTTTGAAGATAGACGGCACAATCCACAGCTTCAGCCCAAAATTCTTTAGGCAGATTCTTCATCTTTAGCATGCTTCTGGCCATGTTGAGGATAGTCCTATTCTTTCTTTCGGCAACACCATTTTGTTGTGGTGTGCGTGGGACAGTCATGGGACGACGGATGTCATTATCTTCACAAAATGGATTAAACTCTTTTGATGTGAACTCTCCACCTCGATTGTGTATGGAAGAGATGATTTTATAGAGAGATGATTATGGGAGAACTTGGAACTTTTATTGATTTGGAGCTTTTGACTTGTATTACAAATGAGTGAGGAGTGCTCTATTTATAGGTCTCATAGGATCCTTCTAGGCACTCCTATTTCCTTAAGATTCTACAATATTCCATAGAATTCTAGCTTAGGAACATTCTAGAATTATTTAATAAGTACATTAACTAAAGACTATTCTAGATCTTTCTTTACTAACTCTAACTTATGGGCTAACTAATTTATTATTTCTCATACAACTATTAGCCCAATAAGTTAACTTGTAATGGACCCAATTATTGGGCTAAGCCAAGTTTAATTTCTAACAATTCTTTCCCTAACATCGTAACTATGAAATACGAAGTAACTAACAAATAGGTTTCATCTCCAATGAGAAATTATTTTTTTGAAAAAACTACGTCATATAGAGTATAAATTCAAAAGGTTCAACAGATACCCAAAAGAGACATTGGAGTGTACCAATCATTGTTTTGAAAGGTCCACACACCGGCCGATTAAGTAAACCGTACACATCGCACATCTACGCCTCTGTCGGAGAATCCGGTTCAATCACCAACAAGTATCGGATTAACCTATGACTCAACTTTTTGGATGCAACCCACGGTGGACTAGGATAGGAGGAGATCATTGGTTTCACCATTACCTCTCTGGTGTGGAAATATAGATGGTGTACGAAGTTAGGATGGGGACGATTGGTGATCGGCAGAGGCGGAGTGCATCGGATTAACTGACTTTCTTTGCATGTATGCTTTGTGTACGAATGAATAAGGCGGTGTTGGGTTTTAACGAGTTTATATATGTCGTATTAGGGTTTCGTGGAGCATATGGGTTTTGAATTGTTAAGGCCTAGGGTATTAGTTGGGTTGAGTTGTTAAATGGGGTTGTTAAATACGTAGTTACCATACGTAGTAATAAATTATGAATGTGTGTGATTGGGCTTCAAACTACAATGGCCATTTATCAATCAACATCTTTTATACGATAGTACCTTTTATATATCTTAGGTATTAAATTGGTAAAAAAATTCATTCAAAGTAAAATATTATGCATTTTATATATAGAGTATAATATATTCAAATTATTTTATTAAGAAACTTATTTATTAATAATTACATTTATGGACATAAATGTTATCAAAATATTAATAAGAATAAGTGACCTAGATCCTGTCTGATGACATTAAAATCGATTGAATCGGTTGACTCCGCTAAAGTTTATGAAGTTTAGGCCGAAGTGCATGTATTGGATGATTCGATCTGCTAATTTATGAAAAATATATATACTTAAAGTATACTTTATTAGGAAAATAAAGAAAAAACTATATGAAAAAATAGGTAAAGTGATCATTCACACTAACTTCAGCCAATAGAGTCAGAAAAGTAATTTCAAACTTAGTTTTTTTTACTATGACACAATTCGGCGTGCGAAATCAAAAGTTACGTGTTTGGTTAAAAAGTTGGCTGATAAACCTGATAAGACGAAAAATAGAGTCACCAAACAGACTTTTAATCATTAGAACATGTCATATAAGCCTTTTGCCGATAAAATGAATGGGACTTTTTACTAAAATACTTTTATAATTTTAATGTTTATAAGTATTTAAATAAATACCTTTTTACTATTACAATTTAATAATAATGCAGTTGGATTTTAAGTGGTAGATAAGAAATTGGGGATTGAAAATGTTGGGTTAGGTTTTTCCGAATTGAAATGGGCTACCAGGACAAAGTTAAAATGTATATATTTACTTTATGAGTAATTATCTGTCACGACCTCTGATGGATGACTATAAATAAGACACAATATTCATCTTTATTGCATGTTGAACTCTTATTAAAAAGTCGGTGTTTACACATGGTCAATTTTATGTTGCAGTATCAAAAGTAACAACTCATAAGGGTTCGAAAATATTAATTTGCAGTGAAGAGGCGAGCCAACTAACCATACCACCAATGTAGTTTATAAGGAAGTTTTTCGCAATGTATAGATTGTGGAAACCTTATACTACGTATAACATTTCGTTATTTCTACTTATTCCGTCTACGAATGTTCACTATCATTTCTTTAATTATAATTTATTATGCATTGTTACGACTTACGTCTATAACAAACTAATAATAGTTATAAATTATACGTAATACTTATGCATTGTTACACACGTTATTACATTTTATTATCCCGGGCATCGCGCGGGTGAGAATCTAGTTTTTTATAAAAGAAAAATAACAAAAAGAAAGTGAATTAGAAGTTATGAAGCAGAGATCACGATTCTGAATATGAGACTCCTAATACTCAACATAATCAGTCTGATGCTCATCAAAAGTTCATTAATGTTCTTTCACCAAAAAACGTGATTTTCGTGTCAACAGCGGAGGTTTGACACTCAATTAAAATGTTGTGATATTCAACTAACAAACCTTACAATTTTCATATCAATCTGCACTTTGTAAGTTATGTATGCTCATTTGGTACTGATGTTATGCTCATTTTTAGAACGTTATATCAATGCATATTTCAAAAGTATCATCTTACATTAGACTCGCATATTGAAATTAATAGGAGTGTACCATAGATATAATTTAATAAGTTTTTATGAAAAAAAAAGAGAAAACGAATTAGAAGATATGAAGCAGAGATCTTGATACTAATTGTTAGCCTCATAATACTCAATACAATAGGTCATATGCTCATTAAAAGTACAATATTACTCATTTAGCGGGAGCAATGAATTTTCGCTTAAATTACAAAACTGCCACCAAAAAAATTAGATTGTTTTAATTAAATGAATTGTCTTTCTTAATTCGGCCTTTTTGTGGGCCTTATTAGGTTCTTTTTCTTACTTTTCCATACTTATAATGAGCATTACACCAATATAAAATGAGTATACATACTTATGAAATGAGCACCAAAAAATTCAGAAAGATCATTTAAAGTCTAAAGTATGCTCAAATATTAAATGTGAATATATAACGTGTGAAATGAGTATCGAAGAGTTCATAATGAGCATTACACCAATATGCATGGATATGACATTTAAGTTGTCTAGTGTAATGCTCATTTCAAAATGAGCATTACACCAATATCAAATGAGCATAAATCATTTATTAAATGAGCATTGAAAAATTTAAAAACTCGTTTGAATTCTCTAATTTGTTTAAATGTTCGCACATTTATTATAATATGAGAAATATAGTTATGACAAATATCATAATTTCATATCAAAAGTAATTTTCAGTCTTTCGTTCTGGAATTACAAATATAATCGGGTTCTTTTATAATATTTACCATGCGTGTTTACTTTACACTATACTCATTTTAGTGTAACACGAAACTCATTGTAGTAATTAGCACATACTCCCTCCGTCCCTTAAAACTTTGTCATCTTTGAATTTTTTGGTCAACAATGTTCAACTTTGACCAATTATATATCTTTGTAGAAAATTATTTATCGTATAAAATTTATGTGAGAATGTTCTTTGTTAAAAGTACTTTTATAAAAGTATAAAAATTACAGCTTTCATAATATTATACTAATCAAAATCATGATCCAAACTTTACCACCATTGACTTAAAAAGTCATAGATGACAAATTTTTACGGACGGAGGTAGTAATATTTAAAAATTTAATAAATATTCTTCTTAAATTAAAGATAGAATATTAAAAGATCAATACCTTAAATATTCATCATAAATTAAAATGAATGGATAAGGTGGTTAAGAAATAAACAAAAGTCAACCTAAGAAGAAAAAAGTTCCAGCCATATGCACGTAATTAAAGAAGTACTACGTATGTAAAAAAGGAGATGAAAGCAGCTAGCTGGCGGCCACATAAAGAGAGCCAGCGCACGGAATCCACTTACGCAAGGAAGACTGAAGAATGCGGACGGAGGAATTGCAGCCCATAAAAATCAGAACGAATAACAAAAATACCAGGATGTACGGTGAGCACCGTACATCCGGGTGTACGGTATAGGGACTCATCAATTTGGAATGGAGGGAGTAAAGTTTTTTAATTAATAAAAGATATTTTAAATATAATTTTTTCATAAATCAACAGAATCAGTCAATCCAACCAACTAAATAAACTTTCTAATTAATCACACCGTAATTTCTATTATTACACTAACATCAATCATACTACGTAGTATTACCTCCATCTCACTCAACTTTGCCAAATTGATGTTAGGTGGGTAATTAGAATAGTAAAAACTGTGTGATTGAGGTTTGTGCAGGGGAGAAAGAAATGAACAGAGCCACAAATTCATTGCTTTTAAGGGAAAGTGACAAAGTTTTTTGGGACAAACAAAAAGGCAAAGTTGGCAAAGTCCAGTGGGACGGAGGGAGTATAATTTTTACTACCTCCGTTCTAGTGGACTTTGCCAAGTGCAAAGTAGGTGATGAATAAGAATTAGTAAAAATTGTGTGGTTGAAACGTATTTACAGAGTGATTAGTAAATAAAGAACCACAAATTAGTTTATTTAATAGAAAAGTGAAAAAAAAAATTGGACAACCAAAATGGGAAATTTGACAAAATCGAATTGAATGGAGTGAGTAATTTTTTATTTTACATGGCAATGCACATACAAAAATTATGAGGATCGATAGACTCATAGAAGAAAGAATACTCGGTAAATTATTACGGAGTATTATTTTTGGATGAAATACGCCGTAAATTATTGTTGAATTAAAACAGTCAAAAAGCCAAAATGGCAGAAAGAAATAAAGAATTAATATTGCAACAGTTGGATTTGTGGTAGATAGTACAAATGGAATGGTCCAGATTCACAGTGTCTGACAAAAGTTGGACCCATATCCCAACAGCCGTAACGTAGCCACAAAACCAAATAAATCGATGTGCTACTTGCCGCCAGTAGGGTGTGGAATGGGCCACTTCACGTTCAACGTGGCCCACGACGAACACAGCTGGCCCACTCCATCTTCTACACGGCTCTGTATATGCCACGTCATCCAAAAACCATGAGAACCGGGTGCGAATCAGGAAACATCTTTCTTGCCCATGGAGAAAAGAAAAAGATACACATTAATTAATACACTGTGGGGCCCTTGCTAGTAGAAAGAAGAAATAAATTTGGGTGTATTAGAGCATCTCCAATGGTAGAATGTGCACAGTGCACATGTGGCATGAGAGATGACCACATAAATATTGGTAAATAAATTCTTTTTCTCCTATTTGAATGATTTTATACAGTTTTGGTAAGTTTTTCTCCACAATGTCAAGGAGACCGTCTAGATGTTGACATTGCAGGGAAAAACATACCAAAATTGTATAAAATCATTCAAATAAGGAGAGAGAATTTATTTGTTAATATTTATGTGGCTATTTCTCATGCCACATGTGCACCGTGCACATTCTACCATTGGAGATGCTCTTAATTTCAAAAGTTTTGGAGTATCAGGGAACATTTATAATTATTACCGAGTACAACGTGTTTGGATCTGATTCTCAAAACTCATTCTGCTCTTTCAGGCAGTAGAAGCAGAAACTGGAGTGTTTGGGTGAAATTTCAGAAGCACTCCTAGTGCTCTAATTTACTCCGACAATCAATTTTTTTAGAAGCTGAGAGGTACCAGATTCTGAAAACTGATTATGATTCTGCTTCTACTTTAAAAAAGAAGCAGAAGCAGAATCAGAATCAATTCGAAACACCCTCTGTTACAGAGTACTCCGTATCAGAATCAATTCGAAACACCCTCTATTACAGAGTACTCCGTACTATGTATATCTTTATAAACTTCCATCTCACAAGTGTGCCTAGCATAGCTTGTACACAGGTAAACTCCAAAACAAAAACCCACAGGGTCATATACCCTCCTCAAACTTTATTGCAGTCCAAAATTTAACTACCAAACTTACTCATAGAGATTAAAAAAGGCAGATGGACTTGTCGATTTCGATTTATTTTTTTATTTATCAATTTTAGCTTCTTTCGGTTTGAAACGTATTTAAAGAGTGATTAGTAAATAAAGATCACATTATGTTCCGGTTGAGTTTTGTCCGGTTTAATTTGATTTGAATCAATTTGGATTAATTCTTTATTTAATCATATTTTAAGATTTTATTTATCCTTAGTTGAGTTGATATTTATTGTGTTTTTCTCAGTTTCATTTCGATTTAATAAGAGTCTAGAAATATGCTGCTGAACTGAAATCGAATTGTATATGATTTCAGTTCATAAAAAGGTCCTCGAACTTTCATAAAAAAGTCAATTAAGTCCTTCTATAGGAGACTATGTCCGTTCGTCGCGATTTGGGGCGGTTCCCGGTGGAATTTTTTGATGAAATTTTTTGAGCATCTTATTAATCAAGTCTAGTTTACTCATACCAAATTTCAGCTAAAAATTTAATCGGGAGCGCATTCAAATTAATTCGAGAACGCAAAAATGCGCAGTTATCTTCAAGAATTAATTTGAATTTGTTCCCGATTGAATTTTTAGCTAAAATTTGGTATGAGTAAACTAGACTTGGTGAATAAGATGCTCAAAAAATTTAATCAAAAAATTCCACCGGGAACTGCCCCAAATCGAGACGGCCGGACAGAACTTCCTATAGAAGGACTTAATTGACCTTTTTATGAAAGTTCGAGGACCTATTTGACAGTTTTCCCTTTTTTTATACGGTCCGGTTTGATGAAACCCAACCGATATGCATCATGACTAATAATTATAAAGTTTATAAGTTGAAAAATATAATCATCAAACATGCATTATATCATACTAATTCAAATTAGATTAGACCAATCCCGCTTATGACATTTACAATTTTTTAACCCAAATGGACAGTTTTAATACTCCGTATAACATACAGAGTAATATAATATTTTATCATTAAATACTTATACTCCTTTTGCCTCGTTATTTTTAATTTTTATCTCGTCTTTTTATTCCACAAGCTTACTTTGTACAATATTTGTTAGATAAAATTCCCTAAATAGAGTAAAAAAGTTTAGAAATTACAAAAAATGACGGTCATGTTTGTATTGCCTGAATATGAGTAATTTTTGTCGATTTTAACATTATCAGGCTTGAAAAATGACGGTTTATGCGAAGTTTTTTCCCTAATTTGACAGAAATGACTCATATTTATGAAATAAAAACATGATGACCTTATTTTAAAATTTTAAAACGTTTCAGTCAGGTCAATTTTTATACTCCCTCCGTCCTATTTTACCTGTCTTACTTTCCTTTTTGGATTGTCCCAAAATAAGTGTCATCTTTCACATACAGATTTACCTGTCAATTTTTATACTCCCTCCCTAGTATTTGTCAATGTTAAAATAAACTCCGATCAAGCGAAACACGGTGAAAGAAGTGTAATACGTAGTACTATCACATAACATGAATACATGATGTCAATCTAATGACGATAATTTCACATACAGATTCAATACATTGCATCAACCCATAAACAAAATGGCATAAAAGTCAAAAAGATATTCGTAAAAGAAGTAGGAAGGAATCGACAAATCTCAATTGCTTGAATCTGGTCTAAAATTAGTGTTTACAAAGTATGATTTATATTCTATATATTGAGGTCATTTCTTGTAAACTTATATGGTACATCCGGCTTATAATCAATACATATAGATATTCTATCACTTATTTGTAACCTTTCATTCGGAATGAAATGCACTAGTCTCATCTACTCTTATTTTTGAATTTGTTTCATGGCATAGGCGAATTAAATAAAGTTGAGTAGTAACTAGGGGTAATTCTAATTGAATCAAAATTAATCACATCCCCCAACTTCTTACTTACCGATATCAATTTAATTTCCGTAAAAATTTAACCATTAATACTAATATAATCAAATATCACCACAAGTTTATAATGATTCTACAGACTTAATTTATGACTAGATTTTATATAAATATTATAATCATATAAGGGGGTGTTTGGATCTGATTCTTAAAACTGCTTCTGCTCCTTCAGGGAGCTGAAGCAGAAGCTGGAGTGTTTGGGTTAAAGTGCAGAAGTGATTTTGGTGCTCAAATTTACTCCTAGAATCAGTTTTTTTAAAAACTGGGGGTGACCAGCTTCTGAAAACTTATTCTGATTCTGCTTCTGCTTTAAAAAAGAAGCAGATGCAGAATAAGTTCCAAACACCCTCAGTCTCCAACTGTATAATAGCACTAGCCTGGGCACGCCCGATGGGCGAGAGGTCGGTGCCCAATTCAAGCACAAATGTAAAACATACAAAAAATATACTCGTAGTACTTATCGTTTCGGCCTTTCGGCCGTTTCGGGTCAATAGAAAACTTAAAGCGGTACATACAAGGGCATTTCCGGAGAAGTGAGCAGTGCCATTAAATGAAAATGAAATTGGGCAAAATGAATGCCTCCAACAATAATAAAAAAATCTGCACAAGAGAGAACACCCTGCAACATAATAAAACCTTGAAACGGAAGATAAGCACATTTGTTTGGAGTTTGACAATAATTAGCAGATTACACATTACGGGATGCACCCGCATATTTCAGTTAGATGCACTTATGTACAAAAGGGACAACATTGCCCATCCATAAACATCCATAATTATATTAAAAAGTAGCCGGATACACCGCGGCCTACTTTTTAATCAATTGCAGACATAAGTTCGTAGTTATAGCAAAACATAACATACAACATTCAAAAGGGCCTAAATTGTGTTAAGGAGGCTGAGAGGTAATGGATAAAGCACATGCTCCAGAACATCGAACATTAACTTGAGTCATGGAGGATCTGGGGCAGCAAGTTCCCCTTCTTTTCCCTGAAGAGGGGCATCAACAAAGGGGTTAGGTTTCTTAGATTTCAATGGAGGCGGGTCAAAAGCTGCGGGGTTGTCCAAAGATTCAGTTTCATTAGGTATCACGTTTGCAATAGGCTCCTCGAAATCCAATTTCCGCTTGGATTGGTGGCTAGACTCAGCTGCATTGGTGTTTGTGAAGTCATTCCCAGAAACATCCAGTTCATTTGAAGCCTAACAGATGCAAATAACTCCATAAGCATTGCGTTGTGGGCCTTCGTCATTTTTATTTTGTGTGGCGCATTCCCAAAACAAACCGCAACTTGCTAAGTTTTTCATCAAGCGCCTCCAAGTTAAGCTCACTCGAAGGTTCATGCCCTACACATTGCATGATGGTAAGAACATCATTTGTGAACAAAGTAATATCCACAAATCCTGATTTGTCAGTAACTTTAGCTGCCATTCTGAACCTAGAGAAGTAAGGCGCAAAAATGTTAGTTACATTTCTAAAATTAAAAAAATGCAGCCTTGACAAAAAAAGTATAAAGTGAAACCTCTTAACTCTAGTGCCATTTTTTTGTCCACAAAACAGGCATTCAAAGATAACACCTTCAACAGAATGCACTTTCCGATTACAATAGTCGCAGCCGATGTAATAACCTACTTCAGTAGTGTCTGTAAGGCAACCTGTGTCGGTAACCCACACAACTTGGCTCTGTTTGAAATAAAATCATTTAGATGCATGCTAATCATAACATTAAATGTAAAGGATGCATTTTTTTTCAAGTAATAATAACCACTACCTGTTTGAGCTGGTCAGGCAATGAAGAAATGGAGATTTTAGGTTTGGTGAGAGGGTTTACAAAAGAACTCAGTTTGTTGTATGCCTTTTTGCTCAACAATTCAGCAACTTTCTTGGGAGACCCATGCAACCTATTTAAATAGTTTTAAGACATTATGTATAGAAGTCTTGTTGTGGTAAACCTATAGTAGCTTTAGGCCCGGTGGGATTGACTTCTATTTTTGCGTCAGACCGGGTTGACAATGACAAACCTGAGAGCACAAAGTAAAAGCTGAGTTATTAGAACAAAGAAGGTGCATACAGATATGTGGGGCAAAATGTGTACCCTGATACAACAGGTTGATTGCAATCCTATGAAGCAGAACAAGTGGGTAACGACCTTGTTGCAGTTGAGCCACTATTTCATGCCCCTGTTTGTCAGCAAATGCTTCCCACATTGTCAGCGCTATGGAGGTACACCTATTATGGTCAATGGAAAGGCAATATTATAAACAAAGAGGCATGAATAAATATAAGCATTAATGATAAATGAACTGCACCCGTACGTTTCATCAACCAGAACAAAATCATATGCAACGTTGTTGACCATCGTCAGTGACTATGAACTGCCTGGGCAGCTTGCAAATGACAGTGGCCGGCACATCTATAATTCAATTAACAATTGGTCAATAAGTGATGGTCCAAAGAAGTGTAAATACCAAATGTGTATTACTCACTAAAGCGCTCATTATTGAGGTATGCATCGAAGAAGTCACTAAATGGTTTCGTGTCACTCTCTGCAAGCAGACAGAAATTAATTTCATCTTCTTTGGGAACCCTTGACCCAAATCCATATGGGCCAGTCATAGGGGCTTAGAGGAACTATATATTTTGTAAAGGAATAACAGGAATAAGAACGAAACCAGAAATTAATGAATGGAACATAACTAAATACCGCCAGAAGACTCCACATTCAGGACACGAGAAAATGATATGATTGATAGGAGGCTTCTAAACAACCATTATGGCGACACGATATATAACCTGTTGCTAAGTACTGTTTAGCAAATAAAGCACTCGGTAAATTGAAATAAAGCAATATGCCTTTTTATCTACTAGTGTACGTGAGTAACATTTCACGAGAAATTTACGTGTTTGGTGAAAACTGCTATTAAGGCTAATAAACCAAAAAAATGGGTCACCAACTGAAAATTATATATTTTATATATAATTTATAAATTTAAAACATTTTTTAGAATAATTGTAACACTGTACATTTTTAATATAATTTTCAAATTCAAAATAATTTTGCATTAAAAAGTAGCATTGAAAAATTTGAACCCAAATCTACCAATCATATGGTCATGCTTTTGTAAAAAAAAAGTGGTTCGGGATTTTGTGTATTGACTGAACATGGTTGCAAAGGACCCCAATCTTGACACATTACGGTAATGGTAGTGAAACTAAATAGGACTTTTCAATTAATTATCCAAAAATATATTTATGTGTCTTGAATAGACTCAAATGGAGAAAGTCAATTACTAAACATAATAGGACAAAGTCGCACAAGAGAATAAAGAGAACTAACCAGTTGAAGCAATCTAGGAGCAACACAATTCAAAAACAGGGGCAACAAGATGCAAAACTGTTACAGTTATAATCAAATACCATTAGTTAGTGAAACAGGCCCGGTAAAATACACCACAAAACACAACAGGCTCCACTACATAAAGGCTTCACCACAGAATGGACATGCTTAGCTAACAGTTACCCAAGACAAATCATACTACTAAAGACAATCCACCACGAAAAGTGTTTTTTCCAATAATTTGGACAACGCACAATTAAAATTCACTTCTGAATGAGACATTTTTTTTTGTTTAGACGCATAATAAATGGTTTTAGTTATTTATTGTTACAGTGAATAAAAACCGGTTAGATAATTGTGGATGAGAAATCCATTGACTCAGCTGCATGAGGTACACATTACCATCCTATTAAGCAATTTCAACCACACATAACAGTGTTTGTCAAATGACCACCCAAATTATCAAGGAGACTGAATTTAATAGACTATTGTACTATTAAAATTTTTAATTTATTATGAGTCTAAATTATGGTTTATCTGACCAGAAAAGTAACTCTAACCATAAAATATTTTTTTCAAAAAAGAACCAAAGAAAGCAGCTATATATTTGTTGATGAGAAATCCATTATCTCAAAAAAATGTATAACTATTAAATGAAAATTTCTAACTGTTTCACCATAACATTGTCATTTTAATTGGCTGGGTCAAACTTGTTTTAGGCCATAAGAAAATATCCAAAAGTAAATCACAGTTTCATGAATAGACTAATAGAGTCAAAATCATAACTTCCAAAGCTAAGTACAAAACTCTTAGTTCACATTAGCTACAGAACTCAAATTAATAACAAAGCTTATTGAGAAATAAAAATACAGAATACCCAGAAAAACCAGTAAACCACTATTACTATTATTATAATTATTACCTAACAAAATAAATCCTTAACATAATATAACTTGAAAAAAGAATTTGTATCACAGTATAACCTCTAAGAGTAAACCTGTAACTTTTTGGAAAATAAAAAAATCCTATAAGAATTACATTCAACCCTCACAAAATCTATCATAAAGAAAAGAGAGCAAAGTTTATACAACAAGAAGAGAGTCCCGAGTTATGAATATACATTTAAGATATAAAAACAAGAAATAACAAACCTCTAAAAGAGTCAAAAAACATGCCTTATCGAGATTAAGGATCATTATTTGAAAAGTATTTTCTTAGTGGGAGTTTACTATGCAAGTTAGAGATAAGGAATAAAATTGTGCGATATCTCAAATGCAAGACTCCCCCCAAAAACTGCCATTACTCATTAATGACACCCAAAGTTATATCATAGCTATAACATAATTTGTTCAAAAAAGAACAAAAAAGCAGCTATATATTTGATGATGATAAATTCATTATCTCAGCTATACGATGTTCAAATAATTACAATGTCAAGCATTTCCCACTAAATATGACAGCATTTTGAGCATACATCCAACAAAAAAATGGGGTTTTCCATCTACTCTTAAATATATGTATATGAGGGAACTCTGCTACCCACTTAACTGTTACCTTGCATGAAGCTTGAAGTGATGGGCATTTGTTTAGCGTAGGTGTAACTGGTACCCTCCCACTTTAATGATCTCATCTTTAAAATAAAACTAATTTACCTTCTGCCAATCTCTTACTCTAAGGAATTGGTGAAAATTGGGATCTCTTACCCCAACCAAACCGGTAGTCGTAAGGTTTAAAAGACCAGGTTTACTTATTCAGTAAGTTGCCATTTTTACTTATTCAAACACCAGGTTTATAAGATAATTGCCAACAAATATAATGAGTAGCTTCTTTCACAAGCTTCAACATGATCATGAATACTTCCAATTAGCAGACCCTGCAATGAGATGAAATATAACACATACGCTAATCAAATGTCCCTATATTTTATTTTTAATTTTTTATCCCTCTTTCTTCTTTTGGCAGGGGAGATTCTTGAAAACATCATTGAGGATGTATAACAATAAATAAAGTCACACTGAGTTCTAATAACTTTTTTTTAATCCAGCTGAGTCTTATTGAATCAAATGTTTTGCGACAACCTAAAAAATGGATTGATTCGAACCAATAGAATCAAACTGTTTTTTTTAACTGCTCAGAACAGGTGAGTTATATATTACGTATCTATTGTTGTTATAAATAACCACCTACATATTATAATCCATTACATATGTGGTGAATAGAGTACCGTATAATCGTTGGTTTTTTTTATTTCACTAAACTTTAGCACTCATTACAATTCCTTTTGGGATTTTTTTCGAACACTTTGGAAGCAAGATGTCAAAAGGAGGATAAACATTCCTTTTATAGCCACATCAGTGCCCACACATATGCTCACTTCACTATCTTGAAGTGAAATGTGTTATACTACAGTTGAGGTAAATGCTTAAAAGCAAAACCCGTTGATCCTAAAGCCCCCTGGTTCGGTTTATGGAATTGAGAGGAATCCAAAAACTCAAGATGAGAATGATTGAAAAATAATTCAGGGCATATAAAATGTAAAACTCAAACAAAGCACCCAACAAATCTCAAACTCAAGACAACACGGAGTATAGGAAATCAATTTCACACCTATTAATAGCAAAAAAGCAGGGCAAAATTAATGTCACTTACCAACAGAGGAATGGGTGAAGGTTCTTGAATTCAAATATGGGAGAGAAAACGAGACTCACCTTGAGCGTGCAATCGTTCGATAGGGTTGGAATGAACACCACAAGTCGACTGAACAATAAAAGAACATGTATGCAATGGGTTGGGCGCAAGGAGAACCACACACAACACATTTCTCAACAGTAAGGCTGACGGAAGATGCTGAGGACGGGCACCAATTGGAACGAAATTGGATTTCGAATTTCGAATTCAGGATGGGGAAGGGAAGCGCTGGAGACGGAGCTATGAACAGGAGAGACGGAAGTCTGACTTAACGGCAAATGGGCGGAAATCAGAGACGGCCATCCAGGTCACGCTTTATATAAGTAGGAGATTAGTATATGTGTAGTATTATTTTGTTATTCTTCTGTATAATTAATGTAAAAAATATGGAGATTTTTTTACTAATCCTAATTGAAAGTAATCATTTCAACTAATTCATATACGAGTATGTATTATCATGCTCTAAATCTATTAATTAAATACTTCTTCAATCAACAAATATAATATTGAAAAGTTTATAAAAGCTAGTGAATGTGATAAATTGACTCATGCGAGTATATTAATGTAAGCGATTAGCTAATTACCCTCATAATTTGACTAAGTGTATAAACATTTACAGTAAGAATAAAATGTTCTACAATGATTAGCAATAATTTTTTTCTCTTCATTCATTATTAGTAAGGGAAAACGGTCAAATAGACCTCGAACTTACGTAAAAAGGTCAAATAAGCCATTATATACGAGGCTCTGTCCGGTCGTCGCCATTTGGGGCAGTTCCCGACAGAATTTTTTGATGAATTTTTTTTAGCATCTTATGTATTAAGTCTAGTTTACTCATACCAAATTTCAGCTAACAAATCAATCGGGAATACATTCAAATGAATTCGTGAAGATAACTGCGCTTTTAACTGCACAACTATCTTCAAGAATTCATTTGAATGCCTTCCCAGTTGAAGTTTTAGCTGAAATTTGGTAGGAGCAAACTAGACTTAATGAATAAGATGTTCAAAAAATTTCATCAAAAAAAACCACCAGGAACTGCCCCAAATGGCGACGGCCGCACAGAGCGTCCTATATAAGGGCTTATTTGACATTTTTATGTAAGTTCAAGGGTTTATCTGACTATTTTCCCTATTAATATTGTTATATTTAATACAAAGTAATTCTCTTTGTTCAAGCTAGTAGTTCAATTTGACTAATTAGCTTTCCTAAGTAAAAAGAAGAGTAATAGTCCAATAGTAAGCTAATATCTTCAAATGGCAAGTAAATTCTCGAAAAGAATCATTGGAAAGAAGGTAAATTTGGAGTATTGTTTTATTTTCAGAGAAAAACAATTAAAATATCCCAAACTTTGAAGGGGTGTGAGTTGAACACCCCAAACTTGTATATGTAATTTAAATACGTCAAACTTTATATTAAAAGTAGTTTTAGCACCATAGTCAAATATAATTTATTTTAAAAATGTAAATTTATGGTGTTAATTGCATAATTTGAAATATTTTAGAATTCATGAAGACACGATTAACATTCTAAACTTCAATTGCAAAATAAATAATAATACTTCAAAGCTATATAATTGCAACCCTTTTAATTTGATGTTTTAAATTATGTCATTAACCCCATAATTCACATTTTTGCAAAAAATAATACTAGTACGTAGTACATGATTATGGTGTGAAAATACTTTTTGAGTATTTAAATTATATATTCAAATTTAGGGTGTTTATCTCGTATTCTTTCAAAATTTGGGATATTTTTATTATTTTTCCCTTATTTTCATTTTCCTACAACTTTGACATTTTCCATTAAGTAATAAATTTATGACTTTACATACATATATTTTTTGAATATACATACTCCCTCCTCTCTTTTTTATTAGTCATTCTTTTCTTTTTGGGACGTTTTTTATTTGTCTTTTCTTTACATATATATATTTTTTGAAAATACATACTCCCTCCGCTCTTTTTTATTAGTCATTCTTTTTCCTTTAAGGAAAGTTTTTGAGAAAATATCATCATTTTTATTATTTTTGCCCCACTTACTTTTTACAAACTACTTTCTCTTTCTTACTTTACCATCACTTTACTCTTCTTAATACACTCTCTTTCCTACTTTATCATCATTTTACTCTTTTTAATATACCATCTTTCCTACTTTATCATTTATCCTACACACTCTATACTTACCCTACTACTTTAGTACTACTTCTGTCCCATTTTATGTGTCTTAG
Source organism: Cuscuta epithymum (assembly GCA_945859915.1). Classification (NCBI taxonomy): domain Eukaryota; kingdom Viridiplantae; phylum Streptophyta; class Magnoliopsida; order Solanales; family Convolvulaceae; genus Cuscuta; species Cuscuta epithymum. Next base: position 798,337 of record CAMAPF010000020.1, read on the forward strand.
TTTGACTTGGCACGGTTATTAATGAAGTGGTTGAAAAATTAAAAGTTATGGTTGAGGTTTGAGTATAATAAAGTAAAATGGTGTAGACCACATATATATTTCCAAAGGAGGAAAGTAAACACTTATTTTAGGACAGCCCAAAAAGAAAAGTAGGACAGAAAAAGTGGGACGGATGGAGTATTAAAATTCATGCCAAACTCTAAGAGGACTAATAAAAAAGAATGGAGGGTGTATTTTTCTTTCTTTCTACACAACTATCGATCACACCACGTTAAATCAAAGCTATCATTTTCCAAAGAAAGATTCAAAGAAGATAATTTTGGAGTATTTTATTGGTTGCCATATTTTCGTTCACCAAAAAATTGAAAAAACTTAGACTGAATTATACTCAACTCCGAGGGCATTGACGTGAATATTTGTGGTTAGTGGCCAAGCGTTTCAGTGTTCCCTAGCATTCGCACACCTGGCAATCCCTCTCGCCATTCATCAACTTCACTCTTGCAGTTTCCTACCGTCTCCCTCTCCTCAATAATTTATTTATGCAAATACAAATTCTGCCCCCACCTCTCCCTACTCCATAACCTAATCCACACAGAAATTTCTCTGCCTTTTTTGGTGCTTTCCATATCTGGCTTGATTTTCCTCCTTCTCTCCTTCATACAGTTGCAATTTCCCCCCTCAACCTGTCTCACTTCAGTGAAGCACAGCAAATTTCTCTCGGGAGGATGAAGATTTGTGAGCTCTGCAAAGCTGCGGCGATGGTGTTTTGCGAGTCGGATCAAGCGAATCTGTGTTGGAGCTGCGACGCCAAGGTTCACTCGGCCAATTTTCTTGTGGCGCGGCACTCGCGCTGCCTCCTCTGCCACGTTTGCCAGTTGCCGACGCCGTGGTCCGCCTCTGGCTCCGATCTCGGATCTACGGTCTCGGAGTGTGAGAGATGCTTGCGCGGAAGTCCGAGAACCGAAATTGAGGCAGATGAGATCGGAGATGAGTGCGACGACGATGAGGAGGAGGAGGAGGATGAAGTGGACGAGGAAGAAGACGACGACGATGATGAAGCAGATTCGGAAGATGTTCAGGTGGTTCCGTGGTCGTCGACACCGCCTCCGTTCCCGGCGACTTCATCCAGCAGCGATGACTCCTTGCTCACTGACAGAGATGTTTCAGATCTTAAATATTGGGTAACTATTTCCTCTTGTATCATCACTCTGTCTCTCAATTGCTTACAGACACGAGGCATCCTTCCATTGATTTAGTTGTTTACATTGTCAAAATCGCCATTAAAATACTTCGTTTCTGAATTTTTTCAAAGATGCGTGTCTAATTTTTTCTTTCACAGGATAATCGCCGCAGTGTATCCTCCGACCTGGAGGCCAGCGTGACGGGAGAGACGTCGGCGACTTGCGGAATCGTCATTGACTTGAACAACGAGACTTCAACGCCTGACACCGGAAGGCCGGCGAAGATCCAGAGAAGAGCAACCAATGGAACGGATCGGGTCGATAGGTCCGAATTGAGATCGTCGCCTAGTGTGGACGCATTATCGCGAATTCATCGCCCAGCAAGTCGGGATCGCACTATCGTAACTTTAGACTTCTCTGAAACTTCGTAGCCACTGGTCCACTTGATCCAATTTTCAATATCTTGTAGTGCTCAGTTCTTATTTCACATTCAAATTATTTTGAATATGCGCAATTCTTAATTTGTAATTTTGTAAGGTATCAGATATTTTAGTAACTTGTATATTTCTCTAGGCTAGAAGAGTAGTGCTACAATCGCCTTGCACCCATGCTGTATTCCATTATCAGTTTACCGCTATATCCTCAAATAGCATATCTCACTCATTCCTATTTTTTTTATCATCAAATGGGTCTCTATTCATATCAAAAGATTCAAGATTATTACATTAAGCAAAAGAAAAATTAAACTGACACCAACTGAAACTTCAACAACTACGACTGTAATCCTATGATGAGACTTTGAGACGGTCACCCCTCAGAGAGCAACACGAATCGCTAACCATATAGTGGGCTTGACACAGCCAAACCTATTCCCATAGATCCAACCATACCCAATGACATACAGAGAGGCAAAAAACTCAAACAAACTGTCAAAACCAACAACAAAAGTGGACACAAGAAAACAAATAACAAACAGATAAAAACTACAAGAAAAGCGTTCACGAACTCTAGCACCTCGTACATCCCATGGTGGTGGTTCAGGAGGAGGTCTTATGATAGAAGCAGAAAAAGAAACCCTAGCAGACGGTGTTAACGACTGCCCAGCCTTAGGCTCAAACCAAATCTTTATTCTCGATAATCAATAATAGTTCACAAGACCTCCTTAAATACTCCTTAACCTAATAATAAAATATGGCCATCTAGGCCCATTAACCTAATAATAAAATATGACCATATAGGCCCAACAGTTTATTAGACATAACAATAGACTGAAATAAAGTAATGAAACCCAGCAGTCAACCCAGCCCAATTAGGTCCACTGACAGCAACCCATAAACTAATAATGGGCGAGGCCCGTCCTCCTGAAGCATTGGCCCGTTTGCCTCCTAGAGCCTCGGCCCATCTGCCTCCCGCTCCCTAACAATTTCCTCCCCCTCCAAAACAACCTTGTCCCCAAGGTTGGAGTGAAGAAGCTGCTGCTTGTTTCTCTTTCTGTTCCCCTAGCTGCTCAACCTCTTCGGGCGGGATAAAAGATTCAGTTTGATTGAGGTCGAGTTCCTCATCTTCCTCGACAACCATTACTCTTAACTGTTTTAGGGGACATTCATGCCTGGGGGTATAAGGCTTCTTGCAACGGAAACAAAGCCCTTTTGCACGTAGGTCTGCAAATTCCTGCGGTGAGAGGCGTGTGAACCGAGAGCGATTCTCCGACTGGCCAGTCATGGCTGACCCGGACCCCGAGGTACTACCTGGAGATCGCGAGGAAGTTGTGCTTCCTGCTGCCCCTTGGTTTCCAGTAACTGGCGTGGAAGAGAGCCCCGAAAACCCGCCAACTTTGGTGTAATTACTGGAACGACACTGCTGATTGTCGTATCCCCATTCTGATCTCCCTCCGGACTGTACGGCCAAGTCTTCTTCGATATCTCTTGCTAACTCCATAGCAGCTTCCAAATCAATTGGGCGTAGGATCCGTAAGGAACTGCGAATGGTGTCCCGTAGCCCTTTCATAAAGTACCCCAAGTAGTGGGCATCACTCAAACCTGGGACCTGCCTGGCTAATTGCACGAACAAATTTACATAGTCATCCACGGATCCTGTCTGCTTAACGTCAGCCAACCGTTCGAACGTGCTCCCTTTGAACCGAGTATCAAAACGGGCTACAAGGGCTTGTGAAAACTCCTCCCAAGCTATGCCTGGTTTCCGCGACCGTGTCCAAGAAAACCAGTACAAAGCAGGACCCTCCATTGCTACCATGGCTGACGCCACCTTCAACTGAGGTCGGGTCTGAAGTATTTCAAACTGCTGATTGGCCCTGGCAAGCCATCCAATCGGGTCTGCCCCCTCAAACTCCGGTAGCGTCAGAGGCGCGGTCACAGACCTAGGGTTGTGGGAGTTCTGTGAGTCAGCCGTGCCTCCTCCTCCTAACTCAGAATCAGCCAGCGTTCCCCCCGACGCCATAACCTTCTGCGCCAGTTTGTCTAGGGTTTGCGTGATAGCATCCAACTTGGCGTTGGTGGATTGCAATTCTGCCCTGATGTCCTTCTGGTCTGCTTCTATCGCATCTATGCGTTGATCAATGGTGGAACGAGTCATGATGAACGTAGGGCGGTGGATAGGATCCGGCAGGTCGGACCAAATTGATAGAAGCAGAAAAAGAAACCCTAGCAGACGGTGTTAACGACTGCCCAGCCTTAGGCTCAAACCAAATCTTTATTCTCGATAATCAATAATAGTTCACAAGACCTCCTTAAATACTCCTTAACCTAATAATAAAATATGGCCATCTAGGCCCATTAACCTAATAATAAAATATGACCATATAGGCCCAACAGTTTATTAGACATAACAATAGACTGAAATAAAGTAATGAAACCCAGCAGTCAACCAAGCCCAATTAGGTCCACTGAAAGCAACCCATAAACTAATAATGGGCGAGGCCCGTCCTCCTGAAGCATTGGCCCGTTTGCCTCCCATTCCTAACATCTTACCACCAGTACCATGCTAATTGATACTCCGTGACCTTTGGCTGCTAAAGGCCATGCATCAATCCTCCGTCCCTGCATAACCAAACCCATCCCTACCCTATGCAACCAGAGTAAACGGATAGGCAGCGCCGATCTTCTCCGACGACGACAACAACGCATCAACCTCGAACCTTGACCACAACGCCGATCACCTCGAGCCATGACAGCAAATCCGTCCTTCGAGGACGAAGCACAAACAACAACAGCCGTCCTTCGATTAAAATCGAAGACGGAAATAGCGGCCGTCCTTCGATTAAAATCGAAGACGGAAAAAGCGGCCGTCCTTCGATTAAAATCGAAGACGGAAAAAGCGGCCGTCCTTCGATTAAAATCGAAGACGGAAAAAGACTCCAAGCGGCTGAAGCCCTAGAGAGAAGCGAGAGACGATCGCCGCAAATGACATCGTCATATCTCACCCATTCCTATTAGATTTTACTATCATTTTTATTGATCCGAAAATAATTTCACTTTTGATTTTAATTTTTAAGGTAATGAATTTATAATTGTATTTATTTATCTCCTGTGAATAAATGATCTTCACACGATTTTGTTTACCTAAATAGGAGTAAAATGTTTCTAATTTGCCAAAATAGGAGTATTCTCGTGACATATGTTTGATAGGAGTCTTTTAAGACCAAGTTGACAAAAATAACCTTCTAGTCAATCACCTACGTAAGCTGAAATTGAGCAATTAACATTTAAGAGACTAAAAAACATTAGTGTAGAATTCCAGCCACCATCCTGGGTGCCGCGTGCCACCATCATTGTAGGTCTAGCCCTCCTCTGCCTCCCACACAGGTGTAGCTATCCCTCGCCGCTCAACCGCCGCCGCCACTGTCCACCGTCATCACTGCTGCCCAACCTACGCCGCCGCCGCCACTCTAGTCACCATTTATAATCTTTTATTAAAACTTTCGCAAGTGTTAATTTTGGAGCCACCACTTCACCTATGAGCATCGCCGCCGCCGTTACAACTCCGGCATCAATAATCTGCCATTAAGTTTTAATCTGCCATAAAAACGAATTTTTAAATATGCCATAATGTTGGCAGATTTACACCAAACTGTCATAATCTTGGCAAAATATGAGGCCAACAACTAATTGACATAATCTTATAACAAAATGGAACAATCACTTTAACAAATCCACCTCAATAAAAAACAAGAAGTTAATGATAAAAATCAGAAAAACCAGTTTACACCAATGCTTCTTTATCATTATACGATTATCAGTGTAATTTCTGCCATAAGTTTGGCAAAAATTATGCCATCATCTAAAAATTCAAAAAATCAGGAAAATTTGTGAAATTAGAAAATGGAAATACGAAATAGAAATCCAGAATTCAACGAATTGAATGCCAAAACTAAAAAAACAGAGAAATAGAAGAAAAATAAGAGAAATAGAATAATAGGATGAAGATGAGGAAGAAGAAGAAGAAGAAAGAGGAGGAGGAGGAAGATGATGATGATGATGATGATGATGATGATGAAAAGGAGGGGGGAAACCTGGTTTGCAGATAGCGTACGTTGGAGTCGGTGGCGGCAAATATGGCTAGGTACGAAATCAACGATATCGTGCAGAGAAGAAGTTGACCGATTTTATTTGCAGAGAAGAAGAAGTCAACAGATCTAATTTGTAGGGGAGAGAAACTGATCGATGGAGGAGGGGAGGCGATGTTGCGCATAAAGTAGGGAGAAGATGATGAGCTGAAGAGTGAGAATGGAATAGATTAATAGGTTAAACAAAGTAGGGGCAATAATGGAATAGAAAAGCCTGTATGTTCTGAGGGAAAAAAAACATACATACTCCTATGTTAGAATTTCTCCCATGTTTTACTCCTACATGAGGTAATTTCTCTTCCTTTATCCGTTTGAAGAAAGCAAAAAATACTCACTCTAAAAAAGGCAAAAATACTCTCTCCCTCTCTTAGTCAAGTTTGATCGACAATGAGGGAGAAACAATTGAAAACCACAAATAATTGATTAAAATGAAATGTGATAATTTTTTTAAAAAATCAAAAAACTAAGAGGCCGTTTGACAACAATGTTTTTCGGCTTATCTGGCTTACCAGCCATTTTTTTTTACCAAACACGTAATTTGTGCTTTCTCGCGCTGAATTGTGTAATAAGCAAAGAAAAAAATAAGGTTGAAGTTACTTTTCTGACTGTATTGGCTAAAGTTACTTTAGCTATTTTTACATATAATTTTTTCTACCAAACGGGCTCTAAAGATAACAAAGTTATATGGGACAAAGACTGAAGATAGTACAGGAATTGCCCTAAATAGGAGTAAAAACGTTTTGAAATTCCAAAATAGGAGTATCATGTTTTTTATTTCTTGAATAGGAGTAATCTGCCAAGTTTGGAAAAAATGTCATGTTTAAAGCCTTGTAATATCCAAACTTGGCAGAAATTTACTCCTATTTAAGGAATAAAAATCATGATACTCCTATTTAAGAATTTCAAAACGTTTTTACTCTTATTTAGCAAATTCTTTCCTGAAGGAATCGTTAGGGACTTAGGGTGCCAGTTTTTCCTCTCGAAGACTCATGATTTTATTTTATTTTTAGTTTCCATATTGAGAGTATAATGTATAAATGTAAGCTAAGACTAATATGTACTTGGTCATTATCAATTTATCATGCTTCATTCATATTTGACTGACGTTCTACCAGAAAAATGTTATAGCCCTAAATAACGGCCCTAATAATAAGCCAAAAAAAATCAAGTCCATTCTGAGACTTGATTAAACTTATTTTTTACTCCGTATTTAAGTAGTTCTTATATTGTCCTCTAAAAAATTTTCAAATCAAGTGTACACTGTTTGCTTTGTGATTATGCTAATTCTTTTTTTAATATTCCACCCCTTCGATATTAATTGATTCGCTTTTCTTTTTGAACTGTTTTCAATTATTGGAATCACAAAAATGCTTTTTGCACACTTTTCTTTATATACATTTGACACATCATATATATACTTTATATTTTTGTCATTGTAGTTTTCCAATTTAGCCTTATCCCTACTTACCCTTTCCTTCTCTCCTTTCTTTCCATCCATACAAATATCTCTTCTTCACTTCTTCTTTCTATTTTTTGTTCCATTTTCATCACCATGATATACGAAGTACTACGTATTACATATATAATTAATAAAATAAATTAAAATTTATATGAAAAATATTTAAAATGGACTTCTACATAAGCATCTCAACTAAACATAATTGTTATGAACCCGATTTTAAAGAATTCACACAAAATTTTCTTAATTAATTTCATATCCTTTATATTACTTCATTAAGCATCTCAAAACACTATTTTTTTTAAATATTTCGCATTCAACATGGTATGAAATAAGTATTTGTAAATTTTATTAGTAAGATCATACATTTTACTCATTACTTCGTCACATTGAAAATGTAAAAAAATGGATCATTTTTACAATTTACTCATTTAATTCGTCACATTGAAAACTTCATTAATAAGGATATTTCACTTACGTCTACCTTATCATATTCATCACTTCCCATCTTCACCACCCACCATATCCATCACCATCATCATCTTTACCTGTATCATCTTCCAAGATTGGAGAAAATAAAGTTTGAGAGTCGTTCCGAAAGCTGCTACGAAATATGTATATACCCTCTCCGTCTCATAAAATAGTTCACCCTTTCCTTTTTGGATTATCCCAAAAAATAGTTTTCATTTCTTTTTTGGAAAGTGGGTACCATTAATTTACATTTTTCTTACTCAAACACAACCATACATTTCCACTTTATTCTAACTTTCTTAAACTTCAATCCAAATCAAAGTGAGAACTATTTTATGGGATGGAGAGAGTATCTTTTTTACAGTATCAGTATGTCCATAAAAAATTATTAAGTCAGATTAAAAATGTACAAATTTTCTATGTGCATATATATAAACAATGTATGTGCACAGACATTAATTTTTGTGCAACCAAACTCTGTTTCTTCAAAGTAGCACACAAACTAATGTTCCTAAACAGACATTAGTTGTCTATACACAGACAATTTCTACACTTTTGTCTGGCTTAACTAATATGTTTGGACATAGACAAAAGATGTAGAAATTGTCTGTGTAGACAACTAATGTCTGTATACGGGCATTAATTTGTAGAAACGTCAGAGTTGGGTTGATAAAAACCAATGCGTCCGCACACACAGAATTTGCAAATTTTTTATGTTTGTTTAACATTTTTGTCTGGACAACAAGCAATATTTTTGTCTATATATATCTGGATAACAACATTGTAAAAAAACTAGTCATATGTGTACATACTATCCCCCGTCTCTTTTTAATTGCAACATGTTGAATTTTACACTATTCACATGTTTTACTTTAACTACATTTTATATTATTATTTTATGAAAATTATTTTTTTAAAAAAATATTGTTCAATTCATCTCATTACAAATTTTCAAAATCTGATTTTTATATATTTTTTACTAATAGAGATTACGATATAATTACGGTCAAAGACGTGCGTTGGCAAGTGTGAAATGTTGACCGTTGCAACTAAAAAAGAATGAAGGAAGTATATTTTTTCCTGTGACTTTCCAGCGACTCTCAAATTTCATTTTCCTGTTCCTAGAAGATGATAAGGGTAAACATGATGATGGTGATGGATATGGAAAATGATAAAGATGTGATGTGATGAATATGGTGAGGTAGATGAAAGTGAAAGATGACTGAAACACTAAAGATGGAGATGGGGTGAGGAAGATGAATAATATGGTAAGACGGACTTCGATAATATAGAAGAAACTGATGGTGGATGTGTAGACAGTGGCGGACCCAGAAAGTCGGAACCACAGGGTCCCTACCCTTGTGTATCTCTAATTAATAAAAGATTGATAAAAATATTAAAGAAGCATGATACTTCATAGTTAACGTACACCGCATCAAAACATTAAAGTATTATGAAGCAAAAAATTACGGGATCAACTTCCAAAGATACACAAAATCAACATGGTGTTCAGGTATATTATCAGTTAAATTAGCTGCACTTTAAGTAATTACTTGATCCAATTCTTCACTTATTAATGACAAATCATTTGAATGAACACCTGAACTACTATCGGACTCTAAATCTCTTTAAAATTTAGAAATATCTTTTCATCCTAAATCATTTAATATTGAAAATAATGTGTATAATTACAAATATATTAATTTAATCTTAACATTTTTTTGCAAAAATTTAATCTTAACATTTAAAGAAAGCTATTTAATTAATCTCAAAAAATAGATATGGAAATTCAAAAAGAAACTAGTCGTTTCTACTTATTTAATAAAAATCGTTTTGAACCAAACAAAAGAAAGAGCAGGGATGAATTCGAACATGGTACCTCATGTGAAACATAAAACGTTCGCTTGCTCCCACACTGCCACTACGGTATTTTGTATCTTTGCTCGTTTTTATTTTATATATACACTTTCTAGTTAATTTTATATAAAATATACATAATATATTGGTAATATTTTTGAAGTTGACGGGGTCCCGGGACCCCGTGGGACCCTTACTAGGTCCGCCTCTGTGTGTAGATAATCAGTTGAGGATCTATGTACAGGCTATTACGGTGGGCTGAAGCCTAGTGTCACTTGAATTTTTTTCAATTCTCTTAGTTTAAATTTTTCATTTTTCATGTTCAGTTCACCTCACTAATGTTTAAGACTAGTATAATTGCTTCTCAGCCCAGTGCATCTCAGATTCCTAGATCCGCCCCTGAAGATAATGAAAATGTAAGAAGAAGAAAGAGGGGTGGAGAGATTTTCATGCGGAGAGAGGGAGATGGAGGAAAGGGCAAACACAAAAGTAGCCCATTTAACATGACAAGTCAAAGGTGTAAACATTTTATGTACATCTAATATTATTGTCATTTTCATTGTGTTGAAGTTAACCAACTTAGAGCCTGTTTGGTAGTACGAAAATCAGCTATTTTGGCTGATTCTGCTAAAATTTATGAAGCTCTGGGTGAAGTGATTGCATTGACTGATTCTGCTGATTTAAGAAAAATTATTTTTAAAATATATTTTCTTAATAAAATAAAGAAAATATTATATGTAAAATTAGCTAAAATGGTCATCTACAGTAATTTCAGCCAATATAGCCAGAAAAGTAACTTCAACCTTACTTTTTCTGCTTATTACACAATTCAGCTCGCGAAAACAAAAGTTACGTGTTTGATGAAAAATTTGGCTGATAAGCCTGATAAGCCGAAAAACAGTGTTGTCAAACGACATCTTAATTTACTTCCCAATTCCGGAATGAACTCATTCAACCTTGAAATCGTCGTTTCGGTTTTTAGAATCTTTTAAATTGGGTTACTCAAAGTTTTGGAATATTATGTGGTGATATTTACAAATTGTAAAAATGGCCTCAATATTACTAGTGATCTTTCCATTTCCTAAAATATGACTACCATTTTAATTGGACAATAATATGACTTATTAATAACCAACCGTTTTAATACCCCTAATCTATCTCCAATTACATCCTAAATCCTAATAATCGATGTACATGGCGACCCCACTTCAGAACTCCTACTCCACTAGACATTGAATTGTGAGACTCCCATTGGAAAACTTGGGCGGCTTATAGATCAATGAACAACGGATGATTTTATCTCTATTGCAAGCAACAAACACAATTTCACATAATGTATTTATAAGGTATCATACCTTTGTCCACATGGACCAATGAAAATGTAGCAGTTAAATTATTTAAATCTAAATTAAAAATGATAAAGTGATGCGGTCCAATCAACTGAATGATAGGTACGGTACCCCATATTTTAGAAAGGTACCGGAGTTGTGCGAGAGGATACACACGTATAGAGGATATATACACGTAATAGTTTATATTGACATATGTGTGTGTGTATAACATCGATATACAAGAGTATTTGGATACAAAGACCGGTTATTCTCAAATCTCAATGGCTTCTTCTTCTCGAAGTCTGGGTTATGGTTTTCTTTTTGGATCAATAAGGTGATGGTTTTCACCATTGATCCTCATCTTCTAATTTTTGCCGACATTTTTGGTTCTCCAATGATGAATGTTATAATTAATTCAAGTAACTAAATTGGCTGTGGGGATTGAATGTTCCTGCTAGTGTTTTTTTTTTTCCCGGCCGGAAGTCAACACATTTGCGGTTGAATCAATAAAAGCACCTCTCTTCACATCTTGTTAGCTTTTAAATTTTTTTTATTCTTTTAATTACAAAATTATCAATTTATATTAGTCTTTGAGCTGCCGGTGCCTCCCAATTCTCAAACATCATCTCAATTATCTATTATGCCTCAAAAAACTTAATGTATTAGCAATTTTAAACATTGCACACATGATCTTGGAAAAAATTGATTATAAAACAATTATTTATGATTTTACTTCACAATGTTCTTTTGTGATACGTGTGTTGTTACTTTTGTCCAAATATGCAATTCAAATAATATGAAAGTGAATTTCATCTTTATTTTATACCTTTATTAGATAGTCGTAGAGAGAATTCCTGAAATAGGAGTAATCTTTTTTGAAAATTTCAAAATAGGACTGTCATGTGTTTATTTTCTAAATAGGAGTAATTATTGTCATGTTCGGAAAATACTACCATGTGTAAAATATGATACTACCAAAATATGACATTAGTTACTTATATTTAGAGAATAAAAACATGATAATCTTAGTTTGGAATATACAAACGTTTGTAGTCGTATTTCGAGTAATTTCTCCTAGTTTTATCATACTCCGTAATTTTTTACATTAAGTACAATTTAATGTTTGGCTTGGAAATAAGACCAAAATAGTATATCGCCCATAGGCCGAAAACTGGACAGGACCGGCCCTGAATGAAGACAGTTAAGGAGACTTCCCTATAGCCCAAAAAGTAGAGTCGGATCTCATACTACACCAAATATAATGAAAAAGAAAAAGAGAAACAGAACGATAGAGCGTTATAAAATAAAAACTGAGTAGAACAGAATGTCCCATGAACGAGTGCCCCCTTTGAAGAAGCCACTTTAGTCGAGTCTAGTCAGGAATAATACTCCAGCGGTTTGGGTATGTCTGTCTACATCCGTTGCACTCTTCCAGAACCAGAACTTGAAGAAGAAGACATCAATGTGGCGCCAAGAGGAACTTAACTCAGTTTGATGGGCGTCCCACAAAGTTTTTCCAGTTCACTCTCGAAGACGTTCAACAAACTTTCCTTGGTCCGCCTATAAATCCAAGCTTCACAATTCCGGTCCCAATCAAATCTCGACGGATTACTATAAAAAATATTATGCAAGAACTATTAAAGCGTATATCGCTTAATTACGCATCTTCCTCCAACAGTAAACTGCACATTTATCAATTTAGTAAAGGGGAATGTGTTCTTGAGATAGTTTCACCCAAACTAACACATAAGAAATTGATCTAAATAGAACTAAAACATAGACAAAGTACACAAATAGCACAATATATGCTTTATTCAAAATAAGATGAATTAGTCCTCTTTTGGAAAGAAAACAATGATGATCCTATTTGTGCACTTTATATATGCTTTAGTTTTATTTAAGGAATTTTCTCATAACCCATTTGCTTTTTGTTGATATAAGCCCCAGAATGTACAGCTTTCTAGTTTTAACTTCAAAATTACTAGACTATGTACTACAATGATATTGTAGTGAGATACTCATATTTTAGTATCTTTATAAAAAACAGTATCAGCAGTTTGTAGGTGTAACTAGGGCTGGATTCGGTTCGCTTCCCAGCAAACCGAACCGTCAGGACCCAATTTTTCAGAAACAGAATTTTCAGTTCAGTTTTTTCGGTTTTTGTGAATAAACCGAATGATCATTCACATAACCGTGTATTCACTCAATAATATTTTTGTATGAAGAAGCTATTAGTTTCCCTTGGGCATTACTAGCTACCTATTACATATCAGCTACCAAGGGGCGTTTATATAAGGTGATATGAGGAGTAAATCCTTCCTTCTGTCCGGTGTGGGACTAAGTAAATGGTGAAGAAAAATCAATGAAAGAAGTTGGCACGGATGAAAAACTAAAAACAAAAATATTCGAGGTTGTTGGGAATCAAACACGAGTGTGCAAGAAGTGACAGAGTATACGCTACCACTGGACTGCTTCGGAATGTTGGAATATTTGGACGTCAACTCTACTAAGTACATTACAGTGATAGGATTAAATAAAATAATTAAATAACTTTTACTTAATAAAAAAGTCGGTTCGGTTCGGTTTGAACCGATTTTCAAACTCAAAGAACCGGTTCCGAACCAATTCATATTTGGGTCCCAACTTTCGGTTCCCATTTAAGTCGGTTCGGTTTCGGGTCAGTTTTTTTATTGTTGAGTTTGGTTTTTTCCGGTTCGGTTTTTTGGTTTTTCAGTTAAAAATTCCAGCCCTAGGTGTAACCGTGTAATCTAAAACTCCCTCCATCCCGCAATCATATTCTTAGTTTGAAGCGAAGGGTTTTAGACAAAACAACTTTTTTATTAACTCCCCATTCCCAAGTTTGCCCTTCCTCAAAGTATGAGAGAGAAAATTAATCATTAATGATGTAATTTTCACAGGAGGGGTAAAAGAGTATTTTACCACTCAAATATTACAAAAAGATAGGTATGAACTTTAATTTTGGGACATTCCAAAAAGGTAAGTGAGAATTTAAATGCGGGACAGAGGTAGTAACATAAGTTAAGAATTCTCAAAATTGAAGTTGCTTTTTAAAACTAAAGATGAAGTTATGGAATTTTTTCATACAGCCTGATTTTCCATATTTTTTTGATGGCACCATTGAACTCTACAACAATAACAACAACAACAACCAAGCCTTAATCCCAAAAGAATTTGGGGTCGGCTAACCATTGAACTCTCTTGTAAGGAAATTCAAGAGAGTGCTTCCAAACATGTTAAGGGAGTCCAGGTTCTTTAAGACTACAAGTCTACAAGCACTCCAAGAAGTTTCGAACTTTTTAAAAGAGAAGCCCACAAAAGTCATGAGACGGGCTTTGATTTACAGCCATAGCTTTCGGAAAAACAACACTCAGAAGTAATTATAAGTCTTATATATTTTCATCTTCGACGTTAATATAGCTTCTTCATCCAAATTTAAGACGACAAAGTCTTCACTATCACCATGATGGCGCCAAAGTTTTCACTATCATCATGATGAAGTCTATGGGTGTCTTTTTTTTCTTTCTCCTTGTGCTTTCAACCCCCACTTTGTCCTTCTAGAAGTGTCTCTAAGGTAATATGGCGTATCTTCAACCCCAGAAAATTTTGGAATGTCTATCCAACGAAAATTTAAAGTGATTTTTCCTTATCTTTGATTTACATATACTTCTTTTGTAAACCCAAATAAGACTCAATAGGAAGGAATCCGTTTTTCACTCTAGTGGTTCAATAACTCTGGACACTCATAGCTCCTCACCTATTAGTCATATTATGTAAATGTTGTGCTCTCTTATTATTTGCAGATGCAAATTATTTCACAAACTTACTACGGAAATGGTACCGATGTTTTCATGTTAAACCTCGGAAGGGTTTTGATTGGCTCGTGAAAGGCATCAACAAAGGAATTATGGTTGTACAAAGATATATGTTTTTGTGATTGCACTCATATAGTTTAATGATTTTTAGTGCAATGGAAGATATTGCATGTGGCATTGTTTACTTTGTTGAATCGATTGATGTCTTTATATTACAATAATGTGTGTTATGAGTAAATGTATTGCCCTCTTATATATAAATTTATACTCAGCGAATTATCAACAAAACTTATGGATATGGAATAGATGAAAAAACACAAAACCTAGGATCGACAATAGCATTGTAAAATTTGTATACAAGACCACAGGCCTGACCTGGCTTAACAACTTTCGTAGCATGAAATTGCTGCAATAACAATAAGCATCCGGTCTTTGAAATTAAAATGTGAAACTTTCTGTGGTCCATTATGACACTATCTAAACAAACATTTGCAGGTTGTTGCTAACATGTAAGGTCCGTGCGGCTATTGTTCAGGAATCAGGATATCTTTCACTGAATGATTTATATGTTTCTTGCAAAGAACCAAATCTTACCACAAATGTTAAGATTTTGTATCTATAATACTCTACTCTCCGACTGTTTTATTCTGCTTTGAGTCATTTCTACAAGTTATGTTGGAATTATAGACTATAACCACCTGCTATGCTAAAAGATTTGACTTTTAACTTTTTCCCGAACACTTCATAATTCCAACACTTTTTGCATCTATAAGACTCTACTCTCCGACTGTTTTATTCTGCTTTGAGTCATTTCTATAAGTTATGTTGGAATTATAGACTATAACCACCTGCTATGCTGAAAGATTTGACTTTTAACTTTTTCCCGAACTGACATTGGCCAAACAAACATCTACAGAAAAAGTCAAGAAATAAGTGCACTATGTAAATGACTTCTCACCTGTAATCAATGGCGGTTGGACCTAGAGCTTCCTTATTAAGCTGAGAGGTGTACCAACAGATGCTTCTTGAAGGATAAACCACGAAAGTTTTCGGTCTTTAATCTGAAGGTTCTGGAACATCACTATACACTAGAGACAATGAAGAGGATAGGTAAGCCACTCGTGTTGAATAAAACGAGTGTAGCGGAGGTCTAAATGCTTTCCAGTTTCCACAACATTCTTCTCAGTAGTATGAGTTTCAGTGGAGAAGAAAGAGCAGTCATTTTCATGTTCTAAACCAATATATAAAGGGGTAATTTGAGTTTGCACCCCATATTATTATCTAAATTAGACTTTGCATCCCGTTTTTAAAAAATTTTGTTTTTGCACCTCAATCCCATATGAAAAAACAAAAATGTCCTCAACCAGGAATATGTTGAAGGTCAACAAAATTGTTAATGAAAGGACATTTAGGTCTTTTCGTATAGGGTTGGGGTGCAAAAACAAAGAATTTTAAAAACGGGGTGCAAAATCCAATTTAGACAATAATTTGGGGTGCAAACTCAAATTACCCCTATATAAATAATATGTCAAGAAGTCTTTTCCCACCCAAAATTTCAGTGGAGTGTATGGATCAGAAATTTACTCATCTGTTTAATTGGGGCCTAGAATCAGAATGATTGTTTTCACCAAATACTACGGAGTACAAATTTAGGCGTTACACACAGGAAGAGGAATCATTTTCCCCAATAACATTTAGATGCATATCAGTATATACTCGGAAATTTGTCTAGCACAATGAGGAACTGCGTTTTGGGATTACTGGGAATAGTAGATTTACTGGCTTCTGATGTTCATTAATTAATCACAAAATTGCAGAGAAAGATTCCGAATTTAAATATCTTTAAATTGTAGAACAAACCCAAAACAGAAGAAAGTTGAAATTTTGAACTTGAATTCATAACTTAAAACAAAATACCAACTGAAGCAGAACAAGAACAGAAAAAATTAAACAAACAAAATACGAAGACAAAGAATAACAGCATACCAGGAAATGCCTCGAGGAAAAAGAAAAAATGAGATTTGGTTGTCTCATGTCTAAAATGAGATTTGGTTGTCTCATGTCCAGCAATAGACCTAGACCGGTTCTGTTCTTATAAATTATTTTACAGAATCGATAAGGAATTGAATCGTTCTTAATGGTTCGGTTCTTGTCATTTAACGGTTCCTAATTTTTTAAAAAATTCTTACAAATCACGACTAATTTTTTTCCAAAAAGCCATTCAACGTTTGAAATTACAATACAAATATGCTTAACCAGTTAAAGAGAATAATAGTTTTAAATACTTTGGACCTTCCGAATTCCAACCCGCTGGAGTTTGGACCTAATGAGGGGCCTAAGAAGCCTAAGAGAACCGGTTGAAGTGAATAATAGTTTTAAATAGTTAAATAACTAAACTTAAATAATGAATGCGATATAAAAATAAATAAGTAAGGCTAAAGCGTGCATGAACTAACTTAAAGTGTTCAATTAGCTCCTTATATAGGAGGTTCTGCCTGGCCATCGCCAATTGGGTCAGTTCCCGGTGGAATTGTTTGATGAAATTTTTTGAGAATCTTCTTCATTAAGTCTAGTTTACTCATACCAAATTTCAGCTAAAAATTCAACCCGGAAGGCAGTCAAATGATTTTTTGAAGATAACTGCGCAATTAAACAACACAATACATTTTGGAAAATCATTTGACTGCCTTCCCGATTTAATTTTTAGCTGAAATTTGATATGGGTAAACTAGACTTAATGAAGAATATTCTCAAAAAATTTCATCAAAAAATTCAACCGGGAACCGCCCCAATTTGCGACGGGCGGGCAGAACCTCCTATATAAGGGGTTTATTGAACAGTTTAAGTTACTTCATGTACCTATTTGACCCTTTACCCAATAAGTAAATATACATTAAAATATATATACTCATAAGAAATATATATAATAACCGAGAACCGAATAAGGAGTATATCGGTTCCTTGACGGTTCCTGCCTTCCTGGCACATATTTTTTTTAGGAACCGAGAACCGAATCGTTAATAGAAATAGGAACCGAACCGTTAACAAATAACTAATAAATGTTGGAATCGAACCGAACCGGGTCATAACGGTCCGTTTCGATTATCCGGTTCTTGGTTCCAAAGTCCCAACCCTATCTATCGAAGGAAGATGATAGGTGGATCATGGATAATAATGGTCATACAAAAAATTACTCCGTATAATTAAAATATATTTATAGATAAAGAAATATCAAAAAATAATTAAAATGGTCATCTGCAGTAACTTCAGACAATAGAGCCAGAAAAATAATATCAATCTTATTTTTTCTTATAACTACACAATTCATTGCGCGAAATCAAAAGTTAAGTGTGTGGTTTAAAAGTTGGCTGATAAAGCTGATAAACCGAAAAACGGAGCCCCAAATGGGCTCTAAAGTGTGATTCTTTTTTATAGTTTCATTAGGGCATGTTTGTTCACTCACTTTCACCTTCGGCTTATCAAACTTATTAGCTCTTGTTTATAAATGTCGGACTTATTATCTTTTTTAGCAAAAACTTCAAATGTCGGACTTCCCATTCCCAAGTTTGCCCTTCCTCATAGTATGAGAGAGAATATTAATACTCTGCAATTAATGATGCAATTTTCATAGGGGTAAAAGAGTATTTTGCCACTCAAATATTACAAAAAGATAGGTATCAACTACTTCCTCAGTTCCGCTATGATTGTCTCATTTTACCTTTTCGGGAAATCCCACTAAGATTGTCTCATACCAAATTTATTAACGTTTGTGTGGTTCTAAATCATTCTTACTTTATTTTTACTTTATCAATTTAATATCAACCACACAAACTCACTTTTCTAATAATTGTGTCACTTTCTCTTGTCTCAATCTTAGTGGGAGGGAGGTAGTATAATTTTGAGACATTTTAAAGAGGAAAGTGAAAATTTAAATGTGGGACACAGGGAGTAACGTAACATAGGTTAAGAATTCTCAAAATTGAAGGTGCTTCTTAAAATTGGAACGATGAAGTTATGGAATTTTTTCATACAGCCGAATTTGAGATGAAAAGTTGTAAAGAAATTCAAGAGAGTGCTTCAAAACAAGGGGGTCCTGGTTGTTGCACGACATAAACGATCATCATCATTAAAAATGATTCTCAATAATTATCACAGTAATGAATGTCAAGATTTTCAGAATATGAATTTGATACGAGCATTTACTTGTCGTTGTAGTCTTGTAGAAGTTATTTTATTTCATGTTATCTATCTTGACAACCAAAACTCCAAAAGTTTAACGCACGTTAATACATCGAAGAGAAAAGGAAATATTGAGGGCACGTGAAACTATTTTTTTTTTTTTTGAACGAAACTCAAACTATTATTTGAATGTGTCTATATTTTGTTTTTGTCAAGAAAAAACCGCATTTATTATTGTTTTCAACTTATCTAACTAAATTTAATCACATTTTCACTTCTTAACATGAATGCAAGTCAAACAGATATCAGAATAAAATGGTAGGATGCAATAAAGAACTAGTTGCTAATGGCAGATGAGATGAGGTGTAGCATTAATGGGCTGTTAAAAGCTGATTGATCCTCACCAATATGCCTTAATCAAGCACCGCTAAATACCCACCAAACTGCACCCCCCTCTTTTAATTTCCCCTACCTATATATAAATACTGAAGTGAGCTCAAACTTTACTTCAACTCACTCATTCTCTCCATCAATTCAAATTCAACACGTAAGGAACTAATAACCCGCATCAATGGCGGAAACTCGTAGTTCCCTTTGCACTTTTCTTTTGATTCTCTTCACCATTGTACTGTCCTCTTTCAGTGTCCCTGCCATGGCGGCCGGGCGTGGCATCCCCAACGAGGCGTCCAAGAATGTGGACAAAAAACTCCATCCTGAGTTTCTCCACGGTTACGACGGGACCGTTTTGATTCCCGGCTTCGGCCGCGTAGTCATCCCGCCGAAGGGTCAAATAGTTGACCCATTCAACTACAACCCCATCACCGGCAAGAGTGGCGGCGGAACTGGCGCCATCAACCCCTTCGATGGCATAATAGGCGGCGGGTCCGGCTATGTTCCCGGCGGAGATGACACTCTCCTCCCTAACCCGGGTGTGGAGGTACCCAACCCGCCTGTAGCAGCTGGCGGCGGCGAGGATGCTGGCAGCCTCACTCCTCCGGCTCGTCGCTGATGATTTGATTATTAGCTAGTACGTATGTAGCAGCTTGAAGCTTGCGTAATAATGGCATGCAGATTTGAAGGTGTCTTGGCCTGGCTGGATTATTATTGTAATTTAAGTATAGAGCGTTCGTTTATCTTAGGAATCATCGATTTCTTGCAACTGTCATGTTCGTTTAATTCTGTCGTGCTATTTAATTAGTGCATATATGTACGTAATTACTGTTCTCTTTTAGTTACAACATTGTATTTTTTTCATTATTCACATATTCTACTTTGACTATATTTTATTTATTACTATGTAATGTATTATAAATTAAATTTTTTTAAAAATATTATTAAATTCTTCTCATTTTAAATTTTCAAAATATGATTTTTTTAAAACGAACGTGAAAAATTAAAAGTAGACTGTTGCAACTAAAAAAGAACGGAGGAAGTACATCGTTTTAAGACAGGCGGGTTTAATTATTTGATTCATGAAGTCTTGTATCGATCTGGGGTTAGCTTCAACTACTCTTCTCTCGGTCAACTACCAAGTCGTCTTATACTCTTATATACGTCCTAATAGGCCGGGCTGCACATCGGGTGGGTTGGGTCGGGTTTCCTATATTTTTTGGGCCTACACAATTTGTTCGGATTGACTATTAATTAACCCGTAGTACGCAAAATAAGTTGGTAAACCATACATGAACAGGTCGGGTAGGGTCGGGTTTTGGGAAAAGAAATTAATTCGGGTAACATCTTTCGTGTGGGAAATCAATATAACCAATTTGAAACTCGATTAACTTGTTTCTAAAACACACAAACAAATACAAGTACTTGTATCTTTTAAAAGCAAAAACATTAGGTAATGTTATTAAAACATCCTTCCGTAAAGGAAGTTCATTTAGAAGGAAACGTATATATATAATAATCACCTAATCAAAATAGTAAATGTTTAATTATAATTCTAATATCATAAAGTCTGAGATAGAGCACATTGATCTTGAATTGAAATTATCCAAGAAACCATTGTAGCATCATTATAGTAAATTGAACTTTCGGCCGGGTCGGCTACTATCGGGTTTGAGATTTTAATTCCGCAACCCTACCAATTAGGTACAGGTTCAAACATATTTAACCCATGAATATTTTTAAAATCGAATACCCGATTAAATAGGATCAGGTAGGGTTGGGTCGGGCGGGTTATGTGGGTTCGGGTTATTCTTGTGCAGCCCTACTTCCTAATTAATTTTGGAGAGAATGGCATGGACATCACAGCTGGGCTTTTCAATGACAAAAATATGATTTTTTTCCTTTTCCAAAAATACGATTTAATGTAGAAAGGTCACTCACGACTCACCCGATCTGAGCTTACGTCTCTCTATCATCTCAGTTCTCATATTTTCAAACTTCCATCGATGGTCTTCACTCTGCTGCCCAGGTGCCCATGACCTGCGCCACGCCGCCACACGATTCACGCTGGTCATCCACCTCCCACCATCTCCATACCCGATCTCTCTCCTTGTCCACTGCTCGCCATCGTCCGCAATTTCTGCCGTTCTTCTCCTTCTTCTTGTTTTTCTAACCGGCGATTGGGATGGAAATTGGCGGCGATTTCTATCTGTGGCGGTGGATGGAGGAGATTGGTGGTCGACGATGTCTCTGGCTGAGGGCGAGGTGACTAGATTTGGTCGGCGGCTAAGTTGTTGCTGCGGTAAGCCAGATAGCTTGGTGAAATCTGTGATGTGTTGCAGCGCTCCGGCGGGCGATCCAAATCCAGATCGAACGGCTAGGGTGGGGATGCTGGAGCAGAATCAGGTTGTAGAGGAGGGTTGGGCTAAGGGATTGAGGCAGCAGTAGGCAAGGCATGGGAGGTGAGGGGCTGGGGCTTGGGAGGATGCAGGCGGTGGCGCCGGAGGCAATGCCGAACATTGGCTGGTGGTCAATGGGTTTGGGGATTGTGGAGGGGGCTGGTAGACTGGGGAGGGGGTTGGTGGGATGGGGAGGGGGTTGGTGGAATGGGGAGGGGGCTGGTAGGCTGTTAGGAGGTTTGTGGGTTGGGGAGGGGGCTGGTGTGGTCACGGTTAGGGCGGTGGTTGTCATCGGTGGCAGTTGCCGGGTGTGCGGGAGCTGGGTGTGGGGGTCGGTGTCGGCTGATCGGCCGCAGTGTTGGCGGAAACAATTTTACTCAACGGAAATGATTATAGTGACATGTTTTTTGATGACAGTGACATCCGTAAGTGACATTAATATTTAACAGTGACAAATCATAGTGACACGAAAAAACCGCAGTGACATGAAATAAATGTGGTTGGCGGGGCCGCTGGTGGTGGTGATCAACTGTTTCGCCGGAAAAGGTTGCCGAAAAGTGACATAAAAATATGATAGTAACATAAAAATCTGACAGTGACATAAGAAGCAGTGACATCATGTTTTCCATAAATGTGACCTTCTAAGTAACATTTTTGTCCTTTTATAAAAATTGCCACTTTTTTAGAAATTTGCTTCAATTAGGTAATATTCAAGGAAAAACGCCTAATTTCTTTATAATAATATCAATGATGCAGTCATAAATAAATAAAAAATTCTTCTTTTGGGCTAATAATTATTAGACCATTGCCAGTTTTAGATAGTTTGGTAACCTTTATTTTTAATTTATCTATATCAGTTATCAATCAATTTTTTTAGTAGACACTTAACTTTTGATTCAACGTGTTCAATTATGGAATAATCAAAATAAGTAAGATCGAAATAACGTTGTTTTTTTAAACCTGGAAGGCATCGAAATAACCTTTTTTGCTTAATTGGATGAAATTACATTAGATGATTATTTTAGCTATTTTCAATATTTTTTCTTAGTTAGAAGATTAAGGTATATTTTAAATGTGATTTTTTCATATTTCAACACATTCAGCGAATTCAATCATTATAGCAAGAATCTTATTAATTTCAATTGATTCAACCGATTCAACTAATTTGAGTGTTACCAAACAGGCTCATAATCTTTTTACCAATAGGACGATGAGGTCATCCTAGGGTTTTTGGTGCGGCAGTTCCTTTGTCTGCATGGATTTTTCTCAAGCCAGATCGTCAATAAAGATTTGGTGCGGCAATCTCTCTTCGTCCGCAGCATTCCCGGTTCGCAGCAGTTCGTTTCCCACAGAGCAAAGCTTTCTCTCGGCGAGATGGAGTCCAGCAGCATGGATGCAGGGCAGTGATCAAGCAGGTTGCCAGTTCGACGGCAACACGCGGCAGGTTCCCACACATTACGGGGCCAGATTCTCGAAACAAAAAATAACCATTAGGAAGAGGTTGAGACTCTTGCTCAAGCCTATGGAAGAATGGAGATGGAGGAGGGAGATGCAGCGATTTTGGTGGAAGTGGTGCAACCTTAACTTTAATTGGCACAATAACATCGGAGAAATCGGTACGTTTCTCTATCTTTAGAGACACTATGACATCTGTTTGGAAACCCATCAAGGGCGTTACCATAACAGATATTGGAACTATGTGTTATATGTTTCAATTTTATCATGAGTGTGACATGCTTAAAGTGGCGCTTGAATTGTCATTGTTATTTGACACTTCAAAAAAATACTTCTCACTTTTCTTTTCAGCTCATTCCAAAAAGTACTTTTCATTTTCATTTGTGGAAAGTTTTGTTTGACTCACATTCATTTACTTTTTTTAGTCAACCATAATCATACATTTCCATTTTATTCTTACTTTCTTAATAAGCCCGTCAATTCAAATGGGGAAGTATATTTTGAGAGGGAGGTAGTTTTTAACAACTCTCAAAGTTTGTGTATGTATTTAATTCTGATTTCATCTACGGAGTATTTAGTAAAAGGGTTTGAATGTTTGATGTGTGTGAGACTGAAATGAACGAGTAAAAACATACCAGGAAACGGAGACTGGCATCTTGGACAACAGCCAATTAGCCGAACAAAGGACTGGAGGAGAAGCTCAGCAGCCAATCGGATCGACATCGACGAACGCCAAGGGCCTAGTCGCTGACCGCGGACCGCCAGCCGCCGACGCTTGGCCGCCTTCCGGCTGCCGTCCTTCCCCTTATCGGCTTCTCAGTCCAGGCGACCAGCAGGTGCGCCGTGCTAACCTTCTGGATTCACTGCCTCACGCCCTCGCCGCTTCAGCAGTTAAGTCTTCAGGTATTCCTCCGGCCTCCTTCCTCATTCCTTAATGAGTCAATGGCTTAACTGTTTTAGAGTTTTAGACTTTTCTTTTATTGATTAATCTGATTCTTTGATTAGTTTATTAATTGATTTCATTCATAGTTGTTTAATGTTTATAAAAAGTTGATTTGTCCGCTGTTAAGTGTTAATAAATGTTTAGTTCATATTCTTAATTGTCAAGTAAAAATTTCAATTATAATTAAATTTATAAATTTAATTAATTTCAAGGTGTAATAAAATGATTGAATGTGGATGGAGAAAGAAAAAAGAGAACATTAGAGAAAGTGGCCTTAAGTAAAAAAAGTTCAATGGAAAAGTTTGTTTGATACGTGTATGCTATTATTAAGTTGTCCTTCCCTAGGCCTTGAGACATACAGGACTGGCCCTAAAACCTAAAAGCGATATAAACAAAGTTAACAAACAAAAGCTTGATCAGTGCACTCTTAATCTGGCTATGACCAATTTGTGTTTATTAAATTTATTGCCACCATTATATCCACACTTGAGTCGATTAAAATTACATTTGATCATATTAATCATCATCATTTTCATTTACCCCGGTGCCGCAAAGGCTCCCACCTACGGTGGGGTAGGGGGGGTCGGATGTACGCAGTCTTACCCCTGTACTAAAACACATAGAGATTGTTTCCGAATGACCCGTAGTGAAAATCGCGTCCAAAATTGCATGGACTGACTGCTGCTTCATAAGAAAGAAGCGCAGATAGTTTAGTGAGCCGTTTTGCTTTACTCCATCATATTGTCAAGCCAAAAAATAATGAATCTTTGGGTCCAAAATTGCATTAACATTTGATCATATTAATGTGGCTTCAAAAAAAGAGCTGTAGTTATGAATAATAGTTTTGTCAATCATTCATGCCATAAAATTGTTATGAATACCAGAGCTATGAATAAAACCGTATTGACAAAGCTGTGTTATAATGTGTATATACACACCGTAATACATTGATTCACGATTTCAGTGTAAGTATATACATTAACATGTTAATTTGACTTTTACTTTTACATAAGTCATTGAGGGCTGGATTTTATGGCATTTGTAGAGGGCCTTCAAAGAAAAAATACTGCCCGCACCGGAGGTTGACACAAGGTTATCATCATCGTTACCCCATTGCCGCAAAGGCTACCACCTACAGTGGGGTAGGGGGGTCGGATGTACGCAGTCTTACCCCTACACTAATGCACAAAGAGTCTGTTTCCGGATGACCCGTAGTGAAAATCGCATCGAAAATTGCATAAACTGACTGATGCTTCATAACAATAAAGCGCAGACAGTTTTGTGAACCATTTTGCTTTATTCCATCATATTCCCAAGCCAAAAGATAGTGAGTCTTTGGCTCCATTGCACAAGGTTCCTTATTATTACTCAGTTATTTTAGTGCTAAAAAATAAATATGTTATGCTAAACCATTATCACTACTTTTAAAAACAAGTGTAACCCATTACTCCACATTTCTCACTAGTGGCTTAGGGGTGGGCACTTCTGGTCGGTTTTTGGTTTCAATTGGGTAACCTGGTTTCAATACCATACAATCTCCAGTTGACCTGGTTATCCAATTATAATTTATGAAGCTTTGAAGCTTTAAAGATTTATGCTTTAAGGAATTTATGCCTATGTTTTAGGAATATGCACAAGTAATTTCCCTCATTCTCAAAGAAACTCTGCGTTTGTGTACCCATTAGAAATTACGCGGTTTAGTTTGACTGTTTCACTTATGGAGGTGAATTTTTATTTTAAGATCACTGTGCTTGTGTTTTGTATGCTAGAAGGATAAAAAGTAAAATTATAGCTGCTGTTAAAGCTGCTTCACACAACTCCAACCAAGAATATAATTATTTAATGACATTTCCGTAAAAGGAATGACATTTCCATTAATGGTAGGTCTCTTTTTCTCTAAGCTCAATCAATAACATTGAAGGGCCTTTATGCTAGATTGAGTAGTTGATGTAGTCACTTGTCTGGGACTAAGTGTTCCAAGTGAAATTTGTCAGATGATGGTAAGAATCTGTGTAAAGTTTATGCTTTGCTTGGATTCACTAGTTAAAACCTTTCAGCACTTACACGCAGCAGCTGATTTTACGAATTGAGTCATAGCATTGGCTTATGCTAAGTTGAAACAAAGGAAGTTGTGTTTCATAATTTTCATTTAAGATATTTGAAGACACAGTGAAGTCAAAGCAAGTTTTTAGATTATAATTGTTTTTCATGCTTAAAGATAATGTCCTATGTGGGGTGAAATCACATAGGATAATTGGATAAAGTTATAAATAGATGTGTGCTTCAGGCATTTCGCAGATGTTACACAAAAGAATAATCATATTGATCAAGATATGATACATATCATAGTATGTGGTTCCTATTCAAACAGGAATCGCAACACTGCAATATCTCCCGATCAGTTGCTCCAAATTATGCCAGGGGAAAAGATATAAACTGTGTCATTTAGCAAGGTTTGTAATAGAAAGCATTCAATAAAGGTTGATAAAAAATAGTGAAGATTGTTTTTTTACACAAACACTCAGTGTGGAGAATGGAGACTTTTAGAGGCGTGTGAGTACTGATTGTTTGATCATGGCAGAATTTTGAGGTTATTTTGTGGAGGTTAGAGAACAAGAGACTCATATGGAAAAGTGAGCAACTGAAGGCTAGAATCAATTTCTTATTCTGGACTTTTGTAGTTTAAGTTATTTTACTCCGTAGTATATAATTTATAGCTGTTGTGGGGAAAGGGTCATAAATCACCCAGCGTTAAAATCTAGCCCAACTCGGGTTTTAACATACTCTGTAGATGTATCATTTTTTGTGAAAGCTATAAGCCATTATTGCAAATTTAGCAAGATCTACATGGTAACATATGAAGAAATAAACTTCAATGAGAACTGTGTTATGTACTTATGTGATACTACAAAGTCTACAATGCTATATTGTTATGTCATGCAAAAATATTTGGCCAAGTTTTGTATTTTTGTTTTATTCAGTTTCATGTGCAAATAGTTTTTTAAAACAAAATTTAAAATAAAATTGCACATTTAACTATATAAAATTAATGAAAAGTCTAAACCAAATATCACTCCGTATTTATTTGCTTGCAATATATTCCTTTTCCGGAGATATTTTATTACGTGTAACACTTTATATTGGCAAGTCTTTCATCACATAAAGACCCTTACTTTCTCTACTTTTTCATTCTTCTCTCCTACTTTTTATATTTTGACCCTATAGTTATAGTTATTAGTAGTTATTTGTTTGGTGAGTTTTTCATGTTGGCTGTGATATAATGTTTTCCTTGCTATTTTCACTATTTTCTGCAGAGTAATGCAATGTATTCTCCAAACGGTGTTTCTAGTTCAAACATGGTACACAACAACACTATCAATGTTCAGACTTTAGATTCTTGTCCAAACACAATGGATCCAGGTAGCGGGGGGAATACCCTCAACAACAGCCCGAGTCTGGCTTCAAAACAACGTCTGCGTTGGACAAATGAACTTCATGAACGGTTTGTTGATGCTGTGGCTCAACTTGGTGGACCAGATAGTGAGTTTTGATTACTTATATATATCCCCTCAAAGTGTCTTCTTGATGCTATTAAACTACTTCCTTCATCCCTGCATTTGACAATCAAGCTTCATGAACGGTTTGTTGATGTTGTATACTCTTTTTAAATTAAATGGAAGATTGTGTTTAATGGTTCAGGGGCTACTCCGAAAGGTGTCCTCAGAGTCATGGGCGTGCAAGGGTTGACAATTTACCATGTAAAGAGCCATTTACAGGTAGACAAATGATAACTCTGGTATCTGCAATATACACTTTACATGTTTCTTTTAGGCAATGTTTGGAACACAGAAAATGGCAGGGAAAGGAGGAAAGTACTAACAAAAGTAGTTTTTATGTTTTGTTTTACCTTTTGGAAAAAGCAAACAAACATCAATTCTGATTATGAAATTTCAAAAGTTTACATATATTTATGTTTCAGGTCTTTTTATTATATATATATATATAAAGTGAATTTGAATAATAATCTAAAATTTATTTATTGAATTATTTTGTGTCATTCCACAATTCTATATTCTTCCAAATTTCCTCTCTATTTTCTTCAGTATTGTCTTTCCCTATCATATTCTAAATGGACGCTTAAGGAGCCTTTTATGCTGTCATAACATTATTTATTTCTATATGTTTGGTGCATCCAGAAATACCGACTTGCCAAATACCTTCCTGAATCCTCTTCTGATGGTAGGCTTCTTCATATCTTAAAAAACTGCAATATGTGCTATTGATTCTCGTTTAAAATTAATTTTTATTGTAAATTTTATTCAACAGGTAAAAGAGCTGACAAAAAAGAGTCAAAGGATGTGCTCTCTAGTTTAGATGGGTCATCGTGAGTAGATTTTATTTCCCTAATCTTAGATCCTCCCCTGTTTTTACTTGATATTATTATTTTATTTAATGACAATATAGTCTCCTCTCGTTAACAGTGGAATGCAAATTACTGAAGCACTAAAGCTGCAGATGGAAGTGCAAAAGCGACTACACGAGCAACTTGAGGTTCGTTGTCATTCACATATCAACTTTTAAAGATATATGCGTATTACTGAAAGGTCTGACTTAGTGTCTTGTGTTATCTTGAATGTCAATGGTGCCATATGATAGGACCTGGGCGGAATAGGCTATTACTAATAATATTAAAGAGTACTCCCTCCGTCCCGCTAAGATTGTCCCAGACACAATTCACTTGGTCAACACAAATCACTTTAATCTCTTACTTTATATATCAATTTTTTATCAAATTTGATTCTGCTTTTTGCGACTTTGTAAAGCTTTTAATGAAGTTTCTGAATATGCAATTTTTTTATTCTAAAAATAATTTAAGTGCGGACAGGGATCTGTTTGCTTTATCATCAGTCAAGCATCGTAAACTGAATTGTCCCAAACATAGTGGGACGGAGGTAGTAGTATAAATAGCAGGAGAGTGAAGAATAAGAGGTAGGCAGAAATTCAGTTGGAATAAGAGGTATGCATATTAAATCTGGATTTAGAGAAGTTCTCAGAATCCTTAGCTATTACAATGGCAGAACGAAAGCAAACGGCGTACAAAGCACGATGAACAGAAAGAAAAATAAAAGTGAGACACTTCGAGCAGTCTCTCTCCCAGATCCCAGTTGGATCCCAAATTCTGTCTGCCTTCCTTTTTTCCCGAACCGCTGTTCTTATATTAATATCCTAACGGGCCTGCCGCTCTTATTGTACAATATTAAAATCCTTAATAAGATTCTTATTAGTAGTTGTGTCTCGGTCCCTATCAGAATTGGGCTGGGAGAGAGACCTCTTGAAGTGTCTCATTTCTGTTTCGTCGTTTTCTTTCCTTTTCCGCCATAGTCATCCTAGGAATTGGTACTATATTGATTAGGCGTCTCAATTCTGTTTCGTCTCCTTACACCCTTGTGGTGGGACCCTTTCCCGGACCCTGACATTGCGGGGGCAGCAATGTGCACCAGGCTGCCTTCTTTCCTTTTTATGATTTTTTTGCACAAGCTTACATTGTTGAGTAATTTTTGAAAATTAGTTGACATTCACTTTAATGTAGGGGTGGGATCGGGATCAAACTACAAGAGGATCCCGTATCTCGTCCCGATTAAGTCGGGATCCCGACATTAAAATCCCGATTAAGTCGGGATCCCGATCGGGAATCCCGCTTAATCCCGCTAAATCCCGACAATGAAGTATCAAACATAAAATTATGTAACTTCTTTAGTTAAACACTAACTTTGATATTTTTTGTTCATTGTTATACCATATTTATCATCATCTATCTACTTATAAAATTTATTCTAATAATTATCATCACAAATTCACACTTGTACATACTTTTAGAATAATTTTTATTTGTAACTTCAATTAATTAATAGTATAATTTTTGAATAAGCTATCAAGATTTAGTGAAACTTACTTCAAACATTATATAAAAATCACTAAAAGAAGGATGTGTAACGTATATTATTTAAAATTCAAAACTAAGTACTCATTCAGAAACTTTGTGAGTTGTGACCAATGAATATAATGTATAAATACATATTATGATTATTTACTAAAGAAAAAAATCTTAGTCTCGATCATGATTTTTAAAGGGTTCATCAGAATCGCAAAATTTGTAATATTGTTGTGATTTAGATTGTCGGGATCAAGAATAATCTCTATTTAGTTAGGATCCCGAATATTCATTTTGGCACAAATGCCGAATAGTTTTAGAAGTTTGATATTGTAAGATACTCGTAGTAAAAGATTAATCTATGTAAGAAATAAGTAATTAAAAAAGGTATGAAATTATTTAGATACATATTCATTTTTTATATATTCTTATTTATATATATATATATATATATATATATATATATATATATATAATGTCGGGATGTCGGTATTTTCCCGATCCCGACTTTTAAAAAAAAAATCCTGGTCCCGTCCCGATTTAGTCGGGATCGTGAAAAATTCCCGACTAGTCGGGATCGTGATTATCGGGATCGGGATTGTCGGAATCGGGATTGGAAGTCGGGAGTCGGGAGTTTTTTCCCAGCCCTACTTTAATGCTACCAGTCCCAAACATAGTTGAACTTTTTCTAGTGTCGATGTTGATGATGGACTCTACTAAAAAGATATACTTTAACTCAACAGATGTATTTTATGTATTTATGTTCAAACTTTTTATATATATTTCTAAAGTATACACTAAATGTATACAAATAATTCCTAAAAATATTTAATCAATTTAACTTTTTTTACACTTCCCAAGTTAAAACAACATTTAAAAATTATACTCCCTCCGTCCCATTTTACCTGGCTTACTTTCCTTTTTGGGTTGTCCCAAAATAAATGTCATCTTTCCCTTTTTGGAAAGAAATATGTGGTTCACAACATTTCACTTTGCTCAAATTTCAACCACAACTTTTACCTTTTCAACCACTTTATTAAAAATTGTGCCAAAACCAAAGGAGACACGTAAAATAAAACACAGTATTCCTTACCAATTTTATTATCGTTCCCCTACCATTTCCCGCATTCTAAACATACCCTTATGGTTTTCCTTTGGGAACTTATTGTTATTAGTTTTGTGGGAAAAGGCATTATGGTGTTCAACTTTACTGTTCATATATGGCTATAACAGGTCCAACGCCAGCTACAACTAAGGATAGAGGCTCAAGGCAAGTATTTGAAGAAGATAATAGAAGAGCAACAACGGCTCAGTGGGGTTCTCTCTGAAACACCCGAATCTAATACCGTGCCTGACCCGTCTACTCCTGCACCAACATCCGAGCCTCCATGTGGTGACAACAACAAGCTTGCAAAGGAGCGAGCACGACCAAATAGCTTGTGTCTTGATGAATTGTCATTCTCTCGTCATGAACCTCTAACCCCAGATTCTGGTGGCCACGAGGACTCTCCGCTCAACTCCCCAACTGGAGAGAGGCCTTCAAAGATGCTTAAGTTTAGTTCGGGTGTTGCACTGCCTCAGCCCGACCCAATACAGTTTTCGTGAGAATGGGAGCAGATCAACTGGAGTGAAGACCAACATGGTAAAATGTTTGCGACACCAAAATGTTGTTATATCATTGAATCGACTTTGTATGCCTGATCTTTATCTTAAGTACACGTTTTACTATTAGGTTCTTGAGATCTTGTTATAAAACATTCAAATGCAGCAAATTTAGTTAGCTGTCATTTACGGCGCTGTATCTCTGAACTCCCGTTTCACTCAGCAAAATACTTCATTTATGTCTACATGCCTTCCTTCTAAGAATGACTAGGGTGACTCGATCCAGTTCTGTCATCTAGCTCTTGTGATTGGCGGAACAGGAACTATAATGGGCTATCCTAGGATGTGATTCCGCTTTCTTAGTCTATTTAAACATATCAGGATCTGTCTGGTCCTAGCCCGGAGCCCGGAGGAATTGGAATAGGTTTGGTTTAAAAGTAAGACCGTCTTTTGCCCACACACGAAAATAAAAGCATCCCCTCTTAGCCCATTTAGTAGGTTCTCCTCTACTTTTAGAGTTTTAGGTATGGGTGGACCAGTTTGGTTTCGGGCCAGTTTTGGCTCCAGGATTGGACAGTTTTAAGGTGCAGGAGGGGCAAATTGAGTCGGCACAGGTTTTTCTGGTCCCAGACTGGTTTCGGTTGACCAGCCCGTCCCGGTCCATATTAATAATTTTCTTTTAGATTTTTATACTATGAAAGTAAATATGTATGCATTATATTGTACTCGTAATTAATCTATTTCTTAGAGTTAGTTCAATCGAATTAAAATAATGAATACTTTACGTTCCACTCCAACGGCTATGAGTGATTTCTTGATTAATATTTTACAAATTTCAAACGATTATAAATAACAAAAACTAAAAACTAAATCTATCTATAGATAATACATTTCAAAGATATAATTTAGGAAACTTTTGCCAGATGTCATGTTCTCAACAATTTCATTCCATCACAATTTCACACACTTCGTCATACGTAGGGTGTTATACTCCTTCAAAGATATCTCATTATCTCCTACATAGTGGTGGACTGAACCGGGCCGGTTCGGGCCTCGGGCCTAGGCCCGGCCGGGCCTCGGTTCAGTAATAGCAGGCCCGAGCCCGAACCGGGGTAGGGCGGTCCCGGGTCCGGTTCCGGGCCGGGCCGGTCGGGCCACCCGGTTTAATTTTTTTTTTTTCTCCTTTCTTCCCCCCCCACCCCCCCAAACCCCCCCAAACCGGCCTAAACAGATAGCCCAAGCCCAACAGCCCAAAAAAAATGAAAAAAATTAAAAAAAAATAGATTTGGCCCGGACCCGGGCCCGAACCGGCCGGGCCGGGCCGTCAAACCCATGAACCGAGCCCGGAACCGCCCCACCCCCGGGCCTCCGGCCCGAACCGGACCCGGACCCGGAAAACCGGGCCGGGCCGGGCCCGCACAGTGGCGGGTCGGGCCGGTCCCGGGCCGGGCGGCCCGAACCGAGGCCATGCCTACTCCTACATATATATAAATAGACTCCTTGGTAGATTATAAGTATATTATTAGGACTCCACCACAATAATATCTCATGATTAAATTATTTTAAAGTGCTATAATTTTTTTATTTGTATTCTGTTATAAAAAATATATCAAAATTCATAACTTTTTATTATCTTTCATATGACACCAATATTGAATATATAAAAATAAAAAATAATTTAACATTAAAAAATGTGTTTTAAAAGTGCTATATCTTTTTTATTGTACTCGGACTGATATAAAACTATATCAAATTCATAATTTTTTTTATCTGTCATGCGACATCAATGTTGCATATATAAAAAATAAAAATTAATTCTATTAATTTTGTAGTTTGGGATCGTTTTTTACAATGCCCACAAATCCACAATTAAAGAGAAGTGATAACTAGCTTAGAATAAAACCGCACAAACCCCATCACTTTTATTTATGGGAAAAATAGTAAAAATACTCCAAACTTGATGGGGTGTGAAGTTAACACCCCAAACTTGCGTATGTAATTTAAATATCTCAAACTTTGTATAAAAAGTTATTTTCTCACCCTTGTCATGTATTATTTCTTCCAAAAATGTAAATTTATGGGGTTAATTGCATTAATTGCAATGGAAGTTTATAATGTTAATTGTGTTTTCATGAATTCTAAAATATTTTAAATTATACAATTAACACCATAAATTTACATTTTTGAAAGAAATAATACTTGACTATGGTGCCAAAATAACTTTTTATATAAAGTTTTTGGTATTTAAAATACATATGCAAGTTTGAGGTGTTCATCTCACACCCCTTCAAATTTTGGGGTATTTTAATTATTTGACCGACGATAAAGAAAACGGATCCCTGTACGCACTCAAATTATTTAAAATAATAATAATTACATATTTAGAAACTACATTAAAAACTTTACAAAGTCGAAAAAACCAGAATTAAATTTGATAAAATTTTGATATATAAAGTAAGAGATTAAAAGTGATTTGTGTTTACGAAGTGAATGGGAAAAAATATCTTACAAAATGGGATTAAAAGAGTATTTAAAATATATTTTATTAAGAGAATATGGAAAATGTTATGGGAAAATAGGTAAAATGATATAATTTATAGTAACTCCTGTCAATTTAACCAGAGAACAATGTTGAGTTACAATAAGCTAACGTCAATTTTACTAAGGGTTGAATATGTGTTTAGTTCCCGCAAACATGACAATTTTAGTTTTTAGAAGGTTTTAACTACATACTTGGAAACGTCAAAAATTAGATTTACATCCTTTTAACTCTCATATTTGTCTCGAAAAAATATTTTAAAAAGGATTGGAATGCAAAAAATCTACTTCCTTACTAATAAAGTACAACCATCCAATTGAAATTGAATTATCAATTAATTGCTATTGAGTACAATTAATAAATTGCTATTGAGTACAATTGATAAATTAAGTAATTGCTATCAAGTACAAAATCAATGTAGCAATTAATATGGTTTACGTTTATTAGAATCCTAAAATTTTCTTAATAATGAAATACTCCATAATATTTTGTTGAAACTAACGTTTATTACATTCCATATTTAAAATATGTCAATAATTCATTTGCTCTTACGAATGCTATTCATACATCTTTGGTCAGATTTTAGCTATTCATAAAAATCTATATTGAAAAAGAATTTTCAATTTTATACGTCTTTGGTCAATTCATATATAGAACTTATTTATTCACTCATCAAATAAGAAGTTTCGATTTTATCTTTTCATTAGAACTAAACTATTTTTGTGAATAAACCCTATTTTAATTTGTGAATGAACCTATTTATTGGTGTGATGTACGGACTACCAATAATATGCGATAATCATGAGTTCGATTCTTATGTACCCGTACAACTTTTCTTGAAAACACATGTCAAGTAATTTCATTTCATATTCATACATATTTATGCATATGTAAAGTATGTAGTATAAATTTCTTATGCTACAGTATTAAATTGGGTTTAATCTTGAAAATTATTTTATTTTTAAAAATAAAAAATATAAAAGAATAAATTGAATTTAAAAATTGGATTTTATATTTATTTAGAAATTTAAAAACATATGATTACTTTTCTTATAAGATACCCAATAAAATTAAAATTTAAAAATTTGAATTGAGATTTTCATATTAAAGAATTGATAATTTGATAAAATACTGATAAAGGATAAAATAACAAGTAAATTGTGAGTACATACACATTGTGTGATTCTTCAAATTAAATATAAATCATATTTATCTATATTTTTATATCTTCCATAAAAGTATGTGATAAGTTTAGTATACTAAATGTGTATGTACTTAGGATAAGAAGAAATAATAAATAATTTCTAATTTTTACATTCTCCATATTCATTTCACATATGGATTATCGAGATAAGTAATTGAATTAGTAGTGATCAAATGTATATAATATAATAAGTTAATTATGAACACATGGTGATATTATATTCTTGAATTAAATATGAAACATATTTACCGTTATTGTTTTGTTCTCCATATTATTCTAGGATTCATATTTTCTGCCGAATGTATGTGCATGCATTGGCGAAACGGAAAATAAATAGATTGATTTATTTTAAATTTTGAATCCGGTTTTCTAATGAATATGTATACATTGTGTAATAATTAAAATAGTTTAACACATCTATTTTTATCTACAAGGGGGCCCATATTATATACACAAAAATGTGATAAGAATAAATGTCCTACAAACTAATACATTAAGGAATTGTATGAGATGTTTTTTATATTTGTTCCATGACTATTTTTAGTATATGAAACAAATACTCGCTCCGCATTGAAATGAATTGCAAATCTGACACTTATTAAGGATAGACAATTTATTAACAATAATTGTCAAACAACCCCATTATTATTAAAAATTGTCTATTATCCCCATAATAGACACTTATTTTGGGGCTGTTTAACAATAATAATGGGGCTATTTGACCCAAAAAATTGTCAAACAACCCCGAATGAACACTTATTAATAATAGACAATTTATTTGCAAATATAATCTCCAACTTTGTTGTAATGTTTAAGCCTTATGGTGAGAGACGTCATGCAATTGTGATATATGAAAAATGAGCATATGCCATTCAGAATGAAGATTGTTATTCGTGGGGAGACTTTAGATCAAAAGTGTGCATGTTCAAAAGTGTGTATGTTTTGAAGGGAGTTAGTGAGCTGAGAGCCGATGTGATTATAGTTGTGTTTCCTATATCACAAGGAAGAATATTGTTCTTTGAGATCATTGTTTAGTTCTTCTTCAAATGAGACTAAAGACATATCGCGAGGTGAAGAGTGGGTGGGGAAGGGGATAGGAATGGTGGGATACTATTTTAGGTTAGTGTAGTCTAGCTTAGATAGATATATAGTTATATTTGATACATTGTATTGTGTTACTTTTGAATGTTTTTTTTATATATACTTACATTTCATCCAATATATATATGAAGTCAAACAATGAATTATTTATTTATAGAATAAAATATATATTTTACAAAGTATTCAAACAATCTCAACATGCACCCGGGGCAACGCCCGGGTAAAACACTAGTGGACTTTAAAAATCATACAGGAAACCTCAAAAACTAATTCCTTGATAATGATATAATTGAGAAAAACAAATCTTAAAAATCAAGAACATGAATTCTATTCATATATGAATTTATGAAATGAGTTCATTTAATTCTATAAGTCAATGTTTCAAAATGAAGGTAATATGTCTTCAATAGTAAGACTGCATGTGTTAAAATTTGCAAAATCCAAATTTGTCTAAATGATATCTCAAATTTATGTTCACTTTTCTAATTAAGGATATTTTCAATTAAAATAAAAAAAATTATCTCCTTTATGAAAGTTAAAGTTAATTAAGGATCATTATTATTCACATTTTATACATTATCTTAAATCAAAATTATAAAAATACAATTATGAATTATGAAAATTTTGTCGTACAATTAAAAATGCAATTAAGAATTCAACAAAGTTCTACACATTATTTATGTAAATTTTCTCAATGTCCATAGACTTGATATTTGCTATATCAAATCAGTTCAGATTAGATCAAATTCAGTAATATTAGGTCAAATCAGATCAGATCATAAAATTTCAGTGCAATCAAAAACATCTTTAAATGAGTCATCTATAATCAGAACTCCATATTACATTAGATTAAATCACTTGATATATTCTACACGTTCTGATGTCCTGAAACAAC
This sequence comes from Cuscuta epithymum, assembly GCA_945859915.1. Classification (NCBI taxonomy): domain Eukaryota; kingdom Viridiplantae; phylum Streptophyta; class Magnoliopsida; order Solanales; family Convolvulaceae; genus Cuscuta; species Cuscuta epithymum. Next base: position 835,690 of record CAMAPF010000020.1, read on the forward strand.
ACTAATAAGAATAATAAAGATTTTTTTTAATTGGATATAAATCTTCTAAATTTAAACATATTTGGATTCTTTATAGAGTTATTTGAAACTATTATCTTTTTTATCAATCCTAATTATGGGGAACTAATTGATTTACTTGGATCATGATTCATCTAATTATCGATCCATCCATTCCATATGTTTTCGGATTTGATTTGGCAGGAGCATAAATTGTATAATTGTGATCCATAGAAACAAAAATAGAAATATATTAGACACACAAACCCTTCAAAAATGATGACAGTAGCAGGAAAGAGGAAGAATTTTTTCGTACATGGCTAAAATGAGAGCAAGAACAAACAATCATATGAGAGAGCTAGTTGTATCAAGTTCAAGAAGAAGTTCCACTTTTGGGTCAAGAAAAAGAAGCATTTGTAGAAGCCTTGCTGTATGTTTGTGAACTGCTTTGGCTTTGGCCAGAAGACGATGATTGGGTGAAGTAAAAAATGGGTTCTTGGACACTATCACCATCAGCAAAAACCTGAAGAAGACGAGGGACCGGCGGCATCTTCACATCCAAAACCCCTTCAAGGGAAGAATTTCACTTTTCCATCTCTGGAATGGTCAGAGTTGCGTGTTCCGGATAAGAGTTCAAAGAGCACCATTCCATAACTGTAAACATCTGCTTTAGGAGTTATGGCCACTCCAGTTATCCATTCGGGCGCAAGGTAACCTCTGGTTCCTCTCATTGTGGTCAGCACTCTACTGAAGTCGCGCCCGACAAGCTTTGCCAGACCGAAATCTGCAACTTTAGGACACATTTTGGAATCAAGAAGAATGTTTTCGGGCTTGATGTCACAGTGTATGATGCAATCCCTGCACTTCTCATGCAGATAACTCAATCCTCTTGCTATCCCCACTGTGATCTGGTACCTGCAGCAATATTACATGGATTCCGTGTATTCAGTGTTGGATCTAAAGCGCTCGAATTTGGGCGTTCGGCATTACTTTACCATTAAAATTTGGAAAAATTGACAGTAATAATCCAACTATTGGCGGTCCGCTCATAATAATCCCAACTATCGATTATTTCAGAATAATCCCAACTTTATGGACCTTCTGTTAATAATGGTCCGACGTGACCTGCTATAATTAAATTCTTATAGTTTCTAAAGTGGATGAGAAGAGATATAGCAAGTAATCCCTATAAATAATTCTAACTTTTAATTTTTACGCTTAATTTCTATATGAAATTCACTTGTTATCTGGTCATGGACCATTATTGGCGGACGGTCCCTATAGTTGGGATTATGCAAAAATAATCAATAGTTGAGATTATTGTTAGCGGACCGGCAATAGTTCGGATTATTATTTTGAATTTTTCCTTAAAATTTTGAATAATAGCATTGCTTCATGCAACAGTTCTACATGTGCATCCTTTTTAAACAAAAATGCTAGCAAATTAAGGTAAGAAATGCTATTTACATAATAAATTATTATACCATTTGGACACGCGTGTTTGAATTTTTTCATGAACACTAGATCTGTGGAGCAAGAATTTATTCAAGGAAATAAATTATAATCTGTATACCACATGTATCTTTCATGAACACTATACTATGATGAAAGAACTATAAATATATACAAAGTATGAGGTAATGATTGTTATACTCCGTATATATATCGTGGCAACTTTTCTTGATTATATTGATATTCTCATATTCCTAATGAGAGCATATGGACTGGTGTGTTTTATGTCATTTCATATGAATTCTATTTATTATCATAGACATATAAATCAATACACTTTTCATTTTCATTTTCATTTACCCCAGTGCCGCAAAGTCTCCCACCTATGGTGGGGTAAGGGGGGTCGGATGTACGCAGTCTTACCCCTGTACTAAAGCACAGAGAGACTGTTTCCGGATGACCCATGATGAAAATCGTGTCTAAAATTGCATGGACTGACTGCTGCTTCCTAACAAAGAAGCGCAGACAGTTTAGTGAGCCAGTTTAGTGAGCCATTTTGCTTTATTCCATCATATTCTCAAGCCAAATATTGAAGTTTAATAGTATTTGTATTGCTTCACATGTATTATTTTTATTTTAATACTATACATGTATATGTATTATTCCACTTACGTAGGAAAGTCTCTTGCATGGGACATGCACTCTCTCCTATCATTGATTGCTTCCTTTCCATGTATTATAAGTATCCGCACATACAATATATTTATGAGGAGGAGAACTTCTCCATTGCCTTTCATTTTTTTTCTCATATTATTGATATTATATCATTTATCAATTTTATCATGGTATCAGAGCCTAAATCCTGAGTACATACTCTCTATTCACAAACCTTGCCATACGTTTTTTTTTACTCCTTGTAAGCTATGGCAGTTGATGGTGAAACCAAGCCTGCCGGTAGTGAGTATGGCGATTTAGTCATAGACTCCATGTCAACCAAGACTAGAGGAACAATCCAAGCTGGTCATTATGATTCACGTGTTGGGGGCAGAGAGCAACGTTTACAAGGAAATCAAAACTATCATAGGCAACTTCCAGCTAAAGTGGCACACATGGATAGTCAAAATAAAAATGACGGTGGTGGATTCTCTGATGAGCAATTACACAGAATAGCTCAAATTATGAAATATGAGCTACACGACACAACACATGCCTCTACTTTATCAGCCCAGATAAATACAACACGTATTTCACTCAGAGATCGCTCTTGGATCATTGATTCTGGAGCAAGTGAACACATCATTTGCAATAATGATGGCCTCATTAACATTCAAAATCATATTTCACCAGCCATGGTCAAAATTCCTAATGGTGATTCAGCTCATGTTCACGCTATCGGTAGCCTACGCCTAGCCAATGGACTCCTACTGCAACGAGTCCTATATATTCCTGATTTTCAGTGCAATTTACTCTCCGTTAATCGGTTGATAAATGATTGCAATTGCACACTTACATTTTTTAATGATTTGTGTATTTTACAGGACTTACCCTCGAGGAAGCTGATTGGGGTGGGCAAATGCCGTGATGGTCTCTATTACCTAGAGTCAGCAGAAAATAAGGGGGTGGCAATGTCAGTTTCTGTCAATCTTGACTTATGGCATCAGCAGTTGGGTCATGCATCAGATCAAAGGTTACACAATATTGCTCATCTTCAAGGATCTAAACGAGCCCACAGCTTCTGTGACTCGTGTATTCGGGCAAAATAGACTCGTCTACCATTTCCAGTCAGTACTATTAAATCATCTCGTTGTTTTGAATTAATACATTGTGATATTTGGGGAGGCTATAATTGTGAGTCCATTACCGGGGCACGCTATTTCTTGACCATAGTTGATGATTTCACAAGAGCTGTTTGGGTCTATTTAATAAAAACTAAATCTGAGGTTCCCCAAACTTTGATTCAGTTTTTTAACATGGTTGGTACCCAATTTGAAAGGCGAATTAAAAGAATACGAGCTGATAATGGTGTTGAATTTCAAACCATTATTTTACTCGATTTTTATGGACAAAATGGAATACTGTTGGAAACGTCATGCACTGACACGCCCCAATAAAATGGTGTTGTTGAACGCAAGCACAGACACATACTAGAAGTTGCCAGGGCCCTCCGTTTCGAGTCAGGTTTACCCATCAATTTTTGGGGAGAATGCATTCTTACAGCTGTCTATATTATAAATAGACTCCCATCACCAATCATTTCAAATAAGAGTCCTTATGAAATGTTGTTAGGAAAATTACCAACTTATGACCATTTGCGGGTTTTTGGGTGTTTGGTATATGCACACAATAACAAACGGAAGGATAAGTTCAGCGAAAGGGGGAGTCCTTGTATTTTTCTTGGTTATCCAAATGGTCAAAAGGCTTATCGTGTGTTTGATTTGGAAAAACATGTCATGTATAGCTCTCGGGACGTCACATTTTGTGAATCAATTTTTCCATTCAAAATTAATTTTGACCCAGAATTGAATTTTGGAGCCATGATTGATAAAGTTTATAATCAAATTGTTAATCACAAATTGGACAAAATAATTCGATCTCACCCATTTTGTCCGGCATCTAGCCGATACATCTCTCGTGAGCTTCTCTCTCCAGCGGCGGCCAGTGGGACCCCTATGAGTAGCAGCCACATAAACTCTGAGCAACAGCTGCATGGGAGTCCATGTAATACGGGTCATTCATTTGGACAGCTGCAAGGTAACAACATGGAAGAAAATTCCAATTTTCTGGAGTGTACCACACCACACGTCACCTCCTTGGACCAAGTCAGTAACTCTCCCAGACTACAATCACATGGTCTCCATCCTCCAAATTTGGACATTACCTTCATATCAAATCAGGGTGATAGTGTGTTGATGGGAGAAACGCCGCCTCACGAAGATTTAAGTGGTAATCAGCATATTCATACCATGCTGCCTGGCCCACATGATACACGAAATCCGACTAATCCCCCAGTATCTCAAAATGAGCCAAAACGCAATAAAAGAATTCGGCAACCATCAACACGTCTGGTAGATTATGAAACTGATCTGCCACCCTCCCTTATTCCATCACTGTCCACCACCGATCATGCTAACTCCGTGGTATATCCTATTTCACATTTCATTAATTATGATAAGTTTTCTCCGACTCACAAAGCTTACTTAGCTGCCATCACAACACGTGATGAGCCTGAGCATTTCTCTCATGCAGTACAGGATCCATTATGGCGAGAAGCCATGCAAAAGGAAATTAATGCTCTCGAAGAAAATGACACTTGGACACTAGTCGATTTACCTCCTGGAAAAAAGGCGGTTGACTCCAAATGGGTTTATAAAATTAAATATAAACCTAATGGAGATGTGGAACGCTACAAAGCCAGACTTGTTGCTAAAGGTTTTACCCAGGTTGAAGGTGTTGACTTTCATGAAACTTTTGCACCCGTCGCCAAACTCGTCACTGTACGGTGTTTGTTAGCCGTTGCTGCTAAACGCAATTGGATTGTCCATCAATTGGACGTAAACAACGCATTCCTACATGGTGATCTTTCCGAGGATGTCTATATGCGTTTACCACAGGGTTTTATCAAAAGGGGTGATACACGTGTTTGCAAACTACACAAATCACTGTATGGTCTTAGGCAAGCCTCTCGTAATTGGTACCACAAATTTACTGAAGCATTAGTCAGGATCAATTTTCATCCCTCACGAGCAGATCACTCCCTTTTTATTTTTAAAAGGGGATCAATTAATACTTTTGCTCTAATTTATGTGGACGATGTAATTTTGGCAGGGACTGATCTTGCTCACATCAACTTTGTCAAGAAATATTTAAATGCCAATTTTAGCATCAAAGACTTGGGAAAATTAAAATATTTTCTTGGCATTGAAGTCGCTCGCTCTCCAGAAGGTTTTGTATTAAGTCAACGCAAATACACTCTTGACATCTTAGCCGAATGTGGAACTCTTGCCGGCCGTCCTAGCTTATTTCCAATGGAGCAGAACTTAAAACTCCGCCCTGACGACGGGAGTCCACCAGTAGATGCTTCTACCTATCGTCGATTAATTGGGCGCCTATTATATCTCACTGTCACACGACCAGACATAGTATACTCTGTCAGCCAGCTCAGTCAGTTCCTTAGTGCTCCGCGACAAACTCATATGGATGCTGCCATTCGTGTGCTTCGGTATTTAAAGCATACGCCTGGTCAGGGCATTTTTCTTTCATCTAATGATGACATCACGTTGACAGGCTTTTGTGACGCTGACTGGGCTGGATGCTCTTTTACTCGTCGTTCAAGTACTGGCTATTTTATTATTCTCGGAGCATCACCCATCTCATGGCGAACAAAGAAACAATCTGTAGTTTCACGCTCCTCTGCTGAAGCAGAATATCGTGCTATGGCAGTCACGATAAGCGAGTTATTATGGTTAAGATGGCTATTACAGGAACTCATGGTCCCTCAAAGGGATCCCACACCACTTTACTGCGACAACCAGGCGGCACGTCACATCGCTCTCAACCCTGTCTTCCATGAGCGAACCAAGCATGTCGAAATGGATTGCTATTTTGTACGCGAGAGAGTCACTAGCAAAGAGATCCAACCACAATACATTTCTACAATGAATCAAGTGGCTGATATATTTACCAAACCACTTGGGGCAGATCGATTTCATTTCTTACGTCGCAAGTTGGGTGTACGAGACCTGCACACTCCACCTTGAGGGGGAGTATTGAAGTTTAATAGTATTTGTATTGCTTCACATGTATTATTTTTATTTTAATACTATACATGTATATGTATTATTCCATTTACGTAGGAAAGTCTCTTGCATGGGACATGCACTCTCTCCTATCATTGATTGCTTCCTTTCCATGTATTATAAGTATCCGCACATACAATATATTTATGAGGAGGAGAACTTCTCCATTGCCTTTCATTTTTTTTCTCATATTATTGATATTATATCATTTATCAATTTTATCATGGTATCAGAGCCTAAATCCTGAGTACATACTCTCTATTCACAAACCTTGCCATACGTTTTTTTTTACTCCTTGTAAGCTATGGCAGTTGATGGTGAAACCAAGCCTGCCGGTAGTGAGTATGGCGATTTAGTCATAGACTCCATGTCAACCAAGACTAGAGGAACAATCCAAGCTGGTCATTATGATTCACGTGTTGGGGGCAGAGAGCAACGTTTACAAGGAAATCAAAACTATCATAGGCAACTTCCAGCTAAAGTGGCACACATGGATAGTCAAAATAAAAATGACGGTGGTGGATTCTCTGATGAGCAATTACACAGAATAGCTCAAATTATGAAATATGAGCTACACGACACAACACATGCCTCTACTTTATCAGCCCAGATAAATACAACACGTATTTCACTCAGAGATCGCTCTTGGATCATTGATTCTGGAGCAAGTGAACACATCATTTGCAATAATGATGGCCTCATTAACATTCAAAATCATATTTCACCAGCCATGGTCAAAATTCCTAATGGTGATTCAGCTCATGTTCACGCTATCGGTAGCCTACGCCTAGCCAATGGACTCCTACTGCAACGAGTCCTATATATTCCTGATTTTCAGTGCAATTTACTCTCCGTTAATCGGTTGATAAATGATTGCAATTGCACACTTACATTTTTTAATGATTTGTGTATTTTACAGGACTTACCCTCGAGGAAGCTGATTGGGGTGGGCAAATGCCGTGATGGTCTCTATTACCTAGAGTCAGCAGAAAATAAGGGGGTGGCAATGTCAGTTTCTGTCAATCTTGACTTATGGCATCAGCAGTTGGGTCATGCATCAGATCAAAGGTTACACAATATTGCTCATCTTCAAGGATCTAAACGAGCCCACAGCTTCTGTGACTCGTGTATTCGGGCAAAATAGACTCGTCTACCATTTCCAGTCAGTACTATTAAATCATCTCGTTGTTTTGAATTAATACATTGTGATATTTGGGGAGGCTATAATTGTGAGTCCATTACCGGGGCACGCTATTTCTTGACCATAGTTGATGATTTCACAAGAGCTGTTTGGGTCTATTTAATAAAAACTAAATCTGAGGTTCCCCAAACTTTGATTCAGTTTTTTAACATGGTTGGTACCCAATTTGAAAGGCGAATTAAAAGAATACGAGCTGATAATGGTGTTGAATTTCAAACCATTATTTTACTCGATTTTTATGGACAAAATGGAATACTGTTGGAAACGTCATGCACTGACACGCCCCAATAAAATGGTGTTGTTGAACGCAAGCACAGACACATACTAGAAGTTGCCAGGGCCCTCCGTTTCGAGTCAGGTTTACCCATCAATTTTTGGGGAGAATGCATTCTTACAGCTGTCTATATTATAAATAGACTCCCATCACCAATCATTTCAAATAAGAGTCCTTATGAAATGTTGTTAGGAAAATTACCAACTTATGACCATTTGCGGGTTTTTGGGTGTTTGGTATATGCACACAATAACAAACGGAAGGATAAGTTCAGCGAAAGGGGGAGTCCTTGTATTTTTCTTGGTTATCCAAATGGTCAAAAGGCTTATCGTGTGTTTGATTTGGAAAAACATGTCATGTATAGCTCTCGGGACGTCACATTTTGTGAATCAATTTTTCCATTCAAAATTAATTTTGACCCAGAATTGAATTTTGGAGCCATGATTGATAAAGTTTATAATCAAATTGTTAATCACAAATTGGACAAAATAATTCGATCTCACCCATTTTGTCCGGCATCTAGCCGATACATCTCTCGTGAGCTTCTCTCTCCAGCGGCGGCAAGTGGGACCCCTATGAGTAGCAGCCACATAAACTCTGAGCAACAGCTGCATGGGAGTCCATGTAATACGGGTCATTCATTTGGACAGCTGCAAGGTAACAACATGGAAGAAAATTCCAATTTTCTGGAGTGTACCACACCACACGTCACCTCCTTGGACCAAGTCAGTAACTCTCCCAGACTACAATCACATGGTCTCCATCCTCCAAATTTGGACATTACCTTCATATCAAATCAGGGTGATAGTGTGTTGATGGGAGAAACGCCGCCTCACGAAGATTTAAGTGGTAATCAGCATATTCATACCATGCTGCCTGGCCCACATGATACACGAAATCCGACTAATCCCCCAGTATCTCAAAATGAGCCAAAACGCAATAAAAGAATTCGGCAACCATCAACACGTCTGGTAGATTATGAAACTGATCTGCCACCCTCCCTTATTCCATCACTGTCCACCACCGATCATGCTAACTCCGTGGTATATCCTATTTCACATTTCATTAATTATGATAAGTTTTCTCCGACTCACAAAGCTTACTTAGCTGCCATCACAACACGTGATGAGCCTGAGCATTTCTCTCATGCAGTACAGGATCCATTATGGCGAGAAGCCATGCAAAAGGAAATTAATGCTCTCGAAGAAAATGACACTTGGACACTAGTCGATTTACCTCCTGGAAAAAAGGCGGTTGACTCCAAATGGGTTTATAAAATTAAATATAAACCTAATGGAGATGTGGAACGCTACAAAGCCAGACTTGTTGCTAAAGGTTTTACCCAGGTTGAAGGTGTTGACTTTCATGAAACTTTTGCACCCGTCGCCAAACTCGTCACTGTACGGTGTTTGTTAGCCGTTGCTGCTAAACGCAATTGGATTGTCCATCAATTGGACGTAAACAACGCATTCCTACATGGTGATCTTTCCGAGGATGTCTATATGCGTTTACCACAGGGTTTTATCAAAAGGGGTGATACACGTGTTTGCAAACTACACAAATCACTATATGGTCTTAGGCAAGCCTCTCGTAATTGGTACCACAAATTTACTGAAGCATTAGTCAGGATCAATTTTCATCCCTCACGAGCAGATCACTCCCTTTTTATTTTTAAAAGGGGATCAATTAATACTTTTGCTCTAATTTATGTGGACGATGTAATTTTGGCAGGGACTGATCTTGCTCACATCAACTTTGTCAAGAAATATTTAAATGCCAATTTTAGCATCAAAGACTTGGGAAAATTAAAATATTTTCTTGGCATTGAAGTCGCTCGCTCTCCAGAAGGTTTTGTATTAAGTCAACGCAAATACACTCTTGACATCTTAGCCGAATGTGGAACTCTTGCCGGCCGTCCTAGCTTATTTCCAATGGAGCAGAACTTAAAACTCCGCCCTGACGACGGGAGTCCACCAGTAGATGCTTCTACCTATCGTCGATTAATTGGGCGCCTATTATATCTCACTGTCACACGACCAGACATAGTATACTCTGTCAGCCAGCTCAGTCAGTTCCTTAGTGCTCCGCGACAAACTCATATGGATGCTGCCATTCGTGTGCTTCGGTATTTAAAGCATACGCCTGGTCAGGGCATTTTTCTTTCATCTAATGATGACATCACGTTGACAGGCTTTTGTGACGCTGACTGGGCTGGATGCTCTTTTACTCGTCGTTCAAGTACTGGCTATTTTATTATTCTCGGAGCATCACCCATCTCATGGCGAACAAAGAAACAATCTGTAGTTTCACGCTCCTCTGCTGAAGCAGAATATCGTGCTATGGCAGTCACGATAAGCGAGTTATTATGGTTAAGATGGCTATTACAGGAACTCATGGTCCCTCAAAGGGATCCCACGCCACTTTACTGCGACAACCAGGCGGCACGTCACATCGCTCTCAACCCTGTCTTCCATGAGCGAACCAAGCATGTCGAAATGGATTGCTATTTTGTACGCGAGAGAGTCACTAGCAAAGAGATCCAACCACAATACATTTCTACAATGAATCAAGTGGCTGATATATTTACCAAACCACTTGGGGCAGATCGATTTCATTTCTTACGTCGCAAGTTGGGTGTACGAGACCTGCACACTCCACCTTGAGGGGGAGTATTGAAGTTTAATAGTATTTGTATTGCTTCACATGTATTATTTTTATTTTAATACTATACATGTATATGTATTATTCCATTTACGTAGGAAAGTCTCTTGCATGGGACATGCACTCTCTCCTATCATTGATTGCTTCCTTTCCATGTATTATAAGTATCCCCACATACAATATATTTATGAGGAGGAGAACTTCTCCATTGCCTTTCATTTTTTTTCTCATATTATTGATATTATATCATTTATCAATTTTATCACCAAAAAATAATGAATCTTTGGCTCCATCATAAATAAGTACCTACCTAGATTTCGAGTCGAGAAATTCAAAAGTACCTACCTAGATTTCCAGTCGAGAAATTTGGGTTCTACACCAAAAAGACATGAATCCAAGGAGCCGTTGGGCATGTAATCATAAACCAGCAGCTTCTTATTCCCCTCAGAGCAGAACCCGCGGAGACGAATGAGGTTTAGATGCTGGATTGACCCGATCGTGCTCACTTCAGCCCTGAACTGCTTCTCCCCTTGGCTTATACTTTCCAGTTTCTTCACTGCAATTACAGAAGACGGATAATCTGGCAACGCCCCCTTGAAAACAGAACCGAAACCTCCAATCCCCAATTTTTCGGAGAAGTCTTTGGTTGCGTATTGCAAGTCTCTGTAAGAGAATGCAACAAGTGAACCCTCCATCGCCTTCGAAGTCCCAATGAGATGCCTCCGCCGTTTCCAGAAAATGACTCAAACTACCCCAAACAGAACCAAGATGACAACAAGAACAGATCCTGCAATTGCAACAATCCAGAGGGCCGCCTTTTCACTTTTTCGACTTGGAAATTCAGAAGCAGAAAGTCTAATATAGACGTTTTCCCGGCACCGCTATCTTGCGTGACCTTCTCAAGATTTTGGAGTTACCCAATCCAAAAGGAGCACCCATTGCTTACATCATAAGCATAGGCAGTGCATGAGCAGTTTCCCAAACAAAGAGATTCACAAAAGGAACCATTCCCAACGCTTACTGATTGTGGATTGTCTAGTGACTTCATCTGAGCTAATGGTTTAAACTTGTCTTTTTCTCCACACTGCAAACTTGTCTTCATTTGTAATGGAGCCAAAGATTCATTCTTTTTTGGCTTGACAATATGATGGAATAAAACAAAATGACTCACTAAAATGTCTGCGCTTCTTTGTTATGAAGCAACAGTCAGTCCATGCAATTTTGGACACGATTTTCACTATGGGTCATCCGGAAACAGTGTCTATGTGCGTTAGTACAGGGGTAAGACTGCGTACATCCGACCCCTTACCCCCACTATAGGTGGGAGCCTTTGCGGCACTGAGGTAAATGAAAATGAAAGGAAATGAAATGCAAGCTTGTCTTCCTCGTACAACCCCGGAATAATCAGCAATGCTCCAATCTCTGGCTGATGTTTTCTCAAAACCATCTAAACAGTCACAAAAGGGCAAGGAGTTTTGACAGGTGGAAAACGGGCCACAATAAGCGGGAACCTCACACTGTGGTTTAGGTTGTGACCAAAACAGGTTCCATTCTTTATATGTCTCCAGCCATGTGAGCTGCTTCATTTGACCAGAGATATCCACGACAAATCTTGACAAAATAGAAGGATTAAAGAGTGAATAAGTAAAATAGCTCTCATTAGCATTATCAATGTAGCTACAGTTGTAAAGGTAATTCGATCTCATTTCTGGGACCAAACTGAAAATATGGTTATTCCAGGGTCCGTTCGTCCAGTACTGCTCACTCCTGTTCCACCTTATGAGATACTGTTTTTGAATCGGATCCAGTTCGAGAGAATACAAACCGGGTGACGGATCCTCGGAATTTCTCCAGGAAGTCAGAAGATGTTTCTGCTTCGTCCGTTTGTCATACGCAATCTTACCTCCAGGCAGCCACGCATTGAGGAGCATTGGGATTTTTAGCTCATTGAGGAGCACCAAATTGCCGTCGACCATTCTCAGCTCTGCCGAGGTCTTATCGGAAATGGCGGTCTCTCTGTTCGCAACCCAGAGTACAGATTGAGGGTCGATGTTCCTGTACCATATGCCAACGTAGTATTTGGAAGTGGTTTGAAGAATCCAAGCTCGAAGTGTGAAGAAACAATGGTCTGGTCTCCGGAGAGGGACTGGTTTGCATGGATGGTGTCGGCGCCATGGGCAGTGAGGTAGGAAGAAAGGAAAAATGGAAGATGGAAGTAGAGCAGGATAGGAGTAATTCCTAATGAGCATAGCTTCAGTGGATTCGTGCACAGCTGGCTAAGAGGAGCTGAGGAAATCCCAACGGCTTTGTTTAAACAAGAAATAATTTATCCTAGAACGGAGTAAAAAATGGGAATCAAGCAATATAGAATCAACTATGGAAGAATTGATAACGAAAGGAATTTGATATATGATGGTCAAGAAGAAGGATCTTCACAATATGCTTTTGAATTACAATGTAGAGACTGAGTGTCTGTGTATTCGTAACTGAATGTGCTGATTACATAGAGCCTCTAGATATTTATAAGAGATTCATTTAATGCACTTTTGTCCGTTGACGACATGTTCCGACCGTTACGACGACATGTCGGACCGTTACGACGACATCAATATCGTCATTATTGCATCATCAATTCTGGTCAGCCCTTTGAGTAACCTATGTCATAATTACAATAACTACTCTTATTATATACATAAAATTGCCCAGATTTAATTAGCTAGCATTACTCCTAATGAATGCGTCATTGATTGCCACGGTCAACCATTTTTGAAATGTAGTCCAGGCCGCCCAACTCGTGTACCAATAGGCTTATGATTGATTTTTGCTTTTCGAGGAATTTTTATGTATTGTGTGGTGCTCTGACTGACGAGTCAATAGGTGAAATTGCCACATGTGCCATCTTTAAATGGAAAGGTCTGTGCCACAGAAGCAGTACCTCCAATTCTATCTTGTTGTAGGCCCATATTTATTACACTTGTCTTTGGTGTACACCCCTAGGGCCCCACTTACACCCGCCTTACATTCTACATTTCTACTCCGTATTTATTTACTCTTTGGGACTAAGATCATTTGGGGTGGTGCAAGAGTCTAAATGTCAAAAATGGACTCCGTCGGTATGAAAACAGTGTTTTGACTCTTATTTTTCTGCATTCCAGCACCGTCAATTAAATACACTCTGCACATTTTTTTAGATATCAATTTAGTAAAACATTATTTAAATTATTATAACTAACTTCTTCTTTTAAATTTTTTATCTGAATTATTATGAAATAAAAATATACACATTTTGATGTAAAAATAAATAAATTTCATTAATTTTTTTAACATTTTTCGGTTAACAAAAATGAACATAGAACAAGTAAAGTTTGATTGCGGAATAGTGAGAAATTTGTGGAGATCCGTGAATTAAAAACTTGTGTTTCTTGTTATTTTAGATTAAAAAAAATGTCAACAATTATAATTTCAGATTATTTTTTTCATTTTATATATTGCATATTGGTGTCATATGAAAGATTATAAAAATTCATGAATTTTGATATATGTTTTGAAAAAATTGAATAAAAAATAAAAAAAGTTAAGAGAGTTTTTAAAAAATTGTGATTTAATGATGTCACTATGACATCATCAAATTGTATAGCTCCTGCGCTCCACGGGAGGACAATGCTTGATTTTCCTCTGTTCCCTTTTCTTTAGACTCTTGTCAGCATGGGTCTTATTTTAAAGACCCTCTATCTTATTTGCCCATATTTAACCCATTTCTAACATACCACTACACATCATTAGGAGTCCAAAATTTTTAAATTTAACATTTTGGATTCCTAAAACTTTACCACTCTAAATGGTCTAATAAAAAATAGGCGGGCCTATTTGATCCTTTCAGAGTTTAAAAAGATTTGGAAGGTAATAGCCTTTGTTAAAAATTTGTCCATATCTTTAAAACAAAAATTTTTGGTCATTTCCTTGATCAACTAGACTTCCTCGTTCCTTGAACAATTTATCAAAACTGTGGCACCAAAATGTTGGAAGTCATCAACAAAACAATGTAAATAAAATAATTTAGAATATGACTCGTTCCAAGGGAATCTCTTCGCAGCATCTCATCATGACTTGATCAAACCATTGCCCTATAACCCTGTTATTCTTAATGGCAAGTCTTCCTACAAAACTAGCCCGTCAATTAAGATTTCATCCATACTTGTTACTTTTGTTCGAGCTAAATGGGTAATTTATTCTATTAGAGGAGGTATGCTTGGGTTCCATATAAGATTTAAATCTCTCAAAGATGACCTTAAAAGGTGGAATCAAGAAGTCCATGGAAACATGTTTGATGCGGTTCCCTTGGGAATTCCAACAATATTTTTAATCGATACTAATGAATAATAATATACTACCTCCGTCCAATTTTGATAGTATAACTTTTTGTGCGTAACTTAAGGGCCTTTCTCATTTAATTACCAAAGTTAAAATTGATGCATCAAAATCTATAAAGATAAATACAGGCCACACTGCTACACATATGAGTATAATTCAAGAAAAAGAACTAAATGAATTGATAGTGCTATTAGTGATTTACTGAACCAATCCATCCACTGATTAGAAAATAGAAATAATAGTAGGCACACAAACCCTTCCAAAAACAGGAAAGAGGAATATATTTTTGGTACATACCCAGAAGGAGAGTAAGAAGAAAAAATCATATGAGAGGGCTATAGTTCTATCAAGTTGAAGAAGTGCCATTTTTGGGCTGAGAAAAAAAAGCATTCGTAGAAGCCTCGGTGTGAGTTTGTAAACTGCTTTGGCTTTGCCCGGAAGACAACGATTCGGTGAAGTAAACAATGGGCTGTCCGACACTATCATCATCAGCAAAAACCTGAAGAGAACGAGGGACCGGTGGCATCTTCACATCCAAAACCCCTTCAAGAATCTGAACCACCGCACCCATTGATGGCCTTTGGTTCTCATCATCTTGGATGCACCAGAAAGCAACGCTGCATATTCTGGAAACCTCTTCTGGATCTGCAACTCTATCAAGCTTTGGATCAACCAGGCAGAGAACGTCGCCTCCTTCAAGTATGACTCGGGCAGCGCAACAAGGGAAGAATTTCACTTTCCCGTCTCTGGAATGGTCAGAGTTCCGGGTTCCGGATAAGAGTTCAAAGAGCACCATTCCATAGCTGTAAACATCCGCTTTGGGAGTGATGGCCACTCCGGTTATCCATTCAGGTGCAAGGTAACCTCTGGTTCCTCTCATTGTGGTCAGCACTCTACTGAAGTCGCGCCCCACCAGCTTTGCCATACCGAAATCTGCAACTTTAGGACACATTTCAGAATCAAGAAGAATGTTTTCGGGCTTTATGTCGCAGTGTATGATGTAATCCCGGCACTTCTCATGCAGATAACTCAATCCTCTTGCTATCCCCAACGCGATGTGGTACCTACAGCAATATTAAATATTAGGACTCCTTATATTCGGCATCTGATCTAGAACTCTAAAATTTGGGTATTCGGCATTACTTTTAAAACATTAAATAATAGTGTTAGTTGATACAACAGTTCTACACTTCTACACAAGTATCTTTTTAAAAATAAAAAAGCTAGCAAATCGAGTTAAAGTAATAAATGCTATAGGTAATAAATTATTACACCATTTGAACACATGTGTCTTTGCATTTTTTCATGAACACTCTGTGGAAAGAGAAAATATAAGAGGAACTAAATTATATGAACACATGTATCTTTCATGAACACTTGTAATGTGAAGAAAGAACAATAAATATACATGAGGCAGAAGGTCTTAAATATATCTATTACTAACTTTTCCTGATTATATTTCTATTCCTAATGAGTATGGACTGATAGGATGTGCTTTTTTAAGGAAACGGACTGATGTGTTATATCACCTTATATGTATTCTATTCAAGTCGTATACTTTTCATTGAATTATACAAATTCTAAAGTGCTTACCTAGATTTCCAGTCGAGAAATTTGGGTCCTTCTTCTACACCGAAGAGGCATGAATCCAAGGAGCCGTTTGGGATGTAATCATAAACCAACAGCTTCTTATTCCCTTCAGAGCAGAACCCGCGAAGACGAACTATGTTTAAATGCTGGACTGCCCCGATCGTGCTAACTTCTGTCCTGAACTGCTTCTCCCCTTGACTTATGCCTTCCAGTTTCTTCACTGCAATTACCGAAGACAAAGAATCGGGCAACGTCCCTTTGTAAACAGAACCAAAACTTCCACTCCCCAATTTCTCCGAGAAGTTTTTAGTTGAGTATTGCAAGTCTCTGTAAGAGAACGCAACAAGTGAACCCTCCATCGCCTTCGAGGTCCTAATGAGATGCCTCCGTCGTTTCCAGAAAATGAAGAAAATAACCCCAAACAGAACCAACATGAAAACAACAGATCCTACAGTTGCACCAATCCAAATGGTCGCCGCTTTACTTTTTGCACTTGGAAATTCAGATGCAGAAAGTCTTATATTGACGGTTGTCCCGCCACCGCTGTCTTGTGTGACGTTTTCCATATTATTGAGTTGCCCAAACCAAACAGAGCACCCATTGCTTACATCATAAGCATAAGCAGTGCATGAGCAGTTTCCCAAACAAAGAGATTCACAATGGGAACCATTCCCAACGCTTAGAGATTGTGGGTTGTCTGGTGGCTTCATCTGAGGTAAGGATTTAAACTTGTCTTTTCCTCCACACTGCAACTCCATCTTCCTCGTACAACCGCCAGAATAATCATCAAGACTCCAATCTCTGTCTGATGTTTTCTGAAAACCATCCAAACAGTCACAAAAGGGCAAGGAGTTTTGACAGGAGGAAAACGGGCCACAATAAGCATGAACCTCACACTGTTTTCTAGGCTGTGACCAAAACAGATTCCATTCTTTAGATGTCTCCAGCCATGTTAGCTGCTTGATTTGACCAGAGATATCCATGACAAATCTCGACAATAGAGAAGAAGGAACATTTAGTGAATAAGTAAAATAGCTCTCGTCAGCATTATCAATGTAATTAAAGTTGTAAATGTAATTCGATCTCATTTCAGGGACCAAACTGAAGATATGGTTATTCCAGGGTCCGCTAGTCCAATACTGCTCAGTCCTGTTCCACCTTATCAGGTACTGTTTTTGAATCGGGTCCAGTTCGAGGGAATACAAACCGGGTGCCGGATCCTCGGAATTTCTCCACGAAATCAGAAGATGTTTCTGTTTCGTCCGCTTGTCATACGCAATCTTACCTCCGGGCAGCCACGTATGCGTCGGGTAATCAAAGCTCTGCCAAAGGGGGGTCGCCGCCGTAGAATTAGGACCCGAATCCGACCCGCCGGTCAAAACCAGATTACCGCTGTCGAGAAGAACCGCGGAAATGGAATTGGAGGCGACGGCGGAGCTTAAACTGGTGTTCCAGAGTGTGATTTTCAGCTCATTGAGGAGCACTAAATTGCCGTCGACCATTTTCAGCTCCGCGGAGATCTTATCGGATATGGCGGTCTCTCTATTGGCAACCCAAACTACAGTTTGAGGGACGATGTTCCTGTACCATATGCCAATGTAGTATTTGGAAGCATTACCTGGTTTGAAGAATCCAAGCTCGAAGTATGAAGAAACAATGGTCTGGTCTCCGGAGAGGGTCTGGTTTGCATGGATGGTGTCGGCGCCATGGGCAGTGAGGTAGGAACATAAGAAAATGAAAGAGGAAACCAGAGCAGGGGAGTAATTCCTGATGAGCATAGAGTCAGAGCAATCCACGAAGAAGAGGCCGAGGAAATCTGAATGGCGTATGAATGCTTCTTTTGTTTCATGTGAAAATAAGGTCAAATTTTGCTCTCACAGTCTCACGTACTGCCACGCCATTAAATGCAAAGCCAGCAAAGGTACTGCGCCTCAAATACAGGTACGACAATTCGAATTTCACTTTTTTTTATTGAATTTTCGAAAAATTGATTTCAAATTTTATAAAAAAAAAATTGATTTAGATTTTACCGTGGAGTGCATTGTTTGAACACGGTATTGTTTTGATTTCAAATTTTATAACTCCTTCCTCCCTCCGATTCTTAATTAAGTTGCTAATTTGACTTCACACATATTAAGAAATAAATTTGATTTTACCGTGGAGTGTATTGTTTGAACACTGTTTGACACTATTTAAATACTGTTTGGCATTGTTTGACACTGTTTTGGGGTAAATCATTTGCCAAATAAGGAAAGGTTTGAAGTAGAAACTTTAATATGGACCATTCCAGAAAGGAAAATAGGAACTTAATTACGGGACGGAGGGAGTATATCTTTAGTTCAAATTAGAACTCGTTTTGTAACACTTAAATTGACCGATGAAATTTATGAAGTTCTCACTAAAATGATTGGATTAATTGATTCGGGGATTTATGAAAAATTACATCTAAGACGTAGTATATCTTTTATAAATAATACTATCTTCGTCACCCAATTAAGTTCTCACTTTTCTTTTTGGGCAGTTCCTAAATTAAGTTCATACTTCAATACTTTCCTTATTTGGCAAATAATTTCCATCAAAACAGTGTCAAACAGTGCACTCTACAGTAAAGTCAAATTTATTTTCTTAAAACTTGTGAAGTCAAACACATAACTTAATTAGAAGACGGAGGGAGTATAAAGAAACAATTAGCAAAATTTAAAACTTGGTGCGAGTACATGGAATATAAAACTTTGTACACCATATACTTTATGTTTGTGACCGTAGCTTCCACCGTAGGCTTTATGCCCTCAAAACAAACAGCATTCCGAGTCCTCCATGTCCAATAGATAGTATAGCAAAATGCAATTATCACGGCCTTAGCTTTGATGTGTGCTCCATTGTGTTCCTTCTTGATCCACTTCACTGCACGTGAGAGTGTAGTCATTTGCCTACCAATTCCAAGCCAAGACCTTATCTTGCTCCATATCCTACTTATGAAATGTCACTCAAAATGTAGGTGTGACATCATTTCTGGATCAGCCTTACAAAAAGGACAAATGTTAATCAAATAAGGAACCCCAAGTTGTCATAAGTAGCTAGCCTGTTCCAAAAGGCAAGCCACGTGACAAAAGAGAACTTAGGTGGTATGTACGGTTGCGGATTCCTTTTTATTCTTAGTAGTTCATCAACCTTAGAAGAACACAATTTCCCACCAAAAGCCGTAAGTTAAGCTAATGCCTCATTAAGGGAGGTAAATTTCCCTACAATTAAATCACGGATAATGACAAATCTTTTCATTAATTGGGGGAAAAAAAGATGACACCCCATCCCTGAGGGCCCCCCAACACCGACCGGACGGCACGATGGGAGGATGTAAATTGGACTATAATCACAATTTGACAGATAGAGAGTGGGGCTCTGTCCCCGGTACTTACAGAGGCCCTATGCCTTTTTCAGCACAGTAACCCCTCATCGCAGTTGTCGGGATTCGAACCCGAGACCTAACCCTTGTGGCACTCTCTTGCTACCAGTTGAGCTACGCCCATCGGTAAAACTAAGGTATGGGTAAACTTTTTATAGTGACTAGCTCCACCGCTTTCACGGCCCCTTACCCCAGAAACCCAACTTTGGCTTGGCCCTACGGGTTAGTATACACCGCTTGGCCCTACCACTTGAAGGGTTTTTTGTGGGAGCATAGTTCCACCGGTGCTAGTGGGACTCAAACACGAGAGCTCTCCTATGCAGGGGTAACCTCACAATCAGTTGGGCTGGAAGTGATGGTTTTTCCATTAATTGGGAGTCTCTATTGTGTGGAACAAGGGGCCCAAGGTTATGTACAGAGCACGTTACAAAGAGAAAATTTTCAGGTTTGATATCCAATTTTAAAAGCTTTACCTAATACCAAGTACTATTATTCGTATGAAATGGTTTAATCATCATCTTCTAAGTTGGTATAGAAGCTCCAAATTAGAGGCTTTTAGGTAAAAGAAGAGTCTGACTCTCACGAAATGGTTTAGACTCTTTTAATAAATACTGGATGTACCATATGCGTATTTTTGGTTTTTTCAAAGAAAACATGTGGATATACCGTTTGCCGTTTGGCTTTGGCTGGAAAGGATTTGCAGAAAACCTTTAGAGAAGTCTTTTGGGTTGATTATTTTCCTTCCAAAATCTCACAAGATTATGAAGACTACATGTTCGTTAAAAATCCTAGGAGACATACGAGAGTTGTGGTTAGCGGGTTCAATAGCCCAAATGACATCCCGGCTACCGTGTATCGAATTGTGCTTTAAGGGTATCGACATGACATAGTTAAAAGGCAACGCTTAAAATAATATAAATACTAAAATTTGAATTCTCTGGAATTAGAAATTTTAACCCTTGAGATAAAAACTTATTGAAAACTGAATAGTCTTTTTATTTAAATGTTAATTTGTACTTTTAAGTTATATTTTGTGAATATCAGATCACTAAAAATAAAGAGGTTTTTATTTCAATATTACTAATTTTGAATGAATTACCAAAAAGTGAGCACTTTTAAAAAGAGGCAAAAAGTGATAAGAAGGTCATATTAATGTCATTCTCAGATTTTAATGTCACTATCTTGTTTTAATGTCACTATCGAATGTCACTGTCGCTAGGGCTGAGCAAAACCCGATCCGACCCAAAAAACCCGATATTTTTTTCGGATATTATCCGAACCGAAGTGGATATCCGACCCGAAAAACCTGAAACCGAAAATCCGATTAGTATTGGGCCTAGACCGGGTGGCGGGTAGGGTTTGTGAAATCCCAACCCGACCCGCCCGAATATCCGAAATATATGTTAGTGTGTACTTTGAATATTTAAATTAATACTTGTGTTCAATTATTTGTGTAATTTTTTATGCAATTTGTATTAAATTATTTGTGTAAATTGAATGTGTAGTGAACTAGTGTGTACAACTTTTGTTAAAGTGGCATTCCAACACTTTAATTATCCAATTATAATGTGTTTTGATATAACCAAAATATCCGAAATATATTAAATTATGTAGTGTGTACTTTGAATATGTTAAATTAATACTTGTGTTCAATTATTTGTGTAATTATTTGTGCAATTTGTGTTAAATTATTTGTGTAATTTGAAAGTTTAGTGCACTAGTGTATACAATTTTTGTCAAAGTGGCATTTAAACACTTTAATTATCCAATTATAATTTTTTTAATATAACCGAAATATCCGAAACCCGACCCGATATCCGATAATATCCGACTTCAAAATATCCGAAATACCCGATTTGAAATATCAAAGGGTCGGGCCTAGTATTTAAATCAAAAAACCCGAACGGGTTTAGGGTTCGCAAACCCGACCCGCCCGAACCCGACCCGTGCACACCCCTAACTGTCGCCACCCGCCCGTGTCACTACCGCTACCGCCCGTGTCACTGCGGCCACTGCCAGTGTCACTGCAGCCACCGCCCGTGTCACTGCGGCCACCGCTTGTGTTGCTGTAGCCATCCCACAGGCCACACCGCCCAATTACGCCGCCGACACCGCCCAATTAAGTTGCCGCGCTGCTTCATCCAGTGATAACCGCCTAACCTCACAGGCCCCACGCCCCAACTTGCACCATCCCGAACACCCCTCCCTAGCTGCAGTCATGGTCACCACTCTGGCCGGCCACCACCAGTGACCCATCGTGCCCACACCACCACCAAACACCACCGCCGCCCAACCCCGATCTAACTCCGCCATCCCCTCCTGCCCCAACCAACCTCCTCTCCGACCAACTCCACCCCCTCCAGCCATCCAATCACTGCCACAACCAGCTCTGACCACCCTAACCAGCACAAATTCACCCCTCCCAGGCTCACCTTTGATAGCCCACCCCATCCCAACCACCGGCCAATGAACCGTAGTAGCCGCCCTCCCCTAGATCTGGTCGCTTGTCATTCAACGTGTCAGATCTGAAAGATGACGAGGCGGTGAAGCGGACGTGAGAGGCGAGGCGGAAAAGCGTCAAATCCGAGCACGTCGTCATCGGATGAGAGCGGATGACGTCGTCAAATCCGAGCTCGTCGTCATCCGAATTCATGAAAATCGTAGCCAAGCGCTAAAGATGGAGGTGTTGGTTCATCTGTAGAAGCTCGCCGGTGGAGTTGTTGGTTCATCTGTAAAAGGTTGCCGGTGGAGGTGGTGGTTCAATTTGATGAAGCCGATGGAGGTGGTGGTTCAATTTGATGAAGCCGATGGAGGTGTTGGTTGATGAAGATGGGAGATGAAGTCTGCGTTGAAATCTGCGTTGAGGGATGTTCGATGAGGCTGTTCAATGAGTTAAAAGGTCGGTTACTTTATGGGGATTTCTAAAAATGCTCATATTTTGATCTAACAAAACCTGGGAAGTATTATTCACGCCATTCTTTCAAAAATAAACTTTCATTTGTTGGTTTTTACTTTGGTGTATGTCAAACTTAATAGCCCAATATATTTTAGGATATTATTGTACCTTCCATATTATGATTTTATTATAAATATACCATGAGGCTACCTAGTTTGGTAAGCCATTATTCTCTCAATTGTATTCTATCATATGGTATCAGTCGCACGGTTCTAAACCCTAACCCTCATGGTGGCTTCAACTTCCGACTCCACCTCCACGATTGATGCTCGGCCACCACCTATAACTGAGGCACCATCTTCTTCGATCGGGACTCAAGGCGTGCCGCTTTCCACCATGGCCGCGGCAGAAGTTCCGTCTCAGACGCCCGCATCAACCTTGTTGCAGGAGCAGCCTTTCTCCATGCCGCCATACTCATCCTGGGAATCCCGGACCTCCCAGCCGGCTTCCTCTTTTGCGTTGTTCAAAATGCCCGATCCTTTTACATGGATTCCTTCACCAACTGTCCCGCCGATGTTATATTCATCCTACCCGATGGCAGTGGCTCCAAATTCTCGCTCGTTTACCGGCAACACCTTTGCCGGTCAGCCGAACACCCTTCCGGTTGTGCCTCCGTCCACAAATCGATTGCCCGAGTTCAATAATAATGCAACATATATGTCTCAGTTGGCGTCCCAGTTGACATTTTCTACACCTAATGTCACTAATATTGTGATTACTCGTCTTGATGCCGTTGAAGACTATCTTCCCTGGCGAACCCAATTTGAATCTTTTTTGGTTTCCCATGGTCTTCTTGGAATTGTGGATGACACGATTATGGCCCCACCAATGTACACGCTGGACATCTCGGGCCGAGAAGTTATGAATTTCGAGTATCAACATTGGCTCTTTGCCACGCTATCTCGGGACACTTTAATTGACATTTATGACTTGAAATTTTCTTCTCAGATTTGGGCTCGTCTTCAAGATCGCTATACTCATGCAAGCATTGCCCGTTCGATGGAGCTCAAGCATCAATTAACTCATGTCAAGAAGAAACCGACCCAAACTATGGAACAATATCTTCGGGAAATTAAGGTCATGGCGGACAATTTAGCCACCATTAATTCCCCGGTTAGTGATCGGGACCTTATTGAATATGCCCTTATTGGTCTTGATCCCCAATATGAGTCGTTAATTCAGTCTCTTACCACAGTTTCGGGAGGTATAACCTTTGACAAACTTTCACCGATCCTTGAAACTCAAGAATGAAGGCAGCAATTTTTTCGGGATCAAGAGGGCCCCTCGTCTGTCCACTAAGCCTTTGTGGCTGCAGGATCATCTCAGAATTCCGGCCAGCAACCTCGCGGATCTTCTGGTCGAGGGGGTGTGCAGCAACAGCGTCAGGGAGGTCGCGGTCCACGTGGCAGCCGCGGCAGGGGCCAGCGTGGCAGGGGGCGTGGGCAGTATCCCCCCGGTGCTTACTATGGCACTTTTCCTTCATACGGGCAGCAAGGATTTCCTGGACAGTATCCCCCCCCACACGGTTTTGACTATAATCGTGGACATTCATCTTCTGGGTTTTCTAATGCCGGTATTTGTAATCTCCCTCTGGTAAATTCTAAATTGTTTACACCTTGTATCTGTTGTACTAATACCTTTGGTGCAGGTTCTTCATCAGTTGAGCAATCTTATACTTCCCCATGCCCCCCGTTGTGTGTCAGTTGTGCTTTTTTCCAGGCCATTCGGCTCTAACATGTTCCAGGTTCACCTCTGGTTCTACTCCTGCCCTTGCTGCTTTACCTACAGGAGACACTAATGAGTCAGTGTGGTATCCTGATTCTGGAGCTTCGGCACACATGACACCCATAGAAGGTATTTTATCACATAAATCCTCTCTTGCAAACCCCATAAATGTGCAGGTTACTAATGGAGCTAATTTACCAGTGTCTACAATTGGTGATGTTGTTTTACCTACGGTCAACCGCCCGCTAGTTTTAAAATCTGTATATCATGTTCCTCACCTCAAATTTAATTTATTATCTATTCAAAAGTTATGTGAGGATAATGATTGCACTGTTGTTTTTGACAAAAATGTTCTCTATGTTAAGGACAACCTCACTAGGGCAACTCTACTCCGAGCTTCTCATAAAGATAGGATCTATCCATTCATCCTACCCAGCATGTCTCCAGCCTTATTTACTTTATCTGCTCCTGGTCAAGTCTGGCATAACCGGTTGGGTCATTGTGGTGATAGCGTTTTGTCTACTTTACGGCGCACACATTTAATTAATAATACTAGTAGTTTCAATTTTTCGTGCAATTCGTGTAGACTTGGCAAATCTCATAGATTGCCATTTCAAGATGTTTTACATTCTGCTACTGCACCTTTACAATTAATTCACTCGGATGTTTGGCAATCTCCTGTTCTTTCGCATTTACAGTTCAAATATTATGTTTGCTTTATTGATGATTTTTCTAGATTCACTTGGGTTTATCCAATGCGTCGCAAATCTGAGGTTTTTACTCATTTTTGTAATTTTCAAACCTTAGTTGAAAATCAATTGAACTGTAAAATTAAATGTTTCTAGAGTGATGGCGGGGGCAAATTTGATAATCATATTTTTCATACTCATTTTCTTAAATGCGGCATTCTTTTTCAAAAATCTTTCCCGGACACCCCCGCTCATAATGGTGTAGCAGAACGAAAACATCGTCACATTTTACAATTAATTCGTACCATGCTTATTGAGGCGCGCTTACCGCCTCAATTTTGGGTCGATGCTTTATATGTTGCTACTTATATAATTAATCGTTTACCCACTCCGGTTTTGCATGGCTTTAGTCCGTACTATAAACTTTTGAATAAACTTCCGGACTATGCCTTTTTGTGTGTCTTTGGGTGTGAGTGCTTTCCGAATCAAATAGTCACTTCGGCAAATAAGCTATCACCTCGATCTGTCCGTTGTGTCTTTCTTGGCTATGCCCCTGGATACAAAGGGTATCGATGTTTTGATCCTACTACCGGTCGGGTCTACACTAGTCGTGATGTCTTTTTTCATGAGGATAAATTTCCCTATGCCGAAATGTCTTCTACGGTCCACACCCTGCCATTGTCTCGATTCCCACATAGTCCCACTAACGTTTGTAGACCGGCTGTCCACCCCCCGTCTACACATCATACTCCTTCCCACCTCTACTCACCGTCCTCCGCACCGAACACGACCAACATCACGGCTACCCCTACATCCCCACCTAACTGTGTCCTCACACCACCCAGTCCGTCCCCAACTATTCATACTGTTAGTCCCCTTTCCAGTCCCTTGTCCACGACCTCGTCGAGTCCATCTGCTTCGTCCAGTTCTTCTCCATCACCGAGCCCGTCGCCCAGCCCCTCCCCTTCTCCTCATCCGGTCCAAAATATACATCCCATGCGCACTCGGGCTAAGGATGGCATTTTTAAACCCAAAAATATTTTCTCTCTTACCGCTAGTGAGTGTCCCCCGGATCCTACGTGTTTTTCACAAGCAAATAAATATTTAAAATGGCGGGCGGCTATGGCCGAAGAGTTTAATGCATTAATTGCCAATAAGACCTGGGAATTAGTTCCTTACGACTCTAGCAAAAATGTGGTTGGTTGCAGGTGGATTTATAAAACTAAATATAATTCTGATGGGTCGATTGAACGCCATAAGGCTCGGTTGGTTACTCAAGGACTCAAGCAGCAGGCTGGAGTAGATTTTTCAGAGACTTTTAGTCCGGTGGTTAAACCCACTACAGTTCGTCTTTTACTCTCTCTTGCTACCTCTTTTGGTTGGAGTGTTCGTCAGTTGGATGTCAAAAACGCATTTTTACATGGCTATCTAACTGAAGAGGTGTATATGCGTCAGCCACAAGGCTTTGTTCATCCTTCTTTTTCCTCATCATATTTTCGGCTACGCAAAGCATTATACGGACTCAAACAAGCCCCCAGAGCTTGGTTTCACAGGTTTAGCGGTTTTTTACTAAGTCATGGCTTTACCCCGAGTAAGTCTGACTCGTCTATGTTTGTGTATCGTCATAATTCGTGCTCTGTCTACATTCTTCTATATGTTGATGATATACTTATCACAGCCAATTCCTCATCCACGGTCTCTTCAGTTATTTCTGCTCTATCTCATATTTTTGCTATGAAAGACTTGGGGTGAGGTTCATTATTTTTTGGGTATTCAGACATTTCACACTTCTAAGGGGATGTTTTGGTCACAACAAAAATACATCTCCGATCTCTTGCGTCGTTTTCACCTTCATACTGTTAAACCAGTCCGTACACCTCTTCCCTCTCGTACAACTCTTTCCTTGACTGATGGAGAACTCTTAGCCGACGGTACTGAATACCGCAGCATGGTGGGTGCTTTACAATATTTGACTATTACTAGACCGGATATTACTTATGCTGTTCATTTAGTTTCCCAGTTTATACATGCACCTCGTACTACTCACCTTTTGGCTGTGAAGCGTATTTACAGATATTTGCAGGGCACTATTTCTGAAGGCCTATGGTTGAGGAAAAGGGATGATACATCTCTTATTGTTGCATATTCAGATGCAGATTGGGCAGGTTGCCCTGATAGTTGCCGCTCTACTACAGGTTATGCAATTTTTTTGGGAGATAATCTGATTTCCTGGCGGTCTAAGAAACAACCCACAGTTTCAAAATCATCTACGGAGGCCGAGTATCGGGCTGTTGCTTATACCGTTCAGGTTACACTTTTCATTCGTTCTCTTCTTGCCGATATAGGCTTCTTTGTGCCCAAGCCAGTCCAGCTCTACTGCGACAATGTCTCCGCATCATATTTAGTAGTGAATCCCATACAGCACGATCGCAGCAAACATCTCAAAATTGATTATCATTTTGTCAGGGAACGGGTATCTCATGGTGATCTTCTTGTTAAATACATTCCTACACAGTTTCAGTTAGCTGATATTTTACGAAAAACTTGTCTAGTCAACGTTTTGAATTTTTAAAATCCAATCTGCGCGTCATGTCTTCTGCACAGATTGAGGGGGTGTAATAGCCCAATATATTTTAGAATATTATTGTACCTTCCATATTATTATTTTATTATAAATATACCATGAGGCTACCTAGTTTGGTAAGCCATTATTCTCTCAATTGTATTCTCTCATAAAACTTGGTTCTTTGTAACCACATAAGGAACAACTATGTTTCTCGATTTGTGTTATTTATCAATTTTATTGATAGTGCCGTTGCCCTTTATGATATAGCCTAACATTTTTCGGTAGATCATAATTAATGGAGAAGATTAAGGCACTGTACTTGAGTGAAACATTACCACCACCGGCCACCACCGGACCACCATCGGACCACCACCAAACCACCGGACCACCGGCCACCACCGGACCACCACCGGCCACCACCGGACCACCACTGGACCACCACCGTCCACCACCGTACCACCACCGTACCACCAATAATTATTTGTTTCTTGGAATGACAAAACTAGAAATGAATTAGCACTAAAACAAAACGATTTCAAAAAACTGAGAATAGAAAACTAAAAAAAGTTTTTTATTTTTAAAAAACCAAAAACAGAAAACTCAAAACTATACCCAACGAGCCCTTAGTTTTTAAATTATTTGTTCCATTTCCATCAATTGGTTATGCTTAGATGTTCCTTATTTAATCTTTCTGGAACGGTTTGCAGGCAATTTTGTAATCAAGGTCATGATGAGAATTAATTGTAGCTGAATTTGACGTGTATCTTCTCTCCCAGTCGTAAGTGGCTTCTTGCTTGCTGGTATTGCTATTAGTTCATATAAGGCATAATTATATCTACATTTTTCTCAGAATAGTTATATACCTAATATAAAAAGGTAGTTTATGTCCTGCTACTATATATTGTTCTCAATTCTATCTCAAATGAAGTTCTATTTGAATTCTATGTTATACATCACAGAATTCATCCTCCATTCAGAAAAGCGAAACCAGTGCATGATGCTGGCAACTTATGTGATTAGGAAATGAACTGTCCGAGAAGATCCTTTTAATTTCTTTTTTGGCTAGCGAAGCTTTCTTTGATATGGCCAACAAAAGACTATCATTGATAAACCCGTATTTCGACACGCATTTGATGCGTGCTGAAATCGGCTTTTGGTGGTTTTCCTAGTTTAAAGGTGTCATAAGTCTCAATTTTAGCTCAAATTATGTTTATCGGGCGTTGGTTTGAGTATTCTATGGTTTGGAGTCAAAATCAACGAAATTGAGTCCGACATCCGCGCTTGAAAAGCAATCGGGACGATTTGAGAAGCATTCGATATTGATTTGAGAGCTTTAGAGGTCACCGGGAGGTTCACGATAAAGATTCGATGACAAAAGAGCTCTAGGATTGGCTATGGGATCAAAAGAAGATGAACAAAGCTTGAAAACGGCAATCAGGATGACCTTCTACCAATCATTCAAACGTATCTCTTTGTAGAAACATCCAAAGGATACAATTCAAGTTCCATATGAAATCTAACTCTAAGGGCTACAAATCATATGAAGACACCATTACGAGAATCTAAGAGGAGCAAGGTGAAAACAGAAGATAAAGTCAAATGATCGCAATTGATATTTCAGAATGCGACCTTCCACCATTTTAATCATATCTCTTGATTGGATGATTCAAATCCAATTTTGCAAGTTGTGGTTGATAGAAGACTTCATTATCACAACGTTCATGAGAGAATCATTGTCAAATTCAGAAGTCAAGAGCACACGTTGTGCACCCGAAGTTAGGCACGCCTTGCGTGTAGAAGGAAGAGGAGAGGAGCCACTTCCAGCCACGCACGGCCGTGCGTGAGAGGACACACGCCGTGTGTGGCACGTTTTACGCGAATAGTCTGTCGGACGCACTGGGGGACGCACGCCGTGCATGGGTGCCGTGTGTGCGCTCTCGGTGTTCTTTTTTGGGTAGAATTGCTCCGTTTTTTCTATTTAAACAACCTGTAAACCCCCGTTTTCAAGGTGGGGGCTTAGAGAGAATGCCTAACACGAAATTTAGAGAGCTTTTCAGCCTTATTCATCAATGTTTTGGGATTCTTTGTAAGTTCCATCTTTTTAATTAATGACAATTAATTCTTTTTATTCCATTTCTATTGATTCTTCATTTATGAATTGTGAGTAGTTTTAATTAGGGATTTGGGATTGATGAAGGGATTAATGATGATGTATGGCTAGTTTCATGATGGATTAATTGCATGAATGCCGTTTAATTTGTGTTTGAATTATTTAACTGATATCTTTTGTAACCTGGAACCGCGTCAAGAATTACAATTGCTTGTAGAATAAATTAAGAGATATCTAGTTTATTCTAGGACGCATTCATACACACTTAATCGCTCACTAAGAAATTAGTAGCGATTAAGAGGCCATAAGCTCGCTCGTCTTGGCAATAATTTAGGATCTTGTCGCATGAGAGATCAACCTGGTTCCCTAAATTATTGTACTCTACGCCGCGAGAGCGATAAGAACTTAGTAATGATTAGTTAGGCTCAATTAAAATAATTTCATGTAATTAGGCCTGATCTGCCAGAAATCTGGTTACCCTGGATTCAATTCCTGCTCCCTTTGTCATTAATTAGAGAGAACCCATTTATTTAATCACCCATTCGCACTAGTTTAATTTTCATACCAATCATATCTCGCACGACGCATATATTTTATTTATTTGTAATCGCTGAATTTAATTAATTCTTGATTTCCTTTTGTCCGTCCCCGTGCAGACAATACTCGTACTTACACCACTATATTACGATCTATTTTAAGTGCGAGAAAACACACATCAGTTTTTGGCGTTGTTGCCGGGGACGGTGTGGTTTTAAGGGTTAATTAATTTCAGCGAGATTTTTATTTTTTATAGTTTTGTTTTTAGTTTTTCCATAGGATTTTTTTGTGCTAACCTATTAGGTATTTTTCTAAGAGGATGAGGTGAACCCATTCAGATCGATTTATGGAGGAACACCTCACTCTCAAACCTCCACGGAATATTTACCATTTGAATAATGTCCTCCTTACACTCCTCCTCCTCAATTTTACACACCTCACCAATATTACTCTTCTAAACCATAAAATATTTCATCTTCCTATTCTTACCCTCTTCCAAATATGCAATACTCCCAATCTCATTCTCCTCATCATTATCCTTATCCACAATATCCTTTGGGAAAACCAGGCTCCATGCTAGAATTTCTCGTTCAAACTAAAAGTCTCGAAGAATTGGCTGATTGCTTTCCGAAGAATAGCATTTGTTCCTTTTGTGGAGGAGGTCATCATTTATGTCTTTGCCCATTCCTTCATATGACCATCCTTACTGGGCAATTGCATACCCCACTTCGCCCTCCCCACAACTCACGAACACAAATGTTCAGAGGAGGTGTTTTGAATGTTCATAATATTTATGAGGAAGACTTTTCTATGGTGCTGTTCGATTATGGTGTTGCTCCTAATCCTTGCTTTGAAGCATCTTTTGAGCTTCCGGTGACACCTAGAGTAATCAAAGTTTTGACTCAGGTTCTCTGTCCACCCAAAGATGATGTGAGTTTCATCCTTCACTGCTGTGCTAATGAGGGTTATGAAGACCATGTGTTGCCTACATGTACTAAAGAATTTAAAGGTATGCGCCACTTAATGGCATTTGTGGAGCAAAAGTTAGAAGCTTTGAAAATTAGTGCACCATTACAGTCTTTGCTATTTGAGAGCCTAGGAGGTATTGTCGGGCACACAACGTTAAAAATAACGCTTCTTGGGAGGCAACCCAAGCTTATTTTTGCACTCTTTTGTTTTTGTTTGTTTTCTTTCATAAAACCCCCGAAAAAAAACAACAAAACAAAGAAAAAAACACGGGTGTTTTTTTGTTTTTGTTTTTTGTGTTGTGTGCTTTGTTTTTGCAGCTCAGGGTTTTGCTCTTGGATGATGTGCCGAGGATCACTTGACTCAGTTTAGTTCTGCACCGACCAGCGCCTTAGGGATGTTTTAGCGACTCTTATAATCGCTTGTTTGTAATGTTGACTTGAGTTGAGATTGAGCACGCGTTATCCTTTTCTCTTTATCCCTTGTGCATAGTGCATTTTTGGTTATCGAGTGCGATGCCAAAGTTTAAGTGTGGGGGGTGAATTGGGCATTCGGGCAACAGTTGTTACATGAGATTATTAGAGTTAGCATGCACATGTGTTAGTTGTATATTCATAGAAAAGTCATGTCAAAATTTTTGAAATTTTTTGTTTAAACTGTGTCTTTGTGAGCTAGCTAGCGTTTTGACTATGTTTTTAGAACATCTTTGAAGTTTTTTGGCTTAAATTGCTTGCACTATTAATCTAGTTGTTGAGAGGATGAAGGCATTAGTCACCCATGGAATTATTTTTATCATCTACTAACGTGCACTTTGTCAAGGTGCGTCAAAATAAATTTGATACTAACAACTATACGTAGTATAACTGAAGTAGAGTTCGTATCCACAGGGAAAGGAATAATTATCTTTTTATGTAACTAGTAAATAAAGGGGGTTTTGATTGTGTGATTTAATTAAATTAAACACGAAGATGAATGACTTATATGAGATTTGATTCAAGAATAAAAGGGACTTGGCATTGCTACTTTCCACTTGTTGATATATTTTAGTCGATCATTGTTATATCTATAACTTGTTCCCTCTCCAATATTCAATCGAGGAGTATATCCAATTCATCGAGGGTAGCTATTAACAACGACCGTTCATTATTAACCCTTACTATTAGTCAAGTATAGAACACCGCCATATACCGACTTGATAGTAGCATTTAATCTCTTAACTCCTTGATGAAATCAATTGAGATTGATAACCTCAACACAACGGTTTCGGTTTAACCAACAAAATTAATCCATCTTAAGTTTATTAAGCACGACCGTGCATTAATAAACCGAAGTTACTTACTTGTGAAACCATCAACGATTAACCATGGGTTCGTTGATCGTTTCTAGTAATAATTAATATATGAAACAAAACTAGTTGATCCTTTAAATAACGTTCAAAATATTAATATGAAATATGAATAGGAATTAATTAATACTCAAGGAAGAATATTAAATAAGATGAATCCTACTATAGTTAATATCAAGATGTTAACTAATTGTCATCTTAGTAACACTCCCCAATATTAATATAGAGGAAGGAATAACTATTACTATAACTAATGTCAAGATGTTAACTAATTGTCATCTTAGTAACACTCCCCAACATTGTTATAGAAATAGTATTTAAGAGAAAAATTAATATTCAAGGAAAGAAGTTAAGAAAATAACTCACAACTTTAATAACCAACAAGCTTCAAGAGCAACACCAAGAAATGGAAGTTTAGCTCCTCATTTGGAGACTAAACATGCTATAAATATATATATAAGAAATACTATTCTAAACTGAGCTTAAGAGTATGGAAGAAGGAGTTGGTTATTTGTGAAGGAAAAGTGTGCTATTTATAGGTGTTTTTCAACACCTTGGGCCGGGTACCCGACCGGGTCAAGTGCCCACCCGACCGGGTGCATGTCAAAATCAAATAATCTTCCACGTTCTTGTGTTTCAGCACGTCGTTTTGTCCCGGGTCACATCTGACCCGACCGGGTCAAATAGGGGACCCGACCGGGTCCAGTGATTTTCCAGGCACTTTCGCTTGTTAAATCGTACCCGACCGGGTAAGCATCCCTGGGAAGCATTCCTCTTTTTTTCCCTCCTTTTCCTTGCCAAAAACTCTACCACTACTTTACAACTTATAAATGGAAGCTAAAAAACAATTACAAACCAAATAAAACAAATGTTTACAAACTAATAAAAATGGTAAACAATACACACAAATCAAACAAAAAAATATACATTTATGAACTACTAATTAGTGCATATCATCTACCCCACCAAAATAAGTCCTTTGAGAGAAACCACTTTGAGCCAGACCATTTTTATTCTTTGCCCAATCAATTGAGCTCCATAGCCAAATGGTTTGTTTCCTTACCCGTGAATAGTTCTACAAAGTCTTGATGTTTAGGAACTAGGGAATTAATTTTCTAAGTTTAGGGAATTTTTGTAGGAGCTACTCTTGGCACTGTTCATATGCCCCAAAAGGGGTAAGAGCAGACACTATTTAGGAATTTGATACTTTCGAGGATTGCATTGTAGGCATGAATTCACTTTGATCAAATGAACTTTAATTGCTATTTTTCCTTGGTGAGGCCGAGATTAGAATGGGGTAATGTCTAGTAAAAATCTGAAAAATTGAAAAAATTAATTAATAGCTAGACCTCTTACCTTGCGAAAAAGAGAATGGGAGCCCCGGTCAAAAAGCGTAAGTGTTAGCACAATAAGATGAGACTTGGGTATCTTTTGAAAGAAATGACGTTCTCGTACCAACATGACAAGGAAAACTTAACCTAATTAATGAACTTGGAGGCTATTGCAAAATTAGCTTTAGTCCTTCGCGTACTTGAAGTGTACGTCAAAGCACCAATGTGCAGCGACAGTTTAACTTAGTTGTACACCATGTCTACTCTTTGCATAGGTTTCGATGATTGTTCCTAATTAGTGGCCTACTGAGTTCTTTGATCCTAAGAATAGCCCCGAAATTCCTGAATGCATTAATTAAGTCTTTGTTGGGATGTTCCAAAAACTCTCAAGAAAGGGACTGTTTATTATTACAATTCACCATTCACCACCGCCTTCACAAGTCCTTCTGATCGGTAGCTAGTTTATTTTGTGTACGCTGTCACTACTTTGAGGATGTTGTGAATAATTTTGTCAAATCTGTTAGCTAGAGTACAAAGATGTAGTTTAGGGAAGAATTTCCTTGGTTTAGTCTGGTTGTTCTGTGAATATCTCTTTAACAATCTGTGCATGCTAATTGTTTTGATTCCTTGTGGTGACTATCGTAAGTCCTGTTGTTCAGTTTGCTTGAGGATAAGCAAAGGCTAAAGTGTGGGGGGGTTTGATAAGCCCGTATTTCGACACGCATTTGATGCGTGCTGAGATCGGCTTTTGATGGTTTTCCTAACTTAAAGGTGTCATAAGTCTCAATTTTAGTTCAAGTTATGTTTGCCGGGCGTTGGTTTGAGTTTTGTATGGTTTAGAGTCAGAATCAAGGAATTTGAGTCCGGCATCGGCACTTGAAAAGAAATCGGGACGATTTGAGAAGCATTCGAGATTGATTTGAGAGCTTTGGAGGTCACCGGGAGGTTCACGATGAAGATTTGATGATAAAAGAGCTCTAGGATTGGCTATGGGATCAAAAGAAGATGAATAAAGCTTGAAAATGGCGATCAGGATGACATTCTGCCAATCATTCAAACATATCTCTTTGTAGAAACATCCAAAGGACACGACCTTCTACCAATCGTTCAAACATATCTCTTTGTAGAAACATCCAAAGGACACGATTCAAGTTCCATATGAAAACTAACTTCAAGGGATACAAATCATATGAAGACACCATTACGAGAATCTGAGAGGAGTAAGGTGAAAACAGACGATGAAGTAAAATGATCGCAGTTGAGATTTCAGAATGTGACCTTCCACCATTTTAATCATATCTCTTGATTGGATGATTCAAATCTAATTTTGCAAGTTGTGGTGGATAGAAGACTTAATTATCTACAACGTTCATGAAGGAATCATTGTCAAATTCGGAAGTGAAAAGCACACTGCTAGCCACGCACGGCCGTGCGTGAGAGGACGCACGCCGTGTGTGGCACGTTTTTGCGCGAATAGTCTGTCGGGCACACTGGGGGGGCGCACGCCGTGCGTGCGCTCCCGGTGTCTTATTTTGGGCAGAATTGCTCTGGTTTTTCTATTTTAATAGCCTGTAAACCTCAACACCCTCAATTAAACATTATAAATTAGACTAAAGTAATATTGAATTCTAGTTAAATCAAATATGAACAATATAAAAATAATTACATTTTCCGCTAAATTTGTCACGGATCCGTAAAGTTTTGTCATGGCTCTCATGCATATTTTTCATGACGAAATGACTTTCATGAAGATTCGCCAATCATTGCCTAATCCATTTCAAAATGACAGACTAACTCATTTTATCATGAAAATTAGTATGCGGAAAAAAATTGTGCATGTTAATTCATGATAAAGACAATCGAATTTGTTGTTTTTTGTATTAGAATATAAAAACATTTCACTATACAAAATCACATATGTAGTAGTACAATACCATTGTGTCGCGCGAAAACATAAATAGCATACCTGAATTGATCAACTTTCTTTTGAGGTGGTGGTAGTATTATACTTCCTCGATTCTTGCGAACATGCTCACTTTTTTAGCGAATATTGAAAATTACAACTTCAACGTCGTGAGACAATGATAATAATATACGAAGTGGCTGAGATCCTTACTCGTAATCTTAACAACATCTACGCTTCTGGTAAGGGCACTCCTTATAGCACTTGGTATGCCTTGCATTAGCCACCTCTTTTTTGCTGATGATTTGATTGTTTTTACTAATGCGAGTAAAAAAACTCTTACTAATCTGCATAAGGTTATCACTGATTATGAGCTCTACTTTGGTCAGACAGCTATTAGCAAGAATAAGACACTACAAGAAACTTTGTCTTTAGTGACAGGACATACTGTGGTTAAAAGTTGAATTCCTGTCATAAAGAGCATTTAGTGACGGGAAATATACCGTCACGATCCCTCACTACTGCTTCCGCGGTTAAAAGAAATAGTGACGGTAATAGGTCCTATCATAGATAAGTATATCATGAGAGTAACTATACCCTCATTAAAAGTAACTTTTGCTCAGATTAGATCTTCTCATTAGTACTGTTGTTTACCTATAATTAAAATAATTACATTTCTGGAATAAAAAAATTTATAACCACTAAGTATTATTTATATTATAATAATGAAATGAAAATTCAAAATGACAAACAACATTCTTATTGATTCAACAATATGGAAGTATAGCTTACAATTAGCCCTAGTCTATACATGTGTAGATAAAATAAACAGGACTCCATATTCAAATTACATATCTACTCAAAAACAAAAAAAAAACAAAATCATCCTTGAAGGCTACTGCCATGCTTTGAGTTCTGCTAGAAGCAACCTACAATGAAAACACAAAGAATAGTCATAATATATTTAAACCCTTACAGGGCTTTAACAATAATCAAATAAATGATCTACAATACAATCAATAACTCAATTATATAATGCTTGGTAGAATAAAACTGAAATTTTTAAGCAGTTGAAGTCATGGGTTAAACCTGCAGTCCTGCACAGCGAAAACCTTTAATCAAATTAAACAAAACAAGTTTTCCTACCAACAGATGTAAATACCTGTGTAAAAGTAGGCTGGGTTCCCAACTAGAATACTGAAGAAGAGTAATAGCATTTGGATATGTTGTAAACTTTCCTGATTTATTATCACCTACCATTACATAAGTGAACTTAGAAACATATTACATATATACAAAACTATAAAAGAGCAAAGAGTAAGGCATACATACTAAATCTAGAACAACTGAAAGTTGCTAATGATATCATGTTTTCACTTCCAAAATTATAGATTGAGTACACATTCATAGAGCAAGTAAAGATCTATTTAAAACAATCACTGAATTATAGTACTTTCACTAGAATTTGTTCTTTAGGCCTGCCTCTTTGCACATCTAGCTTTTAACTTGTTACATTTAAAATGACAAAGTATACAAAGTATTATGCAATGAACTAAAACATTAACAATAACTTTGTAAAAGAGAATCATACCAGTCAAGATAAGCTCAAAATACAAAATACTAGAGAGAGAGCGAGGGTGAAGTTTGCAATGGGACATTACTTCATTTTTGACATTTTGTTCTACCGAAATACTTCATCTATAGCTGCACTATTAATATGTCAATAGATTTGTTCAAATTGATCTTCTCACAATACCTCAGTATACATAAGCAATCAATAGTAAATGACGGATAAAACATTATTTTGAATCAGAAATGCTGAAAGAGAAAAAACAGAGTCTGGAACATCAAGCCATAGGGAGAGTGCCATGGGGGGTGATGTCTGACCACCATGCCCAAACGAAAGAGTTCCTATTTGACTGAACTGTGCGGACTCGGTACTTTCAAATGGTCTCTTTTTCACTGAGATCCAAAAAACATCAGAAAAAACACAAAAGAGAAGAAATATGTTTATACGGAGTATGAGCTAGTGAGGAATTTAGAGATTTACGGTTAAGATGCACCTCTGAATCCTTTGAGTTCCCTAGATCTGATGTCTTGGAAAAAACGATTTACAAAGGTTCAACTGAAATTGATTAGGGAGAAAACCGAGTAATCATACACCGTTTATAACTTAATAAGAATCGAAATAAGTAAGATAGTTATGCATACCATATGTAAACAGTTCAAGTCTCTTTCCATCTAAACCATCGATCTCATGAAGGAGTGTCAAGGTCTGTCGATGTGCTGTTAATTAGGTGAAGGTCGTCGATGTGCTGTTGTTGCTTAGCTTGCGGTTCGAGCAGTCATGCTGTAGAAGAGGACTTCTCCATCGTTGCGGCTAAAGAGGAGCGAGTTGGAGGGAAGGAAAACGAGCAACCCTAGCTCCTATTTTGTGTATTAAAAAGTAAATATGAAGTTTAAAGTGGATAAGAGAGGAAAGTTGAAGGGCAAAATTCTAACCATGAGCAATAATGATGGGAGCTGGGTTGGATTTTAAATTCTCTCACCAATACCATAGCTTTTAACGAGGGTTTCCTTTTACCCTCATAAGAAACTCTGATTTTGTACCATTAATGAGGGGAATTAGTTACTGTCACTATATTTGCCTCATTATTGAGCCGATTTCTTGTAGTGAGAGCTTCTACGTTATTTCTAAACACGCCAAATTTCACAATTGTAATGTTATCAACCATATTTTTAATATTAATAAGGGCTCCTTTCCCTTTACCTACTTGGGGGCTAACATTCATTATGGCCGCACCTTAAATGTGCATTTTGACCCAATTTTGGATAAATTTGATAATAAGCTTGCAGGTTGGAAACACAAGCTTCTATCTACCGGGGGCCGGATGATTTTGATAAACCATGTTCTCAATGCCTTACCCCTTTATTATATGGCTGTTTTCCCCATCCCAATCTCTAATATTCACAAAATGGAGAAGAAGCTTACTGATTTTCTGTGGGATAATAACACCGACAAAACTAAGCATATTTGGTGTCGTTGGTCTCAATGTTGTCTGCCTTTTTCTGAAAATGGTTTGGGTTTCCGTAGCCTCACACACATTCAGAAAACTTTCTTTCTTAAGCTACTTTGGAAACTTAATAATGGTAAGGGTTTATGGGCTGCTTGGGTTAACTCTCTTATAGGTAATGCTATTTCTGTTCTGTATAATTCTTTGGAATCTGTCCATACTACTTTTGATGCGATATGCGAATTGTTGTATACAGGTTAGAAATGGATGCAGCTCCTTTTGGTATTCTAACTGGAGTGACATAGGCCCGATGTACCATTTTCAGAATGATATCCCCAATGTTATTGAGCATTTGACCGTTTCTGAAGCTATGGATAATAATAACCTTATCCTTCCAGTCCAAAACTGCCTGCCCAGATATATTATTGACATGATCCATGATATGAACATCCATTTTAGTGAAGATAACGATACCCAATCTGGAAACCCAACCCAACAGGCAATTTCAGTTTTAATAGTGCCTATGATGTTATTAGGCCAAAAATGAGTCCTATTTCCAATGCCAAGTTTTTTTTAATAACCGTACCCCAAAAAAAATTCATTTTTCTTGTGGCGGCTCAACAACCGCCTTCTTCCTTTCCAGGACAAACTCATCAATTTTGGTATCCATGGCCCTTTCAAGTGCCCTTTTTGCAACAACCAGGACACTTTAGACCACTCTTTCTTGAATTGTCAATTTGCTAGAAGCATTTGGCACCACTTTGAAAGCTTCTTTAACTTCTGTCCCTCCATCAATGGCACCTTCAGTAATTATATTACTTGATGGTATCTTGACTTCAAAAGCACTATAAAAGATTTTAATCATGTTCTGCCCAATACCATTACTTGGCACCTTTGGAAAATTAGAAACAAAACCATTTATGATAACAAAAAGGCCACCTTCCTTGTGGCAATAAATGCTATAAAGACTGAAATTTTTGCTACGTCGATAGCCAAACCGTTCACCACGAATGAACATGCTGGTCCTTTAAATATTTTCACCGCCCCTACCAATAAAAAAGATAAGAGACATGTTATTACTGCCTGGACCAAACCTCCCTCTAGCTATTGCAAGATTAACATAGCTTCCCGCAATTTAAAACCCGACCTTGTTCGCTCCACTGTCATTGTCAGAAATAACCAGGGCAGCTACATGGGTCATGCTACCCATCTTGCGAACCACGGCCAACCCACTATTGCTTTATATGATGCTATTGATTATATAATCCCTCTCCTATGCAAAATTAACTATTGTAATTTTATATTCGAGGTTGATAATAAAGATGTCTATGAAGGACTCTCAGGGCTATCACTCCAGCATTGGCAATTCTGGCCACATATTCAAAGTGTCCGAGCAAAGCTAAAAAATGTCAACTACATAGTTACCCATGTCAACCCGAAGATCAATAGTGCGGCAGAATTTAGCCTATAAAAGCATGTCTATTAAAACCACCACTCATCATTTTAATCATTTTGTAGGCATTCTCAAGTTTGACGCTATTAGTTTTCCTTATATTATTTGATCTCTTTTATTTTCAAGTAGGCATTGGTTTGGTCCTCCTACTCTTTGTAATCTTTTCTTCATTTAATAATAATTGGGGTGGTGTTCCCTAGCCTTGCCCCAGAACATTAGGGTTTTGGACTTAAAAAAATACGAAGTATCTAATATGGGAGTATTTGCAATTTGAAAACACTTCTTAGAAGTGCTTTTCAACTTATTTTCTGGAATATGCTAAACAAGGTGTTTGCCAATCCCAACTTCAACTCAATTTGAATTATTTTTTAAGCCAAAAGTTGGAAGCATGTATTAGGATGGTTTTAATAGCTTCTAAGTTATTTGGTAAGTATGTTGAACAAAAACAACAATATCCAGGTCTTAATCCCAAAAGATTTTGGGGTTGATTAACATGAATCGATCCATGATATCATAGTCAAAAGAAAAGAAAGAAGAATAAAAAATAAAGTAAGATAAATCGGATAAGACAAAGATAAATATAATATAACAATAACATAAGAAACTAAGAAAGATGCAAGATAAAAAGATAAAAGAACATAGGAAAGATACAAGATAAAAATAACATAAGAATATAGAAAGATAAAGAAGATAAACGATAAAACAAAACTGAGAGAGAGAGAGAGAGAGTGAGAGAGAGAGAGAGTGAGAGAGAGAGAGAGAGAGAGATAAAAGAGATAATCGCCCACACGAATGTGCGTCTCCACTTTGCTCTTTTCAAAGTCATATTCTCATCAACCCAAGAAGACGCATATCAGTCTTGATTCCTCTAATCCAAGTTTGTTTGGGTCTTCCTCTCCCTTTCCTCCCCGCCTATTCTCCCCACCTCTCAAGTCATCTAATAGCCGCATCACTCAGTCTTCTATGCACATGACCAAACCACCGCAATCGAGACTCCTGCATTTTATCTTCTATAGGTGCTACCATCACGTTTTGTCTGATTATCTCATTGCTCAAGCGGAATTTTGTGGTATGTCCACACAGAGAACGCAACATTCGTATCTCGGTGAAACCCATGTCACATTCAAAAGATGAATGTGGCAGATATGTGGATGTTGCATTAGATGTGTGGACATATCAGAAAAGAGCGTTTGAGAAATGAGATATTCGGACAATAAAATTTGACCCTGGTTGATTTTTTGCTCAATTTGGTATAGATGAACTAGACTTGATGTTGAACATACACAAAAAAATTTCAGCAAAAATATCACTGGGAACCACCTCAAAGTGAGGTGGCCGGACCACCCCTTGTCCGCCCTGACCGGATAGGAATATGTGTGTATATATGAGTAGTATTCCTGTCCGGCCAACTAAGCCGGACAGGAGGGTGGTCCGGCCACCTCAATTATGCCATTTTTTGTCATCTGTGGCATTTTAAACAAAAAATTGCATTTTTTACGCGGATCATAGTTGGTGGTGCAGGGAGACAATACAGGCGGAGGGAAAGACATCCATATTTGTTTTATAATGGATGTTTACTATATTTTATTAATTTTCATTTTATTTGAATTTTTTTTAAATTTTCATTTTATAAATATTTTATTAATTTTTCATTATTTTTCTGTTATTTTTATTGTTTATTACGATTTTATTATGAATTGAAACATTTAATTATGGATTTTTACAACATTTTACTCATATTTAAAAGAGTAAGAATGGAACGAGAAAATACATATATTTCAAAATAGGAGTAATATGGTTCTATTTTAGAATAAAAACAAAAGAAGTCCTATTTTTATTTTTATCCTAGTTTTACTCCTATTTGGGGTAATTTCTATTGATTTAATTCTATTTGGCATAAAATTTGTTGGTACTATGTGCATGTTTGGAAGTGTAAATTTCTACCTTCTAGCTTTTGTACTTTTTAAAAAAGTATTAAAGCTTGTACTTGTATGTGTGACATGCATGTTAAAAATATTTTGAAAATTATTTAAGAGCTTTCCAAAGTTGCAAAAAAAACTTACATGTCGCATAGTTTATAAATAAGTTCATAATAAGCTTGTACTGGTATGTTTGACATGTTAAAAATATTTCGAAAATTGTTTAAGAAATTCCCAAAGTTGCGAAAAACTTACTTGTTGTATAGTTTATATATAAATTCTTAATAAACTTCTACTTGTATGTTTGATATGTTAAAAATATTTTGAAAATTATTTAAGAGCTCCCCAAAGTTGCGAAAAACTTACTTGTTGTATATAAATATATTTAAAATAGCATATATATCAACGTCGTTTAGCAGCTCCGCTGTAGCAATTAATTTGGAATTGAAAGCCACCTCATCCGGGTTCAACTCCCGGCAGCGGATTTTGCTTTTTGGCCAATTAACGATCTTTTTATTTTCAGCCTTAGGTATATTCCATATTAAATTAAAAATTTGTTCAATACGGACTATTGAGCACTAATTTAGTTCTTACTTCTTACACTATTTTAAGACCGTGCATCGATATGTGAAATTAAGATTTAATTAGATCAATGTTTTTAGAAGTACGTAACTAAAATAATCTCGTTTTCCTACATATTTATTCGGGTTATAGTACGTAATCTAAATTTATTTTATCAAGCCCGTGCAGTACATAATTTAAGTAATTGTAAAATTGATTGTTTTTTAAATCATATACTTCCTCTGGTTCTGATTCTCCTTTGCACTTGGAAAAAAATGTTTGACTGACGATGAAGCAACTCGATCCCTGTTCACACTCAGATTATTTTTAGCAAATAAAATTTACATATTCAGAAACTACATTGAAACCGCTACAAAGCCTGATCAAGAAAATTTAAATTCGATAAAAATTTGATATATAAAGTAAAAGATTAAGAGTGACTTAAGTTGACCAATGAATAGTGAGTGTAAAGAAGAATCAGAACAGGAGGGAGTACGTAATACGGAGTATAATTTAGAGCTCATTTTTTTTTATCATCAAACGGGCATCTATTCATATCAAAAGATTCAGGATCATTACATCAAGCAAAAGGAAAATAAAACTGACACCAACTGAAACTTCAACAACTGCGACTGTAACCCTGTG
The DNA here is from genome assembly GCA_945859915.1 of Cuscuta epithymum. Taxonomy (NCBI): domain Eukaryota; kingdom Viridiplantae; phylum Streptophyta; class Magnoliopsida; order Solanales; family Convolvulaceae; genus Cuscuta; species Cuscuta epithymum. The sequence continues at coordinate 879,155 of CAMAPF010000020.1, forward strand.
GTGAGACTTTGAGACGGTCACCCCTGAGAGAGCAACACGAATCGCTAACCATGTAGTGGGCTTGACACAGCCAAACCTATTCCCATAGATCCAACCATACCCAATGACATAAAGAGAGGCAAAAAACTCAAACAAACTGTCAAAACCAACAACAAAAGTGGACACAAGAAAACAAATAACAAACAGATAAAAACTACAAGAAAAGCGTTCACAAATTCTAGCACCTCGTACATCCCATGGTGGTGGTTCAGGAGGAGGTCTTACCACCCGTACCATGCTAATTGATACTTTGTGACCTTTGTCTGCCAAAGGCCATGCATCAATCCTCTGTCCCTGCATAACCAAACTCATCTCTGCTTCATGCAACCAGAGTAAACGGATAGGCGGCACCGATCTTCTCCAACGACGACAACAATATATCATCCTCGAACCTTGACCACAACGCCGATCTCCTCGAGCCATGACAGCAAATCCGTCCTTCGAGTATGAAGCACAAACAACAACAGCCGTCCTTCGATTAAAATCGAAGACAAGAATAACGGCCGTCCTTCGATTAAAATCGAAGACGGAAAAAGCGGCCGTCCTTCGATTAAAATCGAAGAGGGAAAAAAACTCCAAGCGGCCGAAGCCCTAGAGAAAAGCGAGAGACGATCAGAAGACCTTGGTCATCTAATCTAACTCGATTATTAACACTTGACCAATTTGAATCGCTTCCAAAATCAGGATTAAAAAAAATCGTATTGAAATCGCAAAAAATCGTTTAAAATCGCGATTATATACTATTTTTCCGATTTTAAAATTTGACTTGGCGCACAACAAATCCAGCCAAGTATCTCTGGCCGGGCAGGCAAATTTAATTTAGAGCTCATTTGATAACCACATTTTTTGGGTTATCAGGTTTATCAATCAACTTTTTTACCAAACATGTAAATTTTGATTTCGCGCGTTGAAGTGTGTAATAATCTAAAAACGTAGAGTTAGGGTCACTTTTTCGGATGTATTGGCTGAAGTTAATGTAGAGGACCATTTAATCTATGTTTCATATATTGTTTTCTTTATTTAATTAATAAAGTATATTTTAAAAAACACTGTTTTTTTAAAATACTTAAAAATACTTATTTCATACCATGTTGCATGAGAAATATTTTAAAAAATAGTGTTTATATATATTAATGATATTAAAATTATATGAAAAATTTCTTTGTTGAAAATATTATTTTAAAAGTATAAAATTATTAATATTTTCATAAATATATTAGTTAAAATAATTGGTCAAAGTGTACCACCTTTGACTGGAAAAGTCAGGATTGGCTAACTAAATTGGGACGGAGGTAGTACGTAGTATTTTTTTTTTTTGCATAATTCGGGAGATTTCATTAATTCAGTATAATCAGTTAGATTTAATTCATTACAGTAGAATCAGATGATTTAACTAATTTTAGTATTATCAAACGGCTTAATATTAGACCAAGTTTATTTTGCTTTTGTATCACATTAAGATCCCGTTTGATAACATCAAAATCGACTGAATCGGTTGATTCTGTTGAAATTTATGAAGTTCTGGCTAAAGTGACTCCATTGGCTGATTTTGCTGATTTATGTACAAAAAAAATATATTTAAAATATACTTTATTAATTAAATAAAGAAAAAATTATATGAAACATAATTAAAATTCAGCCAATACATCCGAAAAAGTGACCCTAACTCTATGTTTTTTAGATTATTACACAATTTAACGCGCGAAATAATCAAAATTTACATGTTTGGTAAAAAAAAATTGACTGATAAACCTAATAACCCAAAAATGTGGTTATCAAATGAGCTCTAAATTATATTACGTATATGATTTAAAAAACAATCAATTTTACAATTAGCTAAGTTATGAATAAATTTAGATTACGTACTATAAACCGAATAAATATGTAGGAAAACGACATTATTTTAGTTACGTACTTCTAAAAACATTGATCTAATTAAATCTTAATTTCACATATCGATGCACGGTCTTAAAATAGTGTAAGAACTAAATTAGTGCTCAATAGTCCGTATTGAACAAATTTTTAATTTAATATGGAATATTCGTAAGGCTGAAAATAAAAAGATCGTTAATGGGCCAAAACGGAAAATCCGCTGCCGGGAGTCGAACCCGGATGAGGTGGCTTTCAATTCCAATTTAATTGCTACAGCGGAGCTGCTAAACGACGTTGATATACAAGCTATTTTAATTATATTTATATACAACAAGTAAGTTTGTCGCAACTTTGGGGAGCTCTTAAATATTTTTAACATAAACATACAAGTAGAAGTTTATTATGAATTTATATATAAACTATACAACAAGTAAGTTTTTCACAACTTTGGGAATTTCTTAAACAATTTTCGAAATATTTCTAACATGTCAAACAAACAAGTACAAGCTTAATATGAACTTATTTATAAACTATGCGACATGTAAGTTTTTTTGCAACTTTGGAAAGCTCTTAAATAATATATTTTTAACATGTCAAACATACAAGTACAAACTTTAATACTTTTTTTTTTGAAGCAATAATACTTTTTTTAAAGTACAAAAGCTAGAAGGTAGAAATTTACACTTCCAAACATGCACGTAGTACCAACAAATTTTATGCCAAACAGAATTAAATCAATAGAAATTACCCCAAATAGGAGTAAAACTAGGATAAAAATAAAAATAGGACTTCTTTTGTTTTTATTCCAAAATAGAACCATATTACTCCTATTTTGAAACATATGTATTTTCTCGTTCCGTTCTTACTCCTCTTTTAAATATGAGTAAAATGTTGTCAAAATCCATAATTAAATGTTTCAATTCATAATAAAATCGTAATAAACAATACTCCCTCCGTTCCTGAAAATTGTTCCCTGTTTCCTTTTTGGGCCGTCCCAAAAAATTGTTCTCCTTTCCCCTTTTGGAAAGTTTTTTGTGGCTACAATTCATTTACATTTTTCTTACTCAACCACAACCATATATTTCCACTTTATTCCCACTTTCTTAAACTCCGTTCCAAGTCAATGCGGGAACATTTTTCCGGGACGGAGGGAGTATAATTAAAATAACAGAAAAATAATGAAAGAATAATAAAATATTTATAAAATAAAAAATTAAAAAATATTGGAATAAAATGAAAATTAATAAAAAATAGTAAAAATCCATTATAAAACAAATATGGATGTCTTTCCCTCCGCCTGTACTGTCTCCCAGCACCATCAACTCCGATCGACGTAAAAATGCAATTTTTTGTTTAAAATGCCATAGATGACAAAAAATGGCATAATTGAGGTGGCCGGACCACCCTCCTGTCCGGCTTAATTGGCCGGACAGGAATACTACTCATATATACACAAATATTCCTGGCCGGTCAGAGCGGACAGGGGGTGGTCCGACCACCTCAATTTGAGGTGGTTCCCGGTGATATTTTTTGTTGATTTTTTTGTGTATGTTCTTCATCAAATCTAGTTCATTGACACCAAATTGAGCAAAAAATTAATCGGGAAGGCCGTCAAAGGATGTTACTGGCATCAATTTTTCCATTGAAATGTATACTGTGGTCAAATTTTATTATCTGAATATCTCATTTCTCAAGCGCTCTTTTCTAACATATCTAATGCAACATCCACATATCTGCCACATTCATCTTTTGAATGTGACATGGGTTTCACCGAGATGCGAATGTTGCGTTCTCTGTGCGGACATACCACAAAATTCCGCTTGAGCAATGAGATAATCAGACAAAACGTGATGGTAGCACCTATAGAAGATAAAATGCAGGAGTCTCGATTGCGGTGATTTGATCATGTGCATAGAAGACCGAGTGATGCGCCTATTAGACGACTTGAGAGGTGGGGAGAATAGGCGGGGAGGAAAGGGAGAGGAAGACCCAAACAAACTTGGATTAGAGGAATCAAGACTGATATGCGTCTTCTTGGGTTGGATGAGAATATGACTTTGAAGATAGCAAGGTGGAGACGCACATTCGTGTGGGCGATTATCTCTTTTATATCTTCTCTCTCTCTCTCTGTTTTGTTTTATCGTTTATCTTCTTTATCTTTCTATATGCTTATGTTATTTTTATCTTGTATCTTTCCTATGTTCTTTTATCTTTTTATCTTGCATCTTTCTTAGTTTCTTATGTTATTGTTATCTTATACTTATCTTTGTCATATCCGATTTATCTTACTTTATCTTTTATTCTTCATTCTTCTCTTTTGACTCTGATATCATGGATCGATTCATGTTAACCAACCCCAAAATCTTTTGGAGATAAGACCTGAATATTATTGTTTTTGTTCAACATACTTACCAAATAACTTAGAAGTTATTAAAACCATCCTAATATATGCTTCCAACTTTTGGCTTAAAAATACTTCAAATTGAGTTGAAGTTGGGATTGGCAAACACCTTGTTTAGCATATTCCAGAAAATAAGTTGAAAAGCACTTTCAAGAAGTGTTTTCAAATTGCAAATACTTTCCCTTTTATTCTCTCTTTCCTCACATTCAAAAGTCAAAACCCCATGCAACTATGCAAGTAAATCACTCTGCTTCCATTCCACTCCACAAACCAATAATTAATGGGGTAATTAATTAGTTCTTAGTACCCTTTTCCCGACAAATCGGTTTCTTTTGAATATCATATTTGCCCGACACACTATTACTCCAACAAAAAATGTCCTAAACAGAAGTACAAATGTTTTGAAATTCCAAAATAAGACTATCATATATTTTATTCCTTGAATAGGAATAATCTGTCAAGTATGGGAAAAAATGACATGTTTAAAGTCTAGTAATGTTAAGTTTGGCATAAATTTACTCATATTCAGAAAATAAAAACATTTTTTGATCATCAAACGGGCCTCTATTCATATCAAAAGATTCAGGATCATTACATCAAGCAAAAGGAAAATAAAACTGACACCAACTGAAACTTCAACAACTACGACTGTAACCCTATGGTGAGACTTTGAGACGGTCACCCCTGAGAGAGCAACACGAATCGCTAACCATGTAGTGGGTTTGACACAGCCAAACCTATTCTCATAGATCCAACCATGTAGTGGGTTTGACACAGCCAAACCTAGACCCAATGACATAAAGAGAGGCAAAAAACTCAAACAAACTGTCAAAACCAACAACAAAAGTGGACACAAGAAAACAAATAACAAACAGATAAAAACTACAAGAAAAGCGTTCATCACGAACTCTAGCACTTCGTACATCCCATGGTGGTGGTTCAGGAGGAGGTCTTACCACCGGTACCATGCTAATTGATACCCCGTGACCTTTGTCTGCCAAAGGCCATGCATCAATCCTCCGTCCCTGCATCACCAAACTCATCCCTGCTTCATGCAACCAGAGTAAACGGATAGACGACGCCGATCTTCTCCAACGACGACAGCAATACATCATCCTCGAACCTTGACCACAACGCCAATCTCCTCGAGCCATGACAACAAATCCGCCCTTCGAGTATGAAGCACAAACAACAGCAGCCGTCCTTCGATTAAAATCGAAGACGGAAATAGCGGCCGTCCTTCGATTAAAATCGAAGACGGAAATAGCGGCCGTCCTTCGATTAAAATCGAAGACGGAAAAAAACTCCAAGCGGCCGAAGCCCTAGAGAGAAGCGAGAGACGATCGAACTTTTTTTGGAGCTCCTCTAGAAAATAAAAACATGATAATCTTATTTTGAAATTTCAAAACATTTTTACTCTTAAATCCATTTTTTTTAGGACAATTCTTTTTTTTGAAATGAACTAAACAATACAGTCAGGTAGAAATTTGTGGAATTGGACTCATCTTTGATTTGGTGAGTACCGAGGACGGCCTTAGAGGAGTTCTTTATCAACTTCCACGCGGCAACCACATGTTGCTCTTGGTTTAGGGTGGCCCCCACCGCAAACCTCACCGTATACGAAGTATATTTATAGATAATACATTTGAAGGTTACAATTAAGGAAAGTGTACTTTTCAAAAAAAAAATTAAGGAAAGTGTTGCCACATGTCATGCTCTAAGCAATTCATAATTAAAGTTTTAAACAAAAAATAATACGTACGTATATCTTATTATAAAAGCAATTCTTAAAGCTCCAATGAAAGAACTCCCAATCATACATGGGCGTTGGGATCCTGGAGCAATCCTAAATATTACCAACAATCTTTTTATTTAATGTCTTATCAAAATAAAATGTCATATTTTTTTTCAAGTTTTATAACTTTTTTATTTGTAGTCCAATTATTACGAAAAATATATCAAAAATCATGATTTTTTATTATCTTTCAAATGACATCAATATTAAATATACAAAAATAAAAGGTAATTTAACACTTTCAAGAACATCTATTTTTTTAAAAGTGATATAACTTTTTTCTTTACACACTGGTATAAATATATAAAGATACAAAAATATTTTAACACTTCTAAATATTTTCAATTGATGTCAATTGAAAAATAATAAAATGTGATAAATTTGTATTAGTTTTTTGTAACAATCGGAGTATAATTAAAAAATTATAGCACTTATAAAAATGGGATTTTATTTTGATGGGATCCCTAAATAATATTCTCCTCTTTGGTCTGTTCTTTTCTTAAACTGCCACTTTAAGTTGCGGTTGTCTTCAGTAGGGTTTAACTTAGTAATATTTTGGGAAATACTTTTAACCTGACCCTAATTCGATAAATATTTCTTTAACATAGACAAAATTAATAATTATTAGAACGATTTTTCCGTCTATATTTTCTAATGAAAAGAGCTTTTTTAACTTATTATCTAAATATTTTCCCATCTACATTTTCTTATGAAAAGAGCATTTTTGTAACTCTCAATTGTATCTAAATGAAATAAATCTTTTCAACTATATTTACCTAAACAAGGAAAGAAAATGCTCAATGCCTTTTTTATCCATTAAATATCATCCATCTTATATTTTATTTTAAAAATAACTACACACTTTTGTAATTCATTTATCTGAAAACGGGTATAATCATGACAATACTCAATGCCTATTTTTATCCATTAAATTTTATCCGTGGTTTATTGTTTTCTTAAACTAACTAAACACTTTATATTTTTTTTTCTAAAAATTGGTGTAATCAACCTTTTTTGAAGATATTAGTCCTTATTTTTCGTAACTGATGGTTCAAATACATTTTGAGAAATAGTTTTGTTGAGTATATAATATAATAGGGTCATTGAATATGACGGTGGTGTTAAAGATGTATTGTTTTTAGTATTTGATGATTAAATTATCATTAAACATGTGAATTATTTCCTCACATAGAAATGAGAACCTTTACTAAGACAATCAAAAAAGAAAATTCAGAGAATTCATTGCTTCAACATCAAAATGTCTGATATTTGGGGGTAGCAGCTTCCAAAGTCAAATAATAACCTTAAGCCTACTAATACTATTGAGTAGCCGGTTTAGGGTGGTGCAATGAGAATTCATTGCTTCAACATCAAAATGTCTAATATTTGGTAAAGGTCAGTGTAATATACTTTCTCCGTCCCTAAAAAAAATATTTCACCTTCCTCTTCGGTTTGTCCCTTAAAAATGTCGTCTTTCTTTATTTAGTAAACAAAACAGTAGGTGCAATACAATGCCAAACAGTGTCAAACAGTGTCAAGACCGCGCCAAACAGTGACACTTTCTCCAATTGTGTGTTTAAAAAGGGACGGAGGGAATACAATTTCAAGCAAGTGATTTTTGATTGTCCCCCCCCCCCCCAAAAAAAAAAAAATCAGATTCATTTTAATCAAGTAATTTATATTCCTATTATTTCTTTCTCTTTTTTCACAATTCTCAATAACACAGTTTTTACATAATTAGTCTTCATCACAGTCAACTTGGAATTTTTAATGTACGGAGGGAGTGATTTTTAAACACTTCGAATCTATTAAAGTCATTAACTTGGTTGTTATTTTAGCGCAAATAACATACATTTGAGTACCATTTAGAATACCCGGCCCCTTATGTTTCTCTAACCATTTCGACAATAGGAGTTCTTGAGGGCATTGGCGTAGTGGGAAATCTCGACTTTGTCCTTGTGGGAAGTGCAAGTGTACATTGTAAAAGTAGTAAAAGTTCTTCAACTTTCAATGTATTAGATAACGTTTTCGAGGAGCCCATATATAGTAATGCTAGATTTTTAGTGAGTACTCCCTCACTATCAAAACTGGCATTTATTTGCTGGTTGATTTTCACAATTAAATAATATAATGTCATTTAGACTGTGATTAAAATTTGTAATTGCTAATTTCTTTATGTTTTTTTAAAGGCTCTCATATCCACAAATTCATTTTCTACTTCATCATTTCTTTAGTTGAAGCAGAAAAGATGACATCAATAAAGCTGATTGTCTTATATCACCGTTGATTCCCAAAAAATGTTACGTGGTACGTAGTATTTTTTTACACAAGTATCAGGTCATATGACTATTGAATTAGATATCCGCATCTTTTCGGTAACCTGTGCTCTTTAGATGTCATGGAGAAGAAGCAGCACCGTTAAATACTTTTCTTACATTTTACGTAGTATAATAAAACTAAAAAAGTAAAATATCTTTTACTCGGGAAATAAATAAGAATGCATGTATTAAAATTTGCTATATTCATGTTTGTCTTAATGATATCTAAAATTTGTGTTCACCTTTCTAATTAAGGATATTTTACATTGGAAACAATTTTTTGATCTAATCTATGAAAGTAAAAGTTATTTTTTACTTTAGTGTATATATTAAATATTAACATAAATCTTGATATATTTTTGTCAAGAGATTCTAATCTCTGAAAGCTTTATTAACTAATTATATAACAATCAATTCATGATACTAAAAGTGGTGTTTAAGAGCTAGATAAATAAGTTAGACTGTTTATGAAGAGTAATTCTTTTACCTACCAGTACTTGACCTGAGAATCTTTTTATAGATTTAATTCAGCTGAACTTCTAGGTAAAAATTGCATCCTAAAAGTCTAAATCATGCAACCTTTCTTCGTTCAATAACACTTATTTTAAATTAATCTAAGGAGAAATAAATCGACCGCTATCAATAGCGTTATAAATCGACCGCTATCAATAGCGTTTTGTTGCCGGCCTATTGTCGACGTGTCGTTGCCATCACGTTCATTAAAATCCGAATGTCACAAAAATGTATATTATGGATTCTTTCCTTAAAGAATGAGATATAAGGATTAATTTGCTCAATTCTAAATCCTAAAAGGGCTAATATCTTCAAAAACAATAACCACACCAATTATGAAATAAATAAATTACAAAAAAAATGTGTAGTTATTATTTTTGAAAAAATAAGCTACAAATGAAATCTAATGGATAAAATAGGCACTGAACAATTTCTTTTTGTGTTCAGATAAACATGGTTGAAAAGACGAAGTTCATTTGAATGCAACAAGAGTTATAAAATAATTAGCTCTTTTAATCGGATAATATAGACTGATGCATACATAATTAATTAATTAAAAAATTAGACATACTCAATAAATAAGAATATGTATTATCAACACTAATCTTCAGTCTACTAAATAGGGGTAGAGCTAGGCCCCGGTTCATCCCAAAATTAAAAAATGTCTATATTTTTAGTGTAAAAAGTTTCGTATAATTTCTTTTCTAAAAATATTTTTTGTACTGGCTCAACCCGACCCAGTGCCTCATGTCCGCCTTTGCGACTAAATAAGGGACTTTATGTTAATTCTAATAACTCATACATATGACAGTGTGTGCACACTCACATACTTCGTATACGAAGTATATAGTAAAATAAAGCAAAATTGTTTTATCCTGTGCACGGCACGGGTAAAAATACTAGTATAGTATAAACCCCTCACATGAGATGCCCGCCCGCCCGGTTGAGTATATTGCGGGTTGGACTTACTCTTTATATTTCATCCGTTTTTAGTTGCAACGGTCAACATTTTACATTTGTCAACACACGTCTTTAACCGTAATTATATCTTAATCTTTATTAGAAAAAAGTATTTAAAAATCGGATTTTGAAACTTTGTAATGAGATGAATTGAACAATATCTTTTTGAAAAAATAATTTTCATAAAATAATAGCGTAAAATTTAGTTAAAGTAGAGCCTATGAAAAGTGTAAAATTAAACCTATTGCGATTAAAAAGAAATGGAGGAAAGTATAGTTTAACCATATCAGGATTCTGGAATGACGACATTGGTATACAGAAAACTTATACGGAGTACAATGAAGAGTTGAAATTTAAATTAAACTTGATATGAAATTATGTAGAAAAAGGAAAATAAATCATCATTGTGCAATCAGACATTTAAATCGGGAAACATCGTGAATATACTTTTCAATTCATAAAAAATTAAGGAATCAGTTCTTTTTTTTACTTGTTTCTGCCGATAACTTTTCACGCACACCTGCACATAAAAGGATTTGAATACTTTATTGGCAAAACTGCGGTACCCATTTAAAAAATGGATACATACCTGACATTAATTTGATTAGTCCAAATTATTATATACTTTTTAATTTAAATTTAAATAATTCAACTGCATCATTCTTATTGATCTATTTGGACAAATGTATGGTACATTTGGGATACCATAGAATTAACCTACTTTATTTTAATGAATGTGCGGTTTATTTATATTTTAAATTCAAGAGTTAGAATTGCTTATAATCCGAGATCAGATATCTCGAAATTATTTAAAGGAAATAACCACAATTCTTTTCTAGAATCGACAAAACAATACAAGGTCAACCTTTTTGAGATAGCGGTAGAAATGAGTGGAATTCGCCCCAATCTTATGACTTGGTGAGTAAGGCTTCCGCGGTGTTCTGAATCAGCTTCCACGCAGCAACCACGTGGCGGTCTTGTGTTAGCGTGGCCCCCACCGCAAACCTCACCGTATAAACCCCTCCAACTACCGTATGAGTGACGTACGCCCGCCCGGTTGAGTTGATGGACTCCAGTAGCTTCATGTTCAAAATATTCGCATATCGCGGGTCGGACTCCTTATACGGGTTGAACCGGAAACACACCAGAGAAAAGGTCCGCGGCACAACCATCTCGAACCTCGGGTCGGATCTTACCAAGCCCTCGAACATCTTAGCCATCCGGACGTCGGAGCGGATGTGGCTCTGGAGGTTGGCCACGCCGTAGCTGCGCAAAACGAGCCATAATCGGAGCGACTTGAACCGCCGACCCGTACCCAGCTGCCAGTCCTTGTAGTCCACGACGGATCCCAGCTCGCTCCGTTTGTTTCTCAAGTACTCCGGGTTGGTACTCAAAGCCTTGACCAGCAAACCCGGGTCTTTGACCCACATGCAGCAGCAGTCCAGGTAAGTCAACAGCCACTTGTGTGGGCTCAGGCTCAGTGAGTCCGCCAGCTCGACGCCGTCAAGGTGGTGGCGGAATTCAGGACATATGCATGCGCTGCCGCCGTACGCGGCGTCCACGTGCACCCAAATGTTATGATCACGTGCCACATTGGCAAGCTCGCTGACCGGGTCGACCGCCGTCGTCGAAGTGGTCCCCACAGTTGCACACAGATAAAGCGGGACCAAGCCGGCTGCCACGTCAGACTCGACCGCCTTACGTAGGGCCGCCGGAGATAAGGCGAAGTTGTCGGCGCGTGAAGTAGGTATGATCCGAATGTTGCATGGGAAAATGCCGGCGAGCTTGCATGCCTTCGGATACGCAGTGTGCGTCTGATCGGAGCCGTAGACGACGAGCTTTCCGACGTTATGAATTCCGTCTTTCCGCAGCGCGCGATCTCGGGCGGTGATGAGAGTGCAGAGGATCGCCTCGCTGGTTGTCCCCTGAATGACGCCGCCGCCGGTGCCGGAGAACATGAAGGAGCTCGGGAGCTTGAGCATCTTCGCCATCCAGTCCATCACCACCATCTCCAACTCGGTCGCCGCCGGCGACGCGAGCCAGTTGAAGCCGACCGAGTTGAAGCAGGTGGCGAGCATTTCCCCGACGAAAGCCGCGGAGCTGACGGTCGCCGGGAAGAACGCAAAGAAGTTCGGGCTCAACCAGTGGGTCATCCCGGGAACTATGTCCGTTTGAATATCCTTCAAAATGGTTTCTAACTGTTCCGGCATGTAGGGGGCCGCCGCCGGCTGACGGTGACGGAGGTACCCGGGCTCAACCTGGCTTAGAACAGGGTAGGTCTCGACATTTTTGTAATAGTCAGCGATAAAGTCAACCATGCGATGAGCTTGAGTTCGGAACTCTTCCACATTAAGGGGATTGAATTCAGCGATGCTGTTTGTAATGCATGAAATCATGACATCGCTCTCATCAAGACTGCCCATTTTTTCTGCCCAAATTTAGTATGTAGCTAGTTTGATGATACTATACGATATGATAATAATAATAGGAAAACTAGGTGGATGCAAGAAATGTTATAAGCTTTGTCTATTTATAGGAAGGAAATGAGGAATTGAAGGAACAGTTGGTCATGACCTGAAGACCGGAGGATCAAGTGTAAAACGGATTATAAAAAAGGACAAAACGTGGGGGGAGTCGAAAGGAGGAGGTGGTTGGGGATTTAAATGAAGCTCTCGCGGATGAGATTCAGATCAACCTTTTCGACCGATGACATCAAAATGACAATATATATACGTGCATTGTGTACACACACATGGGAAATGTGTTTTTTATTTGTATGTAGATACAAGGATAGATAAGTTAGTTTGATGGAATTAGTACGTAGTATTGGGTATTTTTCATGTCCAGACTGTATGACGGAATTTCCCGTCCGGGCGAGGCTGTTTCGGTCCTTCTCGGTGGAATGCTTTGATAAGAAGCTTTTTGAACATGTTTTTTTTCAAATCTAGTTTACTCATACGAAGTATCAAATTTCAGTTAAAATTCAATCGGGAAGGCAATAAACTGATTTTTTGTATATTTAATTGCGCATTTTTCTTAAAGAATTTATTTAACTGTCTCTCGGTTGATTTTTTAACTGAAATTTGATATGATAAACTAGACTAGATTAAGAACATGCTCAAAACATTTTATTAAAAAAATTCACTGGGCAGGGCAAAAACCAACCTCGGCCAGACGGCGGTTTGCCGTCAGGCCGGCTGGACAGGATGATTACTCTCCCCCCCCCCCCCTCTCTCTATATATATATATGTATATGTATATATATAGGGAAAAGATCAGGTGAGAAGTGTTCCTTAAAACGAGAAGTGAGAAGTAATTTTTACCCTTGGATTTGCATTTCATCTTACAACGCTGTAAACTTATAGACTAAATATTGGAACTTATAACCAATAAATCATAACTTATAAAGGTCTCCATAATAATTACGAAAATGCCCGCGTCAATTTTTTTTCCAGGTTTCCGTATTTATTTTTTTTGCGGTGGCATTTTCGTAATTATTTTTGAGGGGTCTATAAGTTATAATTTATTGGTTAAAAGATCATGTGTTTAGTCTATAAGTTTAACTTCCCAGTTCTCAGCCTAAGAGCACTTCTCACCTGATCCGCTCCCTATATATATATATATATAGGACCCCTGATGGACAAGAACGTGTGTTCGATATGCATCTCATGATCATCTAAGAGCACTTCTCACCTGATCATCTCATATGCATTAGATATCGGTGATTGTGTGTTAGATACATGTTCTTGGGTTCTAATGAGAACACCCCTTAACGTGAGAACGTGAGAACAAATCTTAACCATAGATCTTAGTAAATTAATGGTTAAAAATGGAGTAGATCTACGAATATACCATGGAGGTGCAAACACTTTAAAAAAACCATGCTCTCTCTTTCTAATTAAACGTAGGTTAGATGGACATGATAGTCATTTTAAAAAAATCACACGATTGAGGGGTTGTCATTTCCCTAAAAATTAGGTAATAATAAATCTCAAATCATATAAATTTCTTTAGTTTATAAATTGATTTAACTTCTTAAATAATAATCCAATTTTAACAAAAAATAAACCAAATTAAATAACTTTTTATGCTCTTTCATATGACATCAATATGTCATATATAATTTTTAAAAATAAAATATGTATAAGATGCATACAATAAAGAACAACAAACATTTCTATCTACCTGATGCACAAGAACATGTATCTAACACACAATCACCGATATCTAATGCATATGAGATGACCCCGTACTCAAAAAGAAAGTGAAGGTTGTTGTATGTAATATATACAAACCGATATCTAATGCACAATAAAATTATGCAAATTCTAGAGATTGTGTAGTTCAATAACATAGTAGTGGGAGCTTGTTTATATTGAATAACATACTCCGTATTTGAGTTTACAAAGCGTAGGTGTGCACTACTGCAGTGGATTTGTGCAGTAATATGCAAATGAATTAAGTGTATAGGCGTATAAAGTTATGTGCACTAGTGTGATGGTTTAGTGCATGGGGCGCAATTATTTGTGATAAAGTTATGCGCACTAGTATGATGTTTTAGTGCATGAGGTGAAATTATTTGTGATAAAGTTATGTGTACTAGTATGATGTTTTAGTGCATGGGATGGAATTATTTGTGATAACTAATAAATTAAGTATAACAATTAAAATCTAAAACTAAAATACTGGTTTTACAAACAATAACCAATATTTAAAACACATGAATAAATCATCTTACTATTAGCTAGGATATAACACACTACAATTAATATTTGATGCAAAATAAGTGAATAGAAAAGAAATTACATTTTAATGGAGAAGAACATGACATAACAACAAATTGAATAAAAAGGAACAACATTTCCAAATAAACATGCAAAAAGTTCTCTAAAAGGAAATCTTAATTCCGTGAGTATGTTCTTTGATTTTAAAAAATGCAAAAAGTTCTAATGGTGTTCCGTATTATATGGAATTTAATGCTTCCAATGATTAAAAAGTCAACTTCGGATGAATGTATTAACTTCATTTAATCAGTTACCAAAACCGCTTAGCAATAAAATACGTAAATAACCTTCACCTAATTTAAGTTGAGCGCAGATCGGATCATTTGATAGATGGTTGTGATTTGTTCTTACGTTCTCACGTTAAGACTCGTTCTCATTTGAACCAAAATATATATATATATATATATATATATATATATATATATATATATATATATAACTATATAAGTTAAGGATAGATCAATAATACACGTAGTACATCTCAAATCCGACGATTTCATCTCAACTTTTTTTTTGAGAATACGATTTCATCTCAACTTATATCACAATTTTATACTTCCTTCATCCCAAAAAAAGTTCCCATATTTACTTTTCTTAGTCAATGATGACAAATTTTAGATAACGATTTTAATTATCGAATTTTATAATTTATAAATTTTATACTTTAAGATATTTTGAATAAGGAACACTTTGATATAATTTTTACATTCAAAATAATTTCGTATTAAAAATATCGTTCGTCAAAGTTAATTGTCATTAATCAAGAAAAGTCAACTTAATACTGTATACATTGATCTATCTTCGGATATTTTTAGTCAATGCAATTAAGCAGGATTTATCCATATCCATTACAAATTGTTTTAATGTAATGTTCAACAACCAATATTCATAGTTACACATAGTTAACATATGCTCCAAGTCCTCTCACGAAATAAAATGAGGCCTCTAGCACTGGACAAGAGTGTATACAAACAATTTGGTCGAACGGTAAGGTTAAGTACGTATTTACCAGATCAAGTTACGTCCAATATTGGAGACGTACGTGGATGATGAATATGACGCTTATTACTTACCTAATGAATGATATAGCACCCACAAAAATGTGAACATTTTGTATTTATTATGATATACTCTAGGTTCTTGTTTGGAATGTTTTCAGTCTCAAATCAAACCAGATTGGACCGAGCTTTAACAGATCAGATCATATTGAACCAAACATTCATAGTTATAAAATACTATACTAGACATTTAGCCGAACAGACTTAAATTATGAGACAAGACCATCAAATTTTAAAAATATTGTTACTATGCATTACATTGATCTAACTTATTACTACGTATTTCTTTATCAATATACATAGTAAGTCATTAATGTATAAATTGTTCATTATCAATATACTCTCCGTCCCCTTTTAAATGTCCCGTTTTATCATATTGGGAAGTCCCTATTTAATTGCCCCATACCTTATTTGGTAAACTTTGTGTGGCTCAAAATCATTCTTACTTTATTCTTACTTTATCAATTAATATTAACCACACAAACTCACTTTTCTTAAAACCCGTGCCACCATCTCCCGTCCCGTTTAAAAGGGGACGGAGGGAGTACATAGTAAGTGATTAATGTATAAATTGTATAATTAAGGTACGGTAATTTGAGAGTGGAGTAGAGTTTGCAAAATTACATTTTTCGTTTTTATACTAATGTAGGTTTAAATCACTAGATCCTCAAGAGCTATAAATGTATTACAACTACTCGCCCTATTAAGATGAGTAACCATATTACATAGTACGAAGGCTTGCTAGGATTTAATCGATTGTTGGGAGTTTAATTTACTACGGAGTATATATCATATTAATATTAATACTTGAAGTTTCATTCGAAGTACAGTTGATTAGTTACAATTGGTTGATTTGTATTCTTATATATACGCAAAGGTATGTGATACTTAAGGATAACATCCGTTGACTGCTCAGATTATAACTTAAATTTTAATAACGTCAATCAGTTGACAAAAATATGATCATTGAAAGAGCAATAACTACATTTGCATACGATTCCCAACTTGCATAATAAATAGTTGCAATCTCATAGCTCGATGAATTTGATACGTATCCATGCCATAAACCTTTTTTAGCCGGCTGAGATACTGATTCCATTTGTTCTTTTTAGTTTACTTTATCATCGTCTTCTCTTCTTTTCATGCTTATATATATGGAGTGTCACGTTTTTCCGTTATGACACCTGTAAATACAAATGCATTAAAATCGACGGAGTACTATATAAACTGTTGACCTTTTGGAATTATTTGGTTATACAGCCTATTGGCATCATATTTTTAAAATCACAGTGTACCGTAATTAGTCCGTGACCAACAAAACTACAAAAGTGTAGGTACATATACGTGATGTCCTGATTAGCCTCAAGCTTAGCTTTCCCTGTGTCAAAGTACATATAGGTACATTTTGAGGGTTATGTTCACCCTCCAAATGGGAGGTGAACAAAATTACACCTCGTTTTTCCCACTGGTACGATAGAGTTGTTGAAGGTCCTGTGGAGATGTATGGTGTTCAACTCTTCATCGATCAAAGTGTAAAAACAATCGAGTAAATTAACATTTGTGTACTAATGCCTTCGCTTGTCTCACATTATTTTTACGCTTTGGAGCTTTGTTTATTTTTACTAATCGAGTAAAAATAATCGATCTAATTAATCAATAAACAAAATGCTTTTCTCACATTATTTTTTCTCTTAAAAAACCTCATCATCAAAACACATAATGTGATCGAAAACTACGGAGTAGAATATAAGACGCAAATGTGGAGAACATGAAACGAGAAGCAAATGAGAAAATAAACAAAGCTGAACTTCACATGAAATCAGAAAATAAAGAAGAATAACACGTAGTACGATTAAATTCACAACTACATGGACACAGTCAGTGCGAATCTTGGACATCAATCTTCAAGATTTAAATTTATTTTATAAGTTTTGAATTGGGTGTGCACATACATATACTCCGTATAAATTTTAACGCACACACTCATACACATCTATTTTTACATTATTAGAGCATCCCCAATCCAAGTCTTTCTAGTCTAAAAAAATTGTGACAAATGTCACATTATTAAATGGTCTTCTAATCTTATCTTATATAATATAAAGTAGCAAAGTTCCTACATATTTTGGAGGCAAAATTCTCTCCCATTGAAGGATAAATATGTAAATTAAATTGCCATGGAAAAAAACTTCCGCTACTTTGAAAGTTTCCATGTTATGAGTAAATACACTTGATGAAAATATAAGAGTTACCAAAGTTGTTACCATAACTGATTTAATTTTAAGCAATTCAAGAAAGACTATTATGCAATAATACATTATCATTAAGTTCAATATGGAGTTACGTTTTAATTAAATAGTGAGTATGTTTTTTTTTATTTATTAAATGCTCAACACTATTGCCTGTCCGCCCAAATACGATGATTTCCGTTTGTATTAAAAAATTAATAAAAAAAAGTAAGGTGTAAATTAATTAGTCATGACTCCGTTAACCTTTCCATAAGAAATCCTCATATTTTATTCTTTGAAATCCATCATTACATATAAAGTTATAAATGATAATCAGTAAATATAAGATTTCATACGTAAGGTGAGATCTAAAAAAGGATAATTTGAATTTGCACTTATTTTATTGTCCAAATTGAACTTTGCACTCCTTTTTAAAAATCTTTGTTTTTGCATCAACCCCGTATGAAAAGAGAAAAGTGCCCCTCGATTAGGAATATGTTGAAGGCCAACATAATTGCTAATGTAGGGGCATTTTTGTGTTTTCATACGCGGTTGGGATGCAAAAACATAGATTTTTAAAAACAGGGTGCAAAGTCCAATTTGAACAATAAAATGAGGTGCAAACTCAAATTACCCCAACAAAAAAAACACTGAAACAAAAAGAAAAAAGTGAGATCTGAATTTAAAGAAATAATTAAAAATCATTCACTTTTGGAGCTCATTTGATGACCTTATTTTCGGCTTATCGGCCTTAGGATGTTTTTACTTGGACTGTAATTTGCTGGTCTGGTCTGGTCTGATTTGGTCTGGTCTGAACTGGTCTGGTCTGGTCTGGTCTGGTAAGGTCTGCTTTCTTTGTATTTTTATAACTATCCAAGTCTGGTCTGGTCTGGTCTGGACTGGTCTGGTCTGGTCTAGTCTGGGGCAAATTACAGTCCAAGTAAAAACATCCTTACACGCCAATTTTTCACCAAACACATAACTTTTGAATTCGTGTGCAACATTGTCTTATAATCAAAATAAGTAAGGTTGAAGTTTCTTTTCTACCTGAATTGACTAAATTTCTGTAGAGTACCATTTAGCTATTGTCATGTATTTTTTCTACTCAGTATAGTTTTATAGTAAAATATATTTTTAGTATTTGTTCATAAATCAATCCTCAAATTTAGCAAATTCAGTCACTTTAACGGAGACTTCATCAATTTCAACAAAATGAGCCGGTTCGGGAAATTGAAATGTCACCAAACGGTCTCTTAATATAGTATGGAATCAAAGTTCGTTAGATGTGTTAACTAATCCCAATACATTTAGTTAGGAATCATAGTAACGCTTGCACGTACCATATTAGACAAAAAGGTACTTTAACTATACAATCTTATATTCCCGAAATTTAAGGTTAAAAAATTTACGGGGTATCTAATGAAAGCAACAAAGATGATGAGTCCGTTTGGCAACCCAGATTTTTGACTTATCAGGCTTATCAGCCAGCTTTTTCACCAAACACGCAACTTTTGCTTTCGCGCGCTGAATTGTGTAATAAGCAGAAAAAGTAAGGTTGGAGTTACTTTTCTGGCTGTATTGGCTGAAGTTACTGTAGATTACTATTTTAGCTATTTTTACATATAATTTTTTCTTTATGTTATTAATAAAATATATTTTTAAAATATTTTTTTATTAAATCAGCAGAATCAGCCAATGCAGCCACTTCAGCCAAAACTTCATACATTTCAGCAGAATCAGCCAAAACAGTCAATTTTTGTGCTACCAAACGGGCTCGATATATAGAAGTTAGGTATGTGACATTATTGATATTAGATAATTTTACCCATTACCAATGTAACAATGTTATATATGTTAGTCATTCATGGTTATTAGAGATTTATCCAATACGGTATATACAGGGGCGGAACCAGGGGGAGCGAGCCGGTGCTGGCGCCACCCCTTCGCCGGAAAGTCTTAGGTATATATAGGTATGAGTTCTGAGCGCCCCGGGTCTTCTTCTACCTTCGCCGTTCCGCACCAGCTTGGAAGCTCTGCGTATCAGATCAACGACATGTCTTTCTTCCGATCTTTCAGCTGGGCTTTTTAAACTTAATTAAAAGTCCAAAACGACGTCGCTGGGTTAAATGATTCGAAATCAAAACGACGTCGCTCATTAGTTAAACCTAAGAGGGTAAATGGGCGGTCGGGTGTGTGATTAAGATTGAATTTCAGAAATTTAATTCGAGGGAAACCCTGAGACGAGCAAACCGTAGAGGATTAGCCTTGGATGTCGGCGACTCCGGCGAGCAGGCGATGGATCGAATTCATCGAACAAGGTTACGGAGGTGATGTCGAACCGGAGTGTTGAGTCAGGCAACGATTTATACGGAGGTGATTTTTTTGGCTTTTTTCTTTATTTGTTGACTCAGCAGATTTTATTGAATATTTGAATTGGGGTTTTATGGTTTACAGTACAGCTTTCACGGATTAGCCAAATAGTGCGTTAGGAGTAAAATGAATATTTTATTCAATTGTTAATTTGATTTATTTAGCAATTCAACAATTAGGCATCTACTCAATTACTTATAATATCATCTCAGCTCTTGATTTAGTTAGTTAATATTCTGATTTTAAATTTATTTTAATGATCCATAACTACTTGTTTATTGGTTTAAATTGTTTTACTAGTTTAAAAAACCTAAATAAAATAAAAATGACTATTATTCACAAAAATATTTTTCCCACGTCAATGAAATGACTAAATAAAAGAGATTTTAATGATTTTACATTTTTTGTAATTTGAAACTTCTGAATTTCTAATATTTTAATTTTGTAGGTTATCTATGTTTATATTACAATTTGTAACACGGCAGCGAGTCACCTAAATAAGGCAAGAAGAAAACAATAGGAAAAAATGTTCTCGTGTGAAATTCGATCCAGATATTGTGGGCGATCCAGGTTGATGTATTTCTTAGCCCCGGCCCAAATATTGTTCTGGTTCCGCCACTGGGTATATACCACATATATCATTTTATTTGTTAAAGTTAGATTTGTGTAGGTGGTGATTGAAACCTATAATGATACTAGCGCGGGAACGCGCGTTGCGCGATATCCGTGCCCAACGTTTGGAAACAAACAAAAAAGGTGAAGAACGAGTGAAAACAGAAATAGGACACAACCATTCAATCATGTAGATATTGTTTAAAAGGGAAAAGCTAGAAATGGGGGATGACAATTTAAAATAGAAAGAGGAAACAACCATCTGACCATACAATGCCCTTGCATTGTTTAAAAGTAAAAAAAGGGAAAAGAGTTGTTATGTTTGCAGCTACTGCAGTGATCTAAGCAATTTGAATATTGGAATATTGGCATAAAATGTAATTGTAGTTATAAATAAGTAATCCATAGTTAAACACACTAAAAATGAAATTGAATGAAAAAATAAAAGTAGGTGTATAAAGTTTAGTACCTTTGCAAAACGTTGAAATATGTAACAATTCTTGACATCTCTTTTCCATTTCTCTAAAACAATTGCATCGGGACTTTTAGGCATTGGATGGCTTAAAAAACAGTGTTTTGACGAACATCTTCAATTTTGTGTTTTGACTTGTCCATTAATGAAACCATCCAAATTTCCATTCCTTTTTTAAAAGGATGGCCCACATATTAAGAACAAATCTGCATAAGTTGAAACAAAAAACAGAGATAGAAAAATCTGAATCCCCAAGCCATATAGCAGCCTCAAGATTAAAGATTATGGAAGAGGAAAGATCCCTCTTTATTTCAGTAATTTGTATAGCAATTGAGTCAATTATTTAAAAAGCAATTTTTTGGGTTTCAATCCTAGCATAGATGTCGGAGTTAGAGAGACCATCCGGTTGTGTTCTATGGAAAATACCTCTGCGAAAATCGCTATGGATTGAAGCTGCAAGAACCTGAGTCGTTGGAGGCCGCCTCTGTAGCCGCCAAACGAGACCTACTGATGCCCTGTTGCTGTCGGACAGTCGCTTCTGTGCCACATATAATCTTTTATTCATCCATTCAAAAATAATTGAAATTAGCAAGAAGAAATTCTGCTTAACTATGACGTAGACTTCTTGTAAACTATCAGCCCCTCTTATATTTCTTGGTATATTTGTGTTTAAAATTTTAATATAGAGGTAATAACCCTTGTGGAACATCTCTTTTGAGTAAGAATTATATATTTTATAGTTGAAATGATTACTATAGCATCGGGGACAAAAACATTGAAACTGTCACAATTTCTACGGGTTTACCTTCCCATCTTGTGATGCATTTCGTTGATACAAGAGAGGCAGATAGTAAGCATTGGTGGGGGTATCATCAGAAAAGGCTAAAATAAGCGTGGGGTGTAAATGAAATGCGGCAAAGAGAGAACCTTCCTTACCTCAAGTTGCATAAGTTCACAAACTGAGCGAAGGTCTGCAATGGAAGGTTGGGTATTTCCCAACAGGAAACTTCCATTTTTACTGGAGCCAAAATGGCTCAAACTTATCAAGGGATGCCAATGGGACTTTCTTTCCCTAAGTTCCTGCTTTCGAATTCAAAGGCAAACCAAATATAGGTGCAAACGTAGAATTGAAAACATAAGCAACTGGATATGAAGAGGAAACAATCACAAATCAGTCGTCTTCTTTTCAAAAGGTGAAATAAAACTACAAAAAGGAAGAAAAAACAGGAAACTTATTTTCTTGCACTATGCTTTTTACCTTTAAAAAATGCAAGGCAACCCTACAAATAATGTTTTCCATTTATTTATATAAACTATGATTTGTAAATCATTTGATATATTTTAATTAAATATCTACAATTTTCCTCCCCAATTCTCTTTCCTTCCAATACTGCAGTTTACTTCTTAACTAATTACTTTCCCTAGTATTTTTCCCTAGGCCTAAAAATCGAAACAGACTATTAGAGATTTTTTTCCATTCATTTTCTTACTTTTCTGGAAATGGAATGTCCTCATTGAAACTACTCATGTAACATTTAGAGCCTATATATAAATCATATACTCTCATTAGTTTATAACATAAATGATAAACACAAACGTTTGTTATTTTAGAAATTTGAAACAGCTATATTTAAAAACAAAAGATAATAATATTATAAACAAGAAAGATAACCAAACAAACCCTTGGCAGTAATAAGTAAGCTGGTTTTGTTTGTTAAGATAGTTTCACAGATCAAACACCCTATTTATCACATATTTTTTAATCTGCACATATCTTGTAGAATAGTGTTTGATAAAGCTTATACAAGCCAAGGCTAAATAAAATTACTCTTAACACGTTCTTATTTCTAGGAGACTACAATAGTGAACTCAATAGCAGTTCAGGTCCTTCTTCGAGAATAAAGATTAGGAAGATAAAGAACGAAAAGAAAATAATCATAGGTAAGAACACACAAAAATAAATGATATAGATATACATATAGATATAGACACAAACAACCTATGCCAGAGTGTGTGCTGGAGCTCTGCCCGTCTAACACCAAGTCAGTCATCACTCTTTTGCGTAGATGAGCAGGATACATTCAAAGAGAAGGCATTAGAAATCCAGGCTCTTAAGTAACATAGACTATTCAGAGTCAAAATAATCATTAAAAGGATTCCGTGTCAAAGATAATGTCATTTGATTGTGGTAAAGCGTAACAAATTAAAGCAGTATAAATAAGATATTAACTGAAAAAAGTAGACAACAAAACTCACCAATGATGAGCCTCATACAGGTTCCATGTAATGATCAGCGAAGGAGATGAAACTTGGTGGAATATAATTGCAAAAAATAGTACCTTAATTTGGCTTGCATCACCAGTTCCAAGTCTGTGATCAGCGTCACATACCAATCTGCTTAAAATGAAATGGTGGTGAATTATAACAAAGTGAAATACAAAATTAGACTTAATTAGACGTAAAAATACATAGAGAATAACTGTGAGTTAGTTTATAGAGAATTCAAATATAGTTAGAAAACTTAGTGCTTTGCAAGTAATAGAAAAAGATAGAGAAGACTCCATTTCAAGCTAAAAACATATGGAGTACAAAATTTGACCCCCTTAATAGTTAATGAAAACAGTGAATGCAAAAGCAACCTAAAATTCTGCTAAAATTAGTCTTTTGACAGTAACTCCATTGCAGGCATAGAATATAAAGAAAATGTTTTTACCTATAACCAAATTAGAATCTAAGAACCAAGCAAAACTACCAAAACCATCTTAAACTAAAATTTAAAGTTTTGAATGTGCTTGGAGTTCATGTAATGATTTCTATATATGAAATAACCGATAATTTTACGGAATTACCTTGATTAAGCTTTTTCATCAGCCTTATTCCAATTAGTTAACAAGAATGGTTCTTTAAATTACCTGAGCTGTGTTTAAGAGTCGTAGTCCTATCATCACACGGAGATGGATGATTGGAAGCTATATAATGATATCCCGACATGATGCCGTTGCACCGGCCTTCTGTATTAGTTATGTGTGAAGTCAAGCTGCCATAGATTATTAGCCTCCTCTATGAGTTAAACTTTTAATTAATACAAAAAACAAAATCGTATGCATGAATCACATGAATGCTAGATGATAAAATGAAGAGAAGTATCAACCTGTCAGAGCAAAATATACTCTTCTGTTTACTAAACATTTTATTAAATTTTTTAAAACCAAACATAAATTACATTAATCATATATGCTAAATGCATATGAATATAAATATAAAACATCAATTTTTTATTCTTCTTTGTTTTACGTGAGTAAAATCCTCCAGGAGGTTGTTCATCGATTTATGTATGACCTGAAACAGAAAAAGTTAGAATTTGGGTGTCCTCAGAAATAGTTTCATCACTGGACAAGACTGGGACATGTGTACAGACTGAACCATCGAGGGTTGGATCAGAGAGGATCTCATCATTTCCATGTTGGGCCTCAAATAAAGCTTTGCCAGCATCGTAGGTGACCGGTTGATGAATTTCCTCGATTACCGCCACATGAAGGGTGGCCACTGGGGATTCATCAAGGGCCACCACCACATGAAGGGTGGCCATTGGGGATTCATCAAGGGCCACCATCTGTTGGTCAGTAGGCTCAACACAAATAGCAGCAACAATAGGGGCCTCTATGCAAACATATAATGTAGCATTAACAGGGACCCGTGAACGATCTGCTAGATGCTTTAATAGGGACCTCTTAGAAACATTTTCAACAAGACTTAAATCTGTAGCTTCAGCACTAAGTGAGCCAAGATCAGAAGTAAAATAGTGTTAGACAGTAAGAGTAGCAGTAATAGGGGCCTCAGTATGGTCTATTGCCAGCACCATATGACCAGGGCTGTTTTTTTAGCTACCGAACCAAGAGCAGAAGTATCAATGGGGGCCTCAACAATATCATTAACAGTAGAAGCCTGCATCATATCTGTAAATCATTTGCTAAAACAGGCATAACAACAGGGACATACTCTGAATTTCCAACATCAAATGATCCAAGATCAGATGAAAAAGAGTGTGGGACATAAATGGTAGCATCGATAGGGGCCTGATATGGTCTGTTACCAGCACCATAGTACCATAGTTCCTGTTTTAAGCAAATGAATCAAGAATAGAAGAATCAATAGGGGTCTCAGCATCCTCATTAACCGGAACCGCCTACACCTGTAAAACATTTGCAATAACCGGCATAACAGCAGGGGCATAAATTGCAGGCACAACAACACCAGTAACAGCCAATTCAACATCTTTAACGGGATACACAATTGCATTTTGTGTAGGGGCCTTTGCAGTGGGTTCATAGACTGCAAAATCAATTTCAAAGGAACCCAAAGATGAGTTTAGAAGTAATAGCATGAATAGCAGTGGACTTGGGGACCTCGGCCTTCAAATTAATCAAAACAATATTCGAGTGAAGCAAATTAAATCAACCGAATAAGCCTGTGAAAAGCCTAACCTTTGAAAAGCCCTATGAATTGCAGGGATGGGCAGTCTACCTACCTAAGGGGAAAGTACCAACGAGTGCGGATCGGAAAAGAAGATATAGAACCTGTAATTCATCTTCAGAGTGACGGACGGAAAGCATCTGACGCTACCCAGTGAGCCCAGGTCAGCGGCGTCGGCATAAGATATCTTCGCTTGCCGGCATAAAACGGCATGTAGGAAACTCTCAACACAACAGAAGAAGAAAAGGAAGATAGTTTACTTTTTGTAGGTGGACGGTGGATGGTGGACGCAGAACCGACTTAGCCACCTCAAGCTGTGTCATCGGTAAAGGGGAAAACGGGGAAAACAAACGGAGAGCGCTGTTATGTGGGTTTGCGGCAAAAACTGGTAACGGCCTGGGACTATTCACACGGCAAATGAGCCAGGCTAACCCCAACTCACACTTAGTATTTTAGTAGATATGTACGTGGTATACTTATCTCAACTAGGATATTGAGATTTTATAAATATATGGCATCCGTACTTTTATTAATTAAGGTAAAAAGTAATTCTAAAAAATTAGAATGAAAGAGATAATACAATAGTAGTAGTAATAAGAAGGTCGTGCTATTAACATCATTAATAATATTGTACAATTTTATGATATTTTTGTACAATGCAACACATATGAATGTTTAGTTTTGAAAGTTTCCTTAGGAGACAAAAGTGATCAGATGATTAAAACCTATTAAGTTCTGACTGAAACGGCTTAATTGGCTGAATCTCCTGAGTTACGAATAAATATATTTTATCAACATAATTAAGAAAAACTTATATAAAAAAATAGCTAAAATGATCAACAACAATAACTTCTGTCAAATCAGTCGGTAAAGTAACTTAACCTACTTATTTTGGTTATTACACATTTGAGTGCGCTAAATCATAAGTTATGTCTTAGGCAAATAAGGTTGCCAAAAGGGCACTTAAATTGTAGTATCATGGTATTTCATTGTCACATATATAGCTTATTTTTACACCTCACCCTTCACTTTAACTTGCAATTTTTCATGGGATTAACATTTTCCCTTTCCCTAAAAAATACTGTTATACTATATATATACAATCAACGCTACAACATTTAAACTCTAATATTTTTATTTGTTTAAAATAATTTCATATTATATACGGAGTACTATCATACTAAAAGTTAATTTTAAACAAGTTGTTATTATGCTCTAGATGTACCTGTGCATCGCACGGGTATTATGTCTAGTCTATATCTATATATATTAATCCACTTAAGTCTGTTTCCCGCCCCCTGACTAGGGATATTTTCGTAAATACGGATACCTGCTATTCTTCTGAAATGAGGCTCGCTTATTCTTCCGAGTGAGGGAAATTAGGGATCTCGAATTGATCTCACAGAATCCTCCAACTTGAGACTTCTCCCTGAAGTTGGAGTCTCGATCGATTGCAGCTCTCTCATCTTCCAACGAACTCAGATTTATCCGACTTCAACTCCAGAGTCCATCAACGCCGAAGAAAGCATGGAAGGATAGTCGGAGAAAGAGCGGCGCATTGAGTCTCGGGTGTAGGTGATTTTGAATAGCCAGCTGGGCTATTGCATGAGATCTCAATAAGTTTGGATCTCGACTCTTCTACACGACAACAGCTTTAACAACCCTAATCTGAAATCTTCACAAAATTCTTCTAATTCTTGATGTCCGTAAAGGTCCATAAGCCCATTCTACCTCTCACAATGCATTCGGAGTAGGTAAGTATGCTCGTGCAAAAGATCTAATTATTTAATTCATGTATACCCCTCAATCCTCTTACACCGTATAGACCTATTATTATTTGAATATTGTTAAGAGAATAGTACAATAATTCGGTGATGCGCTGAAGTGTTAATTTCACGTAGATGGAGTTCCGATCGGGTCTATCTGTGGATAATAATGAAACTGCATCATTTTCCTCTGTTCTTATTTTTTTTTTGTCAAAAGTGTTATTAATAATTGTCCCGAGTTCCCTTTTTTATTCAAGAAATAAGTTTTCTACTTGCTTGGCATGAGTTTATCATTCTTTGCTATGGAAAAAGAAGTTCAGATTGTGCAAAATTGAATGCTTTATGATGAGTTAAAATAGGTAGTTGAAGTTGGATATCTAACCTAACAAAATAAGTTATATCCTCTTCCTCACTATATTAGTATGCTTTTTTCAGGTAAGAAAATATCAGAAATGCATCAAGGTTAATCTATATATAGTGTTGATCTAGATGAATTGCATATTTAAAACCCAATTGGTAGCACAGGCTTTTATTAATCTATATATTTTTTATTGATCTATATATGATGTTGACCTGAATGCACAAAAAATAAGTTGTGACTCCTTTATTGTGGCAGCTCAGGTGTTTTCTCTTATGCAGAAGATAAGAGTGTCCTGGACTTACGGTTAGTACAACACCTAGCTCACTTTGGTACTTTAGCTTAATGTTAGCACAACACATACCTCACTTTGGTGCTGCTAAACTACTGCCATATTTTGAAAGCATACTTTTCAATACCCTGAAACGATAGGAGCATTATTTGTCAAAATAAAAAATACATATTAAACTGTTTTTGGATACTATTGGTTATCCAATACTATTTTTGTTTGCTCTTTCTTATTGGGCTAAGATTTTTAACATATCAATGATAAGGACATAAAAATGTTGCTTTTTATTAATCATTTCCACCCCTCTTCTTAATTGATTTATGATAATAGTTAGGTGAACATTTTATTTGCAAGAAGAGTTGTTTTAGTTCTCCTCTACTTGATGCTTCTCTGCATGGGCTGTATATTCATAAAGAAATGGCAAGGAAGGAATGTTTTAGTTCCGATCTTTAAGACATGGCCATTTTGTATGTATCCAGGATAACATGTGGTGTAAATTTTTCTGATGTACAGTACTCTGAAACGGTATTTGTTATATTATTGAGAAAAAAATCATTTGATTAGAATTGTAAGTATGCATGTAACTGAATCCTCAATGACACTAATATTTTATGTGAAAACTTTCTGTGAGAAATATGTTTGGAGGTTTAAATAATCTTTAATACTTTCTTCTTATACAATTTGCATCATGCGGCATTTATTTTTATGGGTTAATACTAAAAAACAATCAAGCATCTACATATTATTAATCAATTAAGTCAACTTCCCGCTCATCATCTAAGGAATTTAGGTGAATACATGTAATAATCTTATTAAACCCATCTGGGTTTCTACTCTCCAAATTACAGCTCATCTCCAAATCTTTCGACATCTTCTTCGCCTTAGCTTTGCTCTACTGATTCCCACTACCAATTCCACCGACTCACACTGGACTCTGGAGTATTATTTTAATAAACACATAACCTACTTATCTATCATGCTGATGAATCAAGATCTCATCTCAGTAGCTTATTGATTTACAGGGCTTTCGGATGGCAATGAGTCCAACTTCTACGCAGGTGGATCGTTTGTTGCTCAGAGACATACGTAAGTGGATCGTTCCTAACAAGGGAAATTCCTCTGAACCATATGACTGAAATGGTTCTCATTGACAAAGTGGTACAATTGTTATTATTTGGCTATTATGTAGTGTATTTTGTGTTGCCTTTTGATTAAATTTCTGCGAGTTGCTTTGCCCTTGCTTTGAAAATTTCATAGCATATGCAGATATTAGTTATTTGGAGCCTTTTTATTCAACCTTGAAACTTTTATATTTATTTTTTACTTTGGCTATCACGTAGTGTACTTAGCGGTCTCTCTTTTGATTACATTTCTGCAAATTGCTTTTCCCTCGGCTTTGTGAATTTCATAGTAACAAAGAGATATCAGTTTCTTTGGAGCCTTTTTATTCAACCTTTAAACTTTATAGTTTTTTTTCTTTCATTGTTATCTTCTTGGGCTAATATTTAATGACTCTGTGATTTGTTTAATCCTTTTAATCAGATAATAAAAGCCTGCTTACTATTTAAATTTCACTCTGTTTGCTAATAAAACTTAACTCTGTTTTGTTTTCCAGCCTGATGAAGTCCAACTTTATTCATACATATAGACAATGGCTTTGGCCATTTTGATAATCAGATGTTTGGATGATAGTATATATCATCGACTCAACTATTATTTCCTCAACTCTTGTGCCATATCAATGGCTTTGGCCATTTTGATTTTCCTGACAGAACGACACAAATCAGTTTTGGTTATTCTTTCTTCTTTGGTGGTTATTGACACTATATGATTATGAACATATTTTGGAATACAAAGTTGGATCTGATTAAACTTTAAGGCTGACTAATAGATGGACCTGGTAATGCTTTTCTTGGATTTATAGTGATTGATGAATTGAAGTTATAAATGCATCTAGAGAATTGACCTGGTAATGTTTTTTTGCATTTATAGTGCATGATGAATTGAAGTTATAATTTCATCTAGACAATTGAATTAAACAAGTACGTAAGAGCTAGAACAAATATGAAAAACAGCACTAATGCAGTTTGATGGATAGTTTACCCGGGGTTAGCTTATCCGAAGGGTTATTACGAAAAAATAACTTAGAGAGAAGTCAGAGCAAGCAAGTAAGAGAGAGAGAGCCAGATGTAATAATGAATTCTGACAGGGGATCCTTTACAAGGGGAAAAGGGCTGCTATTTATAGCAGCCATAAAGGCTAAGCGTTTACACGTGTCAATCATTTGATGGCCGAGGGTCACCTCAACCAGGGTGGCACCGACAATTGCATGTGCACCGCATTAAATGCGGTGGTTGGACGCGACGTCGCATTGAATGCGGTGGTTCCCTGTCTCTAAAAGGAATCTTCGCTGAGTGTTCTGTAGCCGAGGGCTTATCTTGTGCCCGAAGGCTCCGTGTGGCCGAAGGCTACTCGTGTGCCGAGGGCGCCTAGGAGCCGAGGGCGCCTAGGAGCCGAAGGCTCCTATTTTCTGCCACTTTCTCCCAGTAGTTTCGTGTTCTTAAATCTAGCTGTCCCATGGAATTTGGAGCCCTCGGGCATAGGGCCGAAGGCACCTAGATGTGTACCGTGGGCTTCTTCATACTTGGGCTGCTATGTTAGGGCTTTGTGTGCACATTGGGCTCAATGGGCCTGTGTAGAAGTAGGAGTCTGTGGACCGGGGGTCCCTGGGCCATATACTCCATCACAGTTAAAATGGTTTGGGTCCTTTTGATTTGCGCTACTGCTCCACCTCCCTTTTAACAAAAAAATTAAAGCCACCATTTTTATAAAGAGAATGCCTATATTGAGGATGGTTCAGCATAACATGCAGGGATCTCCTCAGCTCCTTTGATTGATCAAAACTTATCTTAGCTTGGATATTATAAGTTTCATTTTCCAATGACCAACTTTTAATTTCCCTTATCTTGGCTTGGATATTTAATGCCTAACAATTTCTAGCTTCAAATTTTATTCTCAAGGACAGGACTCTGATGACGTTTGGATTTTTTTTCCAGCCAACCAGGAGTTACTTCCATCAAATGTGAGTAATACTACAACAATTTAACAGTCATATTTTGAGTATGAATATTGTATATATTTTATTTTGACATTTGTGAACATATCAGTCTTGCTATTTAAAACTGATATGTAATTTCTAAAATTTAACTTCACATTCTGGATGAGTCATAACCTATGTTGTCAAAACCGTACCGGACCGGGAGGTGACCCGGACAAGGGACCGGGTCAAGGGTCAACCCGGAGCCGGGAGGGTCAGCCCAGTCAACGCCGGGTCGACCCGGTGAACGCTTATAAAAAATGCGTTGTATGTGGGTATATAAAATATATGTATACACACTTATATATTAGATTAAAGGTGTATGTTGAAAAATGGAAAGTCACTTATTCAAAATTAATAATGATTACTCCATTCGTATCTATTTACTTGACCCACTTTCCCTTTTGAGACGTATCAAAATAAATGTTCCATTCCCTTTTTGGAAATTAACCCACCCAAAAGCAGCTACAGTACCGCTACAGTACTGCTACAGTCCCGCTACAGCCTACAGTACTGCTACAGTACCGCTACAGTACCGCTACAGTACCAAAAACCTCCTACTTTACATATATTTGCCTTAAACTACGTGAAAAAGCATACGAGTCAATTAAATTGATACGGAGGGGGTATAAGATTAGATTAAAAATTAATGTACCAAAAATTAATATTTTTTCCAAAATTCAAGTTGTGTTTGAAATAAATTAATAATACTCCGTATCTAAATATAATACTTATAAAAAAAATTAACACTATGATTCAATAAATACTTTTTAAACATGCAGTATATTTTACTCCCTCCGTAACTTTAGAATCTTCCCATTTCAAAAGTAGGTAGATTAAGAATAGTGAAAGATGATATGAATTATTGAGGGTATGATGGGAAAATAGTGGAATAATGTGGTGGAATGTAGGATAAATCCAAAAAAAGTAGTTGTAATAGTGTATTATTTTAAGAATTATTGAGGGTATGATGAGAAGATTTAGAAATGGGAAGATTTTTGTGTTACGGACGAAAAAGAAAAGTGGGAAGATTTTTAAGTTACGGAGGGAGTAATATACTACCTCCGGTTTTTTTTAATCTTCACAGTTTGACTTCACACAAAATAAGGAAAGAAATTTGACTTTACTGTAGAGTACACTGTTGAGGCACTGTTTGACACTGTTTGGCACTGTAGAGACACTGTTTGGCACTGTTGAGACACTGTTTGACATTGTTTGGCACTGTTTTGATGTAGATTTCTTTGCTAAAAAAGGAAATAAGGAAGTGTGAAGTTTATTTTAGACCGTCCCAAAAAGGAAAGTGTGAAGTTTATTAAAAACCGAAGGGAGTAATACGTAGTAATAGTTAGCAATAGCAAAGATAGCTATTATTATTAATTAAATCGATGATTGTGTGTGTCTGAAACGCCTATGCTATTATAGTATAAGTAGAAAAAAGGGAAGGATTTAAACAACAATGTAGTAGTCAAGCTGGTAGGGTGTCTGAAAGGTTTAGCTCATGTCCTGGGTTTGAATCCCCCATGTGTTTCAATTTTGGTGGAGCAAATATCCGGGTTTGGCCCAAATTTTCGGGTTTCCCGGTTGTAACCGGTCCGGGTCCGTCACGGGTTTGGGCGGACCACTGGTTATTTCCGGTTTTACAGCTATTTATGGGTTTGCACTCAACCGGACCGGTTCCTGGGCCGGGTTCCGGGTCGAATCGCCCGGTCCGGTCCGGTTATGATCGATAACACAGGTCATAACTTTATTTAAATATTTTTAACTAATATATTTAGCAATAATTTATGTTATCATTGAATTTCAGAACATTGGTGTTGCCCCAATTTGGAATTGAGGTTTGTCAAATGATGTGGAAGGACATGATGGAGGATCGTCTACTCAAAACTCCATTAGCAAAATGCAAAAAAACTACTAGTATTAAGGTCTAAAAACATTAGGCTTTAGTTATTGGTGTTTGAGGAGTTAAATACAATAACTTTACTATGTATTTCATGTCTTTTTTGGAATAGACATTTAATTACGGTACAATCACTCATGTTATTTTTTAAGAGATATGATGATGTTCTTGAGTTGGTTGGATTTATATTATACCGAGTATAATGTATCTTGATTTTTATTATATAATGTTAGATACAATGCTGCCGGTTTACAATTGCAATAGTTTATGCACACCTTCAATTATACACAACAAAGTGACAAACAATACACTTTTTTTGGATAATTAAGTAATCCTCGGTTATCCATTTATATAAACATTTATAAAAAAAAAAGGCAAAACTTATGCAAAACTAGCACTACTACACAATTTTTAAAAATGGAAATGGTCGATTAGTAAATCAGTAACTTCCTAACTTCTAATTTGAATATTGTTGTATGATCATTCACTAAAAGCTTGAGTCTCAAATCTCATATTGTCTTAAAGAGTTAAAGTCTCCAGTCGAAATTAAAGAGTCTATCCATAACACGCCCAATATATTTTGAATATATATCCCAAACACAATCCATTTTTGTGTGTAAATTATTAAAACTTTAGCATGTTCATTGTAGCCACTCAATCTTGATTTTTTGTAGGCCTAATATATTGGTACATACTTAAATACTCCGTATAAATGTATAATACACAAATTATATGCTATTGTGTATACTTACATAGATTTAAGAATGTTGATTTTAATTTACCGAGTAATTTTCATAATTTATTACCCCGTGCAACGCACGGGTGAAAGACTAGTATACCTAATAAATAGCGACGGGATTAGACATTGACATCCTCCAGAACACTCCAACGCATAAACCAAAGGCCAAATTATATGTCCATACGGAATTTGGTTTATTAATTAATAAACCAATTTTTTACTCCATCGTGGGTTATTATCAGAAAAAGGTGTATTTTTTCAGTTTCATTCTAATATTTTCGGAAGAGGGGCGTCCTTTTTTCTGAGTCATCAAGTTTACATGGCTTTCTACATTTAGACTTCCTTCTTGACATTGTTTAAGTTTCATGTTGCCATGTCAGCGAACTTTGCTTACAGACGGGAAGCATTGAAGGAGATAATAAATAGTGCAAGTCCAATTTAGTGAGGTGGCACACTTAAATAAGACTAGACTACACCCCATTGGGATGCTCTTAGTCACTCCGTAACATTATTTTGTGTTCACATGAACTCTTTTGAACAACTATAAGTCCGCCCCTAGACACGGTCCACAGCCTGGACTGGTCCGAACCAGGACTCGCCATTTTTCGAGACTGAACTGTAACCGGTTTCTCTGATTTCATCTTGGGAATGACACCGGTCTCCGTTACTGTAATTGTGTAGCGGTCTCCATTTAAGGCCTAGAAGGCTAGAAACATTTTAAATGAGTAGTAATTGCTCTAAATAGTAAATAGGATTAAAAGTATAAATTTGGCTGTGTTTGGAATTGATTCTGGTTGTACTTCTTTTT
This sequence comes from Cuscuta epithymum, assembly GCA_945859915.1. Taxonomy (NCBI): domain Eukaryota; kingdom Viridiplantae; phylum Streptophyta; class Magnoliopsida; order Solanales; family Convolvulaceae; genus Cuscuta; species Cuscuta epithymum. Next base: position 914,004 of record CAMAPF010000020.1, read on the forward strand.
AACAGCAGAACCAGAATCAGTTTTTCAGAAGATAGTCTCCCCCAATTTCTAAAAAACTCTTCTCGGAGCAATTTAGGGGACCCAATATTATTGCTCCAGTTTCACCCAAACACTATAAAATCTACTTTTGCTTATTAGTGAAGTAGATGCAATTTTAAAAAGTACATATAAACACCCCTAAATAAGAGTAAATTGGAAATGAATGAAGTATATATGAATTCATTTAAAAGATAAAAATGTAGGGAGGAGGTTTTGAGGGGTTTAATGAAAACATATACGGAGTGAGTACGTAGTAACAAAATTAAAAGACGCTGCTCACGGTTCCACAGGTGTAGCAACGACCGGTCGAGAACCTGAACATGCCTGAAACCCATCCTACCTATTCACATATTCACAACCTAAAAAAAAACGAGATCATGAAGTTGTAGGTTGTAAGTGCAGTGGGATACTGTGTACGTCCTCTCTATTTTTTACTCACTAACTTTGTTATTTCACAAACTTTGTTATTTTCCCTAAACAATTTTTGGTTTCACTTAATTCTTCAATCATATAATTTTCACTTTATTAATTTCCGTGTCGAGAAAACTTGACCAAATTTTAAGGGAAGGGGAGAGTATTTTTTTCATTTTTCTTCCTTTCCTAAATGATTCATTGCTTCCTTTAACAAATTATTATTATTACGCTTACACGGTGTAATGAGAGCACAATAGATAAACTTTTTAACATCGAATATTGGTTTTTTAAAAAATTTCTTTAGAAGGAATTCTTACAGGAATATTACCAATTAAAGTTTTTTTAAAAAATTGGACTGAGCCAAGGTCATGACCGCCTAGGTCTGTGCCGTGTGTGCGCATGTCGTCTGATCTCTATATATCATATTTTTAGTTACATCTATCATTTATGCCAAGTCAAAAGTAGAAGATTGAAATGAGCAGATATAGAATGATAAATTAAGTCTACAATTTTTATGGGAGAATGATAAAAATAAATACATTAATCTCGTATTTCTCCATGAGGGAGATGCAATAAAATGAAATACATGGTGGGATCTATCATCTATTCATCTCCATGCATCTCTCCCTTCTAGAATGTTTTCTTCAGACCAGACTAAATCAGATCAAATGAGATCAAATCATACTATACGAAACCAGACCAACCTGCAAATTTCATTCTAAGCAAATACGTGGTAGCAAATACGTGGTGCTACGTATAAAATAAGGTTTTCCACAATTGTTACGCATATTTGACACAACCACTGCGTCACTTGACGGTAGTTTAGCCCATTCTGTAGCTGGTCCAATATACCAATATATGAACGGTTCATGGCCGGTCAAAGTCATACACTTCTAACTCTTTTACGGAGTATTACTCTTAACATGGTTGGAAAGAAAACTGCCGGATACAAAATTGTGGAAATCGTACAGCCCACAATTTTCAGTAAAATGACAAAATATATGTCACGAGTAATATCGGTGGTAGTTGAAAAGATGTTTTGTGAACTTTTTAGTAACTATTAACTTTTAGTGATTGAAAAGATCTTAAAAAGAAAAGATGATAAGATGATAGTTGTTTATTTAAAAAAGTATGTTTGGCACAACTGTTTTATTTAGTTTTGTTTGATATACAAGCTGTTTGGATAAATTAATGCTAAAAGCCACAGACTTTTTTCAGATTCTACTCCTTGTAACATCTCAGAAAAGATCTTTTATTTTTTGAAAAGCTCTTAAATATTGTCATACCAAACATACAACTACAAGCTTTTAGAGGCTTTTTAAATAGTAGAAAAGATAGAAGACAGAGACTTTTGTCTGTCAAACATAACCTATATTATACGAGTACACTTTATCTATATAGACTTTTCTTTATTTCAGAGACCAGAATTACGTATAGTAGCTGAATTGAACTTTGTCTAAAAGAGCGAACAATTTGTTGCCAAAATAACAAATTATACCTTTCAAAAGCTTAATCTTTTTAAGGTATACTACTAGTATACCTTAAAAAGATTAATAGACGTATCCTATATGGCTATATGTTCCCAAATTAGTTTTTGATTTGGCCGCATGAAAATGTACAATGAAACTTGGTGAAATATTGAAAGAGATCCATAATCAGTTATGGAATTCGGGTAGTAAATAAGTAGAAAGACGTTAGAGAGAGAAAAAAGTATAACCAATTTGACATAATAATAGTATATATAAATTTTCAATCCATTTCTCAAAGGGTAAAAATTGTTATTTATAGGCAAAAGCACAAAACATCTGACTTGAAGCTCAAAATGTTAACTAGTTCGAGAGTCGCACGTTTTCTTGGAATATTTAGGAAACACATCGGCTGATGTCATGCTGATGTGGGATAACGTCAACCTTGAGAAACTGTCATTTGGTGTTACTAGTAATAATGTTATTAATACACTATTAATTACATTGTTAACTAGTGATACCATTCCTTCGGAATCTGGGGCATGTGATGTCAGCGGTAGCGGCTGTCGATACAACGACTGAAGGTACTATAGAAAATCATTTTAACTATTGTTTTACATATTTTTTTGTTTATTTTGTAAACAAAATAGTAAAATACATTTTACATATAATATTTTCATAAATCAACAGAATCAACTAATTCAGCTACTTCAGTCAGAACTTCATAAATTTAAATATAATCGGTTGTTTTAGCCGATTTTAGTATTATCAAACGAGCTCTTAAACTGATAAATCTAGATTTATGAATGTCAACAACACCACGGTACATGACGAAACATGTTGAAACAATAAAAAATTCAAAGTTATCAACATAAAGAAATGCAAAGAAACAATATACAACAAAAGTATCAACAAAATGATAATAATAGCAATTTTAGAGCTATTTAATTTTCAAATATTTTATTGAACTTTTATTATAGTATTTATTTTTTCTTTATTAAAAAATTTTCGTATTCTGTTTTCATTTAAATAATTTTCGGCTGTTTTAAAAGCTTTTTACTCTGTTAAAAGTTCTAATTATTTTCATACTTGTAAGATTTTCAAGAAGAATACCTATTTTATTTAAATATTATTTTTACAAATTTATAATATGAACACAATTTTATAAAGAACTACTTTTAAAATTTAATCTACACTTTGTCAAATTTTTGATACTTTCCTATTTTTATATTTTTACATGTTAATATACTTCCTGTTTTTCTTTTGAATTTTATAAAAAAAATTGTTTTTACATTCTTTACATTTAAATAATTTTTATATAAGAATACGGAGTATTTGAACTCTTTTTAAAAAATTATGAGAAAATTACCTATGTAGGAGCAAACTCTTATTGATTTGCTTAAATAGGAGTAGTTCCGATTGCTATGTTTAATAGGAGTGTTTTAAGGTTGGCTTGACAAAAATACCCTGCCAAATAAATCGCCTCCATTCCCACACGCGCGCACAACATTTCTCGAAAAGGTATCCAAAGCTAACCGCCAATTAAATTCTACACACTTGGACACCGGATTAAGCATTCAAAGCAAGGAGCGAAAAATTCAAAAAAAAAAAAAACCAAAGAAGAGAGAATGAGGGCCAAACCGTAGAACTCTAGAACTGTAGAAGAGCGAAGAAGGAAGAAAGTAGAAGAAAGAAGAAGGAAGAAATTGGAAGAGCGACGGACAGGGGCGTAGCCAAGACGGATGTTTACCCTGTCCCGACTATACACTAAAAACATTATATAAAAATTCTAATAGCGACAATAGTGTGAACATAACGATTAAAACCCATTAAAGATCATAGTAATATTTTTAAACAATACATACAATGTTTGAAACTAAAACGTTAACTGAACACGACGCTTTTTGACCTTAGAAAACTCATCTATGACAGACTCAACGTCGATTTTGTTGGCAAAATCCTTTTCAATAAATATGGTCAAACAATCGGCAAGAAATCGTCTTTTATCTTGTTACAAATTTCATTCTTCCAGGGTTTTATAGCAGAAAATAACCTTTCTATTGTTACAATCGAAAATGCTCTGCCTTTCCAGTAGCTTATGTGTTGTTGGAGAATATTCCAACCAATTAAATTCATTGAACCAAGTAGCTTGAAAACGATGTATCCTATCTTTGTAAACTCGGCCTTTGTAAAACTTCAATTTCGGTTGATAAGGTCCAAGCATCAAATAAGATCGTCTAATTTCATCTCTTTTCTCTAACGGCCAATCACTTATCATTTTGCATTTCCCGGGATCCCGCTCAATTTCAAGTGCATCAGAAACTACTTCCTCTTGAGCGGATGAGATATTAGGAGTTTCAATTGAGACATTTAACACTTGTCTATTTTGAGTGCTTGTATTAGGCTAGCTAATAAAACGAATGCAATGTGATTTTTGCCTTTTTGGAAATAGATTGAGTAGCCATACCTACTAAAACTAACAAAAAAATTAAAAAACTAATCAATATTTTATTTGAATTCATATAAATCATATTACTAGTAATATTTTAAGAAATTCACAAATCACATTTGACATTTCTAAATCCTAATTTTCATTTTACAATTCAAAGCACACAAATCAAAAATAACAAAATGTTGTGAAATGAAGAAGATGCAGAATAGATTAAAGAGATAGATATATTATTAATAACCTCTAAATAACTTCTTTTTAATCTCTGAAATCTCTCAGTTTCTGAATGGATTTACAAGAGTTTGAGCAAGCCCTATTTATACTAGCCACACATGGGATGAATCATCTAGGAATGATTCTACATGATTTGCTGGCAGTATTGAATCTAGCCATGTGTGTGATTACAAGGATTTGTGTTTGATGAGTAAGGATGAACTAGCTAGGTGTCCTGATTACAAGGATGATGACAAGGATGAACAATTCACACTTGTCATTTCCAGGATTTTACAACACAAAAAAATTGTAGAAGTGCGTAATTCGTAAAACATCCGTAGGAGTTCAAGTAAAAAAACAAAGCACACTGCACACATAACAATCAACAAATAAAACTTTAAGTGAAACCCTTACCTCGAAAAGTCGAGAGAACTGGGGAAGCTCCGAAGTTAGAAGCAGGTGAGCTGTAAGTAGGCAAAGGAACGTACTTACGCAGGGTGAGCGGCGGAGCGGAGCCGCGGAGGAGAGGCGGCGTCCGCCGTCCGGCGAGTGGACGGAGTGGTCTACAGCTGGCTTGGCGTGGCGATGCGTAATCCGTCCGTCGGCTCTGGTTCTGCGCTTCTTTTCTTTAGCGTTGCAGTGGAAGGTTTATTTGCACTGGGCCAGCATTTTTTTGCATTGGGCCAATTCTAAATATTTTTTAAAAATTCATATATGATACAAAAAAAAAATTGCCCTGGGTCATGGCCCAGCCAGGCCACCCCCTCCCTCCGCCCCTGGCGACGGAGGAACTGAAGTAGCAGCGAAGATGGAAGATGACGAATTCCAGACTCCAAAACCTAGTGCGTTAACAGTACACATCAACGACGAAATGGTAATTTGCTTTTACGATTCATAAATTCTTACTTCTGCCAAACGAATGGAATTTAGGAATGAGTAACAATATATGTCATATTTGGAATTGCATGGGAGAGAAATGAAAAAGAAACTTCGATAAAAATTCATGTTGTGTAAATGGTGAATACTAATGTACATGTACGAACACTTCAATAAGAAAACTATGGAATAACAAGTTAAATTTCTGCCAAGTTGCCAAGTGATTCACAAATAGTACATATCATAGATTGTGTGAATTTTGGAATCAAATTGGTGGTGGAAGAAAATTGTGTACGTGTTAATGTAAAATGGAGTAAATGAGACAAAGTTGAGTCACTATGTAGAAGATTTGTGAATGAACTTTGAGATAATAATGCTATGGTGTAGAGAATAGTGTATGGTGAAAATAGTTATATGTGGTTGAGATAGGATATTGTGAATTCGTGTAATAGGTCATTGTAAGTGGTTAATAAACACTTACTTCTGCCAAACGAATGGAAATATGTGAATGAGTAACAGGTTATGGAATAATGAGTTACATTTCTACCAAATGATTGACAAATAGTACATATCATAGATTGTGTGAATTTTGGAATCAAATTGGTCGTGGAAGAAAGTTGTCTACGTGTTAATGTAAATGAAGTAAATGGGACAAAGTTGAGTCATTATGTGGAAGATTTGTGAATGAATTTTGAGATAATAATATTATGGTGTGTAATAATGTATTGTGAAAATAGTTATATGTGGTTGAGATAATGGTCGATAAGTAGTTCAGATCTTTTAAAATATATGATGGATATTGTGAATTGGTTTTACAGGTCATTGGAAGAGCATTTAGGAAGAATGCATTGAATAACTTGGATTGCATGAGGATTAATTGCTATTTCAATTTAAGCAAGGTCATTGAGAGGATAAAGAATAAACTGAAGGAGGAGGAATTGCAGGTTTTTAGCAACACAGTTTTTTGATGGGTACTGAAGATAGAAGAAATGAAAACAATAAGTGGGCAGTTGTAGCTTGGATTGCTATGCAACTACGTGAAAGGAGTGAACAAAGTGAAGGAGAACGATGTCATTCGATTTCATATTCAAAACAACGTCATAAGCTTTTGGAAGAAAGACCTATGTTTGTTATTAGGGTTGAAATTTGGTGGAAAAAGCCTCAGGTACAGGAGCAGCTAAGAGGCCATATTTGGAAGAAATATTTTGGAAGTGCAGAAAATGTAAGAAGAACTTATGTAATTGATGCTTTGTAGAAGTATGACAGTAATGACCCGGAAGCGCAGAGAGAAGACGGTGTTAAACTTGCACTTCTGCAATACCTATCACATGGCTTATTTGGAAATCAGGTGGCACGGGAGTTACCAGCGGCGTATGTGAACTTGGTGGAAGATTCTTTGCGTTTAATGAGATTACCCATGGGGTGATGATGTGTGGAAGGATTTAGTAGAAAACATGTGAACAAATGTGAAGAGGTTGAAGAAGTGCAAAGGGAAAAGAGCGACACTCACAGGATGTTTAAGTGCTCTTCAGTTTTGGGTATTTGAAACTTTCCCTGGTCTACAAAAAGCCGAAATTTGCAATATCAAGGAAGGTGAAGAAAGAGGAATTCCAAGGGCTGTGAAGTGGTCATTTACCAAAAAACCTTCATTGGTTGTTTTGAGTGAGATTATTTTCTGCAATGAGAATGTAAGTTGTTTCATATTTGTATTACAGATATGGTATGCAATGATAAATATATAACTTCTTAATATGCCATGTTTTGTTGCAGTTTGAATGGTCAAAGATGGTAGCTACTGATGAGGAAATTAACAGATTTCCTATGTTAGGAAACAATAGAAGGTTAAGATCGAGGAATGGACAAAGCAGTAGCAATAAAGAAGACAGGGTGGATGGAGAGAGGGTGATTGGAACAAAGAATACAACAGATGACAGTGGGGGAGAAGAGAACGAAGAAAAAGATGAGATGGATGATGATGACATGAGGATGGTTGGATTTGGAGAGGAGCGGAAGATTGAAGTCATATTGAGGCAAGTAAGGAAAATTAGCAAGGAAAATGCCAAGATATTGGAAGAAAATGCCAAGTTGGTGGCAGAACTGACAGCAATGAAAAAGGAACAGAAAAGCCAACACTTAAACCTAGGAAAAATATTGTCACAACTGAAGAAGTTGACACCACATCAGGAGACTAAAGGTGAAGGTATAGAGGATGAAGTGGAGAAGAAACAAGAGAAGAGTGCAGAAGGAGACAGTGTGGGTACTGGAAAGCAGGATGCAGAGTTAGGTACACCAAATTTCAACATATTTGGGCCATAGACTCAAGAGAAAATGCGTGATGATAGAGTGGAGGATGCGAAGGAAGAGTATGAAAAAGAAAATGAGGAAAGAATGGAAGATGAAAATGCAGATCAAGAAGCTAGCGAGGAAAGAGTAGGGGCAGAGGCTGAAAGAGAAAATGAGGAAGGTAGTGAAGAAAGAGCAAGGGCAAAGGAAGAAAAGAGTGATGGGAAAGAAAAAGGAGAGCAAGCAGATATCTGGGATGATGTGAACTCTCAGTTTATGAATGAATTGATCACAAATGTTGACAACGTGGAAAAACAAGTGTTAGGGAGTGATGCAAGTAAAGGAAGCAACACAATACCACCAATCAACACTGAGGTAATGTGAATAACTAGTTCAAATATCTTTATGTGATAAAGAATGCATATGAAAAAAATAAGCATGAATGTTTTCAAATGCAGGAAGGAAAGAAAATGGGGTGTGAAAAACAACCAGTTCAGGTGAGAGATGACAAATAAGAAGAGATTAACTAATTCAAATATCAGTATTCTTTTTTTTTATGTAAGGTTTGTATGTGATTAACTACATTGATATATCTTTTTTTAATCTTGAAAGGGACATGAAAATATAGTGGAGCGTGGAAGACCAAAGCGAAAGGCACAATCACCTGATCGGTACACACCAGCTGAAGATAGTGTTACACGAAAGAGGAGGAAACAAATTGCCAAAAGAAGGGAAGAAATGAGTTAATTTCTGCCAAACAAATTATGGGCCTTTTGCAGAGGATTCCACTGGGCCACCACCAAATGAAGAAGTTGAGAAGGTACGGGTGTTTATGAAAACTTGATTGCTGAAGCGGTTGAAGAAAAACGGAAGATTATATACAATGGGAGAAGACAACATGAACAGTGAGCCGATGTTATTTGACACTATGAAAATAGAGTCTAAGACATGGCTATACAAGTTGTTTATGAACAAAGAATGACTAGATACAATGGTACGTTTGAACTTCAATTTGATGTATGTTTATATGATGAAATCAAAATTGTTTGTAGTGGTTGATAACTTATACAATAATTTTTTGCAGCATATTGAAATAGGGATATTCTACTTGGCTATTAAACAATTTCAGTTCAATCTCCAATTCCCTTACGCTACATGCAGCCCTTATTTCTTGGAAGTCTTGAAGCGTGAACATGAAAAAATTCTGATTTCACAGTCACCGGTCGGAAAGGCAGCAGAAGTGTCAGTTATAGAGAACCATATTTTGGGAACTTCCTGGAAGTATACACTTAGCTGGGCAGAATCTGACCACGTATTTATGCCTCTCAACACGGGAAATCACTGGGTCTTACTAGTCCTGGAGGTGAAAGAAAGAAAGATTCGGGTTTATACTTCGTTTAGCAGAAGAGGGGAATCTACAAGGGAGATTAGGCAATATATTCCAAGTGTGCAGTGCCTGCTCCCGAAGATCATGGATATCCATAAAATGTATGTAGATATTGGAGAAGAGACCATGGGAGATAAGAAACTAGAGGTGGAAGGTGTTCAAGAGTGTCCACAACAAAATGATGGGTAAAACATATTTTTAATTACACATTTAAATAGAATAAAAAAAATCCATACTTAATAGGTGTTATGTGGTGTTTATTTGTGGCAGGGGAAACTGTGGTATGTATGTGTTAAAGATTGCAGAATTCTTGATAACGGGCATGGACATTAATGAGATAGATGGAGATGACATGACGATGTATAGAGAGAAAACGACCACCGATCTCATCTTGTATAGCAAAAAGAGGACCAAGGAAATGAAAGAAAAACAAGGACTGGAGACAGAGAGAAAGTGATTCCATTTAATGTCTCTTTTTCTAGATAATGCATATGTAACTAAGACTTCTGGTTCTTGTGAACGCATTTTGCGTGTTGTTATGTTTCGGTTGACTTTAAGTATGTGTGACTAAGTAAACATGGATTGTGAGATTTTATTATAAGTATATGTTACTTGAATATTATTACGGTAGTATTATAGTAATATGGGCAAATGTGTCCATGTTTAAAGTTCGTTAATGCCAAACTTGACATAAATTAGTTTTGTTTAGGAGATAATAACATGGCAGACCATTTTTAAAATTTTAAAAGCATTTTAGTCTTTTTAGGAGATTTTCCACTATATGTGTGAAAAGAACTTATCAATCCAGATAAATTAACCTGTATTATGTACTCAGAAAGTTGAATTGGAATAATTAACTAAAAGAAACCAAAATCACTATGGCACAAAAGATAGAAGAGATCACTAGTAGAAAACTGTCTTATAGTGACACTTCGTCAGTGACACTTTGTGATAAAGTGTCACTAATAGACGACATATTGTCTTGAAAATGCATAAAGGCTATAATTTTGTGACACAATGGCATTAGCGTCCTATAGTGACACTAGAAAAATTGGAAACGAGTCATATTTATAATTTTTATAAATATCTATCCTGCTCGGGGTCATTGTTCTAAATAAGAGAATTTTTTTTCATGTCTGTTCTAAACCTATCGCAGCTACCCGCCGCTCACTCCTCCACCCCCGAGCTCTAGCGCAACATCGCGACTCGGAATAGACAAATCAGAATCCACAGCTGCAATAGATCTCGATTTTCTCCGCGTCGGAGGGTGCCAACCGTCGGCAATGGCGGTACATTGCGTCTGGCAGAAATGAGCGTATCTCATGTTCAACAGAGGAACTCCAGCATAATCGATGGCGGGACCAAGCGTCCAACAGAGAACATATGGGTTCAGCCTCCCCTAGAAGGCAGAACAACAGCGATGGCTAAGGCGCTACACAGAGTTTAACTACGACCGATGGCGAGACTCTAAAATTGACTACACCCGCGAACATCTCTCAACTCCAACACATTATTCTCTACTCAGAAGCTGCCCTTAAATTGGTACCCAACGGCTTCGTGCGCAAGCCTATAACCAGGTACCTCTGGTGGGAATTCAAACTAACAGCTTTACAACTAAATCTTAGGGGTTTTGTTCCTTATTTGAAAGAAAAGCATTTGGATTCTATATTGTTGAGAACAATGCTATTAGTATATCTGAAATTGAACATGGATTTACATACTTCGTATATGGGTTTTGAACACCACAAGAAACAACAATAGCAAAAAATTGAGAAATCAACAAAAAAATGGCCAAAGAATGTGTTGGGATCATCATCTTAGCTCTTTGTTTTCTTGTATATAGACTAAATATATGGCAAAATATAATGGAGTTAAGTTATACTATCTGGACTTAGTTTGCACTCTAATGTATTTTTGTTATAGTTAAATCATATTATTTCATATAATTGCCACTTTACAGTTTTTTCTCAAAGTTTTCATATAGCAAACTGAGCTATCTATGTGACATTTAAAAAACTTATACGGAGTATCAATTTTCAGAATGTGTGAATTCACCTTTTATTATTTATAACTTAATAATGACCTTTCAATGTTCCATAGCTAATGCTTCAAGAATATACTAATGCTTCTTTATCTATAGTTTGCTACTTCTCTTCTTGGACTTTGATAGACAACCTATTGTTTGTGGTGATATTGAACTCAATGGCTCTATGCTTGATGATCTCAGTGCCCCTGCGCATTCTGATTACAATTTACCATTTGATGAAGCTGGCAATATGGATTGTGATGTTTTAGATATTGCCACCGCAGAAGAATCTGTCCCAGAACCTCACCTCTCTGATTCTGGCCCAACTAACGATGTTGCCTTTAATGTTGATGCCTCAACAGGTGCTTCAGTTGCATATGATGAGAATATGAGGCTAACCCAGAACTTAATTGTGTAAGTTCTGGCGCAAATGATTCCACTTTTTTTTACTGCTTTTACAATTATCTCAGGATATGCTGCAGATCCTACTGTCCCTTGTGATGCCCGAAAAACTACAAATGTAGCTAAGGTTGGCCCCGTAGACTTAGATGCTATTGATGCTACACTTGTAGCTAAGGTTGGCCCGGTTGCTTGTGGTGCTGATAACCATGCCCCTTCTGATGCACTTATGTTTGATGAACCCTCGGTGGCCACCTGTATAAAGGCGGTAGCCGCAGGCGTCGTTCATCAAACGATTCCACTTGGTTTTGCTACTAATGATGTTGTTACAGGACATGATGATCTTGTATCTGATCCTTTGTGTACTCATACTACACTTGTCCCTTTATAGTCCAATGGTGATGTTATATCTGAGGATATCCATAGTGCTACTCACTCTTTTTTAGGTCCCAATGAAGAATACGATCTTGATGGCTTTACACCGGTAATAGGAAGAAGGAATAAAAACACGAGCTCGGTATCCAAGTATGATTGTTTTGCTTTGTTAAATGAGACTATAAATTGCATATGATCCAAGTATCCAACTGCTAGCAATCTTTAATTTGGTTATTTCTGAACTTGCTTCCCCATGCTAGACTGATGGTAGTGCTCCAAATATACTTGTCATAGCAAACTGTGAAAACGTAAAACCCAGGGTTGCTGCTGCCGAGCACATTGCACAGGTATATTCTTGTATATAATAGGTTGATTTTTTTTAATTCCTACTCCCTCCGTCCCGCTAAGATTGTCCCATTTTACCTTTTCGGGAAGTCCCACTAAGTTTGTCTCATACCATATTTGGTGAAGATTGTGTGGCTCTAAATCATTCTAACTTCATTCTTACTTTATCAATTTAATATCAACCACACAAACATACTTTTCTTAATATTCGTGTCACCTTCTCCCGTCCCAATCTTAGTGGGACGGAGGTAGTATTATATTACATATTGGGTTCCCATGCTGCAGTTCAATGAAGAAGCGCGCTCTCCTTTTGTAAAGAAGCACAAGACAATCATAGTGGAATAAGTGGATACACCACTGACTGTTTTGCTTTCCTTAAAGTATTGTATTCCTAGATTTACAGTTCCAATGTGATTTGGGTTACGTAACTTACATTGAACTGTGGAGTCAAATTACTGCACTTAATGTATGTGGGTTAAAGGTGGCCCATTCAAATTTTCATTTTAATTTTTGGAAACTTGTATTTAAATAAGTCTTAAAACCCAGTGGTACCTTGCATTTATTATCTGCTTATTTTTCACGTCTTTTAATTATCTAGTACATGTTTCTGATGTCCTTTTTATCAGGAGTGCTTTCATGAAAAAGACTACTAGAACCATCGGTACCATGCCAAATGATACCTTTATCTTTGCCAAATAAAGAAGCATCTGAATGTTTTTCCACAATTTGAAAACTTGAGTTGGTCTTCCTTTCAAAATGAGGCTCGGAAACCAATACTGGTATTCTGCCCAGGTTTTCATTCTATGCTTTGACCATTATTTACTTCACTGAGTATTGGTTTTTTGTTTTACATATTGTTGCTATTGATATTATCCACTTTTCTGTATTTCAATTTCTTTAACCAAGAGAGAAGTTTTTACATTTTATAGCTGCAAAGCTAGTTCGGGATACTGGATTCATCGTAAGGATAATTCCCATGGCAACATCTTTGTTCAATCCATCGAAGCTTCGGCTGGAGTGGAACAATATTCGTTCTCTAAATCAAGGTTGGTAGTAGTTTTTGTGTGATGCTTTGTGCTATATGTTACTTTCATACTTATTATGTGTGTGATATTTCCCATCAGGAGGTATTTTACAAGCTACACCAAAGTACAACAGTAGCATATTAAAGGACTTGTTCATGGAGTCTAATGTTGCGTTCATCACTACTTAAAGTATGGAAACCTATTTCTTTAAGAAAACCTCTTCTCCTTGCCATTGAGTATTCTTTAAACGTAAACAAAGTAAAAAGAATGGAGAAGGATAAAAAATCAAGTAAGTAAAATAGATGGAGTGTTATAGCTGTTTTTCATATTAACAATCTGTGAGATGTTTTTATTAGTCTTCATGATGAGATCATCTCTTGACGGAATTTCAGTACACAAGGGTATACTTTGAACAGTGTCCTGTGGCTATTTGCAATGTGTATTCAGAGTTCAATCTAGCATTCCGTCTGTCACAGAGTGGTTTTCAAGAGGTAATCTATTCATGTGCATTCTATCATGTGATTGTAACTGTACCTATATCTTTATACCATGGATTTTTAGCATTTTAATTAGATAGTATCCTTAAGTAGACTTGTTTTATCTCCTTTCCTTGCTACCCTGGAGGTCGTAAGTGTTTCCTTCTCATTCTCTCCCCCGAAAGATGAACCAAGGCCCCAAGGGTAATAAAGAATAAATAACTAATTGGTGAAAGTTATAGTGGAAGAATGAGAATGAATTGAATCACACATTAACATACCTATACTGATATGCTACCTATCCTGGCGATGTGTGTGAATTCCATTTTGTTTTTAATCACAAAAACCAGATTGTAATATAGCATATATTCTCTAACCGAGTATACCATTAAACCTTATCCTTCCTATTCTGTGATTGCTACTTCTACTATACCATTTATTTTTTATGAGTTTAATAATATATATTTGTATCATTAAACCTTATTGTGTAACCGAGTATGATAATATTTTCATCTTCAATTTCAGTTTTATCCTAGTGTGTTGTACATGAAATTCAAATGGAAGATGTATTGGGCATGGACGTAGACAGAATGGTAGAGGTTACGGTTAAGGCCAATTCCAAGCTAGCTGAGCCGGTTAATGTTCTTTTGTTCCTCGTGATGAGCACTTTCTTCTGAGTTTAACATTTCTTTAGCAATATCAACATCAACATGTTATTGAATATGTAGAAGTGTTGGTTTTTAGTTGTGCCGATTTAAACTATTTGTGTTGTAATATTAGAATATGTGAATCTTACGAGTTGAGTTATTAAATGAATATACTTGTTTAATATTTTGTTTGTTTATAAATATCAATATGATTTCACTAATATGAGATATTATAATCGATATGATTTTATTATTATGGATACACACACACATGATACCAATGAGTCATAAATATGTATGATACCAATGTGTCAAAATATTTGTTGATATTAATGTATCATTAGTTCAGATGATGTCTAGGAGTCATTAAGAATACCAACACAAATGTATCACATTTCTCAATGATGTTTACATGTCATAATTTTGTGACACAAAAGTGATTTGTTAACGGTGACACTAAATTTTGTGTCACTCGCCCCGCTTTTCTGTGACACATTCAGTGTGTCATTAAATCGTTTAGTGACACTAATTTAATGTCACTATAAGCCATTTTTTTACTAGTGGATAACAAGTAATGGGAAAACTAGCATAACAATAAAAGGACATGATCCAGATAGGGTATGTGTCAGTAAATGCTTTAGAGACAACAAGTTTAGTTTTATTATATGATCCAAAATTGGAATACAAACAAGTAAATATATATAAAATCATTCCAAATGACATGTTTTTGGAATAGGATTGTGACAAGTCTTCTTATAATGACCAAGTATGTTGCACCGAGAACATTTTTTCCGTTTCCTCCCACGATGCTCACCAATAGAAGGTATTCTTGATTTCTTGGGACGACCGGGTGGTCTTTTCAAACAGGCTAGAGGCTAACATCGAACACTGGATAATAACATGATTCACGAGGGCAG
Organism: Cuscuta epithymum; assembly: GCA_945859915.1. Taxonomy (NCBI): domain Eukaryota; kingdom Viridiplantae; phylum Streptophyta; class Magnoliopsida; order Solanales; family Convolvulaceae; genus Cuscuta; species Cuscuta epithymum. Next base: position 929,341 of record CAMAPF010000020.1, read on the forward strand.
AGACCGATAGCAGCAACCGCATGAACGCAGATAAAATGATTGAGTTGAAACACTTCACATGTGCATGTTCGAGTTTGAAGATCCCCTACAAAGGAGCGGCAATGCCTATCAATGATGTGAGTTTTCTCGCACTTAACATAGATCGTAATATAGTGGTGTAAGTACGAGTATCGTCTCCACAGGGACGGACAAAAGGGAATCAAGAATTAATTAAATTCAGCGATTAAAAAGAAAATAAAATAAAAGCGTCGTGCGAGATTGGTTGGTTTGAAAAAAAAACTAATGCGAACAATTAAACTAGGGGGTTCTTTCTAATTAATGACGAAGGGAACCGGGATTGATTTCGGGGTAACCGGATTTCTGGCAGATCAGGCCTAATTACATGAAATTAATTTAATTGAGCCTAGCTAATCATTACTAAGTTCTTACCGCTCTCGCGGCGTAGAGTACAATACTTTAGGGGACCAGGCTGATCTCTCATGCGACAGGATCCTAAATTATTGCCAAGACGAGTGAGCTTACGGCCCCTTAATCGCTACTAATCTCTTAGCGAACGATTAAGTGTGTGTGAATGTGTCCTAGAACAAATTAGATCTCTCTTAATTTATTCTACATGCAATTGTAATTCTAGTCGCGATTCTAGGTTACAAAAGATATCAATTAATTTATTCAAACACAAATTAAACGGCATTCACGCAATTAAATCGACAAGAATCTAGCCATACATCATGATTAACCCCTTCATCAATCCCAAATCCCTAATTAAAACTACTCACAATTCATAATTGAAGAATCAATAGAATTGAAATAAAAAGAATTAATTGTCATTAATTAAAAAGGTGGAACTTACAAAGAATCCCAAAAGATTGATGAACAAGGCTGAAAAGTCCTCTAAAATTCGTGCTAGGCACTCTCTCTAAGCTCCCCCCTCAAAACGGGGGTTTACAGGCTGTTTAAATAGAAAAATCGGGTGAAATTTGAGCTGAATTAGGATTTTCGGAGCCAGGGACGATGCCAGGCACGATCGTGCCTTCGATCGTGCCTCCGGAGCAAAAATGCGCATTTTGGGCAGGCACGATCGTGCCTCCCTCCAGGCACGATCGTGCCTGGATGGCAGTAACTCCGCGGTGCTTTTCTCTTCAGGCACGATCGTGTCTGACTTTGTGGGCACGATAGTGCCTACTTAACTTCCGAATTTGACAAAACTTCCTTCATGAAAGTTTTAGATAATGAAGTCCTCTATCCACCCCAATTTGCCGAATGGGATTTCAATCATCCAATCAAGAGATATGATCAAAACGGTGGAAGGTGTCTTTCTGAAATCGCAGCAGAGATCATCTGACTTCATCGTCTGTTTTCACCTTCTTCCTCTCAGATTCTCGCAAAGGTGTCTTCATATGATTTGTATCCCTTGAAGTTAGCTTTCCTATGGAACTTGAATCGTGTACATTGGATGTTTCTACAAAGAGATATGATTGAACGATTGACAGAAGGTCATCCTGATCGTCGTTTTCAAGCTTCATTCATCTTCTTTTGACCCCGTAGCCAATCCTAGAGCTCTTTTGTCATCAAATCTTCATCGTGAATCTTCCGGTGACCTCCAAAGCTATCAAATCATTCTCAAATGCTTCTAAAATCATCCCGATTGTTCCTCAAGTGCCGGTGCCCGGGCTCAAATTCCTTGATTTTGACTACAAACAACACAAAACTCGAACCAACGCCCGGTAAACATAACTTGAGCTAAAATTGAGACTTGTAACACCTTAAAACTAGGAAAATCATCAAAAGCCGATCTCAACAGGCATCAAATACGTGTCAAAATACGGACTTATCAATCAACAACTTCAAACTCAAAATATGATGTGGGCTTCACCTACAATATGATTACTGAGTGTAAATAAAATGCAAATGTGAAGTGAATTTGTAATGAAAGGAATGCTGGTAGGTATGCAATTGAGATATCAAATATGTGGCATAAATGCCAAGTATTTGGAAGTTTTCGTTGGTAATACATGTATGGAGAATGCACTGCAACACATGTTCAGATCACAAATATTTAATGACTGACCTTCAACTTTGCTGATTGGCTTTGAATATCAACCAGATGCTTCCCCCGTTTGTTTGTCAAAATAGTTTGATTATTTTCAGCGCTTTCCTTTCTTTCAACAAACCACTTTTTCATCATTTCCCTAATAAAGTCAATAACCTTGGCAATACAATACTCCCTAGTAGAATTGAAGCATTGATGTTGTTCATTGATTCGGCGCAATTTGAAGTCATAATCACATCATAACGGCTTGGACCAGACATACACTTTGCCCATTTGTGAATACCAATTTTTTCAAGCCAAGGGCATATACGAACATCTTGAGAATCCAACAAGGCCATATATTTCTCAAATTCCTTGATTGTTGCAGCCTTATATGTAGCCTTGAATTTCCAACCTAAATCAGTGGCATTTCCCCTAAATTTGGGGACAATATTACGACGCAAGTGCTCAACACAATAGCCATGCCTAGCATGAGGGAAGATCCGTTTAGCAGCACTAATTATACCTTTATGCATGCCAGGTATAATGTACATATCCTCACGAAATGTTAGAGATTCGGACAATTTAGAAAAAAACCAAAGCCAAGACTTTTTAGACTCAGTATCACAAATTCCAAAGGCTAACGGAACAATTTGGTTGTTGGCATCTTGGGCACAAGCTGTGAGAAGTGTTCCTTTGTAGTACGCCTTCAAAAAGGATCCATCTACAATTAGAATAGGTCTACAAAAATTCCATGCCTCCATCCAAGGTGCAAAAGACATGAAAAATACTGGAAGACATCATTCATCATCTCTAATAAGAGAAAAAACAGAATGTGGATTTGCTTTGTCAAGCATATAGGCCATCGAGGGTAAAAGTTGATATGACTCGGCATCTGATCCAAATTGTTTTTGCATTGCAGTCTTTTGAGCTTTCCAAGACTTCTTGTACGACATGGAGATGTCATGCATGAGACTCATGTCAGCACATATCTCATTTGGCACATACGGCTTTCTAGAAGCATCCAAGAACTTATTCAGTTAAAACTAGTTATTATGCTGATCTCTTTTCTTTTCCTTATTTCCGTGAGGATGTGGAGGCAAGAGGTTGCGGCGGCTCTTGTCAAGTGAAGTGCTGAAATGAAATGAAGGGTGTGGGGGCTCCTTAGGCTTCTTTTAATTAGGGCGGAAGTGGAGTGTTGAAATTACGGCTGAATGCAACTTTGAATTAATTGAGGTCATATTTAGGGAAAGAAAAAATAAAGTCATATTTTGGAAAATGCAAATTCACTAGTAATATTAATACCATTTTTTCTAAATAGTAATACAATTTTTGGAATGTCTTTATTTGATATTTTCTTTATTAATTATTTACTACAGTTAACTATTTAAAGGAGTAATTGTAATTGGTTAAAAAGAACAATTTTGTACCTGTAATTTGATAAGTTAAATTTAGTGCTTTAAAATTGGTGGTTCAATGTTAATTAATTTTAAGCACCAACCGTTCAAAGAGGTGGAGAGGTGTTCAGAGCTAGAATATATTTATATAGCACATGAGTGTGCTCATTATGTAGCACACTAGAGTAAATAGACTCTAGTAAATAAGAGTCTATTCATAACAACGCAAATTCATTGTAGCGGCACTGCAACATTCACGTATTTCAAAATTTGAAAACTACCAAAACTAAATTCTCTAATTCATTAAGAAAAACAGACACATTATCTCATTTTTCGGTTTTGCATACGATTTGGTAAATACATTTTTTGTTTTCCTTTCTCCAGTTTTCAACAAACTTTTTCGGTAAACATGTTTTCTGTTTCCCTTATCGGGTTTTCCCGTTTCTAGAAAACTGGGCAATATCTCACTTAATAAATAGACTCTTATTGGTTTTATAAATACTACGCTGGGAACAATCGGGACCAGCCGGTTTCGGTCCGAACTTTCCTATACCCAGGACCAAGTATCCTACTTGGGTTGTACTAGTTCAGTTCCACTCCGGACTAATGTTTTCAGAGTTGAAAATGGAAAACAAGAAAATCAAAACAGAAAATTGGAAATAGAAAAAAAAAACTAGAAACTGAATAAGAAAATTAGAGAATGGAAAATGGAAAAGAAAACAGATAAATATTTCTAGGTGACAACTCCGGTACCTTTTTAAAATATGGGGTACCGTACCTATCATTCATTTGATTGGACCACATCACTATATCATTTTTAATTTAGATTTAAATAATTCAACTGCTACATTCTCATTGGTCAATGTGGACAAAGGTATGGTGCCTTATGGAAACCATAGAATCTACCATATTTCTATATTTCTATTAGTAAACTGGGGTTTACTAAGTTAGGAAATACATGCTTCAAACTATTGATGCATAATGAGTTCAAGTTAGGAAATACTCCCTCCGTTCCCAAAAATACTTCCCACTTTCCTTTTTGGGTCGTTCCCAAAAATTATTCCCACTTTCCCTTTTTGGACAATTTGTGTGGCTCACATTCATTTTACCTTTTTTTCACACAACCACAACCACACATTTCCACTTTATTCCACTTTCTTAATAGGCAACCGGGAAGAATTTTTAGGAACGGAGGGAGTACTATCTCTACCAGAACTGGGGTTTCATCAAGTTTTTAGTCTGTTTACAAATATGATAGGAAATCTGTGTTATATACGGAGTAATATATTTAGGGAAAAGGTGCAAATAGGCCCATGTACTAACCAAAAAAGGTCAAATAAGCCCTTATTTAGGAGTCTTTGTCCGGCCGTCGCCATTTGGAGTGGTTCCCGGTAGAATTTTTTGATAAAATTTTTTGAGCGTCTTATTCATTAAGTCTAGTTTACTCATACCAAATTTCAGCAAAAACTTCAATCGGGAAGGCATTGAAATGAATTCCTGAAAATAACTGCGCAGTTAGAAGCGCAGTTATCTTCAAAAATTTATTTGAATGCCTTCTCGATTGAAGTTTTAGCTGAAATTTGGTATGAGCAAACTAGACTTGATGAATAAGATGCTCAAAAAATTTCATTAAAAAATTCCACCGGGAACCACCCCAAATGACGACGTCCGGACAGAACTTCCTAAATAAGGGCTTATTTGACCTTTTTGGGTTAGTACATGGGCCTATTTGCACCTTTTCCCATATATTTAAGAAATTTTCCGATATAATCACATAAATATACTTTCCTGCCTAAACTTGATATCATTTGATACAACATTTTGAATGTACAAGCAGGCACAAAAAGCTTGGGCAGCAGACAGCCAGACACCGGTGTTCTAATAGTTGATCCTAAAAGTAGTGATGTTAATCATACAAATGATGATTATGGACAAAATTTGGGAAAAATAAATTGATAGAGAAGAAGCCGTAGGAGAACCGTTCTGGAACTGTAACGAGTCGACGGCCAACGGCATATTCTCCTGGTCGGGGCTGCACTTTGACTCCGTCAACGGCTGCCCACTGTACATCAACGCCCGCAACACCGCCGAAACCGTCGGAATGTACGCCGTCTTGTTTCGCGCCAGCAACCACGTCAACCCCATCAGCTGGCAGTCCTGATTTAACATCTTGGACAAACGGCCGTTTTCTCCGTTTCGAGCTTTTTGTGTCCCGTTTTTACCCCCTCCTTTAAGCTGCATATGTGAAGAAGAGTGATCAATAACAGGATGATTTCGGAAATTTGCATAAAAAAGTTGACTCAAATTACGATATTGACCTTCTGGAGAGCTCCGAGACACTGTGTACAACCGGAATACGAGGAGGCGCGGCATTTGTGTTCGAGATCCCTAACCGCGGCGGTGGGTTTGACTTCGCCGGCGGCGGAGATGTTGAACGCGGCGGGGCACTCGAGGGAGCTGATCTGGTGGAGGCGGATGCCGCAGAAACACAAAACGGTGTCGCACGTTTCGTTAATCCGGCCAACATAAACGCTGCGGCGCTGGAGCGAGTCCTGGAGCGAGTCGGCGCACTTCTGGTTGTCGAGCGGCTCCGACGGCTGGATACTCGATATCGCAGACGGCGCCGGCGCGGGGATGACCCGGAGCGCCGAGTGCGCGTAAGCCGCGTAGAACCACGCTGACAATACCGGGCAGCACCGTCTCCGGTCGAGATCCTCCCGGCAGGCGGCTTTCACGCCGCTGAAAAGCTCCTCCGACAAGTCAAGCTTACACAGCTGCGATTGCGATTGAACCGGAGACGCCGGAACAGTGTTTGAATCGGCAAACGAGCCAAGGCAAAAGCAGAGCATGACAGCGATTGAGAGGAAGAGTTTGCCCTCCATCTTCGTTGACTTTCTAGAGATTTTTACACTCTTTTTGTTTACAGAAAATCGTATTACAAGTTCAAAGATATAATCATCAAGAAGTGGGTAGAAGATGATGAGAATAAGAAAAACAGGGAGTGTCAGAGAGAGGAGGAAGCAACAACGATAATAATCAAAAAGATGAAAGAAAGTGCCTGGATCTGGGGGTGGATGAGTGGAATATGTATTCATCCAAGAACAAAAGAACAGCCATGTCAAATCTATCTCATGGGTGAGATCATCCAATATTTTAGACACTGACCCGCTGGAATGTCCGCTTCTGGGTAAAGTTTTGTAGCTTTTCAAACGAGCAAATAGCTCTCATTCACGGACTATTCCAATCTTAAATGTACTCATTTGAATTATGTTATTCCAAAAAAAAAAAAAGATGACACCCGTCTTGAGGGCCCCCAACACCGACCAGACAACATGATGAGAGGATATAAATTAGACTATAATCACAATCTGACATATAGAGAGTGGGGCTCCGTCCCCAATACTTGCAGAGACCCTCTATTGAGTAACCTCTCATCGCAGTTGCAGGGAGTCGAACCCGGGACCTAACTCTTGTAGCACTCCCTCGCTACCAGTTGAGCTACGCCCACCGGTTGAATTGTGTTATTCCAATCCAATCCAAACAACTTTTTCATTAAATATGTGGATTTTGATTTTGAGCACTTAATTGTCTAAAATTACAAAAAGTAAGATTAGAGTTACTTTTTTACTAGATTTACTAAAGTTACTCTAGGAAATCATTTTAGTTATTTTTCCATATAATCTTTTCTTTTATTTACTAATAAAATATATTTTAAATATTTTTTTATAAATCATCCGATTCATCCACTTAAGCTAAAACATCATAAAGTTCGATAGAATCAGCATACACAACCGATTTGAGTATTATCAAACGGGCTTTTAATTTTTTTTGCTTATAACGAAATTGTCTCATAAGCAAAAAACGAAATTGTCTTTTGGAAAAAAAAAATACGAAATTGTCTTTCTTTGATTTCGAGAAATGCTTTGCAATTAAGATGATAGGTTCTTTAAGGTACTGTTTTTTGAGGTATTGTTCTAGAATACTACTGAAATAAAATTAATGAGTAAAAATATAATTCAAGTTATTATTATTATAAAGTCATTGTTATTATTATAGGAATTATTCTGTGTAGGACTAAAAATAAATTTAAATGCACAAATAGAATTACATTTTTTATTTCATACTATCCTCCGTTTTTATTTAGATGCAACATAGAGAGTGGGCACACTAATTAAGAAATTTGTGACTTTCCTATTTTCTCCCTGTGAGTTGGATAAAGCAGAGATAACGGAGTAATAATACAAGTACAAGCAGGAATCTTAATGCCTAATTTTTCACGCGTTGAGAGCTGCTCTCCCTTCAACCTACTAGGTTCTCATGAATCATTTCCGCTGCCGAAGCATTCCTTAACCTAGTTCCGTCCTCAGATTTCAAAGTGGAAGGATGTTAGAGCCCAGAAACTCCAAAAACGAGTTTAGGAGTTGCGAAGTTTACTGTTCATGGACGATTTCCGATTATTGATTTGAACCGGATGATTGTTTCTAGATGACTGGATTTCAAGAGTGGTTTGGGATGCACCATCTTCAGTCGCATCTACCCAACTGTCCGCTGGAAGACGTGCTCACCGGGAAGCCTGAAACCACTGTTATCGATTGGGAGGTTTTACTGTTCACCATCGGTTTGCAGATTTAATTTTCTTCATCTCCATAGGTGAAGAACGTGGTAAGAAGAAGATAAAATAGGTGGTGAGATGGGAAGACAGCTGATGTCCGTGAAGATTAGGAAAGAGAAATGTAAAGTGGGATTGGGTAGATTAAAAATGGCAGGTTCGAATTAGGTAGGAGAAACAAATAGGAGAAACGATGAGTTTTAAGTAGGGATATTAAAGTCATTTGTAGGTATTCCTTTTTACCTAAAAGAGTAATGTTGCATTTATTTTGAAACTTCCCAAAAAGGAAAGTGTTGCAACTAAAAAAGAACGGAGGGAGTAGATAGGATTTGGGATTACGATTATACACTCATACGGATTATTTGATAACATTAAAACCCTTATTTTCTAATTCATCTCTTCACGCTTGCACCTCATACTTGCGGCTCTCCTTTTGTTCATCTCTCCTCTGTGGTTTTCTCTGTCGACGACAAGGGCTGCCAATGTCATACGTAGTAACATAAAATTATTGAACTAGTGTCAACATGAAGTTCCTACATCGCTCGCACACGAAGTTGTGTGCGTGCTTATAAGCACAGCCTGAAGCCTTCATTTGTAGACGCATTTTAAAGTCATGAAGTATCAAAGTGGATAATATCCACAAACTATTTATAACATGTTATCAACACGATTCTCGCGATGGAAGGGTATGTTATGAACTTGAAGTTCCAACATTGCTCGCACATGAAGTTGTGTGCGTGCTTATAAGCAGGGTCTAAAGCATTTACTTGTATACGCGTTTTAAAACTGTGAGGTCCTAAAATATCAAAGCGGACAATATCCACAATCTATTCTTAGAACTATTTAATACAAAGTAATACTACGTATGTGTTTATTTGAGGTCCACTAATTGTTATGGATACTTAAATTAATTATAATTTGTATTATTATACTCTTTTTTTAATTACCTCTTAACCTTTTATTATATCTTTTAATGATAATGCTAATATTCTTGATTGATATGAGATTTGAACCTTTTATTTCTTCTTTGGGTGATGAAAAGTAATGTGATCACTACTTGATTGTATTATTATACGGAGTACTTGTTTACTTAAACAATAAAACACGTCCTAGTGTAAAGTTCAGGTAGTAACTAGTAAGTCTAGTCATCCAATCAAAGTATGGAATAAACAGCTGTATGGGACCTGTTTGGTAAGAGTTACGAAGAGTTTGATTTGTGGATGAGTCCACGATTTTCCTAAATAAAACAACATTTTGTATAATCGCTATTCAACATTAGGTTAAACTAAATAAACAGTTACGCATATTTTAAGTATTTTTATTATTTATTCTACTGACAAGTATTTAAATCATTTCAAGCATTAGCAAAAAGAAACTTTAGGACTTTCATACGTAGTACTCGGTATATGGTAAGTGAAGTCAACACGAAAGGATTTGATTAGTTTTAGCCTGAAGTAAATGGCGGAAAGATAAACGGAAAGACCGTCCGGCAATTGTACAAGAAATGAGGATTTCTTCGCGCAATTATTCAGCGCATCGGTAAACTTTGACAAACTAGAGATGACTTTGCAAAGTACTCCGTAGATCATTTTCAATACACTAAAACTCAAAAGGTGTTAAAATTGACGAAATGTGCGTAAAAGTGATTAATTTTGGAGGAGAATCGTTTCCCTAACGTTACATCAAAATGCAAAAAGCACAAAATGTCAATCAAACGAAGAGCCAAAGTGAATAATTTAACTATCCATGTAATTACAGATCGAGAGAAAAATGCTTCACGAATACTCCATTACTCCGTATATAACAAGCGAAAAAAAAGATGGACTCGAATCGAGAAATGAGATACTAATTTCAACCGATTGAACTGTATACAATTTCACTTAAACTATACCGAGTATATGAGAAGTTACCATTCAAGTTAACATTATAACATTTCTTACATTCCTAATTAGTAAGAATTGATTTGTAACTAACGAAATACCAAATACCTGACAAGGGAGATAACAAAAAGAGCAATAGTTTGACCGGCTACCTGTCATACTTGAGCAGTGTCCAAAACAATGTCATACTTTTGCCTCCATTTCTTTTCAACCACACATTCACACTTGGTGTAACACGCCCGTTTTTTTCATTTTGGGCCAACAATTAATTTTCGCACCGATACTTGTTGGGCAAACAAAAAAAGTTATAGATAGATAATTGAATCGGTATGTAAAATGATACTTCCTCTAGTCCTTATTATTAAAGTTCTCACTTTCTTTTTCGGGATGTCTCTTATTTAAGTTCATACTTCCATTTTAGGAAACAAAACAGTGCAAAATAGTGTCAAACAATGTCCAAATAATGCACTCCACAGTAAAGTCAAATTTATTTTCTTAATCTGTGTGAACTCAAACTGGGAACTTTAATAAAGACCGGAGGGAGTATGTACAAATAACATTTTTAAATTTCTTTTTCATTCTATCTACCTTACAAATCACTAATCAAACCTTACCTTTTACCTACTCTATCTTGCTCTCACCCCCCCCCCCCCTCTCTTTCTGTCTCTCTCTTCTAATGAATATGAATTTTGTCTGCGGAATTATGTAACAACTAGGTTTCAAGCCTGTGCGATGCACGGACAGTACATAATTTAGCTAATTTTAAATATGATTTTTCAGAATCAACTTATTTTACTGAAATATACTCAGTCTACATATAGAGTTTATTTGATAATAGTAAAATTGGCGGAATCAGCTTATTAGACTGAAATTGATTAAATTGTGGTTGAATGGGCTGAATAGGCAGAATCTCTCGAATAATGAAAAAATTAAAATACATTCTACTTGTAAAGTAGAGAAACAATTACATGAAAACATTTAAAATGTTCTTTTACATAAGCATCTCAACTAAATATAATTGTGGTTAACCCGCTTTTAAAGAATTCACAGAGAATTCATATCCTCTAAATTACTTTATTATGCACCTCAATTTTTTTTTCATATTCCTCATTGAACTTGGTATGAACTATGTAGTACAAATTTTTAATAGTAAGATCTTACATTTGACTCATTATTTCGTCACGTTGAAAATATAAAAAAATGAGTTTTTTTTTGCATTTTATTCATTATTTCGTCACATTGAAAACGATCTTTAATTGTTATGAACGTCTAGATTACTTTTCTAAGCATTTCAAAATAATATTTTTCTAATATTTCTCATTCAACTTGGTATGAAATACATATTTTTAAATTTGAATAGTGAGGTCTTACATTTTACTCATTATTCTGTCACATTGAAAACGTCATTAATAAGGACGTTTATAATTGAATTAAAACTTTCGGGGTTGATTTGGTCTGAAGTAATATGATTTGGTAGATGTCTGTTTTACATTTTATGTGTCCTATCATTATTAAATTTTGATCTGATCTGATCTAGTCTGAAAATGAAATCAATCTAATTAAAAACATCCTAAGAGTATAAATACAATTAAGAATTTTTAAACATACAAAGATTTCCTAATTTGGATTATGAATTTATTTCAAAAGTGATAGCATATTAAAATTGTATTAAAAACATCCTAAGAGTATAAATACAATTAAGAATTTTTAAACATACAAAGATTTCCTAATTTGGATTATGAATTTATTTCAAAAGTGATAGCATATTAAAATTGTAGTTGTAAAAATAAAGAAATGAAACAATCAAACATATTTACTTTTTGGCTAGGCTAAACGTATTTACTTGTGAACACAAACACATATGCATGTATGATATCAACTTTCATCCTTATTAAATAAAGATAAGCTACTCGATTAGAAGTATTCTCTTTATATGATTCTATATTTGAATGTCTAATAGTATTAATTTCGTTTTTCATTTCAAAAATCTGGTGGTTACAATTTTCGTCACCGTGTTAATAATTAAGAAAGAATTATATGGAGATGTAGAAAAATATGAAGTATTAACACAGTTGCAAATCTGGGGCTTAAAATTTTAATCATGACCTCAACATTGAGTTTAGAAGAATAAAATATTACATTTTAGGAAATAGGACACTATTAATACATTTTTTATATAAATAGTTTTGAAGATAAAATAAATGGCAATTTGGCTAATTTATCTGTTTTTTTAAGGAACTGATTTATCTGTTAAGTGGACAAAACAAAGATACTTCATTTCTTCAATAAAATGTAATACTAGTAAAAAAATAAGAAGTATAAAAAAAATCAAAAAAAAAATCTACGTGCTTATAAAAGTACTCCATATAAAATGTAGTCTACGGTTGGTTATTAATTATTGTGATTCCAATTAATGAATTTCATAATTATTGAATACGTAATAGGTTTTGAAAAAGTTACCAAAGAAGGTAGATTTTATCATAAAGTCTTTTGTTTCCATATCAATATGCAATCAAAAACAGAATCTAATAAAATAAATAAAAGGTACGGAATATTAAAACCCAAATACTATGTAATTGTTATAAATGATGGATGACATGGCAGGATTACGTGGCTCTTTGTATGCTCTTAAAAAGTTCCTCTTATATATATATATATATATATATATATATATATATATATATATATATATATATATATATATATATATATTGATTAAAATTATTAAGATTCAAATTACTTTTCTGATTGAATTGACTAGATTTAGTGATAGAATACATGAGCCCAGTCATGACACACATACTCTACCATACACAAGGGCCCAGATCTAGTACCCTACCACACTCCTCATCTAGCCCCCCTTGGCCAAATAACACCTAGTCAGGCATGTCACAGGCCGAGGGACTCGCGCTAGTCGTACAAACCAGGGTCGAGGTGAATGTGATGGACATATCCCCCTAGGGTTTCCCAATTGACTTTGGCACCTTGGAATACAAATTTTGCTTAGATTTTGGGGGTGAAAACCTCACATTTAATTACTCCCTCCGTCCCTGAATGTTCTTCCGATTGCGGATTACGAAGGTTGACCGACGATAAAGTTAAATGATCCCTGTGAAAACTCGGATTATTTTTAGTAAATAAAATTTACATATTCAGAAACTACATTAAACCCGCTACAAAGCCTGCACAAAAAAAATCAATTTTCATAAAGTTTTGATACAAAAAGTAAGAGTTTAAGAGTGATTTAAGTTGACTCTCGAAAAGCGAAATGGAAGTAAATTTAGGGACAGAGGGAGTAGGATTTTCACACCTCCCATCTATGTGTGAGGCTCATATTTTTGGGAGCTTGTAACCTTTTTTTCCTTGCATGTTTTATTCAAATTTTATATTGTTCTTTTTTAACAATTTAGGTGTCCTGTTGACCGAGACCGACTCCACTTTTCTGAAATCTATCAACTACCCTCCAAAGTATCTAAGAAGTTAAATAAAAAATTACCTAAAAGGTTAAATCGGAAATTGAGCACAGTCAGCTTTCGTTGATCAAGCTCAAAAAGAGAAATTCAGCATCACGTATACGATTATACCGCCTGTAATCAAGTTTCTCCTCCTACCACACGGCCATGCTATATAGTATCTCCATTACCATATTTTCTCTCCTCATTCGCTGAGATGCTCCGTGAAAATAGGGAACAAACTGTTAGCAAAATCTCACTCCTTTTCTTTGGTTGGAATTGAACCCAAGACCTCCACTAAAGGGGAGAGTGGAGTGGATCCCCGGACCTCCACTAAAGTGGAGAGTGGAGTGGATCCCCAACAAGTGAGTCACACCACCTTACCCCTTATGTTTTACGAGCATGTGCTAAAAGTAGGTCAAAAGTTATCGAAAAATATTATTTGAACATAAGAGTCCACCTTAATATTTTATCTGGCCACGGGACTGGAACAAAAGCTTACTCCCGTGCCCATAGAAAGACTCTCTCAAATATTGTATATGAACATTTCATTGTTCTATTTATAACCTTCATAGTTTATCACATTGTCTTACTTGATTATTTTGTGAGGTGTCCTCATTCATTTATGACATATCGTTCACAATAACTTTCAAAAAAATATTAGTCAAAATAACATTTCATAGTTCTATATATGCAGTATTTAATTTTGACTATCATTATGACTAACATTGTGAAATTTTTATGTCACTGTAAGCCATCTTTTTGACTTTCTATTTTTATTATAAGATGCCAGTGTCAATGTGTCAGTATTCCCGTGGAGGGGTAAGTGGGTAATAGACCGGCTGTGATCGTTAAAGACTTGGCTATATGGTTAGGGGTGGAATCAGGGGGCAAGGTGGTCAGCTGACCTCCTAAACAATTGAGAACGTAGAGCATTGAGATACATTCGATTTGATATATTATAACTAGGGAAAAGTACAGAAAATGTACATATGGTTTGAGTCGTTTACAGATAGGGTCACATGTTTTATTTTTTAATAAAGTGGGACATGTGTTTCAATTCCATTATCACAGCTGGGGCATGACGTCTAACACCGTTAAAAAATTAACCCCGATTTAGAAAAGTCTCCAAAAAATTAAAAGAAAAATACTGGGAGGTGCGCCTCATCAAGGAGACCAACAAACTGTCGTTCTCTTTGGATGTGTATAAAACATCATTTGAACTTAAAATGAGTAAAATTTAATGTGTATTATTAATTCCAAACCCAATCCGAAAGCCCACCATCAGTAGGACCGAGCAACCCACCTGTAAAATTATTTTTATTTTTCCGTTGTTTTCCTTTCACTCTCTTGTATCACCTTATTCTAACTTTTATTAATAAATCTAGGTAAATGCACCTGTCATTTACCGCACCCTTTTGGGTGTCCTTTCGGGCAAAAAAAACGTGTATTATTAATTATAAACTCAAATGTTAAAAAATGTTGAATTCACTCATTAGTTAGGCAGAATTTACAACAAATGGCATATTTATCAAATCAACAGCTCTATAACTCTCATTTAAGCTGTCATTTGTCTCAATTACATGTGAAATATTCAACTGAAATGATATTTAAAAATAATCCACTCTTTTGATGCCGAATATAGTTAAGTTTTGACCTTCGAGATGTTTTTCTGACTTTTTCACTGTATATGGTGTTATACCTGGCTTGAGGTTAGCTTAAAATAATTAATAGTCTTACTCATATCAACAATGTGCATCTCATTTTATCAACAATGTGCATCTCATTTTAAGGCGCTAATCTCCTATGACATCTATGTTAAGCGTGTGTGCATGGGAGTAGTCTTGGGATGGGTGACCCCCGAAAAGTTTCTCGAGGCGCGTATGAGTGTGGACAAAGTGCACGGTGACAGGATTGTGTTGTTTTGTGAAAACAATGTTAGGTCAGGAGAGCATTCAAGAGTAATGACCTCAGACTGTGCAGGGTCGGGTGCTATAAGTTGTATTAGAGCAACCCCGCGACAATGTGTTGATATGGTGGATATCATATGGAACTTAGTAAGGGAGGATTCTAGGGCTTAATTGAAATCGGTTTGAGCGTGACGAAGAAGTTGAATTCCTAAGTGGGGGTGACTGTAATACTTGAGATTAGCTTAAGAGAATTAATAGTTGTACTCATATCAACAAGGTGCATCTCTTTTTCAGGAATTCATCTCTTAAGAACTCCAAATTAAGCGTGACTGTACGAGAGTAGTCTTGGGATGAGTGACTCACTCAAAACTTTCTCACAAGTTACATTAGTAAAAGTGTGAATTTTGTTAAAATTTAATTCGCGATGAATAGTTCATATGTAGTTGAGATAAATGACGACTTAAATGAGATTTGTAGAGTTATTGATTAACTTGATTCGATGCATATGCTGTTATACATGTTCGGGAATATGAAACCTCCATTGACGGCGACAAACCGAACGCAAATCCTCTACTGTAACGAAGGCGGAACCTCCATTTCATCTGGCGAAAACCGAAGACAACCCCTTTGCTACAATAAAGATGGAGCTTGCATTGACAGCGACAACCGAAGACAAATCGTCTGCTTTAGCAAAGATGGAGCCTCCATTTATGGCGACTGATAATTCAACGGCAGAGTCTTCTTCGTCATCGTCTGCTTCTTCTTCTTTCTTTTTCATCAACGCTAGTAATCCTTCAATTTTTGGGGTTCAACATCCGACGACATTGTAAAACCATGGAGAGGTTCAAGATGTGTGACGGCTAGGCCGGGTTCAAATTTTGGGTTTTGTTCTTCTCAAATCCTTTGTGTGGGGAGATGTTGGGAAATGGGCCAAGTAAGGGGCTGGGTTTGGGGTGGTGGCTGAGGTTATGGAGGAGTCGATGACGGTTGTCATCAGAAGGTGAAGGAGCTGGTGTGTAAAATGTCATTGGTCAAGTAGTCATTGTGATTGTTCCCGTGCATTGAGGTCATTGTGGTGACATGTCACTCTGGGCGGTGATCACTAGCCGGTGGTGGTCACTGTGGCGGTGGTCGCTAGCCGGTGGTGGTCACTATGGTGATGGTCACTAGATGAAAGTCGCTGCGAAAAATTGGTCACTGTGGCAGTTGGTCGTTGTGTAGGAATCACTGTGGATGTTTTTACTTGGACTAAAATTTGTTGGTCTGGTCTGTTTAAGTCTAGTCTCGTCCGGTCTGATGTGAAGTGATATGTTTTGTTTTTGTAAATATTTGATCTTTATGCATTTTATAACTATGAAAGTCTGGTGTGGTCTGATTAATATGTTTAAGTCTGATATGATCTGATCTTGAACAGAAAACATACCAACTTAAAATACCCCGTGTCTTACGGGAAATTTATAAGATGTTTTATCCTTGGTCACATTTTTGGGATTTAAAAAAAGAAATAATGACTGGGATATTACTTCTAGAGTTTTAATTAACAATTCTATGACTAGTTTTTAAATTTGACAGAAAAGTAACTAAATAATACACCGCCGCCTAACTGATACACCGTATATGCCTTATCAGTCGCCTCAGTTTTCCAGTTATCCTGCATCGCTAATCCTTGTCCATCTTCTCCGATCCTCTCTGCCATATGCCCATAAGCCTCCCAGAGTCCCATTGCACCGCCACCTAGCTTCATTGTCAGAAATCTAGCACCGTCGCCAGTTACCGCAGCGAAGCTCCACCTAGCTTCGTCGATTTACTCAGCCCCTTTCCGTGTATAGACGGCCGAAGTCGCAATTGCTGCTTCGCCCGCCCGCTCACCGCCAGTACGCCACCATAACTCTACTCTTCTTCTATCTCTTCTCCCTCCTTTTCTATTTGAGAGCCGCCCCTATGGCAACTGACAGTCAGCCAAGGTTCATATCGACGGAGAGCAGTCGATCTGATGGGGTAGGGGGTCTGGGGATGGGCAGGAGGTAGGGGGGTCTGGGGATGGGCAGGGGGCAGGGGAGGGGGTCTGGGGATGGGCAGGGAGTAGGGGTTCCGGGACCGGGGATGGAGCAAGAGAGGGTTTTTGGGGCTGGGGAGGGCACATGTGTGGTCGGCTGTGGTAAATGGACGAGGCCGTGTTCACTGCCGGCAGGCAGCGATAGTAGTCACTGAAATTGAACGGTAATCACTGAACGGCTAGCGGCTAACGGTGACGGTAATCACTGAAGTTGAACGGCAATCACTGAAAGGCGGTCACTGAACGAACCATGGTCACTGGAATTGGGCGATGGTTCCACTGAACGTGGATGGAGGTTGTCACTTTCACTGAACGTGGACGGAGGTTGTCACTAAACATGGCCAGTGGTAGTCACTGGGTGAGCGGCCAACATAGTGATTGTAATACGGTCAGTGGCGGAGTCAGAGATTTTTCGAGGGGGGCATACTGAAGGCTAGGAGTTGTTATATATTTGCTCGAAATATAATAAAAATAATAAAAGCGTAATACGTCATACAAATTAGTTCATTACATACTACTTGACTTATATCTAAAATCTGGGTGGATCAATCATATGAGTTTTTATTTGTTCAAAATGTTATATAATATCTAAATGTTGGGAAAAACAAGACCTCCGGTTTTTTCCAAGATCACGAGCTCATAGACTCTTGTACACACTCATAATACAAAGACTCAATCTGACAATATCACTTTGTATTACCCTCACTTACTCTTTGTATATGAGACTACTTCACTCTACCTAACTCGATCACATATACTTCATCAAGCAATATCTTTGAGTCTTCTTTTCTCACAAGAAGGCTCTCCCTCTCCTCTCTCAAGGAGACTCACTTTCACTCACTCTAGAGCTCTTTTCAAGGTTAACATATAAACAAGAAGCGTCTCTATACTAATCTCATCAAAGCTTCTCTAGAATTTTTCATACACTACTATACATCAAGATTTTTCCAAAAAGTATCTATAAGCTTTTATAATCTTCTAGAAGGATTTAGAGAACATCACAATTCTCCAAAATGTTCTAAAGGTTTCCAAACACTTCCACACGATTTTAGTGAGTTCCGGACTTCTATAGAAAACTCAACATTATTATTCTAGAACATTCAATACTTCTTTACACACATATAGAGAATCTTGGACATCTCTGAGAATTCTAAAATACTAATGAATTTCTCCACTAAGCAGGGAATCCAACATAGTCTTGAGAATCTTTTGATCTTTTTGTTGCAAGAAATGTGACAACATATTTGTCAAACTAAATACTTTCTTGCTCACTATAACCACGAAAAATCAATCCGTGTGTCATTAAAGGTCTAAAACAATCCACACTTTCATTCAAATGAATGTGGTATGCTGCAGCCAATACTTGTATTCCTAGAGACACGTATGTTTCTTGAAAGACTTTGTCTTTTATTTTAACAGTTAATCTATTTATTTTTGAAAAAAGAAGGGGGCGCATTAAGTATATTATAACTACTAGTAGTAATTTTTTTTGCCCGAAGCGGAGGAGCTTGCCCCCTCATGCCCCTCCCCAGCTCCTCCACTGAATACGGTCCAGAATCACTTGACAAAAGCGGTGGATTTGTGCCGGCAATGATCCATGGTTGCGGCGGAAGTACTGTCGGCAACGACGGCGGCGGCAATGATGGCAGTGGTAGTGATGTCGGCGGCGGTGATACCGCCGGCAGTGATTGCTGTGGTGGTGGTTTGGTGGCTGTGAACAGTAAATTTTTGTACAAAAATAATAATAAATGTGAATACACGGCATTTAATAAAGGGTATACAAGATATGTTTAATCACTTTTTTGGAAATCTTAAAACAAGTCACATTTTTGTCTTTCTTATTTTATTTAGTAATATTAGTAAAAAGGCCCAATTTTTAATAAATTGTCTCTTTTTTTTCATGACTAATTTCTTTATTATATTTATGACATAATCCCTATTCTTACTTTAACCCTAGTGGTAAGTTTATTAAAATTATACTACGTATTTGTTGAAATATTGGAACAAACGATATAGTTATTTCAAATTTTAATAGTAAAATAAATCTAAACATTGAAAAATTTATTGCAAGATATGCCACTAGTGCACACAAAATTGACCTTTTTCATTAATATTATTAAATTATATTGAAAGGACAAAATATAGTTATTTAAAAAAAATCAAGAAAGTGATATATGGAGTATTTAGTAACTAGTTATCAGTGACTCATACTCTACAACTAACTTGTTACTACAAAATACACTATAGTGATTCCTTTTCAGTTACTAGTAAACAATGACTAGTCATATTCTTGTCCAAAAACACAAGTAGTCGTATCTTTGTCCAAAAATTCACAACCGTTTATTTTTCTCCCTCCGTCCCATTTTAAATATCTTACTTTCCTTTTTGGGTTGTTTCAAAATAAGTGTCATATTTCTATTTTGGAAAGAAATATGTGATCTACAACATTTCACTTTATTATACTCAAATCTCAACAACAACTTTTACTTTTTGAACTACTTTATTAATAATTATGTCAAACCAAAAAAATATGTTAAACCAAACTATGACACATAAAACGGGAGAGATGTAATATAATACACCCTACATCAAAATTGGCTTTTCTTGATTAATGACAATCAACTTTGAATATGAAAATTATATCAAAATGTTCCTTATTCAAAATATTTACATAAAAATATAAAATTTTTAAATTATGTATAAATATATTAATTAAAATAAGAGCCTGTTTGGTAATATTGAAATCAGTTGAATCAGTTGATTCTGTTGAAATTTATGAAATTCTGGCTGCATTGACAGTATTGGCTGAATCTGATGATTTATGGAAAAACTATTTTTAAAATGTTTGTTATTAATAAATAAAATAAAAAATTATATGAAGAAATTGTTAAATGATCATCTACAATAACTTCAATCAATACAACCAAAAAAGTAACTTCAACCTTACTTTTTTTAGTATTACACAATTGAGAGCACAAAATCAAAAGTTATGTGTTTGGTGAAAAAGATGACTGATAAGTCTGATAAACCGAAAAACAATGTCACTAAACGGGCACTAAATGTCCAAAGTTGGTTATCATTCATAAACCCGCACGGGTAGCTCAGTTGATTGAGTGGTGAGAAATTTGAATCAATGGACCAAGGTATGAATCCCCACAGCGACCGAGTGAAGGTTACAGAACCTGAAATAAGGCTAGACCTCTGGCACGCACGAGTATATGACATACTGTCACTTTGCTGATTGAGTCACCGTGACTTACTCCATCATTTATCTGGTCGGGGTGGGAGATTCCACCTTTTGGATCCATTCTTATCATTCATAAAAATGAATAAGCGGACTTTTCTGAGAACGAAGTACTACAGCCTTCAGGCTTCATGTATGCGATTATCTTACCTCGAGAAAGTGGGTGGTGTTGGGCCTATTAGAAAAGCAAAATTATTTGAGAATAATGACCAAAGTTTTGAAAAGATGTGTAAAAAAGGATGCATGATTGAGTACTTTTGTACATTCAAAGTTCAAACACGGCCAAAATAACAAGAGGATGCAACTTTCCTCTGCCCTAACAAGGAATCAAAGGCATATATCAACAATCACCACATGTTTATATCCATATGCTAAATTCACCCCAAATTAATTTACAATTTACAATATGTAGATTTTAAGATGAACGAATGATACAAATTTATTACAAAATCGGCATTCTGACTAAATAAATTTATTGTATTAATCAAGAAAAATAGATGGGGGTGTGGAGTGTGGACCTTCCTCAGGTGCTAGGCCTTCCTAGCCAACCTCAATGGGTTTAATGCACCAAACCCCCCTGTGATTTGGAAATTCGGCGCATTAGCCCCTAAATGGCTAGTGGTGGAGAACCCAACACGTTGACTTTTTGCACTGTTCACATGATCTAATTTGACTACATTTTACACTATTATTTTGTGGAAATTGTTTTTTGAAAAAAAAAAATTTCAATTCATCTCATTACAAATTTTCAAAATCTGATTTTTGATATTTTTTATTAATAGAGATTAGGATATACTTACGGTCAAATGTGTGCATTGGCAAATGTGTAAAGGTTGACTGTTGCAACTAAAAAAGAACGGAGGAAGTAAACATGTGATTGATACTGATGGGGTCGTTGAGAGATCCACTATGGGAAAGGGGATAGTGGCCGTGGGTTCGGGTACTGATGTTTTATTCTAGAGAATCATGATGAAGAAGTGCAAGTAGCTGAGCAGAAGCGTCGCACTTTGCGGCTCTCAAGAGAGCCATACACAACGATGGAAGTTGAAACCAAGGGCGGAAAAAACGGGGTGGGGGCGGACTTTGGGTCGCACTTTGGGTACTGTCCACTCTGTGGATGCGGACCCTAAACGATCGAACTCTACGGCCGTATTTACTATCCCTATTGGCATGCCAACCTATCCGAATCCAGAAACAAGATTTCGAACTCCATTTATTTTTATTTGTTTAAATTAAGCATGTATTGTTAGTTTTATGAGTATTATCTCCCACTTAAAATAACATCGTTATAGAAACTAAATACGGAGTATTACTTATATTTGAATAAATATAAGTAATATAAATTTCCGAGTAGAAGGTACTTCGTATTACATAAATTTATAATATACGTCACTATAAGTACGTACTATATATAGTTCTTGTAATATGAAATAATAACCTTTGATTTACTTGACCTTAGCTTGTTATGTATAATAAGTAAATTGGTTGAGGTTTACATAATTATTATACAGAGTATTTTCGAATTTAGTTCATGGACACACATACGCATTTAACTTAATATATGCATGGTGCGTATATGATTGTTTGAAAACCATCTTATAATATTAATACAAATTGGGATAATTACCTAACTAGGAGTAAAACATTACACAAGTGCAAAAGTAGGAGATGTATATTTAGTAGGAGTAAAAAGATAAAGATTTGACAAAATTACCCTTAATGTTAAGATTGTATATTTATTTAAAAACAAAATAACTCCGTATAACCGTACAACATGACTACTGATAAACCATTGGACGACATAACCTAGGGGAAGGCCGCCACAGCCGTCGACTAACGCCAGACGCTGCCGGACGCCGCCGGTAACCACCGGCCACCACTGGCCACCTCAAGCCGCCACTGTCAATGTCTCATCTGCCGCCGCTGCCACCATCAACCAGCTCAATTGCCGCCGCCTTGCCTCTGCCAGTCTGCCACCACTATTGCTGCCTCTATGGCAACCGCTTGTGCTGCCGCCGCCACTTCTTATAATGAGATTGGGGATTTCCGACGTGACTATCCCATCTTGCAAGTTTAATTTGCTGCTTGGTGTAGTTGCCATCTTCCTATTGCCGTAATTTGGCTAATCAGATTTTCGGTTCTCTTCTCTATACTCTCGTTTCTCTCTTATTTTTACTTTCTTCCTAAAAATCTCTTTGTTGGGTTTACAATACACATGCATGAGCTCTATTCGATCTGCCGATTGCATGTGATATTTGTAATGGTGTACTGGAGTTATAATTAAATATAGTTTTATGCTATAGCTAATAGAATATTATTAGGCATATTTGTTTCCTATTATGTATTAAACTCTTTCAATATAAATATACATGACAGGACTCCAATTGGAGTACCTTTTCCCAAAATATTCACATGGTATCAAGAGCCTAGGGCCTTTTCTTTTTTCTCTCGGCTTCTCCCTCTCCCTAAAATTTAGCGCCGCCATCTCTACGCATGGCATCCATCAACGTCGAAATTGTGCCAATCACGGTTGCTCCCTCAACCATGGAGTTCTCCTCCACTATGTACAGCGGCCGGCACGCCGGTAACCTCCGTTGCGCCTATCTCCTCTCCCGCTGTTTTCACCGATGTTTCCGGCGTCGTGATCTCCTCCACGACGCAGCCGGAGGTTCTTTCCCAACTACCCGGCCTGTCTTCTTCCCTATAGACGCCTCTCAGTCCCTACGGTCTCTTCTGTAGCCTTCCACAACAGTTTCCATGGCCGCATGAGGTTTCTCCAGTCATCTCATGTTCTGAGCCGGCGTCATCGACCTCTTATTTTGGCCCTACCTTTTCTGGCAATCCGGGCATCACTCGACCGGTTAATGATCACCTTCTGTTCGGGTCCTCCATGGCAAATCTGGCGCAAACTGTCTCTCATGGGATAACTAATGTGGGACAAATTGTCACTATCAAGTTTAAAGCTGTTGAAGATTACCTTACTTGGCGCACGCAGTTTGAGTCCTTCCTCGTATCACAAGGGCTCTTTGGTATTGTTGACGGCTCCATTCAGGTACCTCCCATGTATACGATGAATTTTAATAATCAGCAAATCATTAATACAGAATATCATCATTGGCTTCGGGTAGACAAAACAATTCGTTCTTGGTTGTTTGCTACTCTTTCTCGCGATGTATTAACTGATGTGCATGATATTAAACATTCATCTGGTATATGGGATCGTTTGCAAAAACGTTTTATGTTTGCCAGTTTACCTCGAGCAATGGAACTTAAGCGTACCTTGAATGCAATAAAAAAGAAGGAGAATCAGTCCATGGAAAATTATTTGCTGGAAATTAAGAAATTGGCTGATTCGTTAGCTACAATTAATTATCCTGTAAGTAACATAGAATTATTGCAATGCACTTTGTATGGATTGGGACCTGAGTATGCGTCAATTGTGGGAACCATCTCTCTTTTTCCTGAAAATTTCCCACCAGATATTTTACATCCTAGACTAATGGAGGCTGAGCAACTTATTTTGGTTCAAAGGCAGCAGGACCCGTCTCAGCTACAGCCGGCCTTTGGAGCTCATGTTGGTGGGGCTCCACACGTACAGGCTGGACAGAATCCGGGCAATGGTGCTTACCGCGGCAGGGGAGGCCGCAGCAGAGGGGGTCGTGGTCGCGGCAGATTTCCACCAAATCACGGCTACGGACAGCAACCTTATCAGCTGCAGCAACCTTTCGGTCACCCTGGGTTTCAGTAGCAGGCTCTCGGTCAACCTGGTTTTCAGCAGCAGGGATGGCTAGCCACATCTCCACCGCCGGCAGCAGGGGTTGCGTTTAACCCGAGACCCAACAATGCCTCATCTGGTAAATCTGTCTTGTCCATTTTAAATATTAATGCTAAATCTACTACTGTTACTCACTCTCGTTATGCAGGTTTCCCATCTACTGAGGGTATTCTTGGTTCAGTTCCTTCCTCGGTTGTGTGTCAGATTTGTTTCTCTGCAGGTCACTCAGCCTTGCATTGTCCTTCACGTTTTTCCGAGTCTTCTGCACCTGCCTTGGTTGCTCCCAGTGGAGAATCTAACGATGCTTTGTGGTATCCGGATTCTGGAGCTTCTGCTCATATGACCTCGGCTGAAGGTATTTTGTCCAATAAATCCCCTTACTATGGCGCCATGTCTGTTAGTGTTGCTAATGGACTTAAACTTCCCATTGCTAATATTGGTAATATTACATTAAATACTCCTACTCGCCCACTTTCATTGAAATCTGTTTTTCATGTGCCTCAAATTAAATTTAATTTAATTTCCATTCAAAAATTGTGTGCTGATAACAACTGTGTTGCTATTTTTGATAAAAATTCTTTTTGTTTTAAGGACAAAATTTCGGGGGCAGTACTTCTTCAGGCGCATCATAATGGCCATCTCTACCCTGTCAACCTCAGTCCTCCTGCATCTCTAGCTTTAGCTTCTGTCATTACTTCTGGCCCTGTGTGGCACCGTAGATTAGGACATTGTGGCGAAACTATTTTACGCCAGTTGCGTAATAGCAAACTTATTTCTACTTCTTCAAATTTTGAACATGATTGTGTTTCTTGTCGATTGGGTAAATCCCAACGGTTACCTTTTACAGATGCTAGTCATACTTCTTCTTCACCATTACAATTAATTTATTCTGATGTCTGGCAATCTCCTGTATTGTCTAATTTAGGATTTAAATATTATGTGAGTTTTATTGATGATTTTTCTCGGTTTACCTGAATCTATCCCTTGCGTACCAAGGATGAAGTGTTTACTCAGTTTTGTTTGTTTAAAGTACTTGTTGAAAATCTATTTAATGCTAAAATTAAAGTTTTTCAAAGATGGAGGGGGTGAGTTTGTTAATTTTAATATGCAAAATTTTTTGGCTGATCATGGCATTTATTTTCAAAAATCATGCCCCTATACTCCCTAACAAAATGGTGTTGCTGAACGTAAACACCGTCATCTTCTAGAACTAGCTAGGACTATGCTAATCACCGCATCTATTCCTAGCCATTTTTGGGTTGATGCTATTTTTACAGCTGTATATATTATTAACAGACTCCCCTCCCCTACTCTTTTTGGTGTATCCCCATATGAAAAACTTTTTCAGAAACTTCCTGATTATAGTTTATTCTGTGTTTTTGGATGTGCTTGTTATCCGAATTTTTCAGCCTCTTCTTCAAATAAACTCTCTCCTCGTTCTGTCCAATGTGTCTTTCTTGGCTATGCATCTGGTTTTAAAGGTTATCGTTGTCTTGAGCCCAAATCTGGCAAATTTTTTATTAGCGGACATGCATGTTTGTTTTCACGAAAACATTTTTCCATATGCCACCTTGTCCTCTTCTACTGGTCATGAATCCTCTCCCATTCTTCCCAATGACTGTACCCTCACCAATACTATTCCTAATTCCCTTTCCCATAGTTCTTCTCTGGATCCATCTACTGTACTTCCTCGTATGCCTCTCCAGCCCAGTCTACAAACTCCCTTGCCTAGCTTATATCAACTCCCTGCATCAGTCAACACCACCCATACTCCAGTAGATCCAACACTCATCACCCCTAGGAACGGTCAACACGGTACCATACTTCTCTCCAGTCTCCACCTCTCACGTACGACCACCCTACTCCCCAAAACCATGCTTCCACCCTTTCGCCTAATCGACCAACCTCTCCTCCTGCTGCGTCCGAAGCTACTGCCTCCATACCCGACGACATTCCGGAGCTGCAGCAGTCCGCGGTCAGTGCACAGAATTATTCTTTGACTCGTGGTCAGCTTGCAAATAATCATCCAATGCAAACCCGGGCTAAGTCGGGGATTTTTAAACCAAAAACCATTTTTAATCTCAACATTGTTGTCTTATCAACTGATCCTACTTGTTTTACTGAGGCTAATAAACACTTAAAATGGCGTGAGGCAATGGCGGAGGAATTTAATGCTCTTATTTCTAATAATACTTGGGATTTAGTTCCGTTTGATAATACTAAAAATGTTGTGGGCTCTAAGTGGATTTATAAGACTAAATATAATTCTGATGGGTCTGTTGAGCGTCATAAAGCTCGTTTGGTTGCTCAGGGGTTTAATCAGCAGACAGGTGTAGATTTTCCTGAAACTTTTAGAGTTTTAGTCCAGTCATTAAACCCACCACTGTTCGTATTGTTCTTACACTTGCCATTTCTTTTGGGTGGGTCATTCGTCAATTGGATGTTAAGAACGCATTTTTACATGGTCATCTTACTGAGGAGGTTTACATGCGTCAGCCGCGGGGTTTTATTCATCCTTTGTTTCCTAATCATTTGTGTCGTTTGCGAAAAGCCATTTATGGTCTTAAGCAAGCCCCGCGAGCTTGGTTCCACAGGTTTAGTAGTTTTCTTCTATCTCATCATTTTACATGCAGCAAGTCTGATAATTCATTATTCATTTATCGTCAGAATAATATTGTAATTTATTTATTACTATATGTTGATGACATAATTATTAATGGCAATTCTTCCGCTGCTATCACCTCTTTTATTCAGCTTGTTGCTAAGCATTTTGCAATGAAAGATCTGGGTGATCTTCATTATTTTTTAGGAGTCCAGGCTGTCCGCAATGCTAAAGGTTTGTTTCTCTCTCAACATAAATATGTGTCTGATCTTCTCTCTCGCTTTCATCTCCATACTCTAAAGTCTGTTCGTACTCCGCTTGCTACTCGCACTTCTTTATCTCTCACGGATGGGGAACTTCTTGCAGATGCCACTGAGTATCGTAGTATGGTTGGTGCATTACAATATTTAACTTTGACACAACCTGATATTACCTATGCTGTGCATTTAGTGTCTCAGTTTATGCATGCTCCTCGTACTACTCATCTTTTTGCGGTCAAGAGAATTTTCAGGTACTTGCAAGGGACTCTTGATCATGGTTTGTGGCTTCAGCCTACATCTCGGGCAACCCGTGCCATTGCTTACTCCGACGCTGATTGGGCAGGTTGTCCAGATACATCTCGGTCCACAACTGGCTTTGCAGTGTTCTTGGGCCCGAATCTTGTCTCATGGAAGTCCAAGAAGCAGCCTATTGTCTCCAAGTCCTCTACAGAAGCTGAGTATAGAGCCGTTGCTTACACTGTTCAGGATACTCTGCATATTCGTTCTATATTATTTGAGTTCGGCTATCCTGTTACTGCACCAGTCAAATTATTTTGTGATAACATCTCTGCTTCTTATTTGACTGCTAATCCGGTTCAGCATGCTCGTAGCAAGCACATACAGATAGACTACCATTTTGTCCGAGAACGTGTGGCTCATGGAGACTTAGTTGTGAAATACATCCTCACGCAGTTACAGTTAGCTGACATTTTCACCAAAAGCCTTTCTAGTCAGCAATTTTATTTTTTGAAAGACAACCTACGCGTTGTATCTCCCGCACAGTTTGAGGGGGTGTAATAGAATATTATTAAGCATATTTGTTTCCTATTATGTATCTTCAATATAAATATACATGACAGGACTCCAATTGGAGTACCTTTTCCCAAAATATTCACAATAGCTACGTGGCTAAATCCCAAATATTGAGAGTGGCAATTTATTTTTTTCTATTTTGTGAGTTATTGCCAAATGTCATGGGACTTTTGAATGTGAAAGATGGGTTTGTTTGTTATGCATGTATATTTGTTTTGTTATGCATGGTATAAGATGTTTCGTAACATGTGTCTATAATTATTTTATAATTTTAGAGTTATGTCAGCTAATGTAACATATTGACTTTTGTCTTTGCACTTGTTCAATTTACTAAATTTTCGTATGAATATTATTTGACTAAGTAAATATCACATTTCATAACATTTTCTATTCGGTGATATACTATGTATAGTTTATTTATCTATAGTTTGATTCAATTGTTCAATTTTTTTCTTTTCTTTTTACCGTAATTTATTTTAGTAGAGTTTAATAGTTAAAACACCTATCAAAGGTATAAACCTTTGTTTAATAATTTTGATTCTTTTTATATTTACTTTTTTTTTTCAAGTTTTAGAATATGTAAATTTTGGGGATGTTACACTGCACAGACTCTTGAATTACTTGTTTTTTATTTGGACTTTTAGCTGAAGCACCTATTTGGTAGGTGTTCTGTGGGGCAATCTTTCTCGCTTGCTCGCAATAGGCTTCAAGTTGCCCGCTAAGTGATTAGTGAACTGTTGTGTTTTTAACATTTACAGTTCTATGTCTAATTCTAGGGCTGACGACCGAAATAAGAGGGTTTGTTTTTTTGCTACTCTACGAATTTCCACTATTCTAATATAAGCCTTCTTTGCTATAAAAAAATAGATTTTATAAATCATTTTGGGGCGAAATGAGTGCTCAGGTAATGAATTATAGTTCCGTGAGACTTTTCTTACCGTGTAATTCTTACTCAAGAATCATGGTACAATTAACTGAGTAACGATATCTTTCATGACGCTTGAGGTGTTATTATTTTTTCAATTTTCCTTTTCTAGCAGACTAGCAGTGCTCAAAGATTCAAACTCTTCTATAAAGAATCATATATGCGAGGTATTTTTACAGACTGGAGGTTGAATTGTACTGTTTTAAATTCTACTCCGTATAAACGACCCACTCATACGGAAGAAACCTCTACCCAATGAAATGTTTATATTAATGGTTGACAGTGTAGGTCAAATTTTGTTAGAAATAATTTACGTAGGGTGGGTATGGTCCGGAGAGGACCATTTTTTTTTTTTTTTTTTTTTTTTTTTATGAAAAAAAAATTTTATTAGCGAATCAGCAAAGGAGAGTACAAAAAACGAAAAGAAAGAGCCCAACCCCAAGTACAAGTAAAACAAAGGAAGAATAAGAAGAAAGAGCCCAACCCCAAGTACAAGTAAAACACGCCCTCCCTGAAAAAGAGACCGGAGAGGATCATATAGTAAATAAAAACATTGCTAAGAACTTGACGGTTTTAAACTGGTAAATTCAAAGGCCGGATATAATGCTCCGTAAATCTTAAAGGCGGATAAAAAATCACTACATTAGGTCTTGATACAATATTTAAGGAGAAAATAATAAATGTATTGAATAGTGTAAAAGAAAGAGAAATTTACCTAAATAAGACTAAATTAAGGTTGGGGGAGGGAGAGGCTGCGGTAACCGTCATTAGCTCTTTGATGCCCAAAATTGGTCTAGCGAGTTATACTGCTTTTACACAGGTGGTTAACTCTCAGTCTCGGCCACGGGCAGATGGTTATTTGTGGTTCTTTTCTAGGTTTATCCTCTTGCTGAATGCTATTTTTATGAATTAAGCCTTCTTCGAGCAAAAAAAAAGACTAAACCTTATGAAAATTGCAAAAATAGGACACCCACGTTTCAGCCAACGCGCATAAGACTAATTATGGGCAAAAATGCCAAAAATGACCTTCCTAACCGATGCACACGTATGCTAACCTCATTGACGGTTACACCTATCCTATTACGACAATTCCCGGTTTCCAAGTTTCATTATCATTGCTGCCGAAAAAAAAGATTCCAAAATTTAAATGACGATGTGTTGGGAGACTTACCGCTGAGAGCTTTCGATAGAAGAGGCATTCAGTCCACATAACTTCATCTCAGTTCAAAACTCAGAGTCTGTAAAACTTCCACTTAGACGACAGTTGAAGGAGAATCGCTTAGTTGAGCAGAGTCGCTTCGTTGAGGACACTTGAAGGTCGAAGCAATGGAGGACAAAGCCCTAGATTTATCAAATACAGTTGCCATCAAAATCAATTCCGAAATGGTATGTACTTATTTCTTATAGGAATGCCTGAAATTGAATGTCGTTTGACAGTTAATGGAGTTCGGAGTAAATTTGCTGAATGTAAATAGGTTTTAAATTAGATGTGAAAAATCTCGTACGATGAATACTATGGCAATCGGAGTAAATTAAATGACATGTTTAGTAACATTTGATTACATCATCATGTTGTTATATAGTGGCATTGTAAGCATATGTGAAGACTATTATGACATTCTGTGTGAAATAAACATGAATATGTAGGCATTTTATATGGAAGTGACATTTCATGAATATGTGGTAATATACTGGCATTCTAAGCATATATGAGGATTGTCATGACATTTTGCGTTAAATCAAGAAGAATATGTTGGCATTTTATAAGAAAGTGACACTCCATGAATATGTGATTATGTACTGGCATTCTAAGCATATGTGAAGATTGTCATCACATTCTGCGTTAAATAAAGAAGAATATGTTGGCATTTCATATGAAAATGACATTTCATGAATATGGTTACATACTAGCATTCTAAGTTTATATGAAGACTGTCATCACATGTGTTATGTTGAAAGCAAAGTAACATCACATTGAATTACAATTTGAGAAACTGATGACATTCTGCCATAAATAGTGATATTTTATGAATATGTGTTAGGTTAAAAGCAAAATACCAGCACATTGAGAAATTGAGAACTGATACACTTTTAGTCAATTTTTATGAGGTCATTTGGTGGCATTTTTTTATAAAAGTGTCATTCCATGCATATGTGGTTATATACTAGCATTGTAACCTTATATGCACACTATCATGAAATTTTACTTGAAATAGTGACATTGTATGAATATATGTTAGGTTGAAAGCAAAATAGCTTCACATTGAATGTAAAATAAAAAACTGATGCACTAATGAGAGTTTAGTCAATTTTTATGAGGTCATTTGGTGGTATTTTGTATCAAAGTGACATTCCATGCATATGTGGTTATATATTGGCATTGTGACCTTATATGCACACTATCATGAAATTCTATTTGAAATAGTGACATTGTATGAATATATGTTAGGTTGAAAGAAAAATAACATCACATTGAATGAAAAATTGAGAACTGATGCATTAATGATAGTTTAGTAAATTTTTATGAGGTCATTTGGTGGCATTTTGTATGAAAGTGACATACTGACATTACATGCATATGTTGTTATATATTGGCATTGCAACCTTATATGCAGACTATCATGACTTTCTGCCATAAATAGTTAAGTTGTATGAATATAGGTTAGGTTGAAAGCAAAATACTCCCTCAGTTCCGCTATGATTGTCTCATTTTACCTTTTTGGTCCGTCCCACTAAGATTGTCCCATACCTTATTTGGTAAATTTTTTGTGGTTCTAAATCATTCCTTCTTTATTCTTACTTTATCAATTCAATATCAACCACATAAACTCATTTTTATTAATAACCGTGTCACCTTCTTTTGTCCCAAACTTAGGGGGACGGAGGTAGTAACATCACATTGAATGAAAAATTGAGAACTGATGCACTAATGACAGTACAGTTTAGTCATTTTTATTAGATCATATGGTGGC
Source organism: Cuscuta epithymum (assembly GCA_945859915.1). Classification (NCBI taxonomy): domain Eukaryota; kingdom Viridiplantae; phylum Streptophyta; class Magnoliopsida; order Solanales; family Convolvulaceae; genus Cuscuta; species Cuscuta epithymum. The sequence continues at coordinate 961,265 of CAMAPF010000020.1, forward strand.
ATTTTGTATTATAGTGTCATTTTTATTAGTCATTTTGTACATGGTGATTGAAATGCCTACATTTGTGTAAACTTGACAGAAATTAACAAGAGTATTTAAGAAATCAGTGTTGGTGAAGTTGGAAGACTTGCGTGTCAACTTGATACACGTGTAATTTCCGTGTTTATGTTTGCATTTTTAGTTACTTTCTATTGTTTAGCATTTCGGAAATTACATACTTTTGGTGTAATAGTTTAGTTTGTTAAAATCTTGTAAAATGTTTAGATTAGGTTTATTCTGAGCTCAAACAGGTCTACCATCACTCAAAGGACAGTTGGTGAACCCCAAAAGTGGAAGGAAAGTGCAAAATCACAAGACAAAAAGGGAAAATCCTGATTTTGGTCTATACTCGGTCGAGTATCACCCATACTCGATCGGGTATCTGGTTGAAACTTCAAATCGGATCGGATCCGAAAACAAAGAAACATGCAGGAGAAGATTTTCCCACGATCGAGTGTCTATACCCGATCGGGTACACCGACATACTCGATCGGGTATAGCTATGAATTTTACTCGAATATCGATCGAGTATGGACCGAATTCGAGTTTCTACACATACTCGATCGAGTATATGTATATACTCGATCGAGTACCCGACCTGCACCTCAAAAAGCCTATAAATACACCTCCTTTGCTTCACTCTTAGAGACCAATTCCTTTATACTCTTAAGCTCAGTTTAGAATAGCATTTCTCTATATTTCTTTTAGCATGTTTAGTCTCCAAATGAGGAGCTAAACTTCCATTTCTTGGTTTTGCTCTTGAAGCTTGTTGATTATTAAAGTTGTGAGTTATTTTCTTACTTTCTCCTCTTGATTATTAATTCTTCCCTTAATCTCATTCTATATTAATGTTGGAGGGTGGCTAAGTGACGATTAGTTAACATTCCGACATTGATTATTACTAGAAACGATCAACGAACCGATGGTTAAACGTTGATGGTTTCACAAGTAAGTAACTTCAGTTTATTAATGCACGGTCGTGGTTAATAAACTTAAGAGGGATTGATTTTGTTGGTTAAACCGAAACCGTTGTGTTGAGGTTATCAATCTTAATTGATTTCATCAAGGAGTTAAAGAGGTTAAATGCTACTATTATATCGGTATACGGCGTTGTTCTATATTTGATAAATAGTAAGGGTTATTAATGAACGGTCATTATTAATAACTACCCTCGATGAATTGGAGATACTCCGCGATTGAGTATTCGAGAGGGGATAAGTTATAGATATAACAATGATCGACTAAAATATATCAACAAGTGGAAAGTAGCAAGACCAAGTTCTTTTTATTCTTGAATTTAATCCCATATAACTCATTCATCTTCGTGTTTAATTTAATTAAATCACTCAACAACCAAAAACCCCCTTTATTTACTCCTTTCATTAAAAAGATAAATTATTCCTTTCCCTGTGGATACGAACTCTACTACGCTATACTACGTATAGTTGTTAGTATCGATTTATTTTGAGTGCACACACGACAAAGTGCACGTCACAACTCCTAGCTAGTGCAATGTTGTTAAGGTTCTTAGGAAAATAATAACATATCTAAGCAAAGAGGAATTGACAGAGTTCAACAATACTGTCTTTGGTTGGATGTTAAGAATAGAAGACATGTCTTGGCTCAGTGGACAATTGCTTTTGGGATTGATTGGAAACTTTTTGACTGAAGTTAATGGAAACACAGATAACGGTGTAATCGGGTTTCACATTAAAGACAGTGTCATCAATTTTCAGAAGCATGATTTGGCAATAATGTGTGCTTTAAAGTTTGGAGCTGCGAAGCCAAATATTTCAGAGGAGCTTCAGGGAGATGTATGAACAAATTATTTAGGGGCCAAGATAACTGTGACTCGTGCAGATATTCAGAATGCATTAAAGAGTTACAAGAGCACTAATGAGAGCAAACTAACAAAGGATGGACTGAAATTGGCACTACTATACATACTGTCACATTGCTTATTCGGCAATCAAACTGCTAGACCAATGAAGGCATACTATATTTAAATTGTCCATCATCATATATTATACTACGTATATTTACTCTTTAATCTATACCAATGTTTTTTATTGCGGCGGCGTTGCGATTGTGATCACTGCGGTTGCGGCTATTGCAGCTTTTGTGATGTGTATTGCGGCTTGATGCAGTGTATTTTACGTTCAAACTGAATAAGAAAATAATTACTATTGATGTCATGAAACGATCCGGTATGGCCCCATTGCGGGCACGTTGCGTTTTCATTGGGTTACATAGTAGATCTCCCCCTTGAATTGAAATCCCACCTTCATTGCGGCCCGATGCCATCATGCTATAGAATGCAACCATAATATAGCAACCACAACACATGTTGGATCCCGACCTATCCCTGTTGTGGCCACGTTGCAGTTTCGTTGGGTTACGTAGTAGATTCCCCCTGTGAAATGAAATTTCACCTCCATTGAGGCCCAATGTCGACGTGCTACATAATGCAACCATAATATTGCAACTGCAACACGTGTTGGGTCCCGACCTATCCCCGCTGCGGCCACGTTGCGGTTTCGTTGGGATGATAAGAGTATGTTATTGTTATTCTTGCGGTTATGTAACACATGTTACGTAGTAGATTTCCCCCGTGAATTGAAATTTCACCTATGCCGTCATGCTACAGAATGCAACCATATTATTGCAACTGCAACACATGTTGGATCCCAACCTATCCCCGTTGCGGCCACGTATTGGTTTCGTTGGAATGATGAGGGTATATTATTGTTATTCTTGCAGTTGTGCATAATTGAAGAATAATAAAAGTGTTATGTATGAATTTTTATTGTGAAGATTTTGACTGTGTTCAAATTATAGCATATTGTTATCATGTTTTCACATCATAATTTCTTTATTCACAGTATAAACTGAGTGTATTTATGCGTATAATTGATATATTGAATTTGAAACATGATTTACAATATGATTCAATGCACAATCCCCTTTTGGGCTAAGTTTTGCAATGCTAGGTACCCAAGAGATGGCAATATGATACTAAAATTCACTGATTCTTGCATATGGAGAAGATTGTGTCAAATTAATGATAGGGGAGAAAACTTATCTGATTTGGATGATATGGGTAATCTTTTTTGGGAGCCAGAAAAGGATGGTCAGTTCTCATCGTCTTCTGCTTTCCATGAAATCAGATGGAGGAAGTCAAGCACTTTGTCTTCAAGATGCATTTGGAATAAATTTCAGACATTACCAATCAGAATCTTTCAATGGAAAGTCATTAATAACATGCTTCCTATTGCGGAGAATCTAATCAGATTCAACATGGTGATCTATCCCTCTAGATGTCCATTCTGTGAGAAAAATTCAGAATCGATAGACCACATTTTCTACTTTTGTCCTGTGATTAAGGAGGTATGGTTTCATTTCATGAGAATTCTTGAAATCCCAAATCACAGGGAACATATTTCCCTAAGGCAGATGTTATTCTTTTGGTGGCTCAAAGCAGATAATCATTCTTGGCTGGGTATTTTCAGAATGAATATGCCAGGAATTATCCTATGGCATATTTGGAAGATACTACGTATATGCTAAATTAATTTGGGGTTCCTCTGATCTTATCCCTTCGGCTGACTCTATTATTTGGCAAATAAAATTATTTTCCCAAAATTGGTCGAAGACCCTAAAGCATAGCAAGGACAATAAGGGTGTTGATAGTCTTATTCAAGATAATCTTATAGCAGCCAATTTTCTGAAGCCAAAGAAGGGGATGAAGATGATAAAGTGGGATAGACCAAAAACCTTGTTTAAGCTTAATGTTGATGCTTCCTTCACTCCAGGTAGCTCGTCAGGTGGGGCAGTGATGCGCGACAGGGAAGGGAAAATGATATTTGGTCTTAGCTTTGCTCTTCAAGCTTCATCGGCTATAGAGGCAGAAATTCAAGCGCGCCAAATAGCTCTCCATTTGGCTATAGATAAAGGTTACTCCAGATTTTGAGATGGAAACGGACTGTTTAGAGTTGCTGAGGTTATTAAAAGATAGATTCTATGAGGGAAGATGGAAGATACAACTGGTCTCTATTCGAACAGATCTCGAACGGGCAGAATGTGAGATTCGGCATATTTTCAGGGAAGCCAACATGACTGCTCATCTTATGGCACAAAATTATTATTCTACTCATTTACCTTTCGTTTGTTATACTGATCACAATAATGTATCCCACATGATAAAAAAATCTTTATCTATTGACATGATGGGCTTACCTTACTTTTCGATAGCTTGTTGTTTCTTTGTATTAAAAAATGAGAGGTATCGGCCTAGTCCCCCTCTCTTTTTGTACTTTTTGATCATTCTAATAAAACACGTCAAATGTTCCCCGGCATTTGCCCCACCGATGGGTGGTTTACCTTTCGGGTTAAAAAAAAAGATTCAATGCACAATCCAATCAATTAAGCATATTATGTAGATGTACTTTTACAAAATAATTAAATGTTGTAATGTTGAAGTGGTTTTTATACTACATATTATATTAGCACTTGCATCACTTAATTTTTTTTTTGAAAAAATATCATTTAATGAGCTATAAAAATGATTTTAAACTTAAAGTAATGTTAGCATGTATTATGCAAAGTCAATAAGAGAGCCACACATAGCATTTCATAATTCAAGATTACTATACATAACAATAGATAATAAGGAATAATCCGGTATTTACACTTTATTTGATAAATTAACTAAAAAAGTAAAAATTAATTATAAGATCTTAATTTTAAAATTTGAGTTTACTCAAAAAAAGTTTTGGGCTTTATTGATAAAAAAAGTTTTAAGCTTAAAAATCTCCATTAATTAGATCTTCACATTTTTTAACATATGCAATATTACTGTCATATGAAAGTTCATAAAAAATTATGAATTTTGATATTTTTTTTATATTTTTTTAATTTTGATATAAATTAAAAAGTTATAATGCTTTAAAAATAAAAGATTTTTTCTTCTCTCTTTTCTCCAAATTAAATTAGTTGGCCTAATTAAAGTGAAACTCTAGTGAAGGAACGTGTGAAGTTTTGAACCTAGGGAGAATTAACTAAATGTTTTAATTGGAGTGATAATACAATTTTTAGTAACCAATAAGAGTTTGGCACATCATTGATTTATAAATCAGTTTTACTATATAAAACAATAGATCGACTCACCCCTCCATTTGATTCTAGCTCCGCCCTTGACAACAAGTTTGTTTTTCTGCATCTCCACAACTTTCTCATGATCTTACACATCATATCCATCAGCAATTTATTTTGATTCTCCAGTTTTTGATCAAACTCCTGCTATATGATTTCAGTGCTTCGTCCATCTCTGAATTCGAATTTCTTGTCTGCACCATGCATCCTACCTTACGAAATCGTGTACTACTTTATTAAACAGTTGTCAGAATTTTGAGTAATCAGGTCGAGAGTCTCTTATACCAATGATACAAGTCAGATTATCTTATAGGAATGAATAGAAGAAGATAACGTACGAGATCATGCATACAGCATACGTTCATACGTAGAAAACATGCAGAACATGAGAAAGGGGGAAGAAGATGATCATGATTTATTCCATAGCTCAACTGAAGATGTACAATGACTATTTAAGCTAATCGCGCGGATTATTGTTAGAAGCTAGCTAACCCCTAACTAACTCTGACAAATCTTAGTACACGTCATTATCTCATTATTTCCTATTTACATACAACGCATACTAATATGTTGAGCTGGCAATTAAGTCTTGAGCTAGTAACTTTTTCATAAACGGTATCAGGCTACGAGCACAAGAACAATATGTGTCTAGACGTCTATATTATGAGTTTGTATTTAACCAAAAAAATGATTCTATTTTTATTAACCATGTCGCGTACGTGAGCGGGGCTACCTGCCTTCCTAAATGTGCATGGTAATTTAGCATACATCTTTTAGGTCTACATAAGTAATTGAAGTTAGACATCTTGTTTTTTCTAATGTGGATGTCTACTGCCCTTTTTTTCCAGCCCAACTACAATGTTATTTTGACAACTACTTTATGAGTGAAATTAATTAGTACTCCAGTATCTCTTTCATTGATTCTATTCATTATTGATTTTATAAAATTATGACGGGTTTAAACTTATATGCGCCGATTAGCTTTGGCCCAATTTTGATAATAGGTTGGATGTGTGGATTTAAACTTACTTAGCTTGAAGAAGGAAATCAAATGATACATCATACATGATGTGTGGCCATGTAGGTGAATGTACTTGTGAGGTTGAACTGAATGACGTACCTTTATATAGTGAATTAGATATAATTGATAATAGAGTGGGGGTAACTATTACTCTCACCTTCCTATAAACAACTTTCCGGTTGAATTTTACATATACAAATGAAATAAATTTACTAGGGATAAATTTTAATGTTTTAAAATTGTTTGACACAAAAAAGAAAGATGAAAGTTGTTTCTGGGTAGGTTAACTATCTCAAGGAAGAAGTCAGAACACGTAGAAAAGGAAAAATGAAATGTTAAGAGTGGGATTTGAACCCACGCCCTTTCGGACCAGAACCTTAATCTGGCGCCTTAGACCAACTCGGCCATCTCAACTTGGTTGTCTTGAAACTTCACTCATTTGTATTTGTCACTATACGGATTCGGGGAATAAAATACTTAGACATAACTACATAAGGTACGGAGTAATACATATAAGACCCTATCTAGATATTTTAAAAATCTAAATGGAACTTGTTTATGTCATTAAGTGATTCAAATAAAAAAGTACTCCGTGATTATACAAATATGTATCTACCTAATCAATTTTAAATGTAACTCTAGTTTAATACTCGTCTCATGCACTAGCTAGAATTGTGATATTGTTTTTATGAGTATTCAAAATTGATGTAACTCTAATAAACAAAACTTAAATACAATTCAATAAGATGAATCATGAAAGAGAACTTAAATTCATTTCAATAAGATGAATCATGAAAGATAGAGAAGCATTAAATTTTTACTACGTATAAATTTTGAAACACTTGTGTAATAATTTGAAATTCAATACTACGTATAATCGAGAAGATGTGGAAAAGTAATTTACAGCTAAATGACTTGTATTGTTAACATTCAATTACTTTAGGTCATTCAAAACCAAAGAAGTAATATTAAGAAAAGGATGACACTGAAGACCTAAGATTGAGAGAGCAAAGTATCTATCATATCACAGTTGAAGTGTAAATCACAATGGAAGTGTAAAAATGTAGGAGGTTCATCTCCGTGGAACGATCTCGTCTCTATTTCACCCGGATCATTCTGACTCTAATTTGATTCATATTTTCGGGTCTGTTTCGATTTGCGATCGTATATGAACACTACTTTACAATTAGCGATGTAAGCACATGAGTTTTACCCCAAACCCAATATAAATTTCATCCTGGAAGATCCTTGAAAGCGTGAATATCAAATGATCACTATGTTATGGACTTCTAAATCGTTCTTTCCTTTCCGTCTTGGATTAACTCAAATTTTCGGCAATTTGTATTCAATCTTGATCAGAAAAATATTTTTTCTAAAGGGAAGAGCATTTTAACATAAAGACGAATAAGATAAGTGTTAGAGAAGGCTCAATTGGGATTTGCATAAACATTACACACATATATACAAAAATATTTACAATCAGGGTTGCACACTCTACACGCGCAGTAACTCTTGATCATGCCCGCGCTGGACAGTAACTGATTCAGCTCATTCCGGTCCAATCTCCGCCGGAGAATGTCAACCCCGTACAATGCTCTCTCGGAAACGGCAACGGCTCCGACCGGCTGCGATTCTCTTCTTCTTCGCCTCCGTCAATCCGCCATTATCTATCCCTGCCCCCAACAATTCATGTACATGACTTGCCTGAGCGAGTCATCGACCTGCACCATCCGCTCCTCTCCGGCGAATCCACCGAGCTCCGCGCCGGAGAGCGGCCGCATGTCGGCCGCCGGGGAAGCGGAGAACTTCTTCTTGCTGTGGTGGAGGGATCTGAGGCCGGACTTCAGTTTCTGGCCTTGATCGGAGTGGTTGTTAGCTAAGGTCACGCCGGCGGCCACCCAAACACGGTTCAAGTAACTCATTGTATTTTGAGTGTTCAAATCGATTGAAGCTTTGAGAAATGTTTCGGTATGGAAGGCAGGGGAATTTGTTTGACTTATAAGGAGGGGAGGAGAAAACCGGGTACCCGAAACAGAGGCGGTTCGGAGAGATATTTGGGATGAGAGTGGGGCAGGTGGCGTGCTTATCCGGAGGGGGATGCCATGACTCATCCACACCTAGCAACAATCGACGGCCCCACTCTCCACTACTTGTCGTTTGTCCAATTATTACGGTTTTGTCCGTTGTCGTTTTCCCTGGGTCCTTTTTCAATTCTTGGATTCTTTTTCATCTATCCAAAATCGGTTAGGGTGATTTTAGATATTTTTGAGTTACATGGTTAACACTCTAATGTGCACTGTTATTACATTAGATAAAACTCGATCGAACTTCACACATCAATCCAACTGGAATTCTTTTTCACTTATGTATGTATCAAAATTGGGGATCACAACAAAACATTAGGTCAAATTAGTACTTCTTAAATAGAAACAATTTCTATTTAAAAATATTAATCAAAGTGAAAATGGAAACTAATAATCCAACCTTTTAACAATCTTCTTACAATAGTTCCACCTTTTCGTTATTCATGAATAATCCAACCATTGAACCCCATCTTCATTCACTGGTCCCTGACCGGTTGATGACCTGTTATTCCAAGTTATTTTCTTATCCTTGCAAATCATTATACCATAAATCTCACCTTTCACAAAGATAATATTTTACAAAGATAAGAAAATAACTTGAAATAGCTGGTCATTAACCGGTCAGAGACCAGTGAATGAAGATGAGATGCTTCCAGGGAATCCCCAACGAAAAATAAAAAATATTCCCCTTTTTCTATCGAATTGATCATAACCACTACCGACATTCCATAAAATAGTACACCACAAATACGAGCTAATACAAAGACCCACAATTCCGTAGAATGTCATGACTATTCCTTGTGGGAAAAAAAGAATTTGCCGGGCTGGAAAAAATGATATCCAATTTATACCAAGATAACTGGAAGTTCCTACTAATAAGAATCCCAATGAACCTAAAAAAAGGATAAAAGCCCAACCAAAATTACTTATTTTTCTAGACCCAGGTTTAAGTTCGATCCATATATTTTCTGATTGCCAACTCAAAGGTTGGATTATTCATGAATAACGAAAAGGTGGGACTATTGTAAGAAGATCGCTAAAAGGTTGGATTATTCGTTTCCATTTTCCCTTAATCAAATAGAGATTGTTTGTAGAAATATGATAAAAAAGTTCATATCACGATCACTTATATGTAAAAACTATCACATTTGTTATTATGAATAAGGTTACTACTACAAAAAAAAAGAAGATAGTTTCAATTCAACCATTTTCTGGCTCGTTGAAAAGATAATGATTGTGATCGTGATAATGATCGTGATGTCATAGTCATAGGTGTAGGAGGTGGAGGAATAGTAGGAGGAGGAAGATGAGGAGGAGGAAACATGAATTAAGCAATGTCTTCAGCACGTCAACAAACATAATGAGTCGAGTCAAAGAAAGATTCATTTAAGACAGTAAAGTTATTATATTTTGTACCAATTTGTAGTGTGGTTCCTCGGGTGTTATTAATTGAGGATATTGAAACCTATTTTCATTTTTTGATGCTCCAGTTAAAGATTCCCATTTTAATTTTAGAAAAGAATTATCACTCTTAAATGATAATTTAATCACCAAATATTAAAAATAATACAAATTATATCTATAGCATCGAAATTTTTATCAATGATCTCGTTATATTATATAACCATCAAAAATATTTCTCAAAATATACTCTACTTATCTTATTTAAATTTTACCTAAACAATCATGTTATTTTATCATGAGAACCTTACACCGGGACGGAGGTTGAGGTACATGCGCTGCTTCTAGAATTGCAAATCAATGAAATTGTTTGCAAACTTTGAATTCTTCATTTGCACATGCATTAAAGTCGGGCATAGCATAGAGCTTGTAATGTACTCCCTCTGTCCCATTTATTTTGGAAATAATTACATTAATATGACCAAAATAAAGATGGTTTACAAAAATATGATTAGTTACTAGAGTTGTAATGAAAACATAGTAATTCATGTTCAAGTTTCGAACTTAAGTTACTACAACACTACGTTGTAGTAATGAGTAGTCATATTTATGTAAATAAGTTTTATTTTAGTAATATTGTTGTAAAAAACCCTTTATTTTGTCTCGTTTTACCTTTTCGGGAAGTACCACTTATATTGTCCCATACCATATTTGGCAAAGTTTGTGTGGCTCTAAATCATTCTTACTTTATTCTTACTTTATCAATTAATATCAACCACACAAACCCACTTTTCTTAATAACTGTGTCACCCTCTTCCGGGACAATATAAATGGGACGGAGGGAGTAGTTACCAATAGGGGCGGTCACCCTCTTCCGGGACAATATAAATGGGACGGAGGGAGTAGTTACCAATAGGGGCGGAACTACTGCCCGGAGGTGCTTGTGCCCTTAATTATTTATTTATTATAAATATAATATGTATATGTATATATAATACTCCCATATCATGGGCCCTTTGTGCCCCTGCAACTGTGCCTTCTTGGCCCATCTAACCCATCTACGGAACTCCCCGGCCCTGGCAGCCCAAGTGTGCTGCTAGCCTGCTAGTGCTAATTGCTCAACACTATTTCCCCAGCGAGGATGATGGGAATTGAACCCACCACCATGTGTGCAACAACATAGGGAATGGACCATTGGACCAACATGTTCAATGGTTATTATGACTCCTTTATACTCCATATAATTGACTACAAATAGAGTTTATGCTAGTTTGACTTGTATCACTTTGTTTTCTTTTTATTCACAAGTATAACTTGTTTCCTTAAAGATATAATACGTATATATTACTTCTTCCTAATCGAGATATACAATTAAAAAGATAAAAACTCCATCAAAAATTCTAATCAAAATTAAGGTATTCTTTATTTACTTGTTTTATTCAAATTTTATTATTTTGTTTGTTAATATATTCGTCATGTGTGATATCCTTCTGTTTCCTTTTAGTTGTAACATTGCAAATTTTACACTGATCGTATATTCGTATCATTACAAATTTTCATAATTAATTTTAATTTTTTTTAGTAATAGAGAATTAAATATAATGACGAAAGAACTTGTGCATTGACAAGTGTTAAGCGTTAAAGTGAAAATGTTGCAATTAAAAACGGATAAAAGTATTATGACTTATGTGTTAATGTGTCCCTCCAAATCACCTGTGCTGTTTCCGTCACCGGTTACCAAAACCAAACTGGCTACACCATACTTCTAAATTTCTAAGTGAGGCATCAATTCGAGTTAAAAGAAGCTTTATACTCGATTTATTAATTTGAAAATCTAGTTCCTTTCCTCAATTCCTCCATGTCATCTTTGTCGTGATTTTTTTTGATCATTTATCGTGAAAATTTATATTGTCATATTTATAATCCATGATGTCTACTTTCTATTCAAAATATTTTGTCAATTATGTAGAATGAGTGAACAAATAGATTGACTTAGAAGGGTATGTATCTGGGTGTGCCCATGCATACTCGAAATCCCTTTCAACAAATTTTGTTGATCTAATAAAGCTTAGCTAAATCGATTAAATCCTTCTCCACGGCACCTTCAGGTACAAGAATGGTAGTTTTTTCCAAGATCGCATAACCACATTACGAATGAATCCACCAAATCACTTGCTCGTTTTTGATATAATGTAAGGTAAACACTTTGCATGCGAAGTGTAAGGAAGTAATCATTTTACATCGTTTGTTTTAATTACTTGATATAAATTGTAGGACATTTTTTTAAGGGAAACAGACACAAATAAGATTAAGGACATGTTTACTTCACCGGTTATTAAACGGTGCTTATTAAGACCCGTGTTAATAAGCGGCGCATAAAATAAACAATGTTGTAACACCGTGTTTACTTCAAACGGTTTAAAACACCGCTTAACATTAAAATGTCCAAAATAACCCTATACATATATCTACACACAAACATTCATGAACACAAGTATATAATATAATATGTGTACCCATACCCCTAACCCCTTACCCACCCTACCTTACCCCGACCCCACCCACCGCCTACCCCTACCCCTACCCCTACCCTACCTACCTGACCCCACCTTACCTACCCGACCCTACCCCTACCCTACCCGACCCCACCCTAACCTGTCCCCACCCTACCGCAACCCTACCCCCGACTATGGCGCCCCTACCCCCATAGGCCCTTACCACATCGACCCCACCTTACCCTACCTTACTCCAACCCCGCCCCTACCCCTACCCTACCCAACCCACCCCCTACCCCTACCCCTACCCCTACCCCTACCCCACCACACCTACCCTGACCCTAGCGCCTCTATCACATCGGCCCCACCCTGACCCCACCACCCTAGGTATAGTGGGGTAAGGGGTGGGGTAAGGGGTATAGGGTGGAGTGATTGAGGTCAGGTAGTGGTAGGGTGGGTCGGGTAGGTAGGGTAGTGGTAGGGTGGGTTCGGGTAGGTAGGGTGGGGGTTGAGGCGGGGTAGGGGGTAGGGTAGGGGTAGGGTCGGGTATGTGGGTAAGGGGTGGGGTAGGTAGGGTAAGGGTAGGTGTGTGGTCGGGTAAGTAGGGTAGGGGTGGGATTGGGTAGGTAGGGTAGTGGTAGGGTGGGGTCGAGTAGGGGTAGGATGTTGGGTAGGGGTAGGGGTAAGGTGGGGTCGGGTAGGGGTAGGGTAAGCGGCATTTTAAGCGGGGTGGTATGCTTAATAAGCGGCACTTTAAGCACCTCTTTCGGTTAGTAAGCGACTTTTTAAGCAGTGTGCGTGTTTACTTCACCTGTCTTACTAACCTAACTGTGACTTTAGCAGTGAAGTAAACACCTCCTAAAACATAGGTGATGTAACTAAATAGGAGTCGTGTAAGTTTTTAACCTAGACTAAAAATTAGGTTCCTGGACAATATTACCCCACACACCCAAACACGATGCAGGCACTGTTGCCACTTAATCCCCCTCCGATGCCTACGCTCAAACATCTTCCGCTACTTGTTGCCGCCGCTGCGCCTCACCGCCGCCGCCATTCATTGACTTCATGGTTGTCTCATTTTCGAAGACTCGTTCCCTGGTTACTCACCGACTCACCGAGTCAGGAAGCTACCGCCGGCAGCCCGGCGCCGTCAAGAGGAAAGAGAAAGATCTTCAGAAAGGGGGTGGAGGAGCAGTTACTGTCTATTTAGTTGAGGTTTCGCTGCAGTTGGAGGAAGAGATCTTTAAGGGGGTGGAGGAGGAGCTGCTACCAATTGAGTTGAGGTTTCGGCATTCAATTCAGTCTGCTAATTATTTGCTCTACATCGGTGGAAGCTATCAGGCCATCCTCCATCTACTCTACTGGAAGCTCGATCTTGTACATGAAGAAGCTATTTTGCAGATTTGTCAAATCTGAAATTAATTTTCCTGGAAGCTCGATCTTGGATAACTTTATTTCATCTGCTCTTTCATCTGATCTTAGAGCATCTCCAATGGTAGAATGTGCACGGTGTACATGTGACATGAGAGATGACCACATAAATATTGGTAAATAAATTCTTTATCTCCTTATTTGAATGATTTTATACAGTTTTGGTAAGTTTTTCTCCACAATGTCAAGGAGACCGTCTAGATGTTGACATTGCCGTTGACATTGCAGGGAAAAACATACCAAAATTGTATAAAATCATTCAAATAAGGAGAGAGATAATTTATTTGTTAATATTTATGTGGCTATTTCTCATGCCACATGTGCATCGTGCACATTCAATCATTGGAGATGCTCTTATTTTGAATGACATTGACAGCATAATCTAGTACTACTATACGTATATTGTAATATTTTAAACAAAATTTGATACGGAGTATTATTTTTAACATTATAATACGAGTACTTGTTTTGTAACAATTTTCTTACACTGAGTTAATAGCATGACATTGTCGCTTGACATTGTGACATTGTTTTTGTTAATGATATTTTATTGTAACCTTGTTTTATAACAATGTGAAATTTTCATGTAACATTTGATATTAGTATTGCGACATTGTTAAGAAGTGACACCGTTTTCGTTGGCAATGACACTTGCTATGACATGAACTCTAATAGCCATTAAATGAGCTTCGACAATAACTACAATACAACAATGTCAAATAATAACAATGACAATGTCAATGCTATGAAAAATGACATTGTGATAATGGCAATGTCGTTGTTATCAATGCTATGAAAAATGACATTGTGATAATGGCAATATCATTATTATCAATGCTATGAAAAACGACATTATGATAATGACAATGACAATGTCAATGTTAATATCAATAATAATGTCTGAAAAATGTTACAATGTCTAACGTTCATCATTGAAAAAGTAAACAATGTCACAAAATTGACAATGCATGGCATTGTTTAATTAATATTGACATTGTCACAACAATGTCATAATGTTAAGATCATGTTGATATTGACAAAAGAGTAACATTGTTAAAGATAATAAATATTGAAAAAAAAATTGCACAATGTAAGACCATATCATGTCATATAGCAATGCAATATGATGTCATTGTTTAATAAGCAATGCCATTATTAAAAAATCAATGTCAATATTTAAAAATCGGTGTCATTGTTTAAAAATCAATGTCATTGTTTAGAATCAATGTTATTGTTTAACGATATAATATAATTACATTATTCAGATATAATACAAATAATATAAAAGAACCACATGATTAAAAACCACATTAAATGTCATTGTTTAAAAACAATGATAATATTCACTACACATGTCCTGATTAAAAAGATATAAAATATGTCAATGTTACTATAAAATCACAATGTGAGTTGGTCCACACATAATCAGCCTACCCATTCATCCAATTTAAGTAAGCTACCAAGGATTTTTCTCAACTAACAAGTACAAGATAGGGAGAATTTTCACATGGACAATTCATCGAACGGTTCTGGTGCACAAGAAAAACTCAGTGATGCATATATATATCAAAATGGAACAACTAATCTTTACATTAATTCAAGATACAACAGCTATTTGTAATAACAGCTAGACAGTTGACCAAGCTAATTTACTGCCACTTCTCCAACTCTTAACAAAATGCTAAAACTATGGAATTGGCTAAAGAAGAATTAAACTTAACACCGAAAAGTTTATTTGCTAAAACATACTCCTGTAAACACAAAAAAAGATAAATAGGAGAATCATTTGCCATAGCAAGAACCGGCAATCGTCAATGGTGATGTTGAGTTCGAAAGGCTCCGCAAGAGACAAAAGCACGTACAAACGAACAGAGTGCCGTCATCTGCGCCACTAATCAGGTTCAACTTCCATTATTTCAGCTTATTGCCATCCTCCGCCGTTGACGACGTCACTTCCGAGTTCCGACGACGACGAGGAAAAGGACGGTGTTGGAGTGATGAAAATTAAAGAAGGCAAAGATGAGGGAGGTAAGGAACCTTTGAGTGTCGTAGTCTCTAAGTGGATCGTGATTTGTCTTGCAAGAAATTAAAACCAAAACCTCGAAGTCAACTTCATAGAAGAGGAGGAGGATCGAGATTCTGAAATAAATCCGCCTAGCGCACCGCCGCCGAACACCCTCTGGCTCATGAGCTTGAAGAGAAACGATAAAGAAGATCACGCCAGTTGAGTCAAAGAAGAACATGGCTCCAGTTAATAAATCAAGGACAAAAGGGGTAGAAGAGTTAAAAATACTCCTATTTAGGAGTTAAAAAGTTGACACTCCTATTCGGGTCAATAAGTAGTTTTTTGGTCTATAAAGGACCATTTCTCTTTTTTTTAAAAAATATTTTACACCGTACTATGTAAACTATTTTACGTGGGGTGATAAACTACTTTATATGGCTGAATACGATACATTATTTGCGGCTTCCGACCTTCGTCATTTAGCTCTCGATGGCTGAATACGATACATTATTTGCGGCTTCCGACCTTTGTCATTTAGCTCTCGATGTCACTCCTTAGGAATTGGAAGCCTAGAGTGGATTCACACGGTTCCGGAGAAATTATTCCATATATTCCTACTAGTTGATGAGAGTTACAGAATATTCAAAATGTTCTAGAGCTAATTTTTTTCAATTTCTTATTAAAAATTAGCCTTCCCAAGATCGGATTTTAGCAAAATCGTGCATTTAATAGGTTTGGATGGAATGGCCATCAGGCCATGATACATGCGTTTGAATAGCAGATGATGCTTCGATTTGATACATGCGTTTCATATGGCAGATGATGCCTCGATCCCCTGAGTTATTTTTTGAGCTAAACAATGTCTTTATTTTGTATGTATATATTTTTAAAATGGATCGCATAACTCTCCAAACAATGTATTTTTATTTTACGTGTAAAATGATTACGTCCCTACAGTATACATGCGATCACTTTACGTGTAAAGTTTTAATATGCAAAGAACGAAAGGCCCCCTAAAGGAAAGATGAATTTTACCGCACTGTCCTGCATATGATTCTTGATTGTGTTATCGCCCTTTGTCATTTTCCTCTGGGGAGGAAGATATGCAAACGTCACTTGAAAGTGTGTTCTCAGCTCCTTGCACGTACTTTATGGAATATCCATGTCAAGGCGGACACCCTTTGAATTAAGTGGCTTCATTCGCTCTTGCTTAGGGGCCGTGATGTGTGGAGCTTTACTCCCCACCCTAACGAATAACGATTCCCAATTGATGAAGCGTTTGGCGCTCATCAAGGATCAAATTGGCCTTTATTATAATGGACGTTGTGTCTGAAGTCAAGCACCTCATGAACAAGATTTTGTATAGTAATTACATCCGGAGAATAATACTTTGTGACATTTTTGTATATCTTGGTCCCGTCACCATTTGTGTTGATGTCATTATGGCATTGTTTGTTTGAGCTTGATGCTTGGAGATGTATCCTCTAAGAGATCACCCTTTTGGCATTATGGGGCATTGTCCCGCAAAATATATCATATAGCTGACTATATCGTGTTCACGGTATAGTCGTGGTTTTCCTTCTCGCCGGGCTTCTGCGCTTTTTCGATCTCGCTTCGTTTCTTCGATTTGGCTTTGCATCACGCTCACTGCTCGTCACCACTCGCCCCCTTCTCCTCTAGCTCGTTGCTCGTTGCTCGTCGCCACCGCTCACCACTCGCCCCCTTATCCTCCAGCACGAACGCAGCGGCGCTATCGGCGTAGTTACCTATTTTCTTTCTCTCTTTCTTTCCACTCTTTTCTTTTTTCTCTTTTTCTTACACGGTTTTGCTGTTTGAGCTTGTGACTTTCGGAGATAAGGGGAGTCTACTTCGTTGCTGAGGAATCCCTTACTACTATAGATCTCAAATAAGTTTTATATGAAACTCAAATGAGCATACACCTAAAAGGAATAAACATACACAAATGAATATTGAGCACGTTAGAAATGAGTTTTATGCTAAACACAAATGAGTATAACGTTCAAAATGAATGAGCATACACAAATGAGCTTTTGAATCTTTTATGCTCATTTTGTAAGTTATGTATTTTCATTTGGTACCGCTTTATGATCGATTTAAAATGTTGCATATTTGAATTGCATCATAATACATTAGATCTACATATTGAAATTAATTGGAATTAATTATAAACATAATTTAAGATATTTTAATAAAGAAAAAAAATGAATCACAAGATATGAATAGTGGTGGACTCGGGCCGGGCGGCCTGGCCCGGAACCGGCCCGGTTACTGTTTGGCCCGGCCCGGCATGGGGCCCGGTGGGTCCACCGGTTCGGTTCGGCCCGGCCCGGCTGCTGGGCGGTTCGGGCTCGGGCCCTGTTTTTGGTGAACCGGCCCGGCCAGTTCGGGCCGGTTTTTAATTTTTTTTATTTTTTTTTTGAATTTTTTTTAAGTTTTGGGTTGGAATAGATATTTTGGGCCATTTGAGGTGGTTTGGGGTGGTTTGGGGTTGAGGGGGAGGGGTTGGGGGTTAAATAGAAGAGCCAAAAAAAAATTAGAACCGGTTAGGCCCGGCCCGGAACCGGAACCGCCCACCGGCGGTTCGGGCTCGGGCCCAACTTTCCTGGCCCGAGGCCCGGCCGGGCCCGAACCGGCCCGAGTCCACCACTGGATATGAAGCAAAGATCATGATGCTCAATGTTAGATTTTTAATACTCAAAAGAACAAGCTTAATGCTCACCAAAGTTGCATTTAGGGATGGACCCGGGCCAGTTCCGGTTCGGGCCTGGCCGGGCTTTTATTTGGGAATGGTGGAACCGGAACTGGCCCGGGTAGCCGGCGGTTCCGGGCCGGTTCCGGTTCAATGTTATTTCTTTAATTTTCTTTTGAGTTTCTAATAACCCCCCCCCCCCCCCCCCAAACACCCAGCCCAACCCGGTAGAAACAAAAAAAAAATTGAAAAAAAAAAGGCCCGATCTAGGCCCGGACCGGCTGGGCCGGTTCGCATTTTAGGGGGCCTGAGCCCACACCGGGATTAGAGCGGTTCCGGTTGGTCCGAACCGGCCCAAGACCGGGTACTGGGCCGGGCCCAAACAGTACTGGGTCGGGCGGCCCGACCCGAGTCCACACCTAGTTGCATTAATGCTCATTTAAGAGAAGACGCAATTTTTTCACCAAAGTTACGAAATTGCCACCAACTCTACGGTGTCAGTCATACCGTCGGTTGTACATTATACACTTCCCTTTAGTTATGGACACGTTGTGATACTACATTTGGGTGAATATATATTTACATTCCAAAAAAAAGTATTATACAAATATTGAAATTCCAAAACTTAATAGCATATAGGAACATCAAAAAGTTATGTAGTGAATATATAATCCATATACAGAAAAAGGATAATCATACAATGTCATCAACAATGATACAGGCACACGGATCATTTGAAAGTAAAAAAGAAAAAGAACTGCCTTGAAGATCAAATCCAAATACATGCTACAAACAACGAATCGCACTTCTAATTGGCGGGTGGAAAGGAAATAACAAAGCTGTATTCCTGCATAGTGGGTGTGCCAGAGAAACCAAAGTTTTGTATGCATGTCGAAATATCACTTCCTCTTCTGAAGGAAACAAAAGAAGCGGTATATACCCTCTCGGTCTATCTATCTGTGCCCTCCCAGAAGGATTCAACTTACAGTAGAGAAGTTAGGCTAAATCTGTTCAAGCAGAATTCAGCTCATCACCCTGCTGTCGTGCTAGATACCTTTCCCTCCTTTCTTTCTGCGTTACAAAATGATTAAAGCTTAAGTTGATAGAATGATAGTGAAACTACACATTTACTATGTACTACGTAATACTTTCAAGCCCGTCTTATGTACATGATGTAGGTAATGTGTGAGTAAAAACTAAAAACTATATTTTCACTGTTCTACTACCATTCCCGACTAAATCTTTACATTTTCCTCTCATTTGTCCCCAAATTAACTTTACATGGCTCTTTAGGAATGAAGGGTCTGTGTAGTCCATATTATTTTTAACCTTTCTAAATAAATAACAGGAACACAATTCATTTTCTTAAACAACATGACAAAAGCAACTGTCAAGAGGAGCAGTATATAATTTTTGTTTTTCAAGGTAAAGTAACAACCAATTGACATGATGGCCTGCAATCTGCATATATCTTTTCTGGTATGGAACTACTACTAAAACTCTATAATGAGTATATAATTAATTAACTAAAACTATTTTATTATTATATACGCACTCACTCAAACTCTATTTGCCTTGTGATTAATATGGAGAAAGACTAATTATGGCACAGCTGAATGCCTGAATATTAGTCCAATTAACATAAATTCAAATATCGATATGACAAATTTAGGTGGGGTAGTCTATGCTTTGGAAATTATATATATATATATATATATATATATATATATATATATATATATATATATATTATAGATAGATAGATGAATCTTCATGAGTTCATGTCAGGCAGGCCTGACATAAACCACCGTCCGGCCAAGCCCGTGTGGGGGCTTTCCGGTGGAAATTTTGAATGAAATTTTGTGGGCATGTTCCTCATGAAGTGCAGATTATCTCCACAAAATTTCTGCTTAAAATTATCCGGAAGTCAGCCAAATGTGGCATTGAAAAACACTGCACTGTTTATATATATATATATATATATATATATATATATATAAAGCACAGTGTTATTAAATAATTTATTTAACTGCCTTCCCGATTGAATTTTAAGCTAAAATTACGTAGAGGTAATCTACACTTCATGGAGAACTATGTCTAACCATTTCAAATTTGGTATTAAAAAAAACAGTGCCAATTGCCAAAGCTGTTATCAATGTGTGCTCAAGGATTCAAAATCCACCTAGACTGGAAATATAAGTCCCCAAAATTTGGCAATTTAGTAACAGAAGCCAGCCACAAATATACACTACAGTGAAGATCAAATCCATAAATTTAAATTCATTAATCAATATCAAAGAATTGGCTTACCCATTCATCTATAACCAGGCCTTCTCCAAAAAATTTAGGGCCATTGTCTTCTGAAGGCTTTTTGCGTGCTTCAAGCTCAGCCTCAGCCTCTGCCACTTGACGATTAAGTTTCTCCAATGCCTTTAGAGAACCATCACACATTGTGAGGAAAAAGTGAAACAGAGAAATACTAGTATAAATGGAAAGACTGAAAGAGTATAAAAGTATATTATCTATCACTACTCACAGGGCAAGGTTGCTCCGGATCAAGAAAGACTACTCTTAGTATCTGTTCCACTGCTATTTCATCCTTTTGGTCTTCAAACTACATCAAACGGTTGGTTAGTTGAGTTACGACATGGACTCACTGGTGTATAAGTAACTTTTACATAAGGGGTGCAAATATTCTTAATGCACGTAACATTACATGTTAAAGCATAAACTCAAATATGATCAATCAAATAAGAGCATTTTTGCATAATTTGAAGCCTTCGTAAAAATTCAACATATCATTCACCCAACGGTTTCTATTGAAGTCTCAATATGTTTCAATATATTGCATAACATGTTCATTCAGCACTAACTATGTTGCAACAGGTAAAATTAGAGTGTATTTTACAAGCACTTACGTCAACAGTGTATGTATATACTTCTATATGGTTGTTTGTAATAGACTTCGACTTAACTCATCAATGCTAGATCATCAGCTTGTACACCAACGTGTATTTCATTATTTAGAGACTTATTCTGATATAATTGCAACATAAACTAATTTATTCTTTTGAACTACAATTCGCAGACATGCAAATTACCATATACTCCGTAATAAATACATTAAAAACACAATAGAAATTATGCACGCACTAGAGTATAAATAATTATTAAACAGCTATACAGTAAAACTTTGGGAACAATAATTTCCAAAAGAAGTAGTATTCCCAAATCATAAATTTAGTGTCAAATAAAGCAGTTCATGAAAATACATGAAAAAAATACTTTTTTGTGATTTTTTAGTATAAAATGCTACTCCCTTAATCACATTTTACCTGTCTTACTTTCCTTTTTGGGTGTCTCTAAATAAGTGTCATATTTCCTTTTGTGGAAAGAAATATGTGGTTCATAGCATTTAACTTTATTATAATAAAATCTCAAACCAAAACAAGACACATAAAATAGGACGGAGGTAGTATAAAATAGTGTTTTCAAAAAGGTGCTCCTGCTTGACTTTAAACAATTTAAAGCTAGAAACCGTAAACGGGGGGAAGTTACTTGGGGAGGGTACTTGAAATTCCTTTTCAATTTTTCAATCATACTCTACCTTCCTAACTAGTATACTAAAAAGTTCTTTTTCTACTAAACACTCCAACTTCAAATCTTTTGAAAATCGCTTATTTCCTGTGAAGCCGAAACTCCCCCGACTCCCCGAGTCATGTTTCCCCGTTTTATAAACTCGTACACTTCAAATTCCTGTTCCAAAGCAGTTTCCGTAATTAAGAGGAATTGGGAAACCCATTTCCTTATAAAATTTTAACTTTCTGGGAACTTTGGGTTTACAATTTTCTCCTGAGCTTTTTTATCTTCTAGCTTTTTTATGCTATTTTATCTTTTTATCTTTTATCTTTCTTATATTCTTATGTTATTGTTATCTTATACGGAGTATTTATTTATCTTTATCTTATTCATTTAATCTTTTTTTTCTTCTTTTTGTCTGTCTTCTCTTTTTGACATCGATATCATGGATCGATTCATGTTAACCGACCCCAAAATCTTTTGGTATTAAGGCTTGGATGTTGTTGTTGTTGTTGTGTTCTCCTAAGCAACACTTTGATATTCCCTAGCGCAACGCAGTGTTAGACATGCATTAAATTTAATGTTAAATTATTATTTTTTTAACCCAAAAGGCAAATCACAAAAATTGTGGGGTAAATGTTGGGAGTCATTTACCTAATTTTATTAAAAAGGGAAGAGAGTACAGGAAAGAAAATGTAATGAAAGTGCAACCATTAAGGAACTCCACAATTTAGAGAAAGAATCATGAAGACGTGTTTGAATATTGCTCATTGTCGCCTCAGTCTGTCTTTTGGTTTTGTTTGAAAGTGACTACGGTGAAACCCCATCATCCTCTATAGGTGTTGTTGGAGACGCATTAGTGTCTAAGTCACTTGAAATATCTAATTTTGCCATTGATTTCTTTTTCAGCTTTTGACCAATGTCTTTTTGGATGTCCTTTATTAAATTATGTACTAATATGTAATAATTACTAAATTTGAACATGTCTTTATGTATTTAATATTGGGTTAACAAACAAGTTATATGAAAAAATAATGTGCATATAAACAAATGAAAAAACTTGTGTACATATATGGAAAATATTTATAAATATATCCTTATATTTTAAAATATTTACAGTATTCCCCACGTTTCTTATCCAATATTTTTTAGAAATCATGTTTCTCACATTTCCCGTTTTACGTTTCCCATTTAGCGTATCCACGCTACTTAATTTATTTTTAAACAGTGGCAACTTTTACAATTAAACCCCTTCTCTATAATTTCTAAAATAAATCACTTCTCTAAAAGATAACATAAACACTACCATGAGCTCATAATGGTAATAAGTCTCAGCCTCTATCAGATATAAATTGGTGAAACTCTGGTTGGACAAGAACTGAAATGAAAATATATAAAATTTGTATCCCATATATTAACAATATAGAAATGTACCATCAATTTTAGATGCTCTTTAAAATTCATTTTATCTACTCCGTATATAGTTCTATGATTAAAGACTAAGGGTTGGTTTGCAACTGCTTTTAAAAAAGCACTTCTCAGCTTTTGGCTTTAAAAAAGCACTTATTTTCTCAAACACTACAACTTTTATTTTTCTCGGCTTCCGCGTCAAAAGTGCTTTTACTTTTTCTATTACACAAAAAGCACTTATTTTACAACACTACCCACTTTTACTTTTCAAAATCACTTTTTTCTCAAACACTATCAACTTTTATTTAATCACTTTTCCTCATTTCATTAAAAAAAGCACTTTTTTAAAAGCAGAAGCTGTTGCAAACAGACCCTAAGAAATCTAAATTAGATATTCTGTCATGACATGAAAGGTAAAGCGAAATACTGGAAACCCCGTTTTTTCCTTCCCCCACAATTTTCCAGTACATAGGCTAAATTAACAACACTTTCGCATTCATAAAATATTATTTCCACATCCATCAATTATGGCAACTATTAGAAAGAAAGGAAGAATCACATGCACATGGATCTTATCTTAATGCGTTAAACAGCTGGTTTATAATTATAAATGCGATAATGCATATTACCAGCTCTGGAACATATTCCATATCCCCCTTTACTTTTAGGCTCATTATCTTGAACTTGACCCCACTCTTCATCCCAACTATTTTCTCATCATTCTCTGGAGGCTCCACGAACTTGAAAACTGTCAATAATCAACCACAGAAATCAAGAAATGTAGCACAACTACCTGCTGAGTAAAACCATATGTTTCACAGATCCAATTTTACATTTCTAAGCTTACTTCATTTAATATTCTTTTATAACAAAATGGTCATAGCACTCATACATGTCATTGCGTGTTTCTTGATGCATTTTTTAAATATGTAATTTCTATTTGTGAAAATAGTAAATTGAATATTGCAAAAAACGAATTTAAAATATACAGTCTTGCCCCATTGCACGAGTAGGAAACAAAAAGCAGGACAGATGGAGTGACTCTCTAAACTAAGAAAGGGAAAAAGGAAAGGTATTAGTACCTGTTGCAATGAGACTTTCATCCGGAGCAAGTATGCACCCTGGCGGACGCATGTAACAACTTTTTGGTGCAGTTGTTTGGAACTTGAAAGATATGAAAGATAGTAACAATTAATACTCAAATGATGATCATTTTATACTTTTATCATATATAAATGCATAAGATATTTAAGGAAACAGATCCTTTTTAATTACATTGGTTGGATAAACTTCCTAAGTTCACTTATCACGATTAGCTGGAATACACTGGAATTTCGTCAAGATAGAACAATCAATATTTTCTTATTTAATCAGGGCCAATCATGGATCATTATTAGGATACTACACATATCTAATAAATTTATTTGTTTTAATTTAGTAATACCGTTATAACACCAACTTGATGAATTGTTGGGTGCAACTTCAACATCTTATACTAGCTTAGTCCTTATTCATTAATCATTATTGTTGTCCAGTTGGTACCACTAATTAATTATCTTTTCTATCATACGCAACAAAAACCACATACTGTTCAATCTATCCAATTGCCATTCAACAAAATCTTTTCCAAAATGGGAATATACTATTTAATCATGTCAACTACGTGAATTAATGAATCACTCCTCTCCTGAATTAGAAACCCACTTAAATATACTATTAATATGTACATTAAGCACAACAAATCCAACTAAACTGGAATTTTACTAAATTTATCGAAAACAGATTTCATGTCCAAATGTTCCTAGAGGTTGAACTCGTGATCTAATGGTCATTAAAACTAACAATGCAACCAGTCCAACCACTTCCAGTAAAGGGAAAGGATGAGGGTGGGTGGGGGAGGCTACAATTTTCTTCATACCTTAAAGGCAACATGAGTCCTACTAACATTCTTGATTCTGATTGCACTTTTCACTTGTTTCCCAGGTTCATCTTCAAAAGACAAAGTTAAAATTGGTTAGAGATCAATTCGAAATTTCATCCCTGTATTGGGATTTTAAACTAATCCATATGGGGCATTTCACTCTTAGAGCTGCATCTGACGTGGAAAGAGTAGTGATGACGAAATAAGACAGATCAGGATCAGATGAGCAAGGGAGAAGCTGGAATTCGAAAATAGAGCGAAAAAACTTACAGGGAAAATAGAGCTTGTTGGAGGGATCAAGACTGAGCCTGCGACGAGTGGGAAGAAAGGACTTGATGTTCATGGAAGTGGGCTTGGTAGAGGAGGTGCTGTGAAGATTACTGTGCTGATGAGCGCCTGCAAATACATTGTCGTGGCGCGGCCTGAATGAAGAAGAGTAAGCGGTAGACGATGATGAAGATGATGAAGAAAAATTGGTTGAATTCCAGAAAGGGAGTTTGCATATGCTCCAGCTCTTTCCTTCCGACACTAATTTCTTGCTTGAAATTTCCATTGGTTTTTTCGTGACTGGGAATATTTTGTAGACTTTCTGCGGGTCTGCCCTTTTATGAGTCCTTCGACCACGCCTTCCCTCATCTGCTCCATTCACTTTTCCATGTCATGCGTTTCGACTTTCTTCACATTTTTCACTCATCAACTATCAGCTAGTTTTTATGTCATGCCCCCCTCTACTCGTTTTTATTATGGAGTAGTTCCCTTTACAAATATACTCAGAGCCCGTTTGGAGAACTCTGTTTTCGGCTTATCAGGCTTATCAGCCAGCTTTTTCACCAAACACGTAACTTTTACTTTCGCGCGCTGAATTGTGTAATAAGCCGAAAAAGTAAGGTTGGAGTTACTTTTCTGGCTGTATTGACTGAAGTTACTGTAGAGGACCATTTTAGCTATTTTTACATATAATTTTTTCTTTAATTTATTAATAAAATGTATTTTTAAAATATTTTTTTCTTAAATCAGCAGAATCAGCCAAAACAGTCACTCCAGCCAGAATATCATAAATTTCAGCAGAATCAGCCAAAACAGCCGATTTTGGTGCTACCAAACGGGCTCTCAGTACTATATACGGAGTAATTAAATTAGAAGTAATAAAAAAATTGTGATCCTCATATATCATAATGACTACTCCCTCCGTCCCAATTTGATGATCTCATTTCTTTTGGGCTCAAATATTAAGAAAGTGGTTGAAAAGGTAAAAGTTGTGGTTGAGATTTGAGTATAAAAAGGTGAAATGATGTGGACCACATATTTCTTTCCAAAAAGGAAAATGGGACTATCAATTTGGGACGGCCTAGAAAGGAAATACGGGATCATCAAATTGGGACGGAGGGAGTATAAAATTTACACAAGTACTATACAGCCATATGTTAATGAAATATTGCCCCAAATATGACTAAATTGTTCCTGAAATTCTTAAATAGGATTATGCATATTTTTATTCCTGAAATAGGACTAAATTACTCTTCTACCCTTATTTTCTTCCCTTTATTTTCCCCTGCCTGCGCACACATCGATCTCATCCCCCAGCGCATCACTCTTCTTCCCTGCCTATTTCTTCTCTCTCTCTCTGCTACACTTCTGCGCATCATCTTCTTCTTCTCTTTCCCCCACAATGAACCTACAAGCTCACTCATAGGCATCGCTGCCGCAGTCGCGAGGGCCACCACCGTTGTTGCCTCCATCATAAAGGCCACCGCCGCTGCTGCCGCCGTCGCGAAGGCCACTGCCGCTGCTATCGTCGGAGATAAACTTTTCTTCTCCGTAGATCTGCTTCTCTTCTCTGACTTTTCTTCTTTGATTACAAAATGCCAAGTTAAATCTGAAAATGCCATCAAAATGGCATATTTAGTCTTAAAAAATTTTGTATTTTTATTTGAAAATGCCTTTAAGATGGCATTCTGATAAAAAAAAATTGGCATTTACGCCGCAAACGGGTAGATCTGCAACTGTGGAGGTCAGCTTTGTAATGGCGGATGCCGGAGTAGTTGCGAAGGTGGCTGGATCTGAAGGGACAGCGGTCGACAGCCAGCGGAGGCTAAATCTGGCCAGATCTCCAGCGGCGCCCGCCATATCTGCAACGGCGGCTGGCAGATCTACAACGTTGGCCAATTTTTGAGGTTTTCGACGATGTCCAGCGATTGGCGGCGACTAGCGGCGACTGTCGGTGAATAGCGGCGACCAGCTAATGGCTGTGGTCCAGTGTTGTGGTCTGCGGGAGTATGACTTCCAAGCTTGGGGTTAATTTGGTCTAATTGCAAATAATAACTCTTATTTGGGGAATTTGTAAACTTTGGTCCTATTTTGGCAATTAAAGACTGATTTAGTCCTATTTAGGTAAATACCTCTATTTTAATTCGTTGAATTTTTATTTGTAATATTTTACGAAAAATATCCCCTTTTTTCAAACATACTCCCTCCGTCCCGCTAAGATTGTCTCATTTTACCTTTTCGGGAAATCACACTAAGATTGTCCCATACCAAATTTGGTAAAGTTTGTGTGGCTCTAAATTATTCTTACTTTATTATTACTTTATCAGTTTAATATCAACCACACAAACCCACTTTTCTTAATAATCGTGACACATTCTCTTGTCTCAATCTTAGTGGGACGGATGTAGTATTATTTAAAAAAAATTAGGGAAAATCGCTCTAAAAAATGAATAAACTAATCCCTAAATGCATAAATATGATTATGTTCTTTGTCTTCCCAAAATAAGACTAAATTATACCTTATCTTTCTGTTCTACATTTAGTATAGCTTAATACGATAAGTATATTTTTATTTGTAATAAAAACAAACAAAAAAATTTAACGGATGCAAAAAATCATCAAAAATATATTAACTTATACAAAAATCGTAAAAAAAATCAAGCACATTTTTAAAAACTATTTAAAAAAAAAACACGGGGTGGGGTCAGGGTAGGGGTATGGGGTACGTGTCAAGGTAGGGTTTAGGGTGGGTCAGGGTAGGGGTAGCACGGGGTACTGGGAGTAGGGTAGGGGTGAGGCTACAAGGGTTGGGTTAGGGGGTGGGGCAGGGGAATGGTATATGATAGGGGTAAAAGCGAAAATGGAAAAAACTTAAAGTGGCGCTAATTAATACATGGAGGTGGTATGTTTAGTAAGGGACACTTTAAGCACACTTTTTACTTGGACTAAAATTTTCTGATCTGGTCTGGTCTGAACTAGTCTGGTAAACGTCTGGTCTCTGTGTATTTTATAACTATCTAAGTTTGGTTTGGTCTGGTCTAGTATGATCTGGTCTGGTATGAGACTGAAAAATAGTCCAAGTAAAAACATCCTTAGTAACCGGCTTTTTAAGCAGTTTGTGTGTTTACTTCAGATCTCTTACTAACCTAAGTACCTAATTGTGTTTATAGCAGCGAAGTAAGCACGTCCTAAGTATATGCCATAATCATTTAAGTAAAAACTTGAACATAAGTTACTACTCTCTCTATCTCATAAAATTTAGTCAAACTTAACGTACATGTAGAATAATTTATTATTTAAAACCCATAGTTATTATTATTGTTATTATTATTATTTTGCAACCCTCATATTTATTATTTTATATGAAAATTGTAAAGTTTTGTAGGACAGTAGGAGTATCAATAGAGTTACTACTATAATACTACGTAATTACACTTAATAGAATTTCCATTTTTATAAATAATATTTAATTTAAGCATAATTTTGTAATTATTTATACTTAATTCAATCCTTGGAATAAAAAAATCTTATACGCAGTTTAAACTCAATAAATATTTTTTTTAGGTTAACTTCAAACATCAGCAACTCCGATGACTTAGTTATTTGTCCTCCTCATCAATCATCACCATGTGATAAGAGAAGGATAGCGCTCGATTAATTCTTCTTTATGTAGTTAGTCAAATCAATTACTCATATATTGGAAGTCATTAAATGTAGCTGATCAGGCAGATGATTCAAGCAGATTTTTTAATAAAGATTCATGCGGATGCAACCTGCAGTTCCATTAAAATCATGCAAGAATGTTACAACTACATGATTAGACATTAATGATTCGGTTCAACCGTATTTATGATTTTGCTTTTTATTCGCTTTTTATAATTTATTGTTTATTTGTTTCAATTTTTAGAGAAATTGTATAGATTTTTATATTAAGTTAGAAGCATAGAGATCGAGATGGTCAAATTAAGTTTTCATTTCCATTTGTTCGTTATATGATTAGCAACTTTTGCACATCATTTATGTGTAACAAAATCTAAATCTGATCATTGGACACGTGAGTGAAGTTGATATTATCTTGAGTCTATCGTAATGATTTTTATTTATTTATTTGAATATATACAATTTTCATTTAAAAAATATTAAATTCTTGTGTGATTCCTTTTTACTCTTTTTTCAACCCTAATGATTCTTTTTCACTTTTTTTCTTTTTCCTCAGCCAAGGAGATTTCACCTTGTAGAATTCTTTAATTCAAACAATTGATTTGATTTCCTTTCTCTCTCTTTTTCTTTTTTTCTTTTGAGACTTCTCACAAAAGTTTTGGGCGATGCCGACGACCATTTCTCCCTTAGCAAACCTCTCTAAACAATTTGTAAAAGACTATGTACATTCCTTAAATAAGACTTAAATAATGAAAAATGCACAAATAGGATCTCCATTGTTTCCTCCTAAAGCAAGACTCATTGAGTCCTAATTGATGAAGTTTTATTCTTTTAATAGGATCAGGGATCACATAAGTTCTATTTAGGGAATTATAAACATATAGTCCTATTTATGCACTTTGATTAATTTTAGTCCTATTTAGAGCAATTACTATTTGTAAAATACAAACACAATACATTAAAAATAAAATAAAAATAACTATTATTTTTTTGAATAAAAATAAGAATAACTACTCCCTCCGTCCAATAAAATAGTTTCCACTTTTCTTTTTGGGTTGTCCCAAAAAATAGTTCACATTTCCCTTTTTTGAAAGTTTTGTGTGGTTACCATTCATTTACTTTTTTTCTTACTCAACTACAACCAATCATTTTCACTTTTTTCTCACTTTCTTAAACTCTGATCCAAATCGGGGTGAAAACTATTTTATGGGATGGAGGTAGTATAATATATAGTGTAATATGTGAAATATAAATGTCAACTAATCATTTATTTATAATTTATATGAAGTATTTTGAATTTCTCATTAAATATAATATTTTATAACTATATTAATGGGGTATATTGTCATATTTCCATGGGCTCATATGAGACAGTCAAAGATAGTAATATAAGTCATATACCCATCGAGTCGAGGTCCTATGCCGAGATGAGACATTATCATAAGCCCAGCTCTACAGTGGCGGCCCATTTCGCTCTGGGTGGAGCTAATTCAGTGGGTTTGAGCATGATAGTTACCGCCATGGATTTCGCAGTGACGATACCAAACGAGGCCGAGTGGGCCTGATCTGCCTCGGCTCAAATATGATTTCATACTTAGTCGTTCCTCGGGCGTTCCACACTTGCGCATATTCGGGGCTTACATGACAGCCGTTACCGTTGACATCACATGCCCAAATCCTGAAGGGCTGACATCATAGGACAGACCCCAACTTTTTTCTATAATTAGCCACCTTCCCATTCGGAAAAGGGGCCGTATTTTCATTATATTGTAATTCTACCAAATTTATTATACAACTTTCTTGCTCCATATTTACTCTCACTTCTCTTGATGACTCTATATATTAGAAAAAGTAATATAAATACTTCAAACTTTGAAGGGGTGTGAGATAAATACCCCAAAACTTGCATATGTAATATATATATATATATATATATATGAACTTTACATAAAAGTTATTTTTACACCACGATCGTATAGTATGTTTTTTTCTTTCACAAATATTATTTTTGTGATAAGTACATAATTTAAAATACTCTAAACTTTTGTTAGAATGCAATTTACATTTTGAAGTTCCATTTGTGAAATAAATAATATTACATTCGATTCAATAAGCTCACTCTTAAATCCACCTTCATAGGGCTCATCATATACATCCATGACCCATGTTAATCAAACACAACTCGGAATAATTGTAAACCCACACAAATAGTTAAATTTATGCTGCGAAAATTTAACAAACATTGAAGTTAGCAAAATTTTCTATATATACTTATTACAAACTCTCCTCACACTAGACCACCCTTTTTTACTCGCATTCAGAGCTTAAACTTTTATTGTTTAATAGATCATCCCGTGTTGAAATCAAACTCACTGGATTACTAAAAATCTAGAGGTTTCTTTTCCCTGAAAATTTCATAACTTGGATGAATCTAGACTGAACTCTACCATGAGATCATTTTGATATCATGCATGCTACAAGCCAGAATAAAGGAGGAGAGTGGTGTGGTAGGCGTGTAATGACCAACAGTGTCACTTAGTCAAATCATATGTTATGAATCGATATATGAATATGTAACACCTCGCCTGTAGGGCCCGAAGTTGGTTTCTCGTAAATTCCACCAGACCTATAGTATTGTCCTCACAAACCAACACAAGCCTTTACCGCGCACTTTGTCCTCACTCGTGCACGTCTTGAGAAACTTCATAGGGAGTCACCCATCCCAAGACTACTCCCAGTGCAATTACGCTTAACTTGGAGTTCTTAACTAATGAGGATCCTTAAAAGATTACACAGTCACCCCCATTTAACTTCCTAGGGGTCACCCATCCCAAGATTACTCACGTAGAAGCACACTTAACTTGTTATTTTTAACTTATTATGAGCTCCCTTAATAGGATATGCACATTGTTGGTATTAATCCATTTAAATTAATCCCTCTAAATTAATCTCTTTAAGTTAATCTCAAGTATTACAAAATATCGCTACAGTTAGGTCATCGCCCGTAAGCGACACACCATTTCTCTACCTGGGGGTGGTGTCAAATATGCAAGGGCCGGCGTGGTACACTTCGTAGCCGGGGTGTGGTGATAAGAATGCTAAGGTTGGTAGGTCATCTCGAAAGTGACACATCACTCCGATACTGAGGATGGTGTCAAATATGCAAGGGTATGGTGAGGGTCAATGTGGTGTGAAGAGAAGGAAGGATGTTAGATCATGTTTTGGGACGTAGAATGTTGGTTCTCTTATGAGAAGATCAGAAATGTAGTAGACATTATTGTGGCACAGGATTAAATTGGTAACAAGAGATCATAGGAAATATGTGTGTCAAGTTGAGAGAAGCTGGTCATTGGAGGCGTCCTCAACAGGCATGTGGACCCAAGTCGTGATGGTTTTGACTTTTGATAGAATCCATGATGAACGTGATTTTGGAACTAGAAATGAAGCGGGGAAGAACATTCTATATTTTTTCTCGACACATGAATTGGCTCTAATGAACACTTGACTCACGAAAACAGACTCTCAAGTTGCCGAAGAAGGTGAATGGCCTAAGTTGTTGAGCGAGTAGGCATAAAACCGAATTGATTCTCTGAAATCTTCACATTTCTTCGGAGTGATTCTCAATCACCTGGATGGTTGGCACATTATTATATGTCACCCTTATTCTTTTTTTTAATAAGGGACTTCGAGTACTCTTCCGCCAAGTCACTAGCATCTTGGCGCCTCTTAGCTCTCTCCCAAACATCTCCAGGCCTTAATCGGTATGTCATCTGGACCAATTGCTTTCTTCTGCCCTATGTTCCACACAGCCTTTTTAACTTCTATAATTTGAATCCTTCTCACCAATATCTTGCACTTTATTCCATAGAATAATGCATCAAAGTATGACCTCCACCTCTTCTTTATTTATCTGTCCTACATTAGTATCCTTTGATCTTCATCCTTCACACACTTAACTTTTCCAATATTTTGAGTCCTATGATCACGAAGACGAGCAAGTATATAAATATCTTTTCTCCTTCCTTATAGTCCAACTTTTCATACAACTCCTTGTTCACTTTCTTGCATGCTTCCTTTACAGCTTTGTTTCCTTGTCTTTTAGCCTCCTTGTATGCTTCTATGTTCTCATCAGTCTAACTTGTTCCTATCTCTTTGTAGCAATCCCTTTTTTTCTTACGGCTTGTTTCACCTCATCACTACACCAAGATATGTCCTTTTTTGTGGCAGACAATCCTTTAGATTATCCAAGTGCCTCCTTTGCCAGTTTGTTAAAAATCAACTCCATTGATAGACACACATCCTCTACATGTGCTTCATTATCAACACACCAAACATCTTCAACAAACATCTTGTGTGCAAAGTTCTGTTGGAGATCCCCCCCCCCCCCCCCCCCCCCCGAGCCTCCACCATTTTATCTTTGCCTCCACTTGCTGCTTAACTTGTCTTCTATGATTCTTACCTCGAAAATCAAGCATAAACATCCTATGCCGAGTGACAACACTCTCACTTGGGATAACCTTACAATCAATGTAGTCAGTTCTCCAAGTAGTTCGTATTAAGAAGTAGTTAATTTGGGTACTATAAGCTCCACTTTTATATGTCACAAGGTGAGAGTCACTAAGTGATAACTTTTTTTTGAAAGGGAACGAAGTGATAACTTGGACGAATCTATATTGAAAATTAAATTTTTCTAGGTTTTGGAGGAACGGTTTTAGGGTCTTTTACATACTAAAAGGGTCTTATCAACTATTTCTACTTAGGGTTTTTTACAAGAATATTACTAAAATAAACCTATTTACATAAATATGACTATTCATTACTACAACGTAGTATTGTAGTAACTTAATTTCAAAACTTGAACATGAATTACTATGATTTCATTACTAGTCTAGTAACTAATCATATTTTTGTAAATCATCTTTACTTTAGTCATATTTATGTAATTATTTCTACTTAATGTTTGATCTCTTTTTCAAAACGTGAAAGCAATCAGTTGTAATTGAGTCTGTCTTATTATGGATATAAAAAATACATCTGAGATTACTAAGGATTTGTTAACATTATCATTAAACCACCTTCAATTTTGTGATGAGCAAAATTCCTAGCAACCGTGACCTATGTTAACGAGAACACAAACCAAAATAAATTTAAACACACTCTAAAATAATCATACATACTTTATGAAAATAAAACATACTTCGTGACCTATGTAGTCTAAATTATCACACTTACCTTGCGAAAATAAAACAGACAATAAACTTAACAAACATTTGTATAAACAATCAGGATTTAAACTCTCGACGCGAGGCCATCCTTAATCGCTCACATTTAGAACTTAAACATGTATTTTTTTAATTGATTGTCCATCTTGTAATTAAAACCAAATCCGCAAGATTGCCATAAAACTTGAGGTTTCGATTTGTCCGGTAATTCTCATAAGTTATGTAAGTTATGTAAGCTTAAGAACAAATTTTTCAGGCTCTTTTTACTAACTCAAATAGGTCTATCACCAAATACTAATTTAATGTTTGATCCCCTTTTTAAAAAGTCAAAGCAATTAGTTACAATAATTGAGCCTTCCTCACTATAGTTACGTTATAACCTTATCATTAAACCACTTTTAACTGAAAATGGCACACCTAATTTTGTGACGAGCAAAGTACATAACTAATGCTAACAAAAAGTTTGTGATCAAATATGACACAAATAAAAATGTAAAGCACAACACTCACCTTAGTCCTATTCGCCAACTCTTAAATTCATCTGCCACGTGCTCATCATTCACACTCGTAAGCTATGCAAACCAAAGCACAACCCCACATAATTTTAAACACAATATATCCCAAATAATCAAACTTACGTTGCGAAAAATAAAAAATAATAAGCTTAACAAGCATTTGTTGATAAAATCGCTTACAAGGTCCTGAGCTCAATTGTAGAGGTCAAGCTCGAATGCAATGTGTTAATTTTTGGCAAGGAGCCTCGACTCAAAACGTGAAGCAGTAATGCTTTTGTTGACTCTTTAAGCTCGTGGTACGGTACTTGGCCGGGAGTTCGACCGTAGTGCTGGAATTGTCGCCAACCTCGGTGAGGGTTGACCTCGACCTCTACCTCTGTTTTAGACTTATTCGATGATCTGAGAACTGCTTTTGAGCTCAGTCTCGGCGAGCTCGGCCTCCGCCAGAGTTGCCTTAGTGGATTCTGGAAATCCTTTATCGTAAATATTGATGCCCCTAGGGTATATGGCTATATACTTCATCACTATTATCATCATTATCATTATTATTATTATTTGATGGAGGGTTTCTAGTAAAGTCAAGTTGTTTCCACAATATAAATTTTTTGGTTCTTTTTTTCAAGTGGTCAATGTCATAAATACAAAATGCTATACATACGTGACTTTTAGATGCAACATCTTGAGTGTTCTTTCAATTTCAAAGTGAAAAAAATGATGAAAGTGCTAAATTGATACAAACAAAATAGATCAAGGATTAAAATGATAAATTTAGGGAGCTCAGAAGATGATAATAGTTAAAAGGATCTATACCCGTATGAGTAGCTCAGTTGGTTGATTGGTGGGAATTCGGATCAAGGAACTCTGGTTCGAATCACGCAGCGATCGTGTGAAGGTCACATCCTTTGAAATGGGCTCGACCTCTGGTCCACACGAATATATTCTCTTACAATCATGTTTGCTGATTGAGTCATTGTGATTTACATCCTCCCATGTGCCCTGTCGGGTCAGGGCCTAGGGGGTTCCAGGACGGGAGATTCCACCTTTTGGATAAAAGTTAAGGGGGGTGTTTTGTAAACAACGTTTCAGCTGAAAAATGGCGGTTTGACCACTTTCAGCGTTTTCAATAATTGAAAACGTTGTTTGGTAAATAGCGGTTCGGCACTAGCGTTTTCGAACGAAAACGCTGAAATGATAACGCTGCTAATAGGAGAGGTTTGGATTGGTGTTTCGAAAAATGACATTTTCTACTAATTTTACGGTCAAACAGCTAAATTACCAAACATCTTTTAACAATCCGCCAATTTATTCCGTTAGTCAAATCCGTTGGCTGAATCCAATATCTAACTTTTTTAGTTGTGATCTTTAAAGTACAGACGCATTTGATGGATTGCAACTTAGGCACACTTCGTGAGGTACTTTGTAGCAGTCGTCCATCTTATAAAAAATTTTAAATTATGGAATGAATGAATTGTTGTGATAGAAGTTATTTCCTAATAAAAGATACGGAGTAAAAGATTTTGGTTGTGATCTTTCAAGTACAAATGCATTTAATAGACTACAACTACATAGTCAGACTTCGTTGATCAACACAAGAGAGGTCTGTTGGTTCTTTTTTTTATCTATTGGATACTGATTTTTCAGCTTACAATGCACACCACTGGCCCAATTGTAGTATGAATACACAGGCTCACTTGGTTTAGTTGCACATCCCACACAATCACACAACACAACAATGGGAGAAAATAAAACAGGATGGTATTCATTCAGCAGTTAAGATACATAGTACTTCGTTTACTATTTGAAATATACATTGTATTTTATATTCATGGCTTCGACATAACAGGCACATCAGAAGGCCTGTCAAGAGGCATATACGGAGTATCAAACTTCAACCCCAAAATTTTGAAATTATCTGCCAATAAAGCATACATAGTATTATACTACAATTTATATTATATTCCATTGTATACATGATAGTGTGTAATATAAGCATGATTTTGTTAGTATAATGTAGTTTACATAATACTCTATTATTATATACTACGCGTGTGTGTGTATATATATATATATACAAAAGTCTTATGTGATGCACAATAACCCCTATCTGATGCGCTTTCGAATAGGCCTTATTTGATGCACTTTTCGAAAAGTGCATCAAATAAGGCCTATTCGAAAGTGCATAAGATAGAGGTTATTGTGCATCAGATCGACACTTTGGACGGATGAGATTAATTCTCATTTTACACGTTAAGATGTCTTCTCATTTGAACTCATCCCTATATATAATTTGCATCAATATAATATTGTTTAGTTTAATAATACAATATAACATATAGTATAAAACAGTTTAAATATGTATGACAATTTACACCTTAAATCTCAATATTTTGAAATTATGGTATGTATTTGTCACTTCATGCAAAGGATTTACTTTACCGACACAAATAAAAACAAATATCACGTTCATCGGCCATAAACCCCAGATCTGATAATTCGACAGATCTGGGCCATCAAATGGTAATTCCGATAATATTTTTTATCCTAAAATGGTAGAAAAAACAAAAGATTTACAGATCTTGGTAAACTGTTTTAAAATCCTTTCGTGAAAAAACTCATATACATTAGTACATGTCATGTCTTCCAAAATAAGTACTTTTTGCTCAAATAGATTAACACAACGCTCGGCCAAATGAAAAGCATGAAAACTGGAATCAAATTCACATGTACCGTTGAAATCCCAAACAACGACTGGGATGCAGTCGCTATACTCATTTCGATTTGGTCGGGCGACATGCGGAATTCAGAGACGCCCCGTGCTAAGCATCATGTAAAGAACCTGACCGACCTTCTCAGACAACTGGAAAAGGCATCATGACGAAGGAGTAGACGAAGGAGTAGAT
Source organism: Cuscuta epithymum (assembly GCA_945859915.1). Classification (NCBI taxonomy): domain Eukaryota; kingdom Viridiplantae; phylum Streptophyta; class Magnoliopsida; order Solanales; family Convolvulaceae; genus Cuscuta; species Cuscuta epithymum. The sequence goes on from CAMAPF010000020.1 coordinate 999,076, forward strand.
GGAGGAATAGGCGGAAAGTTGTAGAGACCTTTGGTATAAGCGTATAACCAATGGTCAAATGGATATGCATGGACAAAGGTGGGGGAAAGGGGATTATATACTACGGATTGGGTCGGGTAGGTTTACAATTTAATATTTGGACTGAAGGATGAGTTGGGTATGTTTTAGGTATTACGGAATATTATTTGAGTTAGCTGGGCTTTGGTTCAATTTAAGCTATAAATTGGTGGGCCTACTCCTGTTAACATTTTCATTTCAGTAAAGTTCAAAATTTGTTTACTATTTCTATTATTATTCATTGATTTCTTTAATTAATATTTCTTAATAATTTTTAATTAATTAATTGTTAATAATTAATTATTACTTCTAATATGAATGTAACACTTTTAAGTGTGGTTGAGTTCGTTTATTTCGTATTTGGATTTATATAATTTTTAATGTGTATCAAGTTTGAATTTATCTTTCCATCATTTGCAATGGAGCCAAAGATTCATTATTTTTTTGGCTTGAGAATATGATGGAATAAAGCAAAATGGCTTACCAAACTGTCTGCTCTTCTTTGTTATGAAGCAGTATGATTAGTCTGTATTTAGACACACATTTGATGCGTGTTAGGACCGGATTTTGATGGTTTTCCTAGCCTTAAGGTGTTACAAGTCTCAATTTTAGCTCAAGTTATGTTTACCAGGCGTTGGTTCGAGTTTTGTGTCATTTGGAGTCAAAATCAGGGAATTTGAGCCTGACACCGGCGCTTGAGAAGAAATCGGGACGAGTTGAGAATCATTCAAGAGTGATTTGATAGCTTTGGAGGTCACTGGGAGGTTCACGATGAAGATTTGATGACAAAAGAGCTCTAGGATTGGCTATGAGATCAAAAGAAGATGAATGAAGCTTGAAAACGACAATCAAGATGACCTTCTGTTAACCGTTCAAGCATATCTCTTTGTAGAAACATAAAAAGAACATGATTCAAGTTGCATATGAAAGCCAACTTCAGGAGCTACAAATCATAAGAAGACATCTGACGTGCACTTTGTCGTGTGTGCACTCAAAATAAATTCAATACTAGCACTAATACGTAGTATAGTGAAGTAGAGTTCGTATCCACAGGGAAAAGAATAATTCTCTTTTTATAAAACTAGTAAATAAAAAGGGGGGTTTTGGGATTGAATGATTTAACTTAATTAAATACGAAGATGAACAACTTAATTTAAAGATAAAAAGGACTTGGCATTGCTACTTTCCACTTGTTGATATATTTTAATCGATCATTGTTATATCTATAACTTATTCCCTCTCGAATACTCAATCGAGGAGTATATCCAATTCATCGAGGGTAGCTATTAACAACGACCGTTCATTAATAACCCTTACTATTGGTCAAGTATAGAACACCGCCATATACCGACTTAATAGTAGCATTTAATCTCTTAACTCCTTGATGAAATCAATTGAGATTGATAACCTCAACACAACGGTTTCGGTTTAACCAACAAAATTAATCCCTCTTAAGTTTATTAACCACGACCGTGCATTAATAAACCGAAGTTACTTACTTGTGAAGCCATCAACGATTAACCATCGGTTCGTTGATCGTTTCTAGTAGTAATTAATGTCGAGATGTTAACTAATTGTCATCTTAGCAACACTCCCCAACATTAATATAGAGATAGATTAAGGGAAGAATTAATATTCAAGGAAGAAGATTAAATATGAATAATCCTACTATAACTAATGTCAAGATGTTATCTAATTGTCATCTTAGCAACACTCCCCAACATTAATATATAGAGGAAGAAAATAAATACTACCATAATTAATGTCGAGATGTTAACTAATTGTCATCTTAGCAACACTCCCCAACATTAATATATAGATAGATTAAGAGAGGCATTAATATTCAAGGAAAGAAGTTAAGAAAATAACTCACAACTTTAATAATCAACAAGCTTCAAGAGCAACACCAAGAAATGGAAGTTTAGCTCCTCATTTGGAGACTAAACATGCTAAAAGAAATATAAAGAAATGCTATTCTAAACTGAGCTTAAGAGTAGAAAGGAATTCGGTTATTTAAAGTGAAGGAAAGGAGGTGTATTTATAGGCTTTTTGAGGTGCAGGCTCGGGTACTCGATCGAGTATATACAGATACTCGATCGAGTATGTGTAGAAATACCAGATTCGAGGTATACTCGATCGAGTATATGTTCATACTCGGTCGAGTATGTGCAGAAAGTGATATTCGAGCCATACTCGACCGATTTCGGGTTTAAACTCAAAGGCATACTCGATCGGGTATGTCGGTCTACCCGATCGAGTATAGACACTAAATCGTGGCCAAAATCTTCCCGGCATGTTCCTTTGTCTTCGGATCCGATCCGATTTGAAGTTTCAACCTTATACTCGATCGAGTATAGGTAATACTCGACCGAGTATAGACCAAAATCAGGATTTTCCCTTTTGTCTTGTGATTTTGCACCTTCCTTCCACTTTTGGGGTTCACCAACTGTCCTTTGAGTGATGGTAGACCTGTTTGAGCTCAGAATGATCCTAATCTAAACAAATTACAAGAATTCAACAAACTAAACTATTACACCAAAAGTGTGTAATTTCCGAAATACTAAACAACCAAAACTAGCTAAAAACGTAAACATACACACGGAAATTACAAGTGTATCAACTCCCCCACACTTAGTTCTTTACTCGACCTCGAGTAAAACAGAAACATCCAAACGGTTTAAGAGTTTTCCAAAAGTTCAAGAAAGAAGGAAACTAAGACCACCAAGGGAAAAATGAGTTTTTACAACAACATTCTTTCTTGGGTTTAATGATCTTCTATGCTCCATCTTCTTGCCCTTTTTTTCTTCTTCTTTTTCTTCTCTTCTTCCTCTTTTTCACCAAAGAGATACAAAAACACATATTTCTCTCATATCTCTCATTTTGCCTAGGAGCCTTTTCAGGTTTTCATCCTAGCATCTCTTTTAATTTTCCATTCTCCCAACTCACTCATTTTTTTTACAAGCCCTTTTTTGCTTAGATTGCCCATTTTGTTGGGTTTTCAACCTAACTAGCATTTCTTTTCTTCAATTTTTTTTTTGTTTTTTTTAAAGAAGTTCATGCATAGTAAAAGGTAGAAAATAAGATTACATACCCATGATGAGTCTCCTCCCCCACACTTAGTTCAAGCACTGTCCCTAGTGTCCAATTTCGGCTTTTGTTGTTTGTGGAGTAAGGTGATTTTGATTTTTGGTGGGTTGTGGGTGTTTTGGTGGAGAAATGATGGAGATATGGTAGAGGGAAGGTAGCAAAAATGGAGTTTTGGGGAGAAGGGGTCGAGGTTGGTATGGGTGTTTGGAGAAGATGAAGTGTTTTGGGGTGTGTTTTGGGGTTAAGTCGCAGATGTACCCGATCGGGTACTCAACACAGGGGTTCGAGTATGAAGTTTTCCAGTAATACCCGATCGAATATGGTTTAATACTCGATCGGGCCTTCAAGACAGGGTCTGGTAGGTTGATTTTCCAGACATACTCGACCGAGTATATGTCCATACTCGATCGAGTGCTGGAAACAGGCTCCTTTTGGATTTGCCTTTCTGGACATACTCGACCGAGTATTAACTGATACTCGATCGAGTATGCCTCCAATGTTTAAAATACTGGCCATTTCGCTCGAGTATGGAACTCGGGTTCTCCCTATTTTTACCCATACCCGACCGAGTATGGAAGATTACGCGATCAGGTATGTCCCCAGATACACTTTTTATTTTTATTATTATTATTATTTATTTTTTTTATTTTATTTTTTTTTTTACACACGCACACATACTGAAAAGAAAACATACCTTGCTTGGGTTGCCTCCCCGGCAACTCTTCTTTTTTTTTTTTTTTTTTTTTTACACACGCACACATACTGAAAAGAAAACATACCTTGCTTGGGTTGCCTCCCAAGAAGCGCCTAATTTAACGTCGCGGCACGACGCCATCATTGTGTTCAATCATTCAAGCTTGGATCATGATAATTAATTTTCTTCAAATTTTCACTCCTAGGACCTCCATAGGAGCGCTCAATTTCTCGACTCTCCACTTTGGAAATCTTTCCAGGATCAAATATCCAGATTTTCATTGATTTATGTGGTGGGAGGAAGGGGAAGAAATTATCATGTAGTATGGTCAATGAAAAGTTTTTCGATCCCTCAATTTTGAAGGAAATTTCAAAATTGTCATTTTCCATTTCAAGTTTACGAGATTCTCTTAAAGCTTCCAGAGATGATGGAGATACCTCAAAGGATGACAATGACAAAAATTTGAATTTGAAGCTCAACTTATCCTCTTCTTTGACCAGTTGGAGCTCCGTGTCTTTTTCTTCTTCTACTTCTTCTGGATTCTGGATCTCCTTTTGTATCTCCTTTTCATTTGTCAATGTGATTGCAAAAGTTTGCTGTTTAGGATCACATTCTATTTGAGAAGGAAGTTTTTCTGAATCCCTTGCTTCAAGCCTACTCACGGCTCCGGCTATTTGACTCATTTGAGTTTCCAAGTTTAAAATGCTAGACTTGGTCTCATTTTGGAATTGTACCATGTTGTTTTGCATGGTGGTCATGTTGGTAGCAATAGCCCGGACCATATTCTCCGTAGACATGTTAGAGTTGGAGAACGGATCATACCTCATGTGAGGTTCATCCCTTTTGTAACCAACATCATCACTTTTAAGGTATTCATCTTGGAGCTTTGGGCAGAAATCCATAAGATGTCTGTAAGACATGCAAATGTTGCATGTGTTGGCATCTTGAGCTTTTGGGCTTAAGATAAATTCCTTTATTAGAGAAGTCAAGTCGGAAATTTGACTCTCTAGGGATGATAGTTTGGTATCCATATACTCATGAAAGCTCAGAAATAGAAGAGTAAGATTTTTTTTTTTTATTTTTTTTTTAAATTTTTGTTGTTTTTATTTTTTATTTTATGAGATAAAATAAAAAGAAAAATAATTGCCTTTCCCCGGCAACGGCGCCAAATTTGACGTGCACTTTGTCGTGTGTGCACTCAAAATAAATTCAATACTAGCACTAATACGTAGTATAGTGAAGTAGAGTTCGTATCCACAGGGAAAGGAATAATTCTCTTTTTATAAAACTAGTAAATAAAAAGGGGGGTTTTGGGATTGAATGATTTAACTTAATTAAATACGAAGATGAACAACTTAATTTAAAGATAAAAAGGACTTGGCATTGCTACTTTCCACTTGTTGATATATTTTAATCGATCATTGTTATATCTATAACTTATTCCCTCTCGAATACTCAATCGAGGAGTATATCCAATTCATCGAGGGTAGCTATTAACAACGACCGTTCATTAATAACCCTTACTATTGGTCAAGTATAGAACACCGCCATATACCGACTTAATAGTAGCATTTAATCTCTTAACTCCTTGATGAAATCAATTGAGATTGATAACCTCAACACAACGGTTTCGGTTTAACCAACAAAATTAATCCCTCTTAAGTTTATTAACCACGACCGTGCATTAATAAACCGAAGTTACTTACTTGTGAAGCCATCAACGATTAACCATCGGTTCGTTGATCGTTTCTAGTAGTAATTAATGTCGAGATGTTAACTAATTGTCATCTTAGCAACACTCCCCAACATTAATATAGAGATAGATTAAGGGAAGAATTAATATTCAAGGAAGAAGATTAAATATGAATAATCCTACTATAACTAATGTCAAGATGTTATCTAATTGTCATCTTAGCAACACTCCCCAACATTAATATATAGAGGAAGAAAATAAATACTACCATAATTAATGTCGAGATGTTAACTAATTGTCATCTTAGCAACACTCCCCAACATTAATATATAGATAGATTAAGAGAGGCATTAATATTCAAGGAAAGAAGTTAAGAAAATAACTCACAACTTTAATAATCAACAAGCTTCAAGAGCAACACCAAGAAATGGAAGTTTAGCTCCTCATTTGGAGACTAAACATGCTAAAAGAAATATAAAGAAATGCTATTCTAAACTGAGCTTAAGAGTAGAAAGGAATTCGGTTATTTAAAGTGAAGGAAAGGAGGTGTATTTATAGGCTTTTTGAGGTGCAGGCTCGGGTACTCGATCGAGTATATACAGATACTCGATCGAGTATGTGTAGAAATACCAGATTCGAGGTATACTCGATCGAGTATATGTTCATACTCGGTCGAGTATGTGCAGAAAGTGATATTCGAGCCATACTCGACCGATTTCGGGTTTAAACTCAAAGGCATACTCGATCGGGTATGTCGGTCTACCCGATCGAGTATAGACACTAAATCGTGGCCAAAATCTTCCCGGCATGTTCCTTTGTCTTCGGATCCGATCCGATTTGAAGTTTCAACCTTATACTCGATCGAGTATAGGTAATACTCGACCGAGTATAGACCAAAATCAGGATTTTCCCTTTTGTCTTGTGATTTTGCACCTTCCTTCCACTTTTGGGGTTCACCAACTGTCCTTTGAGTGATGGTAGACCTGTTTGAGCTCAGAATGATCCTAATCTAAACAAATTACAAGAATTCAACAAACTAAACTATTACACCAAAAGTGTGTAATTTCCGAAATACTAAACAACCAAAACTAGCTAAAAACGTAAACATACACACGGAAATTACAAGTGTATCAACATCTTTGTGAGAATCTGAGAGGAAGAAGGTGAAAAAAGACGATGAAGTCAGATGATCCCTGTTACGATTTCAGAATGCGTCCTTTCACCGTTTTGATAATATCTCTTGATTTGATGATTCAAATCCAATTCTGCAAGTTGGGGTGGATAGAAGACTTCATTATCTACAACTTTTGGGAATGAAGCGTTGTCAAATTCGGAAGTTAAGTAGGCACGATCGTGCCCTCAAAGTTAGGCACGATCGTGCGTGAAGAGAAAGAACTGCGGAGCTACTGCCAGCCAGGCACGATCGTGCCTGGAGGGAGACACGATCGTGCCTGCCCAAAACACGCGTTTTTGCTCCGGAGGCACGATCGAAGGCACGATCGTGTCTGGCACCGTGCCTGCCTCCGAAAAATCCTATTTTCGCCTGAATTACCCCGTTTTTGTCCCAGTTCAGCCCAAACTCATTTGTTTTCTATAAATAAGGCCTCCATACCTCTTTTTGATGGTTACGAACATTGCGGAGAGGCCTAGGATGAATTTTATCTGTGTTATTACGTTGTTTACTTCAAGAACCTGGGATTCTTTGTAAGTTCAATTCTTTTAATTAATGACAATTTATTCTATTCATTCCAATTCTTTTGATTCGTCAATTATGAGGTGTGAGTAGTATAATTAGGAATTTGGGGTTGATGAAGGGTTTAATCATGATGTATGGCTAGATTCTTGAGGGTTTAATTGCATGAATGACGTTTAATTTGTGTTTGAATAATTTAACTGATATCTTTTGTAACCTAGAACGCGCGCTAGAATTACAATTGTTTGTAGAATAAGTTAAGAGAGATCTAATTTATTCTAATACAATTCACACACACTTAATCGTTCGCTAAGAGATTAGTAGCGATTAAGAGGCCGTAAGCTCGCTCATCTTGGTAATAATTTAGGATCTTGTCGCATGGGAGATCAGCCTGGTCTCCTAAATTATTGTACTCTACGCCGCGAGAGCGGTAAGAACTTAGTATGATTAGCTAGGCTCAATTAAATTAATTTCATGTAATTAGGCCTGTTCTGCCAGAAATCTGGTTACCCCGGAATCAATCCATGTTTCCTTCGTCGTTAATTAATAAGAAAACCACCTTTATTTTATTGCTCATTAGCATTAGTTTAATTTTCCCAACCAATCAAACTCGCACAATTTCATTTTATTTTATTTTCTTTTTAATCACTGCATTTAGTTAATCTTTAATTCCCTTTTGTCCGTCCCTGTGGAGACGATACTCGTACTTTCACCACTATATTACCACATTATTAAGTGCGAGAAAACATACATCACAGTAGTCAGTCCATGCAATTTTGGACGCGATTTTCATCATGGGTCATCCGGAAACAATCTCTCTATGCTTTAGTACAGAGGTAAGACTGTGTCACGCCCCAGACCGCGTCTGTGCCACGTGGACAACCGTCGTACAACCCAATAAGAATAACCGCAGTTCATCCTTACCGAATTGCACAAGACGTCCGATAGATACATATGCCAAAACCGATTAGTAAACATACATAACAACATCAACATACAATCAAACACATAGCGGAATATAAGTGTTTTAATAAGAACCCACACAAGGGTAAAACAAGAGCTCGCAGGCTCCATTAATTTATAAGTCAAAATAGTTCCATGAGCATTATTTAATTATTTAAAAATGGAACGAGAGGAAGCACGAACCACGTCTTCTCTCCATCGATCTCCCGAGCAACGGGTGCAGGAAGTAAGCTCTAGCTTCAACCTGAAAGGGTGGTTCCCCCGAGGGATCAGTACTACAGAAAAGTACTGGTGAGGGCAAACTGTATGTAATGTAACTAACGTTTCTCACGTGAGACCCTCAAAATAGGGTGATAGTATAATTATGGGCATAACTCTTAGCTACCCCTTTTCAAAACAAAATGTATACATATATACATATGAGTAAAATATCCGGCCCGTGGGCCCATTTGTCTTTCAAATCATTTAGGCGTAACAGCCTCATTAAATTCACCCTTCCCATGTCTTACCCTCGAGTGGAGTCACCCGCAGGCTGACTCACCCGATATCAAAATATAATTACTGTGGGGGCCCTTCGGACTCCCATATCACGGACATGGCTTAAATCAATTCCTAGACCAAGGAAAATATCCTATCGGAAACTCATTCCCGATCAAGCACGTTTAATCATTTAAAATCATTACTTTGAGGTTCACCTACCTCGAGGACTATCCGTCCTTACAATCATAGTTTACATTCCCGGGGCTAACCCCGCCTTGAGGAGTACACATACACCCTCATCCTACGTGTAATTTGCTGGAGGTTAACACACCTCAAGGACTACACGGGCCCTTGTTACCTATGTGCAATTTGATGGAGGATACCACACCTCAAGGACTGCACTTGCCCTTGTTACCTATGTGTAATTTGCTGGAGGATACCACACCTCAAGGACTACACGGGCCCTTGTTACCTATATGCAATTTGATGGAGGATACCACACCTCAAGGACTGCATTTGCCCTTGTTACCTATGTGTAATTTGCTGGAGGTTAACACACCTCAAGGACTACACGGGCCCTTGTTACCTATATGCAATTTGATGGAGGTTAACACACCTCAAGGACTGCATTTGCCCTTGTTACCTATGTGTAATTTGCTGGAGGTTAACACACCTCAAGGACTACACGGGCCCTTGTTAACATTTGAGTATAAAGGACTCCTCCTGGTCCTACAGAGTTTTACGCAACCTTACTCGGTCCCGGGTATTCACCCGCCATGTATAATCTACCACGTACCTCGCCCGGTCGTGGTCTATAATTTCTTTACTAACGACTAGTCCAAGTCTTAGCGTTTAAACCGTATTTGAAGCCTTAGCAACCAATGTGGACGGGTCCCACCCGAACGGCCCACATAAACTTACTCAAAAACTGCATATTGGGTGTATTACCCAATACCCGGTCGGGTATTACCCATACCCGGTCGGGTATGGTGAGGCAGTAGCCTCTGGAACTGATTTTAGCTAATACCCGGTCGGGTATTACCCATACCCGGTCGGGTATGGTGAGGCAGTAGCCTCTGGAACTGATTTTTAGCTAATACCCGGTCGGGTATTTACGTATTCCCGGTCGGGTATAGCCTTTGACTTGGCGGTCAACGCCCGTTTGACCGCACAAACGAAGTCCGATTTACGTGAAATTTTATACACATGTACTTCTTGACTTCCTTAATCCAAAAATACCTTTTTGGGTCCTTGGAACATCATACATAATTAATTATCACATTTTAAATCATCAAGCTTACTTAACATGCCTTTCAACTATATTTTACATATAATCATGGCATAACACATACTTGATTATCTTTAATCATTCAATAAAATATATTCTTGATTACTTTAGGTAATCTATGCCTCACTCAAAAGTTATGAAACATAACGCTGTCTTCTCACAACTATTAATAAGTACTTCATACTTATTAATCGCTTATATATTTCGTTCTAGTTTATTCTTCATAACTAGATTTAATTTAATGACATGTATGATTATGTACTTGAATCCTTCAAGAATACCATCTTGAATTACCTTAGCCAAATCATCCATGATTATCCTTCATCAAAATATTAATAATTCTTTTACTCATTAATCATGCCATTTCCCAATAGCTTATACTCATTATAGCTAATCACATGTTTAAACACTTTTAAACATTTCTATACATATCCACATACTAGATTACTCTAGTGATCTCATACATAGTCCATGTGTGCATTTTTTATACATTTGACAATAATATATTCATGATTAATCCACAATAAATCTCTTATTCATTAATCATGTAATATTTCCATAATTCATATTCACCATGACTAATCATGCATTTTAATCCATTTAATCATTCCTCAAATCATGATAAGGATTTTATTTAGGTAATCCCACGTTTGACCCAAGAGTTACAAGACACGTAGTCGTCCACTCACCTTGAAATGACGCTAGCAAGCTTTTATCTTCTTTGTTCGAACTCCGGCGACTTTTGAATTTTCCGGTGAAAACTCCGGTGGCTCCGGCGGCTTTCCGGCCACTCCTAGGTTCCTTGAGAAGTATAGAATACCTTGGTAAAATTCCTAACAAGGTTTCACAACCAAAAGTGGTATAAACGTCAAAACCTTCCAAAAAGGTGTTTTCCGGTGAACCGGTCTTACTCCGGTCATAACTCCGTTCGTGGTTAAACTTAACCTTCGAAACCATCATTCTACACCTCTAAAAGTGTAGAACAAGATTAAGAGTCTATCATATGATTTATAAAATCATATGAGATTAAATGAAGAATGAAATGTTAATGAGACCATTACCTTAATTAAACAAGGTTTTTCTCTTCTTTTCTCACTCTTTCTTCTTCCTTGGACCTTCCTTGGTTTGAGCTTGCTTCAACAATGGAGGATGGTGAATTTTAGAGGCTCTCCTCTCTTTCTTTAATGTGTTGGCCGAAATAATGAGAGGGAAGGGATTGAGATGGTCCTTTTTGTCTCAAAACACAAATGGGTGATGGGAGAGGGCCCCTTTACCTATCAAACATGTCTCTCCCATCTCTTCATCTATCAATTAGTCTCATCCCAAGTTACACAGCTCACACATTGCTTCTTGAGCTCACAAAAACGTGGGTTGGCCCCCACTCATGTTGGAGGTCATCCCAAAATGTCCCGAAGTGTACAATTGGTTCCGAAAGTTGTATTTTCCGGACTGCTTTAATTAAATTTAATTTTATCGGGCCGAATAAAATATATATCATTCTTCCAATTAATATTGGCCTCTAGAATGAATATATATTATCCTACTTTAATTTCGTGGTCGCCGAAATTAATCTCGGGCTGTTATCTGTTTAATTACTTATACCGGTAATGGGACCTCGTTTGATCGAAAGACCAACTTTATGGCTCAACATTAATTTACACCATCATATAAATATTATCTAAACCAAGATGAATATAATATGTGGTCCGTCATTACCGGATGGTCGCCGCCCACGTGTGGGCCCAACGTGTATTTTACTGTTCAAGTAACAGTAAAAATGAGAACGCGTTGCCTCGAAAATTCACTCGTCATTTCTCATTACTTGATATGCGGTTTCATATTTGGTGACACTTAAATAAAATGTTACACATCTTTTTAAGTGATCCGAAATGTAAAAACAGATAGAATCTTATCTGTTTGTTCCCAAAATAAAATATCTTTAAGGTAGGGTCCTCTAAAAGTACCCTCCTTTAATATACCAAGTTAATCAATATTATTCATCCCATTATTTTGGTTTCTTAGAATGTTTATATTTCTTCTGTTATAAATTCGTAGTCCCACGAATTATTGACAGTCCGATAATTAAGGACTCCCCACTATCGAATAGTGGCCCTGGCCCGCTCGGCCGTCCAGTTGTCGCTCTTTATAACAATGGGGTCCACGACCCATTCCTACTATCATAATAGTATCGTTTTGGAAAATAGTAATATTTTATAAACTTGAAACACCACGTGTGGTCCTACGTCTAAATTAATAACCCTTTATTAATTTAGGACAAAATTTTACTTTCTCATTTATCGAGACTACTCTTAGTCTTGATTTACCTTCTTTAACCAAGTACTTTACGAAAAAATTTTATCTGGGTAAAATTTGGGTCCGGTGTTACAGACTGCGTATATCCGACCCCTCTTACCCCACCGTAGGTGGGAGCCTTTGCGGCTCTGGGGTAAATGATGATTGATTGATCAAGTTTGAATTTATATGTTTATAAGCTTATATATGTATGCATATGTGTGTGTGTGTGTATGTATATCATAAAAATAAAATGTTTGTGTTTTTATTTTAAATTAATGTATTTTTTTGCTTTTAGTATGAGGAAAACATTGACAGTAGGGTTTATAGTCACTATCCTCCTCGATCGGTGGGAATCAATTTCAATTCTCTGGCTTGCACAAGACCAATTGCAAATGAAGAAATCTCTAATATTTTAGCTAACAAATTAAATTGATCATATGACTAATGTTGTTTACAAAGAAGTTTTTCAAAATTTGTTGTTTCACTATGAACACTTACTCCGTATTATTTTACTTATCACTTACGCTATATCTCTTTTATAATATTTACATTTTTCTTCTGCGGCGATGTTTTAATCTCTCTTTCATTATAAACACCTATTATATTACTTACCACGTTATTCTAAATTCAACTATTTATGTGTTTTTATAATACAACTCTTAATCACACATCGATAAATTTTCATTCATCCCACGTATGAGATTAGGGGTGGGCATAACGGTTTGGTTTAACCAAACCGAACCGTACCAAACCGAACCGAAACCGGACCGTATGCAATTTGGTTTGAGTTTGGTACTATTTCTTTCAAACCGTATTAAACCGAACCGAACCGGACCGAAACCGATAAAAACCGTACAAAACCGAACTGAACTAAAGAAACCCAAAAAAACTTTCATATATTATTAAAATTGGTTGTTTGATTTGGTTTGGTTTGGGTTCACTTAAGTAAACTGTTTGGTAAACATTTGATCAAACCGAATGGTTTGGTATTTTGGTTTGGTTTGGTGGAAAAACCGTAAACCGAACCGAACAACACACACACACACTTTGTATTTATCTTCACTCTTCATTTTTAAGATATAAATAAATAATTTAGACATGAAAATACATATTTAAGCACATACTCGTATCATTTTAACTTTTACACATTTCATACATTCATTATGACAAAGTTAGCTAATACGACATATTTGTATTTATTATGTTTGGCCTAGCAAATTGCATTTATATTTTTACATGATTCATTTGAATAAAATTGTGAATATCACAACATTTGTACCACCGACTCTTTTAATTTTTTTGAATATTTTATGTGATATTATAAATGCTGATCAACTATCTTGTTTTTTGTAAGAAGTGAATTTTTTGTAGTGATAAAAAGATGTCATAAATTTTCAACGGATAATATTTTATTATTTATTTTTCTATCTTTTATTTCCTTTTACAATTTATTTAAATAATCAATAAATTAAAAAAAATAAAATGGACTACTACTTTCATTTTCTAATTATGAAATATAGAACTTGATCAAATAAAATAATAAACATAAGCAAATGAATCAAATCAAACTAAATTAAACATAATATTTTTTACTTTGATAAATCGAAACTAAATCGAAACATAAATGGTTTTAATTTGGTACAAATTCTTCCAACCCGAATAAATGGAAACCGAACCGAAACTGAAGAAAACTGAACCGTAAACGGAATTGCTTTCGCCCCGAACCGTAAACGGAATTGCTTTCGCCCCTACATGAGATGCACCGATGAGAATTAGTATGGTCAAAACAAATCCGGATAAGCCTCAAAATCCGAACCTCACCTTTGATTTCATTCTTATTTTTTCTTCGTGACTTTCTTTTGGTTCTAAATGGAAAACCACATGCGCCTCGTCTGAGGAAATCCGCCTACAATTTCAAACCCTTCTCCGAACTTCTACAATGGCAGCCATTTCTACATTCTCCTTCTCGGCGATCGGACAATCACTGGAGAGGAAGGGGTTCTATGTCATTTCTTCATCTGCTCGTGGCTTATCATCTACTTCGGATGTGTTTCGCTTTCCTGGGAGCTTAGCCTTTGATTCCCTCAATTTCCGCTCTTCGTTTTCGAGTTCGAGCTCAATAAGGCTAGTTCGGTGCATGTCCACTGGTAAAATTAACTTACGTATCTAAAACTTTTTACGCTATACAATTCAGCTTCTTCAGAGCTATGTTTTTTCAAATTTTAGTTACTTTCAGTTTTTAGCATAATCGGAAACTACGAAGAAAGTGAATGCTGAAGGATAAACGATAATACTCCCTCCATCGCACACCTTCAGTCCCAACTTGATATTCAAGAAAACGGATCACCAGATAATTCTTCCTAAAATGAAATAGTTTTGACTAAGAAAACAAAAAATTGAAAAACCTACTAAAATTAACATATTTTTGACTAAGTAAATGTGCTACTAAATCGAATCGCAAAAACCTAATCAGAAAATGATTAGAATTGATACTCAAAAATAGAGAATAAAATGAAATAGTTTTGACTGAGAAAATAAAACCGCAAACCATTTTGGGACGGAGGAACTAACATGTCTTCCATTGGTTTGTTAATATAATTTTTGTGAAGTTATTCTACGGAGTACTAGTTTAGAGTGCTGCACTTATCTTGTAACGGTATATTTTCAGTTTCAGAAGTGCCCACTGTGTCACAGACAAAAATGGATTTCTTAAGGGCTTACAGACGACCGATTCCTAGCGTGTACGGTTCTGTGCTACAAGAACTGATTGTGCAGCAACATTTGATGAGGTACAAGAAATCATATCAGTACGATCCCATTTTTGCCCTTGGGTTTGTGACCGTATATGATCGCCTCATGGAAGGTTATCCAACTGAAGAGGATAAGGAGACTATTTTCAGGGCATACATCACTGCATTGAATGAGGAGCCTGATCAATACAGGTTTCTTTTTCCTCAAATTCTTTGGCATTCATATTTTTTTTTATAGAATTCATGATGGGGTCTGGTCACTTAATTATGTCATATAATTCACATTGACCAAATCATACTGAAAGATTGAATGCAATACATTAGATAGTCTAGTCTTATTAATTTAGGTTTCCTTTAAGATCTCAATTGGGACTCTTAACACTTTTTATTAGTAATCTTAATTTTTCAGAATTGACGCCCAAAAGCTAGAAGCATGGGCAAGTGCTCAGAATGCCAATAGCCTTGTTGAGTTTTCATCAAGGGAGGGAGAAGTTGAAAACATCCTAAAAGACATTTCAAAAAGGGCTGCAACAAAGGATGGTTTTAGCTATAGTAGGTTTTTTGCAGTTGGACTTTTCCGCCTACTTGAGCTATCAAATGCAACTGAGCCAACCATCCTAGAGAAGGTAGGTTTAATTGATTTCACGTCATTGCAAAATTCACACCAACAAAAGAGAAATTACTCTTGTTGGTAATGAAAACTTTCAACTAGTAATATGTGCTCACATCGCAATAACAGAAGGGAACTTTAACCACTGGTATAGATTATTCGATCATTTGAAGATTTTGTTCCTAAATGAGGAGGTGCAACAGACTTCTTTCTTGATAGACTAAAGAACCTAATTCCTGTATATTGCATCTATACTAGCTTTATATGGTAAAAAATGCTACTAGATGCCATGTATCCTTGCTTGCCCCTGGTGCTGACGAATTAAATGACTAAGAAATCATTTAGCATTACTTATTTTCAATAAATAAGTTTCCTTTTGGATTTAGGGTAAGAAAAGTATTTTTTCTTCAACTGAAGCATTTGGCTTGAAAGTGGGGAAAAGTTATACGTAGTATGTTTTAATAGTAAAAAAGGAGGCACTTTTTGTGGTTTTTTAAGAATCTTGCAGGTTGGTTTCAGAATAGCACTTCAAGTGCTTAAACGGAAAAGCACTTGTACCATAAGTTATCCCAAAAAGCTTCTTCGGTTCTTTGTCATTGTCATTTCCAATTGAACCAAGTTATGTTTTAATTTACACCAGTGACAAATGTTGTGTCAGATTCCAACTTTAAAAGCTTGGTTCCATTTAGAAGTTTGCATGTGTAAGACGTTCCATAGGTTTTCCATGATGAGTTCTGTTAATGACAATATTATTCTTGCAATAGCTTTGTGCTGCCTTGAATGTGAACAAACAAAGTGTGGACAGGGATCTTGATGTTTATCGCAATTTACTCTCTAAGTTGGTCCAGGCTAAAGAGCTAGTAAAAGAATACGTGGCCAGGTGAAAACTCTTTCTTTTGTATTTTTTTATTTCTGCATTTCTTAAATCTATTTTTTTGTAGATTTTATCATGTTAAAGTCTGTCATTTCTCCAAGTTGCTCAAAGGGGAGGATAAGATTTTGTGAAAAGTATATACAGTGTGTACTTTTACTATATTGTTAAATTGGGCCTTCATCAGGAGGTGAAGTTTATCTTCACACACACACACACAATAGACTCAAACAATGTGAAATACTCTAATGCCTACAATATGAGAAGTCAGAAGCTTTCTTGTACTACTAGTTAAGTGACATATTCATTTGACTGAATGTGTTAATACCTTTCAGGGAGAAGAAGAAGAGGGAAGAAAGGGAATCTCAGAAGTCTAGCGAAGCTGTAACAAAATGTGTGGGGGTATACCAGATTGCAGCCTGGTGATTCAAATATCTACTTGCGCCTCATTTGGACCTCATTATATTTCGTCCAGCAAACTGTTTATTAGTTTGCATCACAATAGAGTCTGGACCTCACGAAGCTCAGGGATTCTGCACATCTGGAATAGAATTTTGATCGCAATTCTGGATATTGATCCGAGGACGTGATTGAAGATATATCCCAGCGTTAATTGCTTCATCAATTAGTATGCAAGTTCTGCAATAAGCGCATGCGCTTACCCAAGGAACAACTGTAACTTGCATATTTATAATTCTTTCCTTTATCTGAGAAAAAGTTATGGTGTATGTTTCAGAGGACTGGATAACCTAATTTTTAATGTGTAGATTTATTTTTAAAAGGATGGATCTCTTCAAATCACTCCACCACCTAGACATTCTCAGTGTTCGATATCGGCAACATGTTGGCACCACTGGAGGTGGTGACATATTGGCAACACTGTGATGTCGGTGACATGTGGGCACCACTGTGATGTCGGTGACGTGTAGGCACCACTATCCACACCGGATTTCTCCCTTCTCATCACCATCTCCAATTCTGATATGCTGTCATCCAGTCTAAAGATCGTTTGTGCATTCCCTACCACCACTCGATTATTCCATGTAGGGGGTGATGATAGGCTGTGATTCTGGTCCAGTTTTAGTACTCCTTAAGGTAAGAATTGGGCCAGGCAGTGGATACACTTTGGTTCTTCCAAAGTTTGTATCATAAAGAAAAGTACTAGTACTTGACTGGACTTTTCGAGGGAGCGAAGTGGAGGGAGAGTATATGTGTCGAGTAAGCATGGATAGTTGTATACAGTCCCAGTTTGGGTCGGTTTGGATCCCGGATTGGCTGGCCCTGAAAAAGGTGGAGCCCGAGATCGGACCATATTTATGGTTACAGACCAGTCCCGTTTGATTGGCAAGTCTTGGGACTCTTGGCCCCAGTCTGATTTTTTCCTGGTATTTTTGGATTTTTTTTTGTATATATTACAAGTGTAGACACGTATGACGTATCCATCATATTGACAATTTGACATCAAGATATTTATTATAAGCCCTTGAAAGATATTTATTATAAACCCTTCAAAGAATTAAATTTGAGTCAATTGAACAATCTACTAGGTTCTAACCAGGGCCGTCTTTTAGGAGGTGCAATAGGTGCTTCGCACCGGGGCCTACTCTTGTAGAGGGCCTCCAAAAATTTAGAATGTACTTTCGTCCCACTATGTTTGGGACAAGAGAGTGTGGCACAACATATGAGAAAAAATGGAATTGTGTGATTAATATTGAATTGACTATGAATAAGATATTCTATGAATAAAGTAAGAATGAATTGTAATTATCCAAATATTACCAAATATGATATGTGACAAACTTAATGGGACCGACGAAAAAGGTAAAACGAGACAAACTTAGGAGGGCGGAGGGAGTAGTATTAGTTATAGATTAATTTTTCTAGATTTTTTATATTGTTAAGGATTCCAATATACATACTCCTTCCGTCCCTTAAAACTTTGTCATCTTTCCTTTTTGGGACGTCCCAAAAAACTTTGCCACTTTCCCTTTTAATCAATATTTTGAAGTTCCTGTTATTTCTATCTCCTCTGCACACACCTCTACAACACAGTTTTTACTTGGCAAAGTTTTAAGGGACAGAGGTAGTATAACTTTTAGATTCTCTAATTTGTGGACTTTAAACATCATAAAACTTATATTTCGTTGGAGTGTCTAGTCTATTTGTATTTTATTGTAAAAATTTGTGTTATTTTCTCGTCTTAGGTCCTTAGGGGGCCACAATTTGCTATTTCAAACCGGGGCCTCCAAATTCATTAGACGGCCCTGGTTCTAACCGCTATTTATATATCACCGTGCACAAGAAATCGTTCCTAAATGTCAAACATCACCAAATTCTGAAAAGTTAACTTTCATGCCCAGGCAAGATGAATCACTAATTGTGTGATCACTCAGCTAGTTCCAAGGCTATATACTACGGAGTTTTATTTTAGAAAAGCCTTTCAAATTCATCTCTTTGATGAGTTGAACCTTAAGGGCCTGTATGGTTGGGGATTTCGGAGGGGAGGGAAGGGGAGGATTGATTTTTTATTTTATTAATTTATCTGAATTTTTTAATTTTTAACTTCAAATAACTATATAATTGATTAAACCATGCATTTTTATATACTATTTTGTCTTCACTTTATTTGATTTTTTTTTAAATTAAAAAAATATTTTAAATTTAAATATGACTCCTCCCCTTCCCTCCCCTCCAAAATCCCCCAACCATACTGTCCCTAAGTTCCTTCTCACTTCGCATCTAGTGATCTAGGTTTACGCTGAAGTCAAATGAAAATTCCAACCCAACACAATTACATAAAGATGCAATAGAACGGAAAAAGTGTAACTGAAGACTGAAAATCTCTAACTTGCCTTCTTCCATCTTCATCTTTTTACTTTTTAGACTAAAACAATCATTTCTTATGTGAATAAGCAGAACTGGCACCAAAAGGACGTTTTTAGTGACATTTAAATGACACATGTAGTTTCGGAGAGTATAAGCTAGATTAGAGTGCAAAAATGAAAGTTAAGAAATAATATATTCATAGTAAATAACCCCAACAGTCATAATGGTAATGACAGTGATGATAATAAGATTGTTAGACAAAGTTTTTGTAAAACAATATACTGATGTATGAAGTAGTAGATGACTAGATACAGTTTCCGAAACACATTCTATGTAGCCTAAAATAAACTATAAATATTAGTGATACACTATGAGATTTAATTAACGAACTGTCAATAATTGGCGTCTTCAAGCTTTTAACGAACTGTCATTTTTATACAGCAATTAAGGAAAAAAGTTGAATAAATAGAAGCATTGTAGTAGACTAATAGACACCCGTTAGAAACAAATTATACTGGTTTCCTGAGCTGCAACTCCCCCAAGCAACATAAACAAATTACGAAGACTGCTAGGGCGCAGATGACAGCTTCTTGCTACTTACGTTAAAAGAAAATACCAATCACTCATTAATTAATGTAGTTTTCAAATGCTAAAAGAATGAGAATGGGACTATTGATTCATAATTATTAACTGAGACGAGAAATGTCAATCTCGTCAGGAATTTTGAACGTATCTGCTGCCCCAAACTTCCTCTGTTCCTCTGAGACAGAATCTTCTTCGCCACCGCTGTCTCCATCGTCGCCATCACGGTGTGATGGACTGGAGGGGTCGAACACGCTTCTGGCTCTGCAATCATGGGTGGCAAGCATCTTAACCTGTCCCAGATGGGATATTTCCACAACTACTGTGTCATCGTCCACCGGGAGGGGCTGTTTCCATGGCTCCCCATCAATCCTCATGTAGGTTTCATCAGCTGCGGCCTTGTGAAACTCAAACCTTATTCCATGTGCCTGTATATACACACACGCATGCAAACGTGTAAGTCGTTAGTAGTAAAACATAAATTTCCACTTTTTTGTTTTTCTTCTAATAGCATTTTTGGAAATAATGAGAAGTGTATGACTATTAATACACATTAATCATAGTGGTACTTTCACAATGACCGGAATGACGGTGTTCAATTTCACAGAGTAATGACCATTATGATTTTGTAGTTTAACTATAGTAACCTATGGTCACCTTTCCTGTCCATGGATTCTACTTTAGACAAACCCCACTCCGTTTGTTTTAAGCCGCCTTTGCTAAAATCTATAGATATTGGTTATTTGGTTATCAAAAAGATGACATTAGAAATGAGAATATTTCCTCAACCTGTGCAAGGCGTGTGCCATGTCCATTGGGAGCAAGCAAAACCAGTCCATGCCAGGCATCCCTAAAGCCAACAACTTCAATAAGCCCATCATCTACATATGGGGGAGTCAAGTCCCGCTGCACAACAGGTGATCAAAGTATGTTTGTCATGGACATGCAAAACAATGGGAAAACTATATATTTTCTTTCATTGATGAGTTCTGCACAATTTATTTCTATTTTACTAAAGACTAATTATATATTTCTATTTTACTAAAGACATCTTTATTCATAGTAAGTGCTTTTAGTCCTTTGTCTCGTGTCGCCGATCTATTCCCATAATCCCATTAACAGTTCACTACACTTGAGTCTTAAGTAAGAAGATTCAAAATGTGGCGATATATTTTTATGTTTTGGAACATGGTCAATTAGCGACCAAACACTTAAAACAATGAGCACCTCAAGCACACACCATGCGGGTAACCAACAAGGAAAAAACAAATATGATACTCAGTATTGTATATTTTTGAGAGAGAAGACCAGCTATCTGGAGTTCCGGATACATACATCACGACGTTTGTGGATATTTGGTGTTCCCCATGGGTTCAGTCCACCAGAGAAGCTAGGTAAGTTGAGGCATACTATTGACCTGATGCTGAAAATGGACGGAAAATTTATATGTATATATACATGAACTAAGCTGCTTATCATCTTAGGAATGATGATATCCTTACCTGTGTGGAACTTTGAGGTCTTTCCACTCACCTTGCTTTTTCATGATCTTAACCTTCGCTAGTTGAGCTATATTCCTACAGAAAATGTGGATTTATAATCTGATACATAAAACTGCTTCCAATTTTCATCATTTGCTCAATCGAGCAAATTAGGCGTGCAAAAAAATTCAACATCTAAAACCATACAGGATTACCACACTGAACTGAACCAAAAGCTGAGGTTAATCGAATAATTAATTGGCCCAAGCTTAATTGCTGTTGTCCAAATGAACCAGATATTTATACACTTTCAGTCCCTGAAAAAGAAAAACTTTTTCCGCCGTCCCAAACTAAGGTTCCTCTTTCCTTTTAAGAAAAGAATAGTGTGTTCAAAATTTATTTTCTCTCATCCGCATAAAATTTAACCATACATTAAATTTATGGTTAAGATTACAGTTGAGCACTCTATGAACCATTGTCTTTGTACTAGCTATAAAATCATCAACTCTACCATGGCAAGGCAATCATTAACTCCCTCCCCCAACAAAAATACAAGTCTCTATCAGTCTCTATTATTGGTTCACTCCACCACGTAATACTCATTATGATAACACATATAAAACAAATAAGGTGACATGAACCAATGATAGAAATATTATAAATAAGTGACTGTATTTAGCATTTCTTAAAAAAACAAATAAGTACTTAATTAGTGCACAAAACATTTAAACTCACCTTGACGAAGGATGAAAGATTGAGGCAGCAAACCATCCTTGTGTGCATCCAAGCTTTGCATATGTACTCTGACCAATCCAAAAGAATAAAAAGCTGAAAATCT
Organism: Cuscuta epithymum; assembly: GCA_945859915.1. Lineage (NCBI taxonomy): Eukaryota > Viridiplantae > Streptophyta > Magnoliopsida > Solanales > Convolvulaceae > Cuscuta > Cuscuta epithymum. Next base: position 1,021,284 of record CAMAPF010000020.1, read on the forward strand.
CCTCCTTCTTACTACATTGAACATAAAAACTCATGACAAAAACACTAGAATTTAGCATTAGACCTGATTTACAAGCTGGTTTTTGAATTTTTCTGGATGCAGCTTCCGCTCAGAATGAAATCCATATGATACTTGTGCATCCATACCTGTCCGCATGAACAAATAGCAAAGAGTAAAGAATAAAATAAACCTGAAAGTCTGAAACTACTCATAACAAGGAGAAAATGCACATGAACTGGGTATGGAGACGTGCTAAATACAATTTAAACATCACTGAAATAGTGATGTCAGAAAGTACTATAAATTACTGGCTAACAAAATCTGGATATCAATCATTTGTGTAAAGAGGCTATTCCGTTATTCACGCAATACAGTTTAAACAGCATTCTAATTGATGAGGATACACAGTCAAAAACTAAATTAGGAAAATGAGAAAGCCCTGATCAAATTTATATCTTTTTAGAGCTGTCAACACTCACAAGTCTTCATTTGTTAAAAAATGATCTAAAAGGTCTAAATCACATGTGGACCTTTTTAATTTACATAAAGCAAGTGTCTTGACTGCATACGAATTGAAGACACTCACTCCCAAAATGTAGCAAAAAAGAAAAGTTACAAAAGCTAAGAAGTAATCTGTAGTTTGTTGAACATAGGTATCCTAGTTACATTTAAGTCCAACCCTCATCACCACATTTGACTTAATGCTATAGCAAAATATTTGTAATAGAATTTTTTTTCATAAGAACTACTTCAGAGTTCAGATAAAATGGATACAAACATTGGAGCACATAACCAGCCATTTGGAAAGTGACACTTAACTTATTAACTGGAACATTATTTTCTGCAGTGCATACTACATCCAAGCTTGCTCCTTCATTATTTAAAATTAAAATATCCATATTTCCATTCATTTACATTTAATCCAGTTTTACTAATATACTTTCATTCAGGGAGAAGAGACTCTTAATGCTCAATGATCCCAGGAAGCAATATTAATATATTATTGTAGATTAGAAATAGGGAAAAGTACAGAAAAGATACATGTGGTTTGGGCCGTTTTCATATAGGGGCACGTGTTTCATTTTCTAACAAAGTGGGACATGTGTTTCAATTCCGTTAGCACAGCGGGGGCATGGTGTCTAACGCCGTTAGAAAAATTAACTCTGATTTTCAAAAGTCTCCGAAGAATTAAAATAAAAATACTTGAAGATGCACCTCGTCAAGGAGACCAACAAACTATCGTTCTTTTAGATTTTTCGGCTCTCTTTGGATTATTTTTTAAAAACGAATTCACTAATATCACTTTTTCGATGGACTTTCTATCGACAGGGTGACTAGAAACAATAAAAAAAGATGGTCTGGAAGTCTTCTTGACGAGGCACACCTCCTAGTTTTTTTTTTAATTTTTCAGAGAATTTTGAAAACCGGGGTTAAAAAATTAAACACATATGAGAAAGCTAACTATCTATAGGAGGTAGCATTGGTCAAATATGAACTCACCCATGCTGAAATAATTCCAGAATCCACCACGGAATGTGTGATACCCTGCCTGAGTAAAATTCAAAAGTTTGACATAAGAAAATGACTCAAACATTACTCCACCTTTTCTTAGTTTTAATTATTGAGAAGTGTCTTCAAGAATGGGAGGGACAACCATAATACATTTCCCCGTATTCTTCTTCCTCCACTAAGCATTGTAGAAAACTCAATGATGCACAAGTCAAAGCAATACTCATTGATTATTAACCGTTTTATATTTTTTATTCATAGAACTAAGCAAACCAATAACAAAGTGTATGACAATGTATATTATATGACATTCATGAAGACAAAGGTATGTTTAGTATATTTTTGATACATAACCAAATACTCCGTATAAAATTATTATTACTATTTCCTTCCCAAAATAATGAGAGAGAGTTTATTTTATAATGTCGTAAGTAGTATTATAAACAAGATCGTTTAAGAGAGCTAGTAATTATAACAAATAAACTTCATCTCACCACATTCAATTCATCAGAGTCAGATACCCGGTGGAAAGCGTGCAAAGAGTGAGGCAACTCAAGAGGTGCAATCGGATCGCAAGAGCCTTGCCTTGGTGCTCTCATCCTCATGAGAATATGCCAGCTACATCAAATTCCAAATACTTAAGCATCTTTAAACAGATACGGAACAGTCAAGTACTGGTGCTGCTATGAATTGTTGAAAGTAGATGTATAATTCAAAGTTAGGTACTTAGATAATGCATGGACAATAGCAGCTGCAATAAACCTAGCTAAGGGAAATGCTTCCCAGTCCCCAACACAAGCATTTACAGGTTTGGAATGAGTCAAAATATTGAATGCAAAATGCGGGCATATGTACAAGCATAGTGCGATAAATTATTTTTATAATTTCAAGATCAGAACTAAAATGTTAAGAGTACAAAGTTTTCAGTTCCTAAGTAGCTGAAAAGTTTTAAGCTCAAGTACAGGCCAAATAATACACTCCCTCCCGACCACTTCTCATGTATGAACCTGTTCATTGTCTATGTAAGAGGCTGAGTTTTGTTTAAGAAATTGAACAAAAGGGAGTATTTGAACACAAAACCTGTCTATGTTCATTTCTTTGGCATCCTTTACTTGAATCAAGAAGGAGAGCACGGACTGGCGGTCTGTTCCTGGGTTTTTCTTCCCCTGAAAATTGTTAAGAGAATAAAATATCGCACACATCGACATAAAGAGAAAGAGCAAAATCAGAAATTTTGCTTGGATGGATTAGACATTATTAAAACCTGTTCCCTTAAAAGCATAAGTGAAAATATGAAAGAAAATGTGTATACTATACCCATCCGAATGCGAAAGGGAGGTTGTTTCCAGTTCCCAAAGGCATGGTGGCTATTGGGGGAGGTGGAGATAATTTGAGATCAGATACAACACCGAGAAGCCAGCCAGCAGTTCCATCCCCGCCTGCCACCTAAGCACCTCCATAAACATTAGCTATTGAAACAGAAGGCCTGAAATACAGGGACGGCGCGAAGCATGGAGTTGTGGTGTCAAGTGACACCACTCAATTATTTTTATTTGTATATATATGTATTGAAAATTTAATGAATGACACCATAGTTTTTAAAAATAAGATCAATGTATAAGAAATGACACCACATATTCTCAACATCTACTTTCTTTATCTAACATTATTTTTAAGTTTGATTGAAACAAAAATCAATAAAATAAGAACTATTTTTTCTGACAAATTTGCACAGTGTTAGCAGATAAATTGTTATTTTATACGTCGTATACGAAGTAATAATTAGTATATATACTCCCTTCGTCTCTTATAACTTTGCCAACTTTCCTTTTTTGGATGTCCTATTAACTTTGTCACTTTCCCTTTTAAGTAAAGAATTTGTGATTCCAGTTCATTATCTCTCTGCACAAACCTCAACCACACAATTTTTTCTTTATTATTCCTCATGCCAGTCAAACATGGCAAAGTTATTAGGGACGAAGTATATTTCTTTTGTGTTGATGTATAAATACTAAACATGAATTCAATATTATTGAATGATTGAGTAAAATGAACACAAAAGTATAAAGGGGTCGTATTTTTAAGAGTTAAATTTAGTGATGCCTATTTTCTAAGTAATTCCCACAAAAGTATAAAGGGGTCGTATTTTTAAGAGTTAAAATATAAAAATTACTTATGTATTAATATTTTTATGCTTTATTGTTTTTTATAATATTACTTTAATTGTTGACACCACTGATATTACAGTCTGGCCCCGTCCCTGCTGAAATAACTAATGCTGTCAAATGAGAGAAAAATGACTCAAAAGCTTAACTCACAATTATTCTCAACCTCTCCTTTAGTTTCGAACTTAACACATCGCCATTGCTCTTGAGCTTTTCTAGATTCAAATAAAGCCTTCGCAACACCTGATCCGGTGATTCTTCTCCCAAATCAAACACCTGAGCATCAAATCGCATTAGACTAAGAAATCATAAACTCACATACAAAATGGATCATAGACCACCTGGTGTTTGTTGAGCAAAGAGCGAAAGGTGAGAAGAAGATCTCCTCCAAGTTGCCCGCCACTCCTGGAATTGATGAAGACTAGCACCGGGGAGGACGGGACATCCGGTATCGTCTTAGTCTCGCCGACGGCATCAGGTGACAGGATATACGTCGGAATGTAGAATTCGTTGATGATGGGATCGTCGGAGAACTTGCAATTCATATTTAATAAATCTCACTGCAGCATCTGAGACATCAGAAAATAGAAAATCCGATAATCAAAAAAGGAAAGTGCGCTACGTTCAACCGTTTAACATACCTGGACCAATAGTTTGTTGGAATCGAGAGATTATGTACTCCGTATAACTAACTTTCGTAATCTCACAGCCCAAAGTTGGATATAAATAGTCCGAGGAAAATTAAAGGAGTCTGAAAAAATATACACCGCATATTCAGAGGACGACTTTTTATCAAAGTTTAGGTATAGAAATCAGAAGTCAGCACATACCGAGTATGAAAGCTAATTCGCACGTTTTCCTTTGAACTCAAATTTCAAATTTTGACGGTGTGGTGGGTCTAGTCTAATCTAATCTGATAAATGTTTGGTCTCTGTATATTTTATAACAATGTAAGTCAGGTTTAAACTAATTTGATTTGATCTGGTCTGATCTGATCTGATCTGGTTTGATCTGAGACTGAAAACAGTTCAAAATAAAACATCCTTTGTATATAGTACTTCATTCGGGCAAGAATGAAAATCAGCTTTTCAGAAGCTGATTTATCGCGACTTTAAAAATTGCTTCTATGAGCATTTTGGAGCGTTCAGAAGTACTTTTGTACCTTTACTCAAACACACCAATATTTGCTTCTGGTTCCTAAAGAAGCAGAAACAGTTTTAAGAAGTAAATCCAAACACCTCTTTAATCATTTACGGTCACTGATGATAAACTTTGGTTAATCATTTTAACATCTATATTTTAACAAAAAAAATATAAACTTTATAATTTCATGATAATTTTTCAAATAAAGAACGTTTTAATATCACTTTCATATTATATATACTTTCGTATGTAAATATATTACTCTCTCCGTTCCTTAAAACTTTGTTATCTTTCTTTTTTGGGATGTCCCAAAAAACTTTGTCACTTTCCCTTTTAATAAATTATTTTGTGGTTTTTGTTATTTTTGCCTCCTCTGCACAAACCTCAACCATACTGTTTTTACTTTATTATTCTTCGTGCCGATCAACTTTGGCAAAGTTTTAAGAGACAGAGGTAGTATTAGTCAAGATTTGATATCAAAGATGACTAAAAAATTACCTAGAAGGGCAATCGTTTCGCCCCTCAGCGGCGGTCGTGGTCTAGGAGCCTCCTAGTGGTTGTCCGGCGGCGGCGCATTGCTTGCTAGGTCTGGCAGAGTGAATTTCAATGAATATTATCAGTTGGAATTGTCGAGGGCTTGAAATTCCGGCAATTGTTCAAGGTATGGCAGATATTATTCAGAGTCACAGGCCATCAGTAATCTTTCTGATGGAAACAAAGCTACAGTGCCAACGAGCGAAGGAGCTGCTACGTGCTCAGGGATTCGCATAGAGTGCTGAGACGGAAAGCGGGGGCTTGAGTTGGGGCTTGGTGGTCGGATAGAATGACGAGATAAAGTTAAATATTGTTCAGAGCCATTCGAACTTCATTGACAATACGGTTAAATTGACTCTGAATGATACTGTTTGGAGGCTTACTTTTATTATGGTTTCCCAGTAACGAGAAGAAGAAGAGAGGCGTGGGATCTATTGAAAAATTTGGCCGAGAACAATACCCTTCCATGGATGATCATAGGAGATTTTAATGATATATTATATGCATCGGAGAAGAAAGGGCGAGTTCCCCACCTGAGCTGGCGACTGAGGGATTTTGGGGAGACGGTGGCATCATGTGGGTTGAGGGATTTCCTATTCAGTGGGTACCAATGGATGTGGAAAGAGGAAAGGGTACGAATTACTAGGTGGAGGAGAAGCTTGACATAATGCTTGTCATTGATGACTGGTGAAATAAAGGCATGGCAGCACAGGCATCATCGGTGGAAGCCTTGATGACTGATCACATGTCTTTATGGATAAGAGTTATTCCTACGGCGGTTACTCGTACAGCTAAAATATTTAAATTTGAAAATAACCGGCTGAAAGAATGAAGAAGAATGTCGTACAGTGGTCTCTAATAGTTGGAGTGCGAGTACTCATCTCACGGTTAGTGCATGAGAGAATTACATTCTGCGGGAAAGAACTGCTCAGATGGGATGGATGTAAAAAAAAAGGCTTTCGGCAACAAATTCAGGCATGCAAGAGGCGGCTGGCATAGCTTAGGGGTCGAGACGACTGAATTTTTACGGGTTCGCTCCGTGCTATATTCGTTGATGGAGAAGGAAAACTAATTTTGGAAACAACGGGTGAAGGAATTCTGGCTGAAAGAGAAGGATGTTAATTCCCGTTTCTTCCAAAATGAGGTGAAGAATAGGCGGAGGAAAAATAAATTGACCGGATTAAAGCTGCCGGATGGGTCATGGTGCGCAGATAGAAATCAGGTGGGGGAGATGGTAAAAATTTATTTCGACCAGTTGTTCGATCAAGGGTCGACCTCATGGGTGGCATACTGTTTTGGTAACTTCGGACAGGTCACGGTGGAGCAGAACATACTATTAATACGGAATATCAGCCCTGAGGAGGTGAAAATGGCTATTTTTGACATGCACCCGCAGAAAGCTCCAGGATCTAATGATATGGATCCAGCTTTCTTTCAGAAGTTTTGGGACATTGTTGGGCCAGAAATCTCTAGGCTTTGCTCTAATATTTTTATAACGGAAATTATTCCAAAAGAACTTGATGTGACTAATCTCGTTTTAATCCCTAAAAAGAAAAGTCTGAGGTTATGGGGGATTGGAGGCCCATCGCGCTATGTAATGTGGTGATGGAGTATATGGCCCGGGAACCCTCGGTCCATAGACTCCTACTTCTCCTATACATGCCCATTGAGCCCAAGGAACATTCGAAGCCCAAATACAGCGGCCCAAGTCTCAAAGAAGCCCAAAATACACATTGGGGTGCCTTAGGCCTCCTTGGCCGAAGGCTCCAAATCACACAGGGCAGCCAGATTCGAGCATACGAAGCTATTGGGAGAAAACGGCGCAAAACAGTAGCCCTCGGCTACCAGTAGCCTTCGGCACAAACATGTTGCCTTCGGCTACACAGAGCCTTCGTCAGGAAAGCCTACGGCACTCCCGTGCCTTCGGCTATACAAAGCCCTCGGCCGAAGGGGGAGCCTTCGGCCAACAACTCAATCATCGAAGATTCCCTTTGGAGACAAGCAACCACCGCATTTAATGCAACGTCACATCCACCCACCGCATTCAATGCGGAGTACATGCGACTGCCAGTGCCACCCGATTGAGGTGACCCCTCGGCCGTCGGATTATCGCCACGTGTACTCTCATCGCATTTATTACTACTATAAATAGCAACCCCTTTCCCCATTGTAAAGGATCCCACCCAACACACGCTGAGTTCATTTAATACAATCGACCCTCTCTCCTCCTATTTGCTCTGACTTCTCTCTAGTTATTCCCGCAATAACCCCTCAGATAAGATACCCCCGGGTAGACTGTCCATCATGTGGTTTATAAAGTTTTCTCAAAGGTTATGGCAAATAGATTAAAAGTCTTATTGGGGGAAACCAGAACGCGTTTATTCCGGGGCGGTCAATTGTGGATAATAATGTAGTGGTTGCTTTTGAAACCCAACATTTTTTACAACGTAAATGTCATGGTAAAGAGGGGTTTGTTGCTTTGAAGCTTGATATGAGTAAGACTTATGACATAGTGGGTTGTGATTTTTTACGTGTGATTATGATTCGTATGGGTTTTGATGGGAGATAGGTGAACATGATTATGAAATGTGTGTCTACCATAAGTTATTATGTACAATTTGAGTGGGATTTCTTAGGGCTGATTGTTCCTGGGCGTGGCCTCAGGCAGGAAGACCCCTTGTCTCCTTATCTTTTTATTATGGTGGCGGAAGGCTTGAGTGCTTTGTTAAAAAAGGCGGAACTCCGGGGTGATATATATGAGGTGGCAGTTTGTAGAGGTTGTTAGGTCCCCTAGATTTTGATGATTTAAATGATTATTGTTTTGATGATGCCACCCCTTTTTATCCTTGTATTAGACCGGTATCTCTTGTATTAGTTCTACTACGTTTATTGTAATGTGCTATCATTAGTGATTAAGTAGTCATAAAAAACAAAGAGTACTTTACTTAAAAAAAAAAGCAAAAAGTACTAAAAGAGAAGAAATGTACCAAAAAACAAAAAGAAAAGAATAAAAAAGAAAAGGTACGAAAAGAGTTAACTGAATATCATTGAAAATGGCAGCCAAGTGGAAAAACAAGAATTCAGCAACCTACTGAATTTCATTTGAGCCGGCTGAAATTCTAGTTTTTCAGTTAAGGCATCCGAAATCAACTAACTCTTCTCTTAGCACAAAAGCAATTAAACAAAGGACCAACTTGCAGTCAAAATAACAAATTTATGGAAAAGTAATTTTATAAGAGACTTTTATCACATTATAAGTTTCTTATAAAATTGTTTTACTAAAAGCAAGTAATTGTTATTTGTAAGGAAGCATTGAACAAACACGCAGCTTAAATACTAAGTCTCAACGAGCAAAATAAATAAAAGATAAATCCATCTTTTTCTTTGCCTTGAGATGAGGATCAAGTTGTGTGCAAAGGATTGATCCGTGTCACAAGAAGACAAAAACCAAATCATGCTGCCTCAGTCAAGTGGAAGAAGCAAGTAGATCAAACAACGGACAAGATTGAGTTCCTCAACCAACGGTGAAGATTCAACAACTAGTCTATAAAAACAGAAGGAGTACGGGAAGAAACAAGTGGAAGTGCCAAGTGGAATAAAAGGGAATCAAGAATCACATGAAGACATCAGCCAGCTGATTCCCCTTCACCACTTCGGTTCTCACCCCACTCATCTAATGCTCTTAGATCAGCTATAATTCATACAAACCTATAAAGTTTAGATTAGTTGGTAGTTTAGTTTTCACCCATGTAAACTAGACTGATGTTAGACATTCTGGAGGGCTTTGTGTTCAAATCCAGAAGGTGGAAAGGGCAAGGACATGAGTAGCTCTTGGCAAGTCAATGCCATTAGTGAAAAACCTTGGAGGACTGCGTAGCTTTGAATGGTGTTCAAATTCCTTATGAAAAACCTCACAATCTACGCCTGGGCCAATGGTAGATTGTGCACTAAACGTAATGGGATATTCATTTAGTGAAAATCCATCTGAAATAGGTTGGGACTGGATGTAGGAGGATTACACCACCTCTAAACCAGGATATATCGTGTGTCACCTTTTATATTCAGCTCCAATACACACTACAGTTCTCACTCACCTTCACAACATCACAACAAAACAGCCTGCTCACAAAAACTGTCCACTGAACCTTCCAGTTCACTGTGAATCAACTCCTTGTTTTCTGTTCATCAATGTGATCTATTTCTATAGGTTTGAATCCTTCATACTTATGTGTTAAGATTTGTTCTAAAATCCTATCAATGTGCTAGAGTATAGTTCATTGTTATGCCTTAATAAGGTACAAAGTAGAAGACAATGAAGTCAATAAGAAACAAAGTAGAAGACAATGCCGCCGCACCCAAGAGTTCAGATGGCATGCGATTAATAAGGTACACCGCGGTTAATACACACTCGCCCCACAAAAAATAGGAATATTAGCTTGGAACATTAAAGCATGAGCCACGTTTAAGATATGACGGTGCTTACATTCCACCCTACTGTTTGTTGAGGAGTATGAACATGGGAGGTCTGAAAATTAATGCCACGTTGTTCAAAATAAGGTAACATGCATCTGAATTCGGTCCCATTATCACTACGAATAATTTTATTCAACACATCATATTGTTTTTCCACCATAGTGATAAAGGAAAGAAAATAACGACCCACTTTCTTTTTATCACACAATAAATATACCCACAAAGCCCTTGAATAATCATCAACCAAAGTCATGAAATAGAGTAATAGGCGGCATCACAAGTAGACGGGGTTTTATAAGCACCCCACAAATCACAGTGTATTAACTCCAAAATACGACTTCTTTATTAATACTAAGGGGAAAAGAATCACGCACTTGCTTTGCTTGTGGACACACCACACAAACTGTTGGTCCCTATTTCTACTCTATAATGTATAAGATCTGATTAATAGGAGTAGAAGAAGCTTTCCATTGATAGCCAGAAAGTTTACATAAAGATGAAGAACATGTAGCGTAAAACTTCCGTAGGCTCTATTCTATGTGCAGGGAATATTTCTAAGGGTGGAAAGCTTAACCTAGCCATTCCTAAGGGGTCTATTTATAGCCTCCTTAGAATGGTAGGTTTTACAATGATATGGGCTCTCCTTTTTAGGAGGCCCATTCCTAATTTAGCTTAGTAGCCTTTTCCATTTAAGGCCTATTAAATACACAATAAATACTACCAAGAGGCTATATAAAATACATTGATCACAACACTAAAAGTATCTCTAACATTCTCCCCCTTTGTGATCAGATGTCCGTTGTTGGCTCTTGTGGGTTCTTCTGCCTCTTGTAGTAGTTGTTTTGCAGTGCTAGAGCATGTTCATATTGGCGCAGCATTCTCCTCTTTTCGAGTCGAGCGTTGATTGCGTCTAGCACCGCCTTCATTCGGTCAAATTCTTTCAATTTCTTCTTTCTTTGGTCTCAACTTCTTTTATCTTCTTGGATAGGCTTCATGAAGAAATCCTTACAATCTCCCCCTTGGTGTTATTTATTAAATTTGTTCTTTGATGCCGGGAGTTGAGGGATTCTTCAAAATCTTGCTTTTAATCCTTGTTTTCCAGAAACTGCTCTTGATCAGCTTGGATGAGGTCATATGGAGCCTCTAGAATGAATGTTCTGAAGAGATTTAGGCGCACAAGGAATTCATCTTCAATATTTGATCATCCGGCCTCTGTATCCTCCAGAATGTGGCCTTTTCTGACTATTCAGTCGTGAATGCTTTTGAGAAACAATTGTCGGTAGCACAGCGGAAAATGATGGTTGACTTGTGAGCACATCTGAAGTCGACTTGGCAGTTGATGAATCTGAAAGAGTGGAGAGACGTCATTTTTTTTTGGTGGAGGAGAGAAGTGTCCGGGAATGATTTTTTAGTGTAAACAACATGTGGACCACTCTCCCCCTCATGACGATTCCATGAATCGGGATGTCATGCCTTTATTCTTTTATTCTGAAAAAATGGAAAATGAAAAAAAAAATGAAAGGATTAGGATCGGAGACATTGTGGTGTTCCGTTAACACAACATCAATGTAAACACTGATGTGTGGCCTGTATATAATGATAGAAACGTTGTAGCTCTAACAGGACTTCCAACCAATCATTGTGAAACATCTGAAGTAGATGTCACTCTGGTCGTTATGGCATGATCACTAGGATCAGCATGGATAATTGTAGCCCCCCGGGATCATGTAGACACCCGTTATCATCACTATAGAGATGAACTCTAAATGATGGCCTGAAAATGTTGGTGATTTCTATGTTGCAACATCAGGACTTCCATCCAATCATCGGTCTGCATCTATAGAAGATGAGCCTATGGAAGTTCTCGCATGGTCACTTGGACCTGCAACTGACTCTAAAAATGTGTCTGTGTCCTAGAAAATTCAAAACATTTAGGAATGAGATAACTAGACACAACGTGATCAATAAAAGTTCAGTGGCATGGGGCTGAGGGCCACTGTAGTCAGTATCAGTCGCCTCAGAAGGAGACGGTGATAAGAGATGAGGTTCCCCGTGAACAGTGATTAAACACCTCTCTGTTGGGAGACAGGTGAGTGGTCTATGGTAGGGTTGTGCATGCGCCGTTTGGACAAAATGCAGCGACTTCTACCCGGGAACTGAATAAATTCAGTCCTGAACCTATGGGGATTGTCCGGAGTATTTGAGTGACTGGGATTGATTCCTCGATTGATAGCTCATTTGAGGTAGCAGATTTTTCATTGATTATTGTCTTCTTGCTCATCGGAGCCTTCTGCTTCCTCACTCTCATAATATTCACTCAGTTACTCACTCATTCTCGGCTTTGTCCCTTGGGTAGGCTTAGTTGGGTTTACTAAGCCATTAGGACATCTCTCTCATTGATATGTTTCTTTATTCTCTCTCTGTACTCCCCCTCAACTGTAGCACTGAGTAGGATGCCTTTGACGATGTTTGGCGCTTGGGAGGAGAACTTTGAAAACTCCCCCTTAAAATTTGCATCCTTGAGAGAATTCTTGCATTTAATCTAGGTTGTTTGAGGGTTCAAGTTGGGGTTGTTGGCTAGATGAAGCACCATGCTCGAGTATCCGTTGCCTCTTATTCTCCCCCTCATGAGGAGCCGAATCATTGGAGTCCTCATGCAAATGTTTGTGACCGCGGAGACTGTCATGGCACGTGCTTTCGGTTTCAGGTACTACAAAAAGAGCTCTTTGTTTGTCAGTGAGTGGAGCTTCTTCGTTTTCAAGAATTTTCGCTAGCATAATGGATGCTAGGTCATCGAATGGCATTGTAAATGGGATAGGATAAGGATTGGGGTGAGTTGCCGTTGGGAGTGGGAGGATGATGATTGAGTTAGGGTTTGATGATGTCATTAAGAAGCGCCGGGGTGGTCCTGAATTCCTATGCCCGAGCGGTTATTGCTTCGTGCACCCATGGTTTAATGGTGGAATCCAAGCAACGCTGCTGAATGACTGCAAGGTCGGTAGGGTTAGGGTTGTCCGGTTACAGGGGTAGTAACCGTTGTCACAACATCAGTAAAGTTTACTGGTGTGTGGCCTGCAGATAATTATTGAGTTATCTGTTGAGCGGCAGGACTTCCGATCATCATCGAAGTATCTCCGATCGTTGTTGACAGGGAAAGTGGACCTGTAGAGTGTGGTGGTGTAAAAAGTGTATGTGTCCTAGCAAATTTGAAAATGTAGGGAGTGTGACACCTAGACTCAATGTGATAGAAAAATGGGTAGTGGCCCGGGGCGATAGACCACTATGTACATCCTTAACTGCTCCGTAAGGGGGCAGAGAGGTGGGTATAAGATCCCCTATTTGTGAAACTACTACCTGTTGGGAGGCAGCAGAGTGGCTAGGTGTGGCTTGTGCATGCGCAGTTGGACAAGATGCTGCGTCTTCTACTCGGAAGCTGAGAAAGTCAGCTTCTGCTCCTATGGGGTCAGTCCGGTTTACTACATCTAGGTTTGTACACTCGTCAAACAGGGCTATTTATTTTGCCAGATTGCTTACGTCCTGTGTCCTCTATGTAGGAGTGAATGATGAGGGAAGGATGTCATTTTGATGTTTGGAGCGCGTCGCACTTATAATGATTTCTTCTTTGTTCCTCCGCGAGTAAGACACCTCTCTTTCTGCTGTTGTGGGGAGCCTGATAATGAGTCGGCGTTTGTGTACCGGAGGCTTCTTTGTTCCCGGTTTCCTTGTTGACTTTGTTGCGCTTGTTAGCCTTGCTACCGGAGCCTTCATCGTCAGCGTTTATTGTTCTGGCTACGCTTGGCGAATCATGGAAAATCTCCTCAGCAACTTGGGGGTGGCCCTCAGCAGACATAGTCTGATCATCATGGGGCCAACTTGCCACTGGTCTTTGTGGCTGGGTAAACTCTCAAGACCCTCACTTTCTCTCGGCTGTCTCCCTGGGGTAGGCTCAGGGGGGTTTATCTGAGCCATAGGGAGTATAATATTATTCTCCTAGCAGTAGCATCTGACTGATGGATCATTTGGATCGGCTAGCTGCAGCGGAGACACTGGTAGTAGAAGTGACACCAGTGAGGAATCATCCATAATCTTTGAAGGTACGTGATGGCTGGGATGACGACGTTCTCAGTGAATAGTTGGCGGTGAATTGTTGGAGTTGTTCTGCTGAAACGTCTCACGAGCATTGACAACCATCTCATATATGGCAGGTGATTGACTTGTTTTGTTTCCTTTCTTTTCCGGATCAGCTATGTGATGTCATCGCAGATCAGCGATACATAGTCGTAGTTCTTGCAGAATGCCACGCCGTGAAAGATGATCAAAATGTAGATCCTGCACTTCTCGAAGCCAGTGTGTTTGGCAGTGCAACACTTAATTAGTGTAGTCATCAGAGTATTCCATGGCTATGGTAGTCTTTCGGGTTGGATCTGGGAGATGAGCTTGATTGCTTGTGCATGGCCCAATGTGATCATGTCTTCCTCGTTGGTTAGTTCATCGTATTTATCTTCCAATTATCAGCTCTTGCGGATGTGCACTCGTCCACCTTAGCTTCTCTCATGTTTTAGAGGAGGTGAAGTTATGATTGGATGATCTGGGTCAGTGTAATCTTGATTCGGTTGTGCCTCTGGGGTTTCTTGCGTTGCAGCTTCTTCAAACTGATCATCAGCAGGAGTGGTTGGTTCATGTTCAGCTTCATTTTCTGTGTGCTCATCATCATTCTGAGTAGGAGTGTTGATTTCTTCGGCAGTCGGAGCAGGTAACAGGGGGATCTGAGTGGTTTTAGCATTAGTAGCTGGTGATGCACGTGGTTGGCTGTAGACGTGCTCGAACAGAGAATCCAGAACCACGTGCTCATCCGATCTTGTCTCATCTCTCTGTCCTCCTTCTTCAGAAGATGATTGAACCTCTTTTTCTTCAGTAGCTTTCGGATCAAGCTGCCCCCTAGCATCCTTGTCGTTCATAATGTAGCACTTGCAGCCGAAGACGAGGATGAAGGCAATGTTAGGGAGACGCTTGAACACAATCTCATAGGGCATCTTGTCGAATCGTCTGTGAGTCACCTTCCAGATCTGTGTGAAGCAAGCCGTGATGATAGCTTCAACCCACATGAAATGAGGAAGCTTTGACTGTATCAGCATGGTTCTGGCTGCTTCCACCAAGGTCCTGTTCGATCGTTCTTTGACACCTTTTTGCTTTGGTGTTTGAGTTATAGAGAACCGTTGTGTAATTCCCTGAGTTTCGTGGAACTCGTCAGCTCTTTGTTCTTGAACTCCGTCTCATTATCAATTCTAGTGTTTGGAGCACTTGATGCATGAACCCTTTGGTGTTTGTCACCTTGGTGTTGTCAATGGTGGCTTTCAGAATTCTCGCACCAAAGGCATCTCTTGCTTAGTTGAGTGTTCCTTAGAATTGTTGGAGATACACCCCTGGTGCTAAGGCAATTTTTGTTCAGGGCCTTCTAAAATTTTGCGCCTTTGAGAACAACCACCACGACATCCTTGACTTGGCTTGATTGCTACTAGTTCTGCCATAACATCCTTGTGTTGTCTTGCATTGATCCTTGATTTGCGTCAGGAGGAGAGAAAATTGTGACTCCCCCTCAGAATGTGCAAGGTGTTGTTTGTCACCCGGGAGTAAAGTAGAAAACTCCCCCTTGATATGTGCTTTCTTCGTTGTAAGGCACCAGGAGGAGTGAAAACGAAACACTCCCCCTCAGAATAAGCACTTGTTGTTTCTTCTTGGCATGTGTTGGTGTTGAGGTGTGCATTTGTTGATTTTTTTGCTCAGTGGGGTAGTATACATGCCAATACTCCCCCTTAATAATGTGCACCAATTGATTGCTCACAGTTCTTCTCACCCGCCATGTGTGTGGAGCAATCGGATCAGGTACCACACATGACGGACCTGCAAAACAGATTAAGTGTGTTTTGGTACCCACCTCCAGATGGGTCCATCCTTATTAGTGGTGAAGAGCTGTTTTAATTTTTGTTTGATGTGGGAACCTAAGCCAGCTGATTGAGAAGGATTTGACGTTCTTAGTTTCTCAGCTTCGGCCTTAGGAACCCATTGCTGTTTGAACTTTGGAGCGAGAGAGATTTCGTTAACAGTGAGTGAATGTTCAGACAGATGATCTTTTAAAATTGTTTCCTGAGAGAGCCTTCTCAAATGTTTAAGTGAGCGAACCTTGAGGGGATACCTTAAACACGGCAATTTGTACTCTCCCTCAAAGTTCACCTTCACAGCAGTTGATTTCTTTGGGCATCTCTGAACATTCACATTCTTATCTTTGATGGAGGAGGAAGCAGGCTCAAAACAGCAAACTTTCATTGGCTTAACACAATTCAGAGAACAAGTACTAGAGTAGCGATTCTTGACAGATGTCTTAGAACTAGAAAACTTAGGAGCCACTCTTTTAGCATTACTAGTCGAGGATTCGCTTAGGAAATTCCTAGGAACACCACTTCTAGTATTACTAGTTGAAAGCTCACTAATGCCAGATCTAGACTTATTCTTTACGTAAAACAAAGCACTCGAACGTCGATTCTTATTTCCTAGATGAGATTCTTCTTGTTTCTTCCTCCTTCTTAACTTCTCCTCGATCCACTCTCCTCTCTTCTCAACTCTCTTCTTCACATGGTTTCCGGTCTGAGAAGGAGGCTCAGAGTGAGTGGAAGAAGTTTTAGAACTGTTTGTTGAATTTTCTAAACATTTTTCTGAGGAAGAGAGGGAAGAAGGTTGAGAAACTGTGATGGATTGAGAGGATGTTTTTAACATGGATATCTCTTTCAAAAGTTGATCTTTTTCTTTTTCTAAAACCTGTTTCTCCTTTTCAAAAGATTCTTTTAACTCAGCAAACTTTCTCACAAGAGGTGGAATGTATGCTGGTTTGACTACAGGTTCTGAAGTTGAAGGTTCCTCTCCGTCTTGCACAGATTCCTTTTTAGGAGCATAAGTTATGACTTCATCAGCAGGTGTTAGCGGGGGTTCTTTGGTTTTGTAACTCTTGTTCAACTCTGTGTAGTCAAAAGGAACCTCGACACCAGCCTTTGTCTTTCTCTTTTCGTCCTCGAGGGCATTCGTTTCTTCAGCTCCAGTGAAGGCCATGAGTTTGGTCAATCCTATTTTCATGTATCTAACATCATAGAGTTGTCTACAGTTAACCTTTTTCAGGTTCTGAGGATTGGTCAAACCCAGGCCCTCCTTGGCGTTATAGAAACGAGTGTCCTTAGGCTGGTTAAGGAAAATAGTCTGGTCTGTTTGGTCCCTCTTGGCTAACAGGTCTTCGAGTTCTTTAATCTTAGTGTAAAGAGCACTCCTTCTTTCCATAAGTAAATTATTGACACCAAAAAGTCTAATTCTCTCTTTCTCAGCTGTTCTAAGCTTCTCTGTCAGTTCTTTTTCGCTAGCACTAAGTCTCTTATTTTCAGTTGTGAGCTTAGTGATGATTTTCTCTGAATTGATACGTAGTCTGTTATACACACTAAATCCCGTATTAAATTTTTCTTCAAGCTCCTTAATTCTATCGTGTGGGTCAGTTCTAGAGCAAGTATAAGTAAAAGGATTAGAAGTGCTTACAGCGCTGTCTGCATTCTTGTTTTTAGCAGAGAGGGCAGTCACTTTATCAGCAGCGGTTGGGGTAGTCATGATTGATTGTTGAATGTTGATCGTTGACGTGTGGTTGATTGAAGTTTTTCTGCAGGTTAGTGGCTCTTGAAAATGTAGCTTTGACTTTGAAAAAATTTAGTCTTAACCTTGAGATTTTTTTTAATTAATTTTTTTTTTTAAAATCTCAAGGTTGACTATTTGAAGCTTTGAAAAAGTGTTGAGCTTTGGTTTTGGAGTTTGACTTCAAGGTTTGAAGATGGGCTAAAAATTAGCACTTGAAGTGGGTTTTGGGAAAAAAATGTACTTGTCCAAGTGAAAGGAAAAGTAAGCTAGTTAACTTATCCCACACCTAAAACCCTTGGAAACTTTAGAGCCTATTTATATGGAACACTCCTTCCTTAAGATTAAATGGTGAATGAGAAGAGGGGAGCTCTCGCGCACAGGGGATTTCGGCTTGAAGTTCAAAAACGAAAAATCCGCACCCCCCCTGCGCGGGCGACCTGCGGACACGATAGCCTGCAAAATTCCGCAGGTCACAAAAGACAATT
Organism: Cuscuta epithymum; assembly: GCA_945859915.1. Lineage (NCBI taxonomy): Eukaryota > Viridiplantae > Streptophyta > Magnoliopsida > Solanales > Convolvulaceae > Cuscuta > Cuscuta epithymum. The sequence goes on from CAMAPF010000020.1 coordinate 1,039,258, forward strand.
TTGCCCCTCCTTCCTTTTTTTTTTAAAGATGCGCGATGTGTGTTTGCTTTCCTTTACCTGTGAGAATCGCGCAAAAGTAATATCGCGCAACGCAATCAAATAAAAATCGCGCAACTCGTTTGTCTGCCGCACGAAGCTCAGATCGCGCAACTCGTTTCAGGCAGAGGGAGATCGCTCAAATAAATCGCGCACGTACAAGGACGGATCGCGCAAGTAAATCTCGTTCACCTGCAACTTTTGCGCAGGGATAAATCGCGCAACTAGATCGCGCAGCTCGATGGAAGATCGCGCAAGGACGTTTGATAGCTCAAGAGTACCTCAAGCTTCGCGCAACTCAGGTTTCGCTCACAGCGTAGTTTTCGCGCAAGGAAGAGAATCGCGCAAAGGCAACTTTCGCTCAAAGCCGAAATCGCTCAAGTAGAATTGCGCGATTTTTCAGGATCGCTCAACTCCTGAAAAAGATGCGCGAAGATGCAGGATCGCTCAACTCCTGCTTAACCTGTACGCCAAAGTTCTGGATGCGATTTTTCACAGAATGAATCCTTGCAATCCTAGAAACACTTTCCTGTAAACATTTTCCTGCATAAATAACAACAAAAATAGAACAAAAGATCGCTCAACAAGCAAAAACTTCGTCGATGAGTTTCGCGCAAGAGTTTTCTTCTGTCTTCAATCGATCGATAAATTTGTAGAAACTTCAATCGGTCACACGCTCGGCTCTGATACCAATTGTTGGTCCCTATTTCTACTCTATAATGTATAAGATCTGATTAATAGGAGTAGAAGAAGCTTTCCATTGATAGCCAGAAAGTTTACATAAAGATGAAGAACATGTAGCGTAAAACTTCCGTAGGCTCTATTCTATGCGCAGGGAATATTTCTAAGGGTGGAAAGCTTAACCTAGCCATTCCCAAGGGGTCTATTTATAGCCTCCTTAGAATGATAGGTTTTACAATGATATGGGCTCTCCTTTTTAGGAGGCCCATTCCTAATTTAGCTTAGTAGCCTTTTCCATTTAAGGCCTATTAAATACACAATAAATACTACCAAGAGGCTATATAAAATACATTGATCACAACACTAAAAGTATCTCTAACACAAACATTATTCAACTTTTTCTTAGATGAACTAGAACATATAGCAGGCATTGGTAATAGTTTAATAACTCGGTCAGATGGATGATCCAAACGTCGATGCCACAGTTCAAAATTAGATAATTTCGTCGTGTTGATAGCGTGCAGAGCGGGGGTACCCCACGAAAGTAATAGAGCCCATCTTGCTGTTCACCAACTCCAATAAGGTTCCTCGAGCGTAAACCTGTATAACACAAAGTGAATTAGTAAAAATCACAACACACGAAACTTGATCAATTAATTGAGAGACGGATATGAGATGACAAGCCAAGCCGGGAACAAATAAAACATGATCAAGAACCAAATTTGATGTGAGGTGCACACGCCCCTCTAATATTGTGGCAACCGTCCGTCCATCCGTCCGTCCAGCTGGACACGGATGAATACTAGCTCATCCACTGAGACATGTCGATCAGGTCACCTGACACATGGCGAGATGCTTCAGTGTCAATGATCCATGGTAAAACAGAAGGCTTACCCAACATCCTGTCACTCGAGCCACCATCTACATTGATCAAGCTCAAAAGTGCTTGCATCTGTTCTCGGCTTAATTCACTTAAGCCATTTGCTGAGCTGCTGGAAGAGGAAGCCTCCACACTGTGAGTCAGTAAGGAAGACAACACAGCGTGAGTGCGAACTCCCCCTCCACTGCTTTTCGTGTTGCCCTTCGCACGGTTTCTTTCTTCCCACCAATCCGAGTACCCGTGCAGTTTAAAGAACGTATCAATCATGTGCCCCTTCTGTTTACAGTGAGAATAGGTGAGCTTCTCGCGATCAGCCCAATCCTGGCCCCCCTTTCCCACACGATCAGTCTGCCAATCGAACACTTGGACATCGACCACAACGTTCTTCCTGCGAGCGACAACACGAGAGTTCTCCTCTTGGAGAAAAGCCTGATGCGTCCGATTTAAATCCGGCAAAGGGGTCCGCGTACAAATCCCACCCAACATCATCTGGGTGTTTAAATTTGAGGTTTTTACACTTTGAACATGGACATCTGATTTTATCATTACTCATATAATACGGGTGTTCAACTGCAAATTTAATAAACTCCCCAATTCCATCAAGGAAATTTGTTTTCATTCCGTACAATACCGCATTTTTATCATACATCCAACTTCTATTTTGCCTATACGTTATGCCTGAATATTATAATAATAAAAAATATATTGGTTAAAAACTTTAAATCATAAACATTATCAACAATTTGTCAAGTTAAATATTTTCACTAATTCATATGTAGAAGCATTAATATATTCAATTTCACTAAAGTTCACTATAATTAGATAACGTTCAATTATTATTATTAATTAACTAGAACTACTAATATGTTAATGACATTAATCATTTAAATTATTAACTAATAATCAATACATTAACACTAAATAATCAAATTATCAATTAATTCACAAGCATTAACAATAATTTGTTATGTTTAGGAACATTTACTTATTTAATTTCACTAAAATTCACTAAAATTAACTAACGTCCAATTAATATTATTAAACTACAAACAATACATTAATGACATTAATTCACAACACTAAAATTATCAAAATCTAATTAATAATACACAATAAACATTTCACTAAATTAATTCACAATACTAAAATTATCAAAATCTAATTAATAATACACAATAAATAATTCCTAATTAAATGAATTTCACATAATTCACAATAGTAATTCACAAAATCTAAGTAATGTTTTAATCCAAACTTAACCCATTACAAATCCTAAATTAGGCATTAACAATAATTGCTAATAAAAAAAATCTAATAATTCGAGCATATATATATATATATATACATATACATATACATACATACGTACATACATACATACATACATACATACATACATACATACATACATACATACATACATACATACATACATACATACATACATACATACATACATACATACATACATACATATATATATATATATATAAACCCATTTCAATTAACTAATACTTAAATTTAACTAATATTATAAAAAAGTTAACTAATTTAACACTACATTTAAATTAAACCTAGCTACATTTAACCAATTTTAACTAATTCATTTCATTAATTAATTAACAACCTTTTTTAAACACATTTCAATTAACTAATATTCAAATTTAACTAATATTATCAAAAGTTTAACTAATTAATTTAACTTAATGCATCACTACGTTTAAACCTACGTTTAGCTAACTAATTTTAATTAAATTATTTTATATACCCAAAAATTTAACTAATTTTATGACATCACTACGTTTATAGTTAAATATACTGTTAATTAATTAACAAGCTCACTAATTTAATAGTTTCAATTATTTAAATTGAACCAACTAATCCTTAATAAAAAACATAATTCAAATAACATACCTTATCTGCATAAACAGGGAAAATGACATAAGATAGACTACATCCTTCAATCTTTCAAACAGATACTGAGAATGAATTGGTGTGGTTCTGTTGAATGAATTGGTCATGCATATATAAAAAACCTAGTCACGAACATAGTCACGGATTCGTCCGTGACTAAACCAATTCGTACAAATTACGCCTGCGAGTAATATTATTCTTTTTTAGTCACGGATTTGTCCATGACTAATTTAATCCGTACTAAATGCCGGTACGAAATAAATTCTTAGCGCTGATTTTTTTTGTCACAGATTTAGTCACAGATTCGTCCGTGACTAAGGGCTTGTTTGCAAACTATTATTTTAAGTGCTTTTGGCTTTTTTTTTAAGAAAAAAGCACTTATTTTACCAAACAATACCAACTTTTACTTTCTCGGTTTTCGTGTAGAATCTACTTTTTACTTTTTCTATTACACAAAAAGCACTTATTTTACCAAACACTACCAACTTTTACTACTAATCACTTTTTCCCAAAAAGTACTTTTATTTAAGCACAAGTGGTTGCAAACAGAGCCTAAATACCGGAATAAAATAAAATCCACCGGAAATGGAATTGGGGCTACCGGAGGACTTTAGTCATGGACATTAGCCGTGACAAAGCTTAGTCACGGACGTAGTCACGGACAAATCCGTGACTAACTTTTTTCCCCAATCCGTGACTAGTCTGTGACTAGTCCGTGACAAAACTAGTCACAGACAAAATCCGTGACTACAATCCGTGACTACAGACGTATTTTTTTGAAGTGTTTCGAAAAGAGATTGGAATGGACTATCCCATAAACATCATCATCAATTGCGACCAAGAACTGGTGGAATTGTTCCTCGTCACGGTCAGCCGCAAACTTCCCGACAACTCCACACGTGCATAGTCCACAAGTACATGCGTGCAGTGGTTTCAGCCTATTCAATTCGTCATAAAATCCCATGAGAGTGGTGTAATATGCATCCACCGACATAGATTTTTTTTGTTTGCAACCCATAATCGCAGCTCTGAGTTGCTACAACCGAGGGCCATTAGCCTAAAACGACCTTCAAGATAAAGCCATAGTGCTCGGGCTTCGTCATGGAACGGAATAGATGAAGCCACCGTGGATTCCATGCTCCGCAACAGCCATGAGACCACCATGGCATTCACGGTGTCCCATTCAAGTAATTTTGACGCTTCGGTTGGTTTCTTGAGTGTGTCGTATACAAACACGTACTTCTACCGTGCTTTCAACGAAAGAGTAATCACACGTGATCAGGCTACATAATTATCACCCTGGAATATTACGTGCGTAATAACGTTCCCGGGCTGATCCCTGGAACCGAGATAGTATAGCGAAGTCGGATCAGTCATGGCGGATGAGAGACGCACGCTGGTGCCGCTGCTTTTTGCCGATGAAGAAGACCTGCGCCGTGGCCTTTATGGCTCTGATACCATAATCAAATTAGAATAGTAATTTAGGGTAAATTATGGGGGTGTTTGGCAATTGCCTGTTGGCTGATAGCAGTTTCTGTTGGCTGATAGACGACATCTGATTTAATTGGCTCTTTTAGTCAGCTGATAGTATTAGCGGTTTGTAAAATGATGTTTGGTTAAATGGCTGTTTAAAGTCGGCTGATAATTTATAAAATGACCTTTAAGGACATATTTTTTTGTTGGTTCCCTAACATGTTGCAATTTTTTTAATATGATACTACGTACAAAATTACAAATACTATAAATATTTAAATTATAGTTTTACCTAGTATTGTCATTGATGTTATTATTATGTACAATAACTTAGACCATTATTATTTACTAGTACGGTACGTGTTATAAAATAAAAATTATAATTGCAAATAACAATTCTTTTAAAATTTTCACGTTTTTCTAAAAATATTAATAAATTGTCATAACTTAAGTTATGTTAAGATCAGAATTGTTGTCTAGCACAAAAGAATAATATTTATTAACTTCAATCTGCTAATAGCCTAGTACGTACGTAAGAAAATCGATGAGCAAGATTAGGAAACTAATATTAGCTTTGCTTAGGGGAGAAAACTAAATGGGTAGAAATCTAATTAAGTATTTTAGGGGAGAAAACTAAATGGGCAGATTAGGAATATTGGGGAAAGGCCTAACAGAGATATTTTCCTGTTTTCTACTTCTGTTTTTCGTTCTCCAATTTCCTGTTTTTATTTTTCAGTTTTTCTATCTCCAATTTTCTGTTTCTATTTTGTAGTTTTCCATTTTCAAATCTGAAAACATGTTCATCAATTTTTTCACACAGTTCTCCAATTCCACACCCTTGACCCCTACCTCTACCCTTACCACGATCTTACACTCTACCCATACTCCACCACAACCCTTCATACCCACCCATACCTACTCGTAGGGGTCGGGCAGGGAAGTTATGGGTGGGGGTGGGGTAAGGGGTGGGGTAAGGGGTATGGTCGGGGTGGGGTGGTAAGGTGTAGGGGTAGGGGGTTGGGTGGGTTAGGGTTAAGGGTGGGGTAATGGGTAGGGTTGGGGTAGGGGTAGGGTAGGGAGTTGGGATAGGATGGCGGTAGGGTGGGGCCGGGGTAGGGAAGGGGTAGGGTGTGGGGTAGGATGGCGGTAAGGGTGGGGGTAGTGGGTGGGGTTTGGGGTAAGGTAGGGGTAGGGTAGGGAGTTGGGATAGGATGGCGGTAGGGTGGGGTCGGGACCAGGGTGGGGCCGGGGTAGGGAAGGGGTAGGGTGGGGGGGTAGGATAGCTGTAAGGGTGGGGGTAGTGGGTAGGGTTTGGGGTTGGGGTAAGGTAGAGGTAGGGAGTTGGGATAGGATGGCGGTAGGGTGGGCCCGGGATCCGGGTGGGGGCCGAGGTAGGGTAGGGTGGGGGTGGGGATAGGATGGCGGTAACGGGGGTGGGGGTAGGATGGCGGTGGGGTGGGGTCGAGGTAGGAGGCATGTGGTAAGGGGTAAGGTAGGGGTAAGTGGTAATATACGAGGGGTGGGGGGTAGGGTAGGGTGGGTCGGGGTGGGGTCGAGGTGGTAGGGGGGTGGCGGTAGGGTAGGGTGGATCGAGGTGGGGTCGATGTGGTAGGGGGGTGGCGGTAGGGTAGGGTGGATCGGGGTGGGGCCGAGGTCGGGGCATGTGGTGGGGGTGGGGTAAGGTCATTATAGGGAAAAATGGGTACGCGGGGTGGGGGTTGGGTGGGTAGGGTAGGGGTAAGGGGTAAGGTACGAGGATGGAGGTACCGGAATGGAATCGTAATCGGAGTGGGACCGGACCCACCACTAGGTGTAAGTATGCAAATTCATTGCAAAGGCACTGTAGCATCTGCGTTTTCCAAATTTGGAAAACTAATAAAAGTCACTTCTCCAAATCATTAAGGAAAAGAGAGACATGTTTCATTTTTTCCGTTTTGGAAAACGATTTGGTAAACGCGTTTTTCTTTTTTCCTTTCTCCAGTTTTCCAGGAATTTCTTTAGTAAACATGTTTCATGTTTTCTGTTTTCCAGTTTTCCAGTTTTCTGGAAAACTGGAAAATATTTCTGTCAGTAAACAGGCCCTATGTTTCTTATCTTTTTCAATTTTAGCTGTTTCGGACAAAAAGCCAAATGAAAAGGTCATTTAACCAAACACCGTATTAGCTGATTAATTTAGTCAAAAGGCCAAATAATGGTCAAAACAGCCAAAAATTGGCTGATCCGACATTAACCAAACACCCCCTGTGTATTTCCTTGTGTGTCTTTCGGCCAGTACATGATGTATATTTATATACAATTTGAGAAGCTAGTAAATAAACCGTTGGCCCAACTAATTAACAAGACTAATTACAAATAAATACAAGCCCGTTAATACTCCTTCCGTTCTCTAATAGATGGGAGTATAGAGTTTGACACAAGTTTTAAGGGAAAAGTAATAGGGGTAGTGTAAAAGGTTTAGTGAATTTGTGTTTGAATGAAAAAGTAGGAAAGAGAATGAAAAAGTAGGAAAGAGAATCAGGGTATATAGGTATATTTGTTGAAAAAAAATTCCAAAAATGGAAAGAGGGACAAATATTTAGGAACACCCCAAAATAGAAAGTGAGACATCTATTAGAGAACGGATGGAGTATCTAATAGCTAAATAAATTTAAGTTATACAATTCTATAACAAATATAAATTTGATTTTATATACTACGTATATCAGTTTATGATGCAGGACAAGTACAATGTTTTCTGCATGTCACGCCAAGCTTCTATTCGAACTGTTAATTAGGTGAATCATAGATTGTTATATTAATTTGATACCAGTACAATTTTGTGCCAAATCTATTCGAATAAATATATACTGGCACATCATTTTCTCTAGTTTGATGAGAATGTGCAAGTTATTGACGAGAATTGAAGTCAAGTGCTACTACATTTTTTCCGTTTTCTGTTTTCCAACCTAAATGTTGCTTACTTGGTTCGGTGCCACCTAAACTTTTTACTTATTGTTATGTTTTTAATTAATAAGTTCAATACTAATGACATTAAAAATATTTATTAAGTGGAGATAATTGTATATTTGGTTGTTGGAAAATTGTATGTCTGATTGTTGGAATAATAACAATATATATTCAATTTACTACTTCTATTATGTTTGTTAATCGTATTGTAAAAATTTGAGAAAATTCTTTGAATATGATGAGTAAAAGATAAGTTAAGCTCTTTAAAGAGGACCATTATTGTTTTTCCCCTAATTAAATAAGATTCGGTCACTTCTAAAAGTTCAAATTTTATTATTTTCATTCTTATATATATATATATATATATACAAAAAAGATCAGGTCCAGCCCTCCCCGGTCCAGCCGCCGTCCGAACTCCGCCGTTTGGGGCGGTTCCCGGTGGAATTTTTTGATGAAATTTTTTGAGCATGGTCTTCATCAAGTCTAGTTTGTCCATACCAAATTTCAGCTCAAAATTCGATCGGGAAGGTCGTCAAATGATTTTTGCAAGTTAACTGGTCCGGAATATGTATTTTCCGGACCAGTTAACTTGCAAAAATCATTTGACGACCTTCCCGATCGAATTTTGAGCTGAAATTTGGTATGGACAAACTAGACTTGATGAAGAACATGCTCAAAAAATTTCATCAAAACATTCCACCAGGAACCGCCCCAAACGGCGGAGTTCGGACGGCGTTTCCCGTCCCTCCGGCTGGACCTGATCACTTCTCTATATATATATATATATATATATATATATATATATATATATATATATATATATATATATATATATATATATATATATATATATATATATATATATATATGGTTCAGGTGAGAAATGAATCTAATGTGAGAAATAAGAATGAATCTCAGCCATTGGATTTACGAAGTTGCACTAAAATTGGTTTTATGTTGCAGTAATATTTAAATTTTGCACATGTTGCACTAAAACTGTTTCATGTTGCACTAATATTTGACGGCGTTGCACCGAAATAGCTTCATGTTGCATTAGACACGTGTAATACGGATTTTTCAGAAGTATTTACAGAAATGCCATCGTGCTAGATTGCATATTTCAGTGCATCATGAAGTGTCTTTTACTGCAACTTAGTCGAATCCAATGGCTGAGATTCATTCTCATTTCTCACCCAAAGGGTTCTTCTCACTTGAAAATATATATATATATATATATATATATATATATATATATATAGTATGGATCAAATAAAAAGTGCTTCCTAGGTGAAAAATAAGAACTAATCTTGGCCATTGATGTGAAAAAATGGATGGAAGAGATCAAATTTTAAGTGAAAAACGCGGTGGCATTTTGGTAATTATGAAGAACTTTTATTGAAAATATTGTGACAAATGTGTATCAGAATAGTCAAAAAGTGCAAACGTAGAGCACAAAAGTGCAATACAGTACAAAATAAAAAGTGCAGAAATTAGAAAATTTTGAGAAGCTATTTTAACACGCATGAGTGCACTTTTAATCAGTAACTATCGACTTTATAGTATAAATATTTGCACATTTTTTAAAATCGTCTCTTGTGTTTAAAGTTCATCTAATCCATCCATTTTCAAGTGATCAAAGGCCAAGATTTGTTCTCACTTTTCATGGGAAGACTACTATTTACTTGAACCAACCCCTATATATATATATATATATATATATATATATATATATATATATATATATATATATATATATATATATGGACCGAATCAGGTGAGAAGTGCTCTTAGGCTGAGAACTGCGAAGTTAAACTTATAGACTAAATATAGGAACTTTTAAGCAATAAATCATAACTTATAGGCCCCTCGAAAATAATTACGAAAATGCCACCGCAAAAAAATAATTACAGAAACCTGGAAAAAATTTTGACGCGGTGGCATTTTCGTAATTATTATGGAGAGCTTTATAAGTTATGATTTATTGGTACCCTATAGGGAAAAGATCAGGTGAGAAGTGAGAAGTAATCTCAACCCTTGGATTTACATCTGATCTTACAACGCAATAAACTTATAGACTAAATATAGGAACTTATAACCAATAAATCATAACTTATAAAGCTCTCCATAATAATTACGAAAATGCCACCGCGTCAAAATTTTTTCCAGGTTTCTGTAATTATTTTTTTGGGGTGGCATTTTCGTAATTATTTTCGAGGGGCCTATAAGTTATGATTTATTGCTTAAAAGTTCCTATATTTAGTCTATAAGTTTAACTTCGCAGTTCTCAGCCTAAGAGCACTTCTCACCCTATATATATATATATATATATATATATATATATATATATATATATATATATATATATATATATATATATATATATATATATATATGGAGTGGTTCTAATGAGAACACTCCTTATTGTAAGAAATGAGAACAAATCAAAACCATACATCTTATTAAATCAAAGGCCATAAAAGGGTAAGATGCACAGATATATGGTGGAAGTGCAAACATTTAAAAATTACCTTTGCACACTCTAATCCACACGTAAGTTAATGAAGGGCAGCATAGTAATTTTTAAATATTCTTTAATGTGTATCGGTTGGAGGCTATCACTTACCAAAAAAATAGGAAGAGATAAAAGGTCAAATCACATTAAAATGTTTTAGTTTAAAAATTGATTTAACTTTTTAAATTATAGTCTGATTTTAACAAAAATTATATCAAATTAAATAATTTTTTTTATCTTTCATATGACACCAATATGCCATATATAATTTTTTTAAATAAAAAATTAGTATAATATGTATACAATAAATCACAACAAACATTTCTAGTTACCGCATGCACAAGAATATGTATCGAACTCACAACCGCTGATATCAAACGCACAAGAGCCAATATCTAACACACAATACGTATAAGGAAAATTGAAACAAGTATCTTGAGCTCAAAATCCAATATCTAATGCACAAAGAACATTATGTGACATACAATAATTAAAAATTAATTAATATCTAACACATAAGGATTTCATACAATTTAAAGTAATATATAACACACAATAATCAATATCTAATGCACAAGAAAAATTAGTGGTTAGATATGTATCTAACACACAAGAGTCATTATTTAATCCACAAGAGCCACTATTTAACACACAATACGTATAACAATATGTATATGTATCTAACCGTGTTAGATTCCTATTACACAACAATTGAAATTTGACACACAAGAAATATATGGAACAGGAAAAAATGTTGAAAAACAGAAAAATTAATTTGATGTAAAAATTTAGTGCACGTAAAATGCATGAGTTAATAGCATTAATTTGATGCACTTAAAATGTAAAAATTTGAAACACACAATAGCTAATATTCAATGCACAAAATTGACAAATGTTGAAAAACAGAAAAAAAAATTGGCGAATGCATCGTTCATAAAAAAGGAAAATTAAATGATGAATAATTGAATACTAAAACGTAAACAACGGTTCCGAAAAAGTAAACAACAGTATAACTCCTATCTCCTATGTTGGTTACCAAAAGTAAAAAGAAAAATTAAAGGATGATACTAAACGTGGGCAGCATTAATCTCGGTCAATGAAACTGCCGTAGGAGAACAAGACCAAAATATCCTTCATCAACGTTAATCTAATCGGAGATGGTTACTTGTTTTGAAGGGTTAGGATTTGTTCTCATTTCTCACATTAAGGGTGTTCTCATTTGAACCAAAATATATATGTGTATATATATATATATATATATATATATATATATATATATATATATATATACACAGGGAGCGGTTCCGGTGAGAAAGGATTCCCAGGAGAGAAATGAGAACATATGATCACCGTTGAGATCCTTTATCCGATGGCCAATTTTTACAATTCAATTAAGAACTAAAATCCCGAAATTGAAGGGATTAGTAATGGAGCTCAATAAATTTTGCAATACGTTAATACATTAGGGGCATCTATGTAATCTTAACCTCCACATGCAATAAATTATACGAAGTAATGTGGAAGTTTTAATTAGCTTGACAAATTTACAAGCATTCAAATTCATAGTAACACGTGGGCTTTAATTTGTCAAATCTTCCACCAAGACACTCTTTCATACCACCAAGACACTCTTTCATTTTTTTTTTACGAAAACGTATTTCTTTTTTAATTAGAAGTTCGAATTTCAATTTTTTTTAATTTTTTGCATTAATCAGGCAATTTTATTTCAAATTAAATATCTCCTCATAAGTATTAAACATCATTGAGTCATACGTTGCACTACAATTTTGTATACATGCACTTTTATTAAAAACAATATGCACAAGTAATATCAATTGTTAAATATTTGAATTCTTAACAAATAGTCATCTTAATAATCGACACCCTTTAACTTGCACTTTCTAAAGATTATACTGCACTTTAAACATGCATGTGTGCACTTCCATACATTTGTAATCATAATGATTTAAAATAAATGAAAATAAATATACATGCAAATTAAATGTATAGAAAACAACAGTATGATATCATGCTTTATAAACTTCTAAATTAATCCTTTTTATAAAATGAAATACATTGTAATAATGTGTGCATCATTACATACACAAAAATGCACTATTGTATTGCACCTTATAAACTTTTATATATGCACTTTTCACAAAAGGAAATGCACCTTTCTTTCTTTCTTGCTCCATCCATTTTAGTGCAATCATAATAATGAGAAAGTGAAACATACATAATTGTGTGAGTGCATAAAAAATTGTAGAATATAATACAGTAGTAAACTGACAGTGCATTAAATAATTCGTGTGAGTGCACTTATGGTTAGTTAAAAAGGAATATCATAGCATACAAAAACTAAATAACATGACATAAAAGAAATCAAATTTTGGATAAAAAAATTGAAAGTAAGAACTTGTATTTTAGTGCAAGTAAACGAAATGGTTAAAAATATAAACACATATCCAAAAATAATATTGTAAAACAAAATGTGCATTACATAAAACAGCTTAGTGCATCGTAATAAGAAACTCAGTGCAATTAAAGTAATACGTTTGTTTAATTCAGCAAAAACTTCTATATACAAACAAAAAAAAAATTCAGGAATAAATATATGTAGGCATATAGCCCATAAAAATCACAAAATGGAAAAGTGACATGAAACCCATAAGCTAGATAGCATCTCCGTAGGTAGCTAAGTTAATTAAGAAAAAGTTGAATTCATTAATATAATTCGTATCTAGAAAACGCTTTGGGTGGATAAGGAACAAGTTATGGTGGAAGTCAAGACAGAAAAATACTCTGTACATAGCGTGAGAAAGACATTGATAAGGAAACAAATCGGTGAAAACCAATTAAGGAAAGAAACGTGAAAGGTAATCAAAATTAAAAAGTCATAAATACCCTATGGGAGTATAAATCACACGAGTGAATTAGGATGAGATCCAATGGATAGTATTTATTCTTATTTCTCTCCTAAGATGTCTTTCTCACTTGATCCTAAATCTATACACACACACACACACACACACACACACATATATATATATATATATATATATATATAGAGACTTAGGATCAAATACAAACTCAACCTAATTTATAAAATGCAAATTAATCCTAGCCACTCATATGAGTGAGATGACCGTGTATTAATGGGAAAACCTCCCTCACTAACCATATGTAGTTGCTACAAAATAGGAAAGCTTTCCTTGATTTACCACAATTTGTGCTAACGGGTGAAAATAACCACCCAAACAATTAGTGCCGTTGATTTTGTAATTTTGGACGGATGAGATGAATTTGTATTTTGTATGGGAAGCATACTTTGTATCCGATCTCATCCCTATATATATATATTGTTGGGATATATTATCCCGGCCTATTACTGTTCAGGAGCCCAAGACATTATCCCGTACGGAGCCCGAGCAGCTACGTCCATTTCGGCCCATTCCGGCCCACTTTAGCCATTTGGGCCCACTCCGGCCCATGCGGCCCATTAGGGTGGAGAGCATCCCCTTCCCCTATTCTCTATAAATATGGGAGTTTCCCTCCATATTATGGATCCTTTTTTAGCTTCATCTTCTTCCTTTCTTTTAGACTTAGCTCAATACTCCATTAATGGGAGCTTGTACAATGTAATCGTGAGGAGAGTTCTAATGAGAAAGAGAGGACTTGGACATTAGCCTAAAAAGTCCCGTGGTTTTCTCCCTTTCGGGTTTCCACGTAAAAACTGAGTGTTCATACATATATTTACTATATCGTGTTGGATTAAACTCAACACTGGCGCCGTCTGTGGGAATCTGTCTAAAAAGATTCACGTTGTTCTTCGTTTCTAAGAAAAATTCATACGAAAATGCACTGATTACAAAGAAAACGATTCTGGAAAGCAAAAGAAGAGGAGGAAGATTCTGGGAAGCCAGGAAGCTACGAAATCTGGGAAGCGTGTATTTTTTCCCAGATCTTGTTTTTGGGGTCGCCGGAGCCGCCGTCACCGTCCCCGCCGCGTCCCCGCCGCCATGGAACCTTCGATGGGTACCTGCACCAGACGGAACTCGCTGCGATGCCCCAGGTCTCGTCGTCCCGTCCTCTGGTCAGAACCCCCTGCAACAGAGACGCTCGTGGCTAGCATCCCGTTCCACCGGCTACCGCCTGAGTCACCACACCGCCGTCATCGTCGTCGCCGGTCAACTGCTAGTCACTCCTCCCCCTGGTCAGTCGCTGCTCGAGCTTCCACGACCCTGCCGACGCGACCTGGGGAATATGCCGTATGAGAGCTCCTTAGTTGCCTCCATTAATGGAGGTTTGGAAGTTGGTGAAGGTATGTTTCGGAGCCCGGGCGACCTTCCAACGCAAGCTACTTTTCCGGCCGCCTTTGCATCGCGGCAGCTTCCACTGCGACCGTCAGTCAGCGGCTGACCAGTACGGCTTGGCCTGGGTGGGGTGTTCCATCTGCCTGTCCACAAGAAGCTCTTCACTTGGTTGAGGGCGGTCCATGTACGAAGGGTCAAAGTCTAAAGGGGAGTTGGCAGTAAAGATGGAGCACGGTGCATTATTTTGGGCGGTCAACACTCCACTCATGACTCTAGATGCAAAGTAACTTATCTTACTCCTATTTTAAGTGCTCCGTATTGAGATACTAATATTATTATTAGTTAATTAGTTTTTTATCACCATTATTTATTAGGGATTAAAACTCCCGAAATTAAATAATGAGAGCGATGCTCTAAGTGATAATTATATTCACCGTCATTTTAATTAATGATGAGTTGTTGTGTGCCTGTTGGCCCGCTCCTGATCGGCTTTAATTAGCGAACGGAGTATACTTGAATGGCCTTTGATAGGGAGGTATCATTGCTATTACCGGTTATGTCACTATTATTTATTAGGGATAAAATGTCCCGAATTAAATAATGCCGAGCGAGGCTCAAGTGATGGTTAGTTCAGCTAACATTTTATTAAGTATTTAACTTCTTGTGGCCCCGATAGCCCACTCTCGATCAGCTTGATTTGCGATCTGAGCGTCTCCAGAGGGTAGTGCCCTGATGACGCGTTTTAATTTGGGGGTTACGCAGTAGTCCGCACGACACCGAGTGCTCGAGCGACGATCGTACCCTGGTACCATCTACGCCATCAGGCGCAGAGTGACTATTGCCAACGCGGCCTGTGGGGCCCGAAGGCACCAAAGCGCTCAACCTCCTTTTTCCGAGGGCAGTGCGACCAACTTGGGTCTGAGTTGAAAACTCACAGACCGGTGAATATTTCTATGTGACGTTCGGTGGGCTACTAGTTGGCCCCGCCGCGAGCTACTACGTCCATTAACCCCGCACGATGAGCCGGGCCGAGGGTCACGGTAACCCATAGGCCAGTAATCGTGGGTGTTAGAAAGAAAACCATGCCGATCACTATGTGTGTATACATATTGTCGGGCCATACGGCCCGTTATCATGCTTATTGCGCAGCTGAAGCCACTCGACGCGCTTGAGCGAAATGATTAGAAGACGCTCGGCCCGAGTCTTGAAGACGTGCAGGGCCGGCTAAAGAGGAGACCATCATGGCTGAGGACCGTGAGACGAGCATCTCCACCTAGAGGCCGAGGGCCTAGAGGAGACCACCACGGTTGAGAACCGTGGGACGAGCATCTCCACCCCCAGAGACCGATGGCCTAGGAAGAACACCTAGAGGCCGAGGATCTAGAGGCGAATGCCACGACAGAGAGCCGTGAGACGACCACCCGTCATTCAGAGGCCGAGGGCCTAGAAGAGATCGTCACGGCCGAGGGCCGTCTGACGCCATCATTACATCATGACCGGCCCCTCGGCACGGCATGATCATCATATTTGGAGACCGGCCTCGTCCCCGCACTGCGCGGATGAGGACCGTTG
The DNA here is from genome assembly GCA_945859915.1 of Cuscuta epithymum. Classification (NCBI taxonomy): domain Eukaryota; kingdom Viridiplantae; phylum Streptophyta; class Magnoliopsida; order Solanales; family Convolvulaceae; genus Cuscuta; species Cuscuta epithymum. The sequence goes on from CAMAPF010000020.1 coordinate 1,055,585, forward strand.
CTTGGATTTCAGGTCGGCCTATCATCGCCGACATCATTACATCACGGTCGGCCTCTCGGCTCGGCGTGCTTTCCATATTTGAAGACCGGTTTCATCCCCGCTCCTCGCGAATGACGGCCGTTGCTTGTTTTCTCAGATCGGCCTCTCATTGCCGACGCCATTATATCACGATCGGCCTCTCGGCTCGACGTGCTTTCCATATTTGAAGACCGGTTTCATCCCCGCTCCTCGCGGATGACGGCCGTTGCTTGTTTTCTCAGATCGGCCTCTCATTGGCGATGTTATTATATCATGTTATGTTCGGCCTCTCGGCACGACATATTTATCTTCTGAAGACCGGTTTAATCCCCGCGCTGCGTGGATGAGAGCCGTTGCTTGGATATATCGGCCTGATCGGACACTATTGTCATCTCCTTATCAGGACCGACTGCTCAGCGACATTATGATCATTATATATCGGCTCCCGATGCCGACCTTCTTGAGTTAGCGATCGGGCTCACCCCTCCCCTCCAGGAGGGTGACCATCGCCTTCGCATGACGACCAGCTATTCCATCACCTCGTCATTTTATTCGTGTTGGTATCCCACCACCATTACGTGTGACATCACTGGTGGTCATTCTTGGAAACCGACGAACGTATTTTCCTCCCTCCAAAAAAAAAAGAGAAAAGATGGGGAGAAGGGGAGAGAGAAGCTCCTATGAGAGAGGGAGTCTTGACGAGGTATGCCTGATCTTCCTTCGCCGCGTATGACGAACGTCTCCCGACGCGGAGGTTAGTAGGAACGTGGGGGAGGCTAGACGTACCAAAGGGAACCTCGGCAGGATAAACCAGTTCCTCCCATTTCCCGTGGATCGATGAACACCTTCTGCCAAAGCAGAAGGCTAGTAGGGCCACGAGAATGGGACGACGAAGCAGGGAACCCGCGATAGGGTAAACCAGTTCCTCCTTGCGATCGGTGAATGACCGAACGTCTTCTTCGAGGGAAGAAGGTTAGTAGGATCACGACAGGGACGAACGAAGAAACGGGAACCCTGACAGGGTGTACCGGTTCCTCCCCCTTATGGACGGATGACGAACGTCTTATGCGAAGCCAGAAGACTAGTACCTCACGACCGGGGACGAACAGAGATAGGGAATCCCGACGTGGATAAACCTGTTTCTTCTCATAGTTGGGATGACGAACGTCTCCTGCGAAACCAGGAGACCAGTACTCACTAGGGCTGAGCAAAACCCGATCCGACCCGAAAAACCCGATATTTTTTTCGGATATTATCCGAACCGAAGTGGATATCCGACCCGAAAAACCCGAAACCGAAAATCCGATTAATATTGGGTCTAGATCGGGTGGCGGGTAGGGTTTGTAAAATCCCAACCCGACCCGCCCGAATATCCGAAATATATGTTAGTGTGTACTTTGAATATGGTAAATTAATACTTGCATCCAATTATTTGTGTAATTAATCTAATTATATTGTGCAATTTGTATTAAATTATTTGTGTAGATTGAATGTGTAGTGCACTAGCGTGTATAATTTTTGTCAAAGTGGCATTCCAACACATTAATTATCCAATTATAATGTGTTTTAATATAACCGAAATATTCGAAGTATATTAAATTATGTAGCGTGTACTTTGAATATGTTAAATTAATACTTGTGTTCAATTATTTGTGTAATTATTTGTGCAATTTGGGTTAAATTATTTGTGTAATTTGGATGTTTAGTACACTAGTGTGTACAATTTTTGTCAAAGTGGAATTTAAACACTTTAATTATTCAATTATATATATTTTTAATATAACCGAAATATCCGAAACCCGACCCGATATCCGATAATATCCGACTTAAAAATATCCGAAATACCCGATCCGAAATATCAAAGGGTCGGGCCTAGTATTTAAATTAAAAAACCCGAATGGGTTTAGGGTTCGCAAACCCGACCCGCCCGAACCCGACCCGTGCACCGCCCTAGTACTCACGAGACTTGGGAAGAACGAAGAACCAGTTCTTTACCGGAGTCTGTTGCGTGCCGAGTGTACACCGCTTGGCGGTCCATACATAGGACCACGGATACGGTAGACGAACGAAGACCAGCTCCATGGATCAGACACGAAGGACCAGTTCTCCACCGGAGTCTGTTGCGTACCGAGTGTACACCGCTTAACGGTCCGTACATAGGACCACGGATACGGTAGGCGAACGACGATTAGCTCCCCAGATCAGGTAGGAGGGACATCGCCCAGATTTATTTCAGGCTCACCATTCCTTCCCGGATGGAGTCCTGGCGGACGATCGGCTTCTCACAGCCAATCAGGAGAGAGACTTGACACATCACCAGCATGGCCGAGGGCCATGAGACGATTATCACTCACCGACAGGCCGAGGGCCATGGGATGATCATCACTTTTTTTTCTGTATCACGATCGGCCCCTCAGCGCCATCGTGTCCAGACTCGCGGTTCGGCTCGCCCATTCCCTTCCAGGATGGCGACGACCGTCTTATGCAGTACGATCGGCCCCTCAGCGCCATCGTACCCAGCTCACGTTCAGCTCGCCCATTCCTTCCAGGGTGGCGACGAACGTCTTATGCATCACGATCGGCCCCTCAGCGCCATCGTGTCCAGATTCACGGTTCGGCTCGCCCATCCCCTCCAGGATGGCGATGACCGTCTTATACAATACGATCGGCCCCTCAGCGCCATCGTACCCAGCTCACGTTCAGCTCGTCCATCCCTTCCAGGGTGGCGACGAACGTCTTATGCATCACGATCGGCCCCTCAGCGCCATCGTGTCCAGATTCACGGTCGGCTCGCCCATCCCCTCCAGGATGGCGACGACCGTCTTATGCAGTACGATCGGCCCCTCAGCGCCATCGTACCCGGCTCACGTTCAGCTCGTCCATCCCTTCCAGGGTAGCGACGAACGTCTTATGCATCACGATCGGCCCCTCAGCGCCATCGTGCCCAGATTCACGGTTCGGCTCGCCCATTCCCTCCAGGATGGCGACGACCGTCTTATGCAGTACGATCGGCCCCTCAGCGCCATCGTACCCAGCTCACGTTCAGCTCGTCCATCCCTTCCAGGGTGGCGACGAACGTCTTATGCATCACGATCGGCCCCTCAGCGCCATCGTGCCCAGATTCACGGTTCGGCTCGCCCATTCCCTCCAGGATGGCGACGACCGTCTTATGCAGTACGATCGGCCCCTCAGCGCCATCGTACCCAGCTCACGTTCGGCTCGTCCATCCCTTCCAGGGTGGCGACAAACGTCTTATGCATCACGATCGGCCCCTCAGCGCCATCGTGTCCAGATTCGCGGTTCGGCTCGCCCATTCCCTCCAGGATGGCGACGACCGTCTTATGCATCACGATCGGCCCCTCAGCGCCATCGTGTCCAGATTCGCGGTTCGGCTCGTCCATCCCTTCCAGGGTGGCGACGAACGTCTTATGCATCACGATCGGCCCCTCAGCGCCATCGTGTCCAGATTCACGGTCGGCTCGCCCATCCCTTCCAGGGTGGCGACGAACGTCTTATGCATCACGATCGGCCCCTCAGCGCCATCGTGTCCAGATTCGCGGTTCGGCTCGCCCATTCCCTCCAGGATGGCGACGACCGTCTTATACATCACGATCGACCCCTCAGCGCCATCGTGTCCAGATTCGCGGTTCGGTTCGCCCATTCCCTCCAGGATGGCGACGACCGTCTTATGCATCACGATCGGCCCCCTCAGCGCCATCGTGTCCAGATTCGCGGTTCGGCTCGCCCATTCCCTCCAGGATGGCGACGACCGTCTTATGCATCACGATCGGCCCCTCAGCGCCATCGTGTCCAGATTCGCGGTTCGGCTCGCCCATTCCCTCCAGGATGGCGACGACCGTCTTATGCATCACGATCGGCCCCTCAGCGCCATCGTGTCCAGATTCGCGGTTCGGCTCGCCCATTCCTTCCAGGATGGCGACGACCGTCTTATGCAGTACGATCGGCCCCTCAGCGCCATCGTGCCCAGCTCACGTTCAGCTCGTCCATTCCCTCCAGGATGGCGACGAACGTCTTATGCATCACGATCGGCCCCTCAGCGCCATCGTGTCCAGATTCACGGTTCGGCTCGCCCATTCCCTCCAGGATGGCGACGACCGTCTTATGCAGTACGATCGGCCCCTCAGCGCCATCGTACCCAGCTCACGTTCAGCTCGTCCATCCCTTCCAGGGTGGCGACGAACGTCTTATGCAGCACGATCAGCGCCTCTGTGCCATCGTGTCTGGCTCATGTTCGGCTCGCCCATCCCTTCCAGGATGGCGACGAACATCTCTTATGCAGCACGTCTGCCTCTCGGCGCTGACATGTCCGGGTTATCGATGAGAGCCACCGCTTTCTATCACATCTCACATTCCTTCTCTCATACATTGCACTCATACATTACATGCATTCATGCATTCATGCATCATACCTCATACATTCATACATACACGCGTGCATCATGTTTTGACAGTACCGCGACGTCGGTTTATAGATGCATGGACCTCTAAGCTTCTCCGATTGGAAAGCTCGAGTCAGAGTCCTTTACTCTCGCCTGATGCATTCAGGGGGAGCGTGCCCGTGGAGGAGCACCCTTCGCCCGACCCCGTCGGGAAGGGGGGTGCCTCACCGGCAGATTACGTTCAGGAGTGTGGACATCCACTCATGTATTATGATTATTCGAAGACACAGGTTCCAGCTAGACAGAGGCAGAGCGCAGGCAAGAATATACTTTCTCGAGCAGATTCGCGCACTCACTACTCAAGAAACTGGGGGACTTGTGTTGAGATATATTATCCCGGCCTATTACTGTTCAGGAGCCCAAGACATTATCCAGTACGGAGCCCGAGCAGCTACGTCCATTTCGGCCCATTCCGACCCACTTTAGCCATTTGGGCCCACTCCGGCCCATGCGGCCCATTAGGGTGGAGAGCATCCCCTTCCCCTATTCTCTATAAATATGGGAGTTTCCCTCCATATTATGGATCCTTTTTTAGCTTCATCTTCTTCCTTTCTTTTAGACTTAGCTCAATACTCCATTAATGGGAGCTTGTACAATGTAATCGTGAGGAGAGTTCTAATGAGAAAGAGAGGGCTTGGACATTAGCCTAAAAAGTCCCGTGGTTTTCTCCCTTTCGGGTTTCCACGTAAAAACTGAGTGTTCATACATATATTTACTATATCGTGTTGGATTAAACTCAACATACACACACACACACACACACACACACACACACACACACAAAGTCCTCTTAATTTACAAAGTGCAAACTAATCAGGGTCATCCATTTCCTTTGATCTCCTATGCGTTGAATATATGATACATCAATTTAATTTGAGAAGTTGAGGGACTTTAAAGTCTTTTTGGTTTGTGTTAATTTTGGGAAGAAAAAAACTCACGATCTTTCCATATTCTCTCTTCAACATACGTATCTCCTTCCCCTATCTTCTCTTTGCAGCATACACATCTCTTCTTCATCTCAATTTTCATCTCCATCTCTATGCCCAACGCCATCTCCATCTCTATGCCCAGTCCATCTCAAATTTAATAGAATCTGATTGGTTTTCTTCTATTTGAACGTCATGGATTCCGGCATTGCCATAAAATTCCGGCATCGCCATGGAGTTCGTTGTGCATGCTGGATGTCTTTATTTTTTTATGGTATTCGTTTGTATACGAATTCAACAATTTCGTATTTATGTATTGTTCATTTGATTTTAGTATGCAAAATTTTACCTTTTTTTAGTATGCAAAATCTTACCATTTAGAAGATGTTTCTCGTACATTACCCTGAATTTCGTTTGCATGTCGGTTGAGTGCACGATGCAGATTTCATAATGGTAAGATGCAGCAAATTGTCTTCTACAATGCACATCTCAGCTTACTAAAATGCAACATACGATATTCTAAAATGTCACGCCATAATGATAAAAATGCAACATATGAGATACTAAAATGCAGATGCGATAGCGATAAGATGCAATATGAACTTCTAAAGTGCACATATCATCTTACTAAAGTGCAATATATGAACTTCCAAAATGGATATGTCATAATGATAAAATGCAATATATGAATTACTAAAGTGGAATGTCAGCATATTTCATCATTATGTAGCTCTAATATAAGTTATAGAGACATTATAAATATAAAATGCATATCTCGTAACCTTAATATGCACATCCACTAACCTTAATATGCACATCATGTAACCTTAATGTGCACACTTCTACCTGTGTTGACATCTTACAAACTTAACATGTTAGAAGTTCTAAATTATGCACACGTTATTAATATATAATGCACCTTCCATTGCCTTAATATTTTAGGTTTCAAAAATGAAAGATTAATTAGGAAGTGAATAATTCCTAAAGTCAAGTATATAAATGTCCCTTTACTTTTTGTGAAAGTTTGAACAATTCTTGAAAAGTGATAAGTGAATAATTCCCAAAATCAAGAATAATTGGATATGTTATTGCAACCTTAATTCGTGATGGCTAAAAACTCAGATGTTAATCTATGCACTAATGGGTGGTTGAAATTTAGTAGTTGCATACAACTCCGTATGCTTCAGTTTTTAAATTTGCTAAACATAAATGGGTGGTTGAACTTTTAATGGTGGGTTACCTGATTTTTGGGATTTCTTTCCATAAGAGACTATGCGGCTCATTTTTTTAAAAATGTTAATTTACTTTGTTGTCCTTGCTTACTAATCGTGCATCTCAATTATCGAACCGTTTTTAGTTCCCTGCATTTCACCTCATTGAATGCTATGGTGGTTAATAGAGGGATAGCCATTGATTTACCCAATTTGAACGTACAAAATGAGTTTGCATTTTGTACGGGAAACATGATTTGTATGTGATCCCTTCCCATATATATATATATATATATATATATATATATATATATATATATATATATATATATATATATAGTGCGGTTCCTGTGAGAACACCTTCTTAGGAGAGTAAAAAAGAACAAAATCTAACCATCAATTAATTCAATCAGATGGCCTAGGATTTTCCGCAATAGAGAATTATGTGCAAGACATTCGGATAATTAATGTAGTAAATAAGGTAACGTGCAACTCTTTATTTATCAAGGGGCACAATGGTAAAAAGAATCCAAATAGATGTCATGAACGAGCCACCATAATAGGAAAACATCCTATAAATTGGGAAACTAATTAATGCATGAACTCCATCATAATTAAGATCTAATAAATACTTCTTTTATTTAATTTTATTTCCGAATTTAAATACTCTTACATTTAAATACTCTTACATTTAATTTAGATAACCAATTGGGAAACTATGTTTTTATATCTAATCTTTTTTGCCGATGGTAACATTTCATTAGTGGAATCAAATTAGGATTGTATATTTGCACACCTACGTTGAGTAGATGCACTTTAATCGAAATATTAGGCAACATCAATTTAATTAAATATTTGAGTATTTTTGCACTATCAATAGTTTAGATAACTGAATCTATTCTTCGAAGTAAAAACTCTTGGAGACAAATAACATTTTAATTAAGTTAATTTTACCTGGGGGTAAGCTTCACTTTTATATCGTTTCATTGCACTAAATGTAACATTAACCTACACTTTACACATGTACTCGTGCACTTTCATACTTAGCTTGTTCTAAAAAAAATGATTTTAAATAAGAATGAAGAATTATACAATAGTGTAAGTAGCAATTATCATAAAGTGCACTATTATATCATACTTTCTAATGACTTACACACGCTCTTTTTACAAAACAAAATGCACTTTTTGAATGTGCATTTGAATACATACAAAAGTGCTCTTTTTTTTTTATCCCGGTAGGCAGAAGGGATCCCTTTAATATCTAAATCAATAAGGGTGCAAATATTATTGGGTAAAAAAGCTGAAGAGGTAAAGCAAATAAAATTGTCAGAATTAAGACCAAGCTGAGCAAGAGCATGTGCAAGTAAATTCATTTCCCTATAGATATGTTGAATGCGAACCTGAAGAGACTGACAAAGCCTTTGAGCTTCCTCAACCGTACTCTGAAGATAAGTCGGAGGACTTGATTTCTTCAGCAAGATCTTCGTTGTCATCTCAGAATCAGTTTCCAGTTGAAAGTCGAAGAACCCAGATCTAGCACACCATTCTAGCGCCCGACAAGCTACCTGAACTTCCGCTTGGGGTACTGTCTTCACGCGAAGAGACATGAAGAAGCCTGAATATGCTTCCACCCTCATCTCTAAGAACCGCACCGCCAGCTCCTCGCCCCTCTCTGAAGGCCGCATACAAAAGTGCTCTATTATATCACACTTTATACAACTTTACATAGACATTTTTTTACAAAATCCAATGCACTTTTTCTCCCAAATGGATCACAATTGTTCCACCAACGCTGCATCTTACCTGCAAAAAAATAAAAAAATTCAAAACTACTAAAAGTGCATGGTCAAAGAATGATAAGTGCAAGAATAATTAATTAGAACTAACTATTAGAATACCTAAAAGATGAATTCAGTGTAGGATGAATTCATCAACGTATCCATTGTAAAAATAAATATAAGGTGAACTCAAATTATCTACGTATAACGTATGTAAATATATATATAATGGATTCAAAGTATCTATGTACTACCTCCGTCCCATTTTATGTGTCTTAGTTTGACTTGGCACGGTTATTAATGAAGTGGTTGAAAAAGTAAAAGTTGTGGTTGAAGTTTGAATATAATAAAGTGAAATGGTTTAGACCACATATTTCTTTCCAAAAGAGGAAAGTAGACACTTATTTTGGGACAGCCCAAAAAGGAAAGTAGGACAGGTAAAATGGGACGGATGGAGTATAAGAAAGTGATTAAACATGCATGACACAAATGATGAAACACGCATGACGCAAAGTTATCTAGATCGTATCTATGTAAATATATATAATGGATTCAAAGTATCATGAAGCAAAACGCATGACCATCGTGAAGGAGAGAAGCAATGCGCATGAGAAACATGCTAGGAAAGAAACACGTTTGGAAAGAATAATGGCGGAAAACATTTATGGAAGGAATAATGATGCGCACGAAATTGTAGGAATCGGTAGAATTGGAAGTGACGTGAATAACCTTAATGATAGTTAATCACACGTTCAAATTAGAACTTGATCCAATGGCTCACATCTATTCTTTTTTCCTCTCATAAGATTAAGTTCTCACATGAACCTAAATATATATATATATATATATATATATATATATATAGATATAGATATATATATTGCTAAGACTCGGGGTTCCATCATAAAAGGTCAACCTGTTAGGAGGAGTAGCCCGAAGCTTAATATAGCACTCTAGTGCTTCTCAATTTTCCGGTGTGGGACATTATATTTAACACCCCTCCTCACGATCAGACACTTCGTCTGGATCGTGTCGTCATTCATTTTTTCATCGGTTCATCAATGTTTTTTTATCGTGTCGTCATTTTTCATAAGGGGCCCCACACCATGGATCGATTTGACTCTGATACCATGTTAAGACTCGGGGTTCCATGCTAAAAGGTCAACCTGTTAGGAGGAGTAGCCTGAAGCTTAATATAGCACTCTAGTGCTTCTCAATTTTCCGGTGTGGGACATTTAACACACACACATATATAATTACTATACCAATCCCTAGCATCAATGTTGGTGTGGTATAATGGTAATGACCTTCATCATTTTTTAACTTGTCAATATTAATATAAGTTAATCAAACAACATATTTTTATAAAAGCATTTCGATGCTAATCTTTTGTTGCTTAATAAGAGATTTTCATTAAGAAATGCCATCTCATTAATAAAGTCTTCAGAAAAGGTAAATTGAATTTTCTAATTAAAGAATGGTAAATTACGAAATGCTAATTTGTTTAATGTTTTCACTTTTCAAACTCAAAGTGGTAGATAAAAAGGAGCACCAAAATGTGATCACTTACACAGTTACACACAAGTAGAAATAAGACTAGCTTATGTGCCTTTGAGCTATTAAAATATTATAATTGACCAATTAAAATGTGAAATATAATAGAATAATGATTTAAATCAATTAAATGGATCAAAATTACCCCCATTTTTATAGGCATCACTAAACATTCACTAACAAAATTCTACTCCATATATAAATAAAATAATGAGGAAGAATGTCGACTATACAAGTAGATGGACAAAACAACGTGGCCCAGAATTTTATGGACGATTTGATTAGAGCATCCTCAATGCTCCGTAGTCTAGTCTAAATATAGTGCGACACATCATCGTTTTAGACACCGGTTATTTTTTCCTCCTTCCAACGCTTCTAGTCTAGCAACATATTTTGCTGATTTGGCAAAAAGAAATTGCACGCCGTGAAGAAGGATTTCCAATCTTAAACATTCTCCTAAACTTGATGACTCAGCAAAAAAGGAACCGCTCTTCGATTTTCTAACTGTACTCTATCACGATTCATGTATCATATCTTTGGTTGCTGAATTTCATAATTTTGTTTAATTTAAAACTCCCAAAACTTCTTTCACAATATTAAAAATTTTAATGCTTCTATATTCGTAAGTATTTGTCAGAGAATCTCATTAACCCACTTCAGAGTGCTGATTATCATTCTCAGAGCATAAAGACGTCAACGGTTTTTAAAAAAAATCAGACGTCAATGGATTATAGGAATTGTCCATGTAGTGAAATGAAAATTAAATAGAAAAAGATTATTATGTTGCACCAATGCTATTAAGTGAAAACTATCGGATGGTTTGTGTATAAACAAAATTCCGTATAGGGAAGTCGTTAGTAGAATAATAAGGAAATCCACATCTACACTTCGAGACTTTATGCATTGGAAACGTTTTTCAAATTTCAATGTACCGTCGATTCACTTTGGCTTACGTAGATTAGAAAGTTATTTAAATTTTTGACATGTGGCTTATTTTATTTAGACTAGAGACTATTGCATTGTGGATGCTCTTAGTCTTATTTGTCTTCGGTTTTCTTTCAAACCTTCATTCTTATCTCAAACACCCTATTAGTAGGTCAGTCCGTCGGTAGGTGTACACAAAATAGTGTACACCAAGCATGACCATAGTATTTACTCCGTATATAAAAAATGATTAGTGTACACCTTTCATACATTCGTCTGTCTACGCATACTGGATTATCTGTCCACAGACAACTCTGTAGAGTTATGTGTGGACAACTCTGTAGAATTATGTAGAGACAGACGAATGTACAAAAAAATGTACACAAAAAAATGTACACCTAAACAACCTTACTTATATTACTTGCACGCGTAACGGACCCAACAAACAGCACAATAATCACACAGCCAAAGTTTTCCAAATAATTCAAAATGGGGCGCACTTGTTGACTTGTTGGTCACTTTGTCGCATGTCATTAGTTCAAATGTTCAATACAACTGTGCTGGCCTATGTTTATTTATGTCTTAATATTAATTACTAATTAAAGTTCTTATCACCAACAATTTTAAATAATATAATATACTACTTTTCTTTTTTTAATATAAAATGTTGTCACGTGAAAAGTATTAATAAATTTAAGGAAAAATTGAAATAATAATCTCAAATATTGTCGGTCCGCATATAATAATCTCAACTATTGTTTGTTTTTGTATAATGCCAATTATATGGACAGTCCGCCAATAATGGTCCATCACCAAATATTACATGTTATAACAGGTGAATTTTAAATAGACATTAAGCTAAAAATTAAAAGTTGAGATTATTTATAGGGCTTACCTGCTATATCTCTTTTCATCCACTTTAGAAAATATAGGAATTTATTTATAGCCGGTCACTTCGGACCATTATTGGCGGATAGTCCATAAAGTTGGATTATTCTGAAATAATAGATAGTTGGGATTATTATGAGCGTTCCGCCAATAGTTGGGAGTATTACTATCAATTTTTCCTAAATCTATTGCATCAAATTTGATGATCTAATAATTCTAAAATGCTAATATTGCGTTAAATTTAATAAAAATGTATTGACATTTTTGTAATTCAACAAAATTATGAGAGTGTAATTAAATATGCCACAATATATATAATACATATAAAGATATAGCTTATATAGCTAAAAATTATGTAGCTAATTTTTTGGGGGGAAGATATAGCTTATATTAGTATCAACCCTAAATCATAGCGACAACCATACCCCAAACTCTACACCTCCCTCTATCCAACCAATTCCCAAAGTCCGTTGGCCCCATTGCATCACGTCATGATCAGATCAGACATAGAATATTTCACCCGAAAAGTATGAGACTTATTGCTGAAACAGTAAGAGCATAGTGGAGATTAGTGGTTGAATCAGCCTGATTGCCTCCAAACACAAATCTATCAACTAAAACAATCCAAAGCCCCCACCTACCCCTTATTGTTTGTCACACTGTATTAGTGTGCATACTGTGGTGCCTATGAGGTTTGGAAGTTTGTACAACCATACCATATCCGTGAAGTTTTACAATAATACTCTTTACATACCCATGCTAAATGCCAATTTAGATTATTTATGATTGTAGCAATCTAATGCACATTTTGTACTAATTTCAAAGTTGCCCCTTCCTGGAGGTTTGATATCTTGTTTATATTATAAGCGCCAAGCCGCCAACTACTGTTAGTAGATCCTTTTTCTGTCAAATTCCGTCAACTATTTCCCCCACATATACCTTCTCTACAATTCCTTCTCTCACGACGTCTTCATCCCATTTATGGTTATTAAGCACGCCGATTCTGTGCAGTTGCTTAACCACAAAACACTTCCACGAAAAGTTCAAAGATATATAGGCAGGGGTGGATCTATAGTATTCTGACCTGCACAGGCTACACGGCTACATTATTGTAGGTCCAGTTAAACTAAAATACTACGTATTTGAATTTGACTTTGAATTCCTCTGAGCACAGGCGCAGAGCATTGAACATTTGAGCCTCCCACCCGTCTCTTGCTTTGTCCTCCACCCAATTTCAACCTATTCGTGACCTCTTGAGCTATTTTTTGTCTACATCATTATTTTTTATAGCAATTTTGCAAGTGTTTTTCTCCATATTATTTTTCTCTATTGAATCACGAAGTGAATATGAATCAGTTAGGATTCTTTAAATTTCATTTTTTACTATTATTAATCCGATATCTTTTGTATTGTTTATACATATTGATGTATAATGTTTTTGTACATATACTTTTATGATAACATTTTTAACAGCGAACACTCATATTATTTGTATATTATAAATAATTTCTAATAAATATGTATAGAAATTCAAAGTTCAATTTCATAAATCAAAAGATTCAAATATGGTAAAATTTTAAGAGACGGAGGAGGGAAAACGTGTTGTAAAAATTATGAAGGTGGGTCGTCTTGTCGGTGTAGTGTAATGTCGTAATTTTTTTATACTGCTACCTACTACGGAGTATATATGTGCATACCCTGAGCTCCGATGTCTGGATCCGCCACGATATATAGGGTGAAGACATGGCCGGGTATCTCTTCCGCTTTCTCTCTGCCAACTTCACGATCTCCCTAGGTACACATGTCAAAACTATTGAATTCTCCATCTTCTAAGGAAACGATTTCTGGAATTTTTTGGGTCGTGCGGTAGTTTTGCAAAAATCTATCTGCCCGTTCTTACTAAATCTACACACATTTAGTTTTCCATGATGTATTGAATCATACTATTTCATTTTTTTAGGGATTACTTCATCTCTAATCAATTACTCCGTATCTAAAAAATGTGTAATTGATTGGGGTATCTATACACATAAGACGTACTTATTTACTATGGGTAATTCTATTCACAGCCCCCTGATTACTATTCACAGCCCTTAAATTAAATAATAATTAATAAAAATATTCTAAATACCTAAGTTACCCCTAAGGCTAATAACCGTCCTTGAAATAGACCACAAACTGAAGAGGGATGAAGTCCAACCGGCGACGGCACTATTGATGGTGTTGTGTTGTGCGAATACAAGTTTCTTGGACATAGAAGCAGTGAAGTGAAGGATCTCTCTGTATGTTTTAGATTAATTGGATTGTTGGACAATTAATTTTACATTTAATTGATCAATCAATAACAAGCTCTCATGTGGCTATGAGGCTATCCATTCCTTTGTTTGAATCATCGATCATCGAATACATTGGCTAGACAAATGAAAAAGTATTTATTCGGTGTACTATTTCAGCATCTAATGAAAACATTTTAGTCCAAAAAATTTTGATTTGATAATGTTAGAGTAATTTCCAAACTCCAGAACCACAAGTAGATGTTAAAGAACCCTGACATATACTCTTAATCTCAATGTAAGCATTGATGTAAAACCGTTGCAACTTGAAAAATAGAGAAAGTGATGAAAGTGGTGGACTAACGAGATTTCTATATGGAGAGAGATTTATGAGCAAGATTGGATTCATTGGCTAGGATTATGCGCCGCTAAGTTCATTGGATCCGCCGATTCATCGGCTTTCAAGATCGTGAATAGAGGAAGCCACTCAACAGGCATGACGAATCAAAACCTGGAGATTAACAGACAACTCTCTGTGGCCTCTCCCTCCGCAAATTATATGGTACACCCAGGTGTACGCGTACACCCGGTTATTTTGTAATTCCACGCAACTTTAAGGCTTCTTCTCTTGCTCCATACATATGTTGCACCAACCTTATCCGTTGACATCAGCCGACAAATAGAGTTTTCCATTGAAGGTCCGGTGAAGCTCATATTTGTGTCTCCGGATGCAGGGCAGTAGAGGGGGAGCAGGACGCCGCCGGAGAAGAAGTGATCTGCTGAGGAAAGATTGGTTGCCGACAAACAGAATTTTCCATTGAAGGTCTGATGAAGCTCGTATTTGTGTCTCCAGAAGCAGGGCAGTAGAGGGGGAGCAGGATACCGCGCGGAGAAGAACTTATCTGCTGACGAAAGATTGGTTTTTTGAAGCATACAAAACTGGAAAGAGATAGAATCGTTGCTGCTTCAATCCTTGTTTTCCCATCTTGATTTCACAGAGCAATAATGATCGTTTTCTACTTTTCTTTATTCAACACTTTTCCTTTTTCATTCCTTTCACAATAGATTGAAATACTTCGTTCGAGTTTAGCCTGGATTGCCCAAAAGCCCGTGCCCCGGTCCGTCAGAATTTAGGCGTCTCTGATTCGTTACTGTTCCTCCATCTTTGTGCTGTAGAGATTCTATATGACAACGTTAATGCTCTGTATAGACTAGATTCCACTGAGATTGACTTGACAAATCAATCCAATAACCCTTGTCGCGTGCTCTCACATACCAAATGAGCATAAGTTTAAACGAAATGAGCATAGACAAATGAGGATTTGAGCACATTAGCGATTTAAAATACTTTCTTTCGATACTCATTTTGTAAGTGATGTATGCTCATTTGGTACTGACATTATGTTCATTTTAAAATCTCATATAATTTCATATTTCAAAGGTATCATATTAATTAAATCAGATTCATGCAGGAGTTCATTATAGATATAGAAGCACATAACATGATACCCAATTGCATGTTTTCAATACTCAATACAGGAGGTTTGATGTTCAATAAAAATGTCTTGAAGTTCAATAAAAAAACTTATGAGTTTCATATCAATACTCATTTTGTAAATTATGTATGCTCAATTTATACTCATATTATGCTCATTTTTAAAATTGTCATATCCATGCAAATTTTAAAGTTGCATATGACATTAGATTCACGTATTGATCGAAGTTCATAGAACTTGATCATCATAGATATTATTTAATAAGTTTTTGTAAAAAAAAAAAAGTGAATTAAAAGATATGAAGCAGATATTACAATGCTCATTGTAAGGTTCCTGAGACCCAACATAATAAGTTAGATGCTCAACAAAATTATTTTAATGCTCATAATAGGTTTGATGCACCTTAAAAGTTCCTTAATGCTCATTTTACAGAAATCATGATTTCCTTCTCAATAGAGGAGATTTGATGTTCAATGAAAATGTCTTTATATCAAACTAACAAACCCTACGATTTTCATATCAATGAACATTTTGTGAGTTACGTATGCTCATTTGGTAATGATATTGTGCTCATTTTAAAATGTCATTTCAATACATATTTAAAAAGTATCATATTAAATTAAATTCCCATATTGAAGTTCATAGGAGTGTATTATAGATATAATTTAAAAAAAAATTATACAAGAAAAAATAAGAAAAAGAAAAGAATTAGAAGATATGAAGTAGAGATCGTGATACTCATTGTTAGCCTCCTAATACTCAATAAAATATGGCAGATGCTCACTAAAAGTACATTAATGCTTATTTTTAGACCAATATCAAATGAGTATAGATAACTTAAGAAATGAGCATCGAAAAATTTAAAAACTAACTTAAAATCTCTAGTATGCTCATATATCAATTTGGGTATACTCATCTAATATTATAATCAAGTGAAACAAACAATGAGATACTAGTATTTCATTGAAAGAGAAATGAACCTTCACACTGTAATTTTTTCAAACTCTTAGTAGACATTCAACATTTGTAAGCTAATTAAAATAAACTACAATATTATTAATGAAAGAGAGAAAATTATATTTAACCAAATTTTCATCTCAAAAATTAAATTTTATTTAAATTAAAGTTGTTAATATAATTAAGAGGAACTTTAAAAAACACAATTAAGAGGAAAGAAAACGAAAAGAAGAAGTGGAAGTCCCGAAAAAAAAGTGGAAGTTGGACAATCCACTTCCGCAACTACCTACGCCTCTCAAAGCCAATCGTAGCAGATAAAACTTCAGAGCTCAAACGGGGCTGGATCAAGAGTAGCGAGGAGAACAAATAAAGCTGAAATTTAAACAAAATCACAAAAATACCTGGATGTACGGTTCTCACCCGTACATCCGGGTGTATAATATATGAACCCACCCTCTCCCTCCCCATGTATATACGCATATGTTAATCGGCCAAGGACCGTACGACTGCACTAGGAGGATATAATAGGAATGACGAAAAGATGGGGCTGTGTTTAGTAAATATGGGGCTGCAAATAGAATTGCCCATTTACTATTTGTCCTTCATAGAGCTGTCAAACGGGCCAACCCGGCCCAACCCGACCCGTAACGGGTTATGCTTTATGTGGGTTGGGTCGGGCCAACCCGTTTAATAACGGGCCAGGATTTCTACAACCCTAACACAACCCACCTAACCCGTGGGTTAAACGGGTTGGCCCGCGGGCCAATGTAAAAAAAAATATAAAACGAATTTTTTAAAAAAAATAATTACCCAGAAGTATATATTTATATTAGCAAGTAGTAACAGAGGAAATATAAGAAATCAAAATACTAAAAATTCAATACTGGTTAAGTTTAATTAAAAATATTAAATACTAGTTATATGAGAATTTGAAAACTATAAGAGGCTATGCGACAAAAATATTCATTGTATACAAATTAAGATTTACTTAAAACTTTTATTTAATCATTTGCAAATAATGACTACTAATTGTTAAATATTGTATCGAACTTCACAAAAAATATATGTTTCAACATTTTACTTGAATTTTTATTATAAAAATAAAAGAAAAATACTTTTTTTAATTGTAATTATAATAATATTGGTAGTAAAAGAACAATATTTTAGATAATAAATTCAAAACTATATTTTGTATTTTGGCCCGCGGGCCAACCCGTAACCCGGTGGGCCAACCCACTTAAACCCGCAACCCGCGTGGGTTGACCCGCGAACCCCGCGAACTAAATGGGTCAGGAATTCTCAACCCTAACCCACCAATAAATGGGTTTAAACGGGTCAGCCCGCGGGTTTCGGCCCATTTTGACGGCTCTAAGTCCTTCATATCCCACCTTCAATTATACATATTTTTCAAATAACCAGTTATTTACTTAGTTACACATTTTGTATATGTTTATGAACTGTTCGAATAAAATGCCTTCGTCAATGATTTCTCATAAATGTCTCTATTATCAAATACAATATTTCCCTTATATATTTCCTACCCTTTAGTTGCTAAAGACTACTTATATTCTTCACCGAATAAAAAAGATAGCACAGGTTTACTTGACTATTGCATTAGGAATGAAATATATTTGATAAATTGCATGACTTGACTTTCAGTATCTAACGAATGCAGCCAAATGGGCTTGGGCACTCTATACCTTTTCAATTTATGAAATACACTCTACACTAAGTTCTGGAAAAGAAACCTCTTTCTTAATTTGGATATAGTATCCTGGCATTCTTTAAGAATGAAAATGTTTTTACCAATAAGCTACAAGGGAGAGATAAACGTGATCAAAAGATTGCAATGCTTTTAGTTAATCAAATTTCATATTGGAGAAGATTACAATTGGAAAAGAGCATGTTGATAAGGAAAAAAGTGAAAAATCTGGAATAAAATAGTCACAATAAAATTACTTGGAACTAAAATCAGATGAATGACTAAAACACCTGCAATCTCGCATGGCCTATTGCCAATTGCTTTACATTTTGCAAACAAAAAAACTTCACAATTTTTTGAAATTAGTTATTGACAACACTTTTTATATGCTTGTATTATGGTTATAGACTTTTATCTTTACATCTAAAACACGATCGTCTAACTTAAGGAAATGTGACTATGTATTAGTCTTGTAAATTTGCAAATTTCTTCTTGTGCATAAAATGAACTAAAATCAAGGACTACCGAACTGTACATTACTAAAATGCATTGACATTAAGCCCACGTGTTTAGTGAGAAAAACACATAACATTAAAGGCCTAGGAGTTATTTAGTAAAGAAGCTTCAAGGGAAACGATGCCTGGGAAATATTTAGTCATTGATAAATGTGAACTTTAAAGAAGTAGAATACAATATGTTTATTGTGGACAAATAGAAATAACTTTGCAAGAGTATTTGGTAAGATTCTTTCTCATAGGAGTGGATCTGCTTGATTAAATGCATTCAAATTTCTAGAATTTGTAAGAGTACTATAAATAGATGGACTTTTAAATCCATATGAGGAGTAACAATTGAATTTGATATGAATGAGTTCAAGTTCAACAAAAAAAAATACAGGACTGCTCTGTTTAACAACAGAGCATATTAAATACTTGAGAAAATCATATGCTAAATAAAAAATGTTTAAATATTCACCCTTAACATGTTTGGAGACAGGGTCAGTCATTCTGCTTTGGTTCTGCTGTAAACCACAACTAACATGACTTCACCAATATGGCCCCTGTCGTTTTCTTTTTTTCACTCATGAAGTCATCTAACTGGGACAGATGTCCTTTTCAAACACTCTCTAACGACAACCACAAATCTAGCTACAGGCTACTCCAAAATCATAAGCTAATCCCAGGTATGCAAATCGTTTCTCCTTGCTTTATTAGTTACTTAACTAAAGGAGCTTTCTCATATATCAATTTACTTACACTCATTATTATTATAAAATGCAGGACATGAACTTTTTCTAAAGCAAATAACAACTATAGAATGGGTATTCAAACTCAAGATAACTCTAAAACCATTTTACAAAAGCACATAAATAACCTAGACCTAGCTGGTCCACAAACTGATTTTAACATCTACATCGCTGGAAAAACATTATATATTTTTACAAATAACATGATATTCCTAATTGCAGAATGTCGTTATTGAGGTACATAACAATGACTTGTTTTCAATTGTTCACACACTAGATTAAAGAAGTGCTAAGAGTAGTAACATGATAGAATGTGAGGTGGAACAATATTAAGTGTAATGCTAATATCACTATCATTTAAATATAGATGCATCAGTGTTTAAGTGTCTTATTCGTCATATTGTATCTCATTCTAAATCTAATTTTTCTTTACAAAAAAGAGTGATCTGCTAAGTTTTTAACAGAAGAATGTTTTTGCTAAGCTATTAATAACAGTTTAGTTGAGGTACAAATTTGGAATACTTTTCTTTGTATTAGCAAACTCTTTTTAAACATTGGGGAATCACACCATGCTCCTGAAAAATGTAAACCGATCACCGTATTAAATTACTTTTTTTAAAATGGATTTTCTGTTCTAGCGAACACATTTTGCATACTCATTTTTTAACTTTACTCCCCAAGAGGGCCAAGTTTGATTCTCTTACCACCTTTTGAAGTCAAAGTTAATGGAAGGGGTAACAAACATTTAAATAAAGCTAATGATAATCTTAATCTTATAGAAGTCAGTTTATAATAAGATGAACCATAAAATGTACTCACTTTTATATATGGAGGTTTTTTCCTGAGTAATACTTTTTTTTTACTTTATAACTTAGATATATTGGTTAACGTAACGTTGCTCATCTGAAAGACTGGTAAACACACTCCATAATATGGAGTCCATACACTATCAGTAATTTTATGAAGGCATGTTTAAGACTAAGTATGGAATACCAGAGACGTATTGTTTAGAAAATGAACAATGAACAACTCTACATGGGCTCACTTGTTAGTTTTTGAGAACCTCGTATGCAGACCAAGTTGTGTGTTTGTGATGTGAAACACTATGGATGAGGTAATCAAAACTCCTGAAAGAGCAACGTAACTGCTCTAAGTTCATTTGTTAAAAAAAATCAAAGAAATAACGTTGTTTTACTTTGAATCACAGGCAAGAATTCATTTGAATCAAGGGCAGCTTCAATTTTCTGGAAATGGATTCAATCATTTTCTATTGCAACTCCACCAAACATTTAATATTATACCATAACAAATTTCGATTGGGTGTTGAAATTTCTGATGCAACGCGGGTGCTAGATGCTAGGAATTAATATGGCTCCTGATTGCCCTCAATTTCACATTTGCACTCAAATTTGTGCGTCCAAATTCACATACAAGGCGAAAAAGAGGTTCTTTGTGCCCTGTCTTTCTTTGCCCACACATATTCCGTCAACTAGTGATGCAATTAACAATGTTGGTCATGATAATATACTCGCACATTCCCAAGAAGCTAAGAGGAAGCTCATTCTGGAGGAAAACAATGAAACACAATGCCAAAGGCACCGCTCTTTGATTTCCTAGCAAATTCAACGACCTCTACAAAAACAAGGGAAAGAAACACCAGATCTGTCAAGTTCTTGCTAAGAAATCTCTGAGTTATTAATGAATAATCATTTTTTTATTGTAAAACTTAAGTCTGACACACATTTACTAACAATACTATTTTCTACACTATGGTCTAAGTAACTAGTGCTCTTGTAAACAGATATGACAGTATTGGAAATTAAATATCCTCCAAAACACAATTTCTTGGGTCTTATGCTTTTGTTTTATTTCTTCTGACTTAAAGATAGTAGTGTTGGATAATTGATACCCATATTGTATAAACAGGAGAGATTGAACAAGAATAGAGAAGAAATGATGAAGAAGAAGGAATGTGTATAGAATGAATATTTGTTATATGAGTTACAAGCCTCCTATAAGGAGTATACATAGGGAAAATCCGGGTCTGGGCCTCTAATATGGGCCTGACAGACCCGGTTACATAAATGGACTGATAGTATAAAAAGCTAATCTAGAACATCTGAATAATAATAATAATGTACAATAATATTAATGATATCCGCTAAACGTGTGTGGGCCGCTGTCCAGGCCTAGTCGGCATACCGGGGGGTTGGAGTTCATATAATCCATCAGGAGTCCCCCACTCCCTGAGTCGAGAGTACTCGAGGTGAAAGGGAGTAGTCCAAACTGTATCTGCAACGTTCTTCCTCTTCGCCCGGGGGACCACCACCCTTGTCCATTATGGGGAGGTGCCTCGTTAAAAACCTTTACTAGGAAAAACCCAGTGGGAAAAAATCCTAATAAAGGAAAAAAGAGTACACCTAGCGCCACCAACATGAAACAAGGAAGGTAAATCCCCTCCGGCATAATCAATCTAGCTCAGCTCCTCTTCAACTGACTCAGCTCTCGTTCCTGCTCTTGCGTGATATTTTCTGCTCATTTAGAAACTCTGACCCCTCAGTCCCCCAGTCCCCACTCTTTGAGGCGAGTGGAGACGAGGTGAAAATGAGTAAAGTCATCTTCGTACCTACACATTTATCATACATATAAAAAAAAATTCTTGGGATTTATGTTCCCGATCGGGAGTTCGTCACTTGAAACAAGTGGAGATGTGAATTGTTAATGTAATGATAAAATACTTAGTAGAATGGATGTGTGAGCCATTCGTAAGCAACGGTCGCCAATTGAGGAATGACTAAGACCGGTCTTCGTACCCGACTTGGTCGGGGTTTTGTCTTCATGCCCGACTTGGTCGGGGCTTTGTGCCTGAGGAGACAGGGCTTTGTGCCTGAGGAGTCAGGGCTTTAAATCCCAGTGATGGGTCTCAAGCCACACTCTACTAGGTATTTGATCATAAGTGCGTGATAGTGTGCCATTTATCGACAAAAAATGATTTAAATAAATATAAATAATATAAAATTAAGGAGTACTCATCTTTTGATGGGCTGAAATATTGGGCTGACTGGAACGAATAGCATCCAGTAGAACTCCTTGGGCCCATTTTCATTCGTGAACCGACACCATATTAGTGGTAATTTAGTGCTGCCTGGCCCATAATAATTTGCAACAGTTGACTTCCCAAATAATGTTAGGTGCTCCACTCATCTGTACTCTCATTTAATTTGGATCCTTGGTATGTGGTTGGCTCTCAACCAAACAAAGAGCATCTTTTGAAGAGGCGGATGAAACAATCCCTCCCCAAAAAAAAGTACGTTTACGGAAGGTAGCTGCAGCGGGACAAGGGAGGATGGCGGTGCGGATAGCCGTAGCATAGCCACAGGTGGTGACTCACCAGCTAGCCCTAGCGTCCACCGACAGGAGGCTATCCCAGATTAACGAGTCGGGCAGTCGCATTCCCAGCTTCGAAAGTGAGCATAAAGGAATTGCCGCCGGAGTCGGCGAGGCGGCGGCCGTTGGTAAGGCGGTGTTTATCTCGCGACACCCACGAGGAGTAGTACTCGACGATGCCCTTTTCCGGCAAGCCTTGGAGGTCCAAGATAGTGCTGACCGGATCAGAGTCTGTGGTCGAAACTGAACCCGAATGTCCCAAAGGCTTCACCGTGGTGGGACTGAAGAATAACCCAAAACATCGCCAACAAGGAAAGGGTGAGGAAGAAAGTAGAAGAAGAAGCCATGGGTAAGGGGTAAGAATCCAAGAGAGAAATGTGCTCAGTTCCGGGTGAAGCTCGTCTTGGGCGTCTTTGACCTGCGGGTTCTTGAGTCGCGTCCATCGCGTCAGTTCCAGTCCTCAGCAGCAACGGGCCACTCTCTCTTCACGTTGGCCTCTAGCTCAAAAACGGAGCTTCCCAGCGTCCATCAATGGCGGATTTCCGAAGGTCAAGCTCCAGAGGCTGAGTCGAACGACCATGAAGATGATAGTCGTGGACCTGGCTCCGATTTTTGAGCTGCGGTGGCGACCGGAGCCGTGGCGGAGTGGACATGATTCTTCCATCTTTTCACATCACGAATTCCAGATCTGATTTTGTTTTTTGAGAATAGTCTCTTTGTTGAATTCTTGTGATTGGGAAGAATTTTTGGTTGAATGGGAGGTTTTCTCACTTGATTGTGTTCAACCTCTCAACGAGAGCACCATTGTTGGATAATTGATACTCATATTGTATAAACAGGAGAGATTGAACAAGAATAGAGAAGAAATGATGAAGAAGAAGGAAATGTGTATAGAATGAACATTTGTTATATGAGTTACAAGCCTCCTATAAGGAGTATATATAGGGAAAATCCGGGTCTGGGCCTCTAATATGGGCCTGACAGACCCGGTTACATAAATTGACTGATAGTATAAAAAGCTAATCTAGAACATCTGAATAATAATAATAATGTACAATAATATTAATGATATCCGCTAAACGTGTGTGGGCCGCTGTCCAGGCCTGGTAGTCGGCATACCGGGGGGTTGGAGTCCATATAATCCATCAAGTAGCATAAGGGTTGTGCCACTTCCCTACTCTCAAATTAATTCTCTATATGCTCCTTAATTAAAAATATTAGTGACAAGCAACTGGTTTTCTCTTATTCTTTTAAGAGCTATTAATTGATGTGAACCATATCAATCAATATTTGTATGGTGTTTAGTGTTACTATGAAAATAAATCTAACCCACTTGTTTTCTTTGAATTCTTCACATCGACGTACGACAGGTCCTTCACTTTGTTCTTGCTGCCTTTGTGAGGAATACTCATCATATTTTTAATGAACCAAGAACATTAACCCATGAATTTGGGATCTAAAGTTGATGTTTTCCGTGGTAAGTGTCGGGAATGAATTGAAATGAAAGAACAATAGTTATTACATAATCAAAGGGATCTCTATTTAACAACGGTATCTATCATAGGATAGAGGAAGGGAAAACCCATGTTTTGCTAAGGTTATACTACACTTTTATCATAACCCATGTTAAAGCAATTTAAATCATTAAAAATTAAGTAGGTACTACAAAGTAATTAAACACGTTTTATATTAAACCACCCTTTTATATTGACCCAATTGATTAATATTTCGATGAAGATTAACGCACAACAATTTGGTTAAGAAATGCATACGTTGGACATCATTCGCACGTAGTGCGTACTCCGCTAGTACTACGTATATGTTTTGTCATTTAAAAGAATAATCTAATGTACTGTGCAACTTTTTATAGACCATTATCTAACGTTTCTTAATATGATTAACATTTCTCGCAATATCAATTTAAGTAATTAGGACGGTACGTGCTGAAATGCATGAATGGACAACAATAAATAAAGATATATGAAACAATGTTTCGAAATCTGGTAGATATTTAGGTTAGATATGAGTCATTAAGTCAGATAACAAACATTGAAAATGACTTGGAGGTCTATCACATAGGGATAATTGTTAGAGGATGTGTGATTATTGGTAATCTTCTCTTTAATTATCGTATATAAAAAATGGAAAAACATGGAAGTGCTATAAATGTTGCAATCCATAGATTCATATTCTGCTAGAATCTCTGCCAAAAATGAAACGATGGATCCAATCTCCAATTACTGAAGCTCGTGTGCGCCAGCTAACCAATTTGCTGAAAATGAATCAATTGAAATCTTAGCTTAAAGCTCACAAACTACTTGAATAATCATTGTGTAAATAATCATTAAATGGGATAAGAGAGAACAGAATATGATGTACCTTGCATAAACCGAATACCAAAGCCATTGGGTGCTATGACCTATGGAGACCCAATCTCCTGGTAGTTGAGCCGCAGTCTGTTCTCCTCCCAGTGGTGCAAATTGTCCAAGATGCTTATACCTTATAAATATACAAAACATAGTTAATTTAACTCAATAGTAATGGATTGGACCTACCTAGGTCAACTTCATTGATACTAGTTAACAAACTTACATCTTAGTGTTATAAAGTATGCAAAACAAACCAAGAGAATACGAATGCAACGTAAGAGTGACAAACAATATATTGTGTATGTGTCATGTTGAGGTATTTGTGTCACGCCGTATTGATGTAACTGTATAAGTAATATATAAACTATTTTAATATCTTACGATATTACTCATATCAGGTTGACCTTTTAAGATGTAACCATATATCTTAACACGGTGTGATTGACAAACCGAATAATGGGTCCATAGTTATGGTGTGAGCACCTATGAAAAATGACTGCAAATATAAAGATGACAATGACGAACAGATGAATAATGACACGATTCAGACGAAGTGTGTCGTGATATAACACTGCACTTCCGCAAGGGGGCGAGTTTCAAAATATATTACCACTTATATTAGTTTGAGTTATTATACCTGAAAGGACGGAATCTATGTTGTCCCGTCCCTCGGATCCTCAATGGACCTTCGGGACTCCTTTCGCAAGCTCGCATACGATTGAAACAATCAGCAAGGTAAGCTCCTTGTTGAGCAGCAACCTGAATAGTCCAGACATTATAAACATAAATACAACATGCACGCAAATACAGTTAAACACGTGTAGTACTAAGGACGTACCTGTGCGGTTGCAGGAAGAGTTTTCATTTGGGAGTCAACCTCAGACAA
Organism: Cuscuta epithymum; assembly: GCA_945859915.1. Lineage (NCBI taxonomy): Eukaryota > Viridiplantae > Streptophyta > Magnoliopsida > Solanales > Convolvulaceae > Cuscuta > Cuscuta epithymum. Next base: position 1,081,660 of record CAMAPF010000020.1, read on the forward strand.
AAGCTCCTTAAACTTGTCAATGTTAATCTCAGTACCATCTTTGGCACTCTTTAGTTGATCAGTGAAACATTTCATCTTATTCTTCTTCAGATAAATGTCTATTTGTGGATACCTTTCCCTTATGCTATTGATCACTTCTTTGAAATCTTCCACTTTTAGGTTGCCTGAATTTTTCTTGTCAGCCTTGCTAAATATTGCTGCTATGTCTTCCTGTCACCAATCTTCCACTTGTCAGTAAAAAAAACTCAGACTTCAACATCTACTACAATTAATTAATTTCTTTTTTAAATTTTAAAATTCATGTAGAATTCTTAGGTAACAATATGACTATATGATTACTATGGCTAAAAGACAAATAATTTTATGGTAACTCTAATGTAAATTTGAATAGCATGAAAAACACTACTACACTAGACTCAATTTCATGGTCACTACACTATAATCACGTTGAAAACATCAATATAATCAGTACATAATAAAAGTCATGTTTTTGCATGGTGTATTACATACGAAGTCTGTATTTTATTAAGTGGAATTTACGTACCATGACTTTACGTTGGTTTATAGAGGCACAATCGCCTAAAGCATATATGTTTGTGCACCCTTCCACCCGAAGCCATTCGTCTGTTGCCAACACTCGTCTATTTGTCTGCAATCCAAAGAAAACAATTTCAATGATTAACTGATAAAAAGTTTAAAACAAACATTTATTGTATATAGAGTACAGTTTGGAATTAAACCTGCCCAATTTGCTTCATAAAATCCATAACAACGGGGCGAGTTCCAATGCCTGTGGACCAGACAACCATCCCATATGGAATCAAAACAGTACGGGTTGAGCTTCGCTCCTTGGTTGTGATCTCGCGATCTGAAACCTTAACCACCATCGACCCAGTTTTGACATCAATCCCATCTCTCTGGAACTTCTCCTCCGCGAAGTCAGTAATTCTTTTGTCAAACCTAATAGATCGAGTAAAAGTACGAGACAAAAGTGCATTGTGTTGTTAAAGTCTCACACCGGATATCCCTAAGGAATTAAACACTATATTAAGATCTGAGTTACTCCTCCTCCTATCATGATGAACTTCGGGTCTTAACATGTGTCAAATGGTAAAACGAGCCTAATGTTAATAGAACTTTGATGTACAACTTATTAGGCAATCTATTCGTCAATTATAATGTAATACGGAGTATAATTTCGTAATCTTGTACTTTATGTGTCTCTTAAAACTTTATCAATCGTTTCTATTGAGGATGTCCCAACAACTTTTTCTCTTTCTCTTTTCAACAATTGATTTGTTTTTCCTGTTATTTCTATCTCATTTGTACAAATCTCAACCATATAGGTTTTACTTTATTATTCTCTGTGTCGGTTAAAAATAGCAAAGTTTTAAGGGACGGAAGAAGTATTTAGTAGCTTCTTACATGTTGAGGATGTGGTCACCAGCCTCAAGGAGGGTGATCTTGACATGGTGTTTAAGATGTGGGTAGAGTTTGGACAAGTCCTCCATCACTAAGTCATGAAGCTCTGCTGCATATTCAACTCCAGTGGGACCACCTCCCACCACTACAAAGTTCAGAAGCCTTTTCTTCTCCTCCTCGCTCACAGTAGGAAGGTTTGCCCTTTCGAAGCAATCTATCACGTTCCGCCTGATTTTACTCGCGTCTTCCACTTCCTGAACTCCCATTTATACTATCATCACTAACCGGTAGAGATTTTCATAACAAATATGGAGTATTACGTATTATAGATATCTTAACATAGTACCAGTTCAACAAAAGCTAGTTAGTGCATGTTGTTAAAGCTTTATTCCTTTTCGGTTTGATTCATCACACGTATGATTGAGACTTCAGACTAACTCGTTTGGATTGATATATTTGTCTCACTAGGAATATAAACTTAAAGTGACGCATAAAAGGACATTAGTATCATTGCATTTTGGTACTTTACTTCTAAATGAAAAGAAATAGTATTTTATAACTATACGTTCAAGTATTCAACCGACAATAGGTTTGCCCGGTAAAAAAACCTACATGATTGCCGGAATTCTATGCGTAAAGTTTGTATTATAGTATCGTTATCAATGTCATCACTCTACTGTGGGCGCTACTAAGCATTGAATTCCAACCTTCATGTAGTTTTTTTACCGAAAATTTGAAAATTATTACCGGTAAAAAAATTACATACGTATAACTATGGTGCTAATTTGTTTCATTTAAGAGTTGATACTAAAATTCAACAATATCAATAGTTAAGTTATTGTCTACACTTTACCCCATATAAAATCTTCAAACATATCAGAATTAACCTTCTAAAATAGAACTTTAAATTTGAATACGATGAACCATCTATAATTACAAGTATCTACCTTCAAGAAGTGAGCATGTTCTACAACACCGGGGGTGTTGAAGGTATTAGAACGAGCGCCCATAGCTATAACCAAATAGTCGTAATCCACTGCAAATTCTTCCACAGATCGACCCAAACTTGATTCTTGGGTTGATCGACAATACACTTTCTTGTCTTCTGTATCAATTTTATAACACTCTCCTTCTTTGAATTGAACATCATACCCTTTCTGCTCATATGTTCAAACACATAATAGTTACTTATCTAGCTGTGATAATTAACAATACCAACACATGCTTTTGATCACTAGAGAATTGAAGTATTAAATAACAATCCTAACTTATTCATGCATTCACATGCATTTCATACTTTTCGGCATGTTTGCACTTCCCGAGAAGCCAAACACAAAGTCATAACATTATTAGCTTCCTATATTTACTTTAAGTATTAACTCGATTTTAAAATGCGTAAAAGTAAGGACCATTTTATGAGTTTGAAATGAAAGAACATGCATTTATTCAACTTACCCCCCTCACAATTTTGCGGATGGGCTCCACAATGCTGCGGGCCTCAACCGTGCCGACCGTGACACTAGGCAACAGGGGAGTGAAAACGAAGTAATTACGAGGTGACACGATATGAACATCGTAAGACGAATCCTTCAACGTTTTCAAAAAACTCATGCTTGCCCATCCTGTCCCCAGCACTACCACTTTCTTCCGCTTAACCTCACCGGCATCCGCATACGCAATGCCATAGAGATCTCTTTGTGTGTATGCCACTAGACCTCCACCACTGCATGATTTACACAAAAGCGCTTAATTAGCGAATCTACGTGTTGAAAAGGTTGTCCAATGAATGATAAAAAGTAAAAATGCAAAAATAAAAATAACTTTTAGCATGGAAACTTAAGTCTCGATAATAATAGCGCAATTAAGACTGTTGATTAAACATGGAGCAAAAAACCTGATGGTAACAACAATGACTGCTTTGGGGAGAAAAGGGTGACCACGGAAACCCGCGGCGGCTCTCTGGACAAAAGTACGGCCGACATTCATGGTGACTTGTTAATCCTCCGTCTCTGCAAATTATTGTTTCGAAGAAGAAATGGTGTAGGAAGCAGTTATTGGAGGTGGAGAATTTTATTTGTCATGCATGTTTTTTAGCTTTGATTTATTGTTGAGGAGGTAACTGACGAGTAAAGAGTGATTTACGCATACTTGACTTGTCAAACTTAAAGGAACATGACAAATGTCGTCAGGGGTGAGTTCAATTTGTGTGGTGGATTCAATTTGTGTTAGTTAATGTGTTCTAAGGACAACATGCTCTATTTGCTCGCTAACAAATAGAATCAGGGAGATTCGGAGTTTAATTCAAGTTATATTGTGGGGTTGTGCCCATTTCACGTCTACGTCATGGCGGAAGAAGGGAGGAACTATTGTGAGTAATAAAAATATGGCAAATTGTATGGTATTTTGTCTCCATGGATCAATTGAAATATTGTTATTTAGTATTTTAAATACAAATAAATGATGAAATAATGACTTGAACCAATTATATTGTAGCCTTATAGGCACAACGCCCTTAGTTATTTGTGTGGTACCATAACACTCACTCAAAAATACAAAGACTCGCAAATATACTTTGTATATACAATCACCACTATGTAAAATCAATCATGAGTCAATTGTAGGGTGTGAGATTGTGAATCATCGAGGAGAATAATTACTTTTTGTAAAGCCATGTTGAGTTGGGGATGAGAAAATCCTCTTACTCACAAGAAAAAATTTTGCTTAAAAATTTATGTTTTGACTCACCTAATTTCGTCCCATAAGGATTACCTATATTGGGTTGTCTTAAGAAAATAGGTTATTCTAATAATTTTTCCATTTTTCATTTAAACAAACTAACTTATACAATAGTTTTTATCATTTTTTTCTTCTTTATACAAACATATTAGTTTTAATTATTTTTTAACATTTTATTTTATAGGCATGTCAAAATGAAAAACTCCAATGTGACGCATGGGAGTAACATACAGAGTAATTTTTATTAAAATTTTTTGCAAATTTCTATACATTTAAAATTAGTTAATGGTAAACATAATGGTTGTTATAGAATTGGTAACCAAAAAAGTGGTATACTTTCATGTAAAATGTGGTTTCACTTTAATTTGGCACCTCTATTAAAAATTATTAAGACATACTCCCTCTGTCCCAAAATGATGGTCTCATATTTTCTTTTTGGGATGTCCCAAAATGATGGTTCTGTTTTCCTTTTTGGAAAGAAAGATGTGGTCCATATCATTTCACCTTTTTCTACTCAAATCTCAACCACAACTTTTACATTTTCAATCACTTTATTAAAATTTGTGCCCAAAAGAAATGAGACCATAAATTTGGGACGGAGGGAATATATAACATTTAAATTGAAAAGAAATCAATAATATAAGGTGTATCATCATTATTAGAAACAATGACGGAGAGTTGATATCATTAAAAGAAACGTAGCGAGAAAAATGACTTTATATAGTTTAGTAACTATATTTGTAACTTCAATGATCAGTATTATATCCAATTTTACATTGTAGTCACCATGATGATATGTTCACAATAATTTTAGTCATATTTTTGGCAATAAATTTCATCTGAGTAACTTTAAAGAAAAAATCTATTTCTAGAGCATTTCTATGCATTCATCCCACATAATAAGACTTTTATGATTCTTACCTTTAAACTATTGCCACGTAATTTTTTTTAGAAATAATCCTACACCCTTTAAATTACCCTTAACCATCATCTCAGAATAATTAGAATAAGATTATATATTTGCGGGTCTGCATTAACTAATTAACACTTTCTAGTTTCACAAATAACATCAAAATAATCTGAATTCATATTTAGATATCAAATAATCCTATCAAATAATCTTGCCAAATATTCAATCTCTTTCGCTCAATTATGCTCCCAGAAATAATTGGTTATATCACTAGAATTATTCCTCTATAATCTCATGGATGAGGATGCCCTTCTTATAACTGAGATCAATAAATGTGATTAATTTTAAAATGAAGACAAAAGAAACTGCAGTAAGAGTATCCATATTGATATTGTTGTAATTTCCACTTGCATGTTTGCACTTTTAATTAGTTTTTGTTGTTTGTTGTTATGGAAATTACACACTTTTGGTCTAATAATTTTGTTTATTAAATATTTGTAATTTGATCCTTTATGATCAAGAGGATGAGCTTCAAGAGAATGATTCGGAGTTCTTACAAAGTGGAACCATGCAGTACAAGACACGAGATAAATCTTCCAAAGACAAAGGCTTTTTTCAAATAAGCCAATTTATTTGGGACCCTGCAGATCCACTCTTTTCCTATTCAAAGACTAGTCCAAGGGCTCTTTGTTTTCACGTAGAGAATTTTTTGCAGATGAAGAAATGACAAAGGCACAAGGCACTTCTTACTTCCCACACTTCTCAATGGAAGCATCTAATTCGATATATAAAACAAATGATTTTACTATAAAGAAGAAGGAACAAAAGTACTTCAAATTTATCAGTCATCGTCAGAGATGGCATAGAAATAATGGCTCATTTTATAATGAACCTTTCTGTTCTAGCACTCTATCCGAGAGTTATCACTATTTATCAAATTTGTTCCTGTTTAATGGAACACTATTTGATCAAATGACAAAGACTTTGTTGAGAAAAAGATGGCTTTTCTCGGATGAAATGAAAATTGGATTCATGTAACAGGAGTTTAACAGGAGAACGATCGCGCGATCGCGATCCGCTGCCTTATTGCCGAATTGCTTAAAAGAGCTCAGGTCGATCAAATCTATATAGAAATACCGATTTGGTCGATCTGAGCTCTCTTCTTCTTGTTAGCGCGTGTCTACCATTTCACGCGATCTGAGCGATCTGAGCGCGTGTCTACCATTTCACCATCAAGGCATCTTCAAAGTGAATCGTATTGATCTCTATCTAGTGTAATGTATGGAATGGAATAGATGCCAAAGTTTGAAACATGTCAAAGTCATCCAAAGGATCAAAAAATAGATCCCAAATACCAAAGAATGTGAAAAGGAACACAACAATTTGAAGATTTGAAGTTTTGCTCATATACCCGGGTCGGGTATAGGCAATACTCGATCGGATACTTGCTTGAATTGAACATCCAAATCAAGTCCGGAGAAACATATGAACGTGGTTGAATATTTTGAGAAGATTGGCTTATACCCGATCGGGTACACCGCAGGGGCGGGCCGTAGTACAGACCCAGGGGGACCGCCCCCCCCCCCCCCCCAACAAAAAAAATCTAGGGTATATTTATACGAAAAATAATTTTCACCCCCTAAAAAAATAATTTTCGCCCCACAAAAAATATTTTGAACCCCCAAGACGGATTTCCTGGGTCCACCCCTGGTACACCGACACACCCGGTCGAATATGCTTACATTTTACAGCTTCTGGAAAACTGCCTCTGATACCAAATCGGGTACATGACTCTGCCACCTTCAAACACCTATAAATACACTTTTTTCCTTCACATTAAATCCATCAATTCGCATATACTCTTAAGCTTAGTTTAGTTAAGAGCTTTCTTTATATTTTATAGCATGTTTAGTCTCCAAATGAGGAGCTAAACTCTTCTATCTTGGTTTTGCTACATTGAAGCTTATGGTTTGTAATATGTGAGTTATTTTCTTTAATCATCTTACTTGAAAATTAATTACATTCCTATTTTATATCTCATATTAATATTTGAGGAAGACTTAAAGGATCAAAAGTTTCATTTATTAATTATTATTAGAATCGATCGACGAATATGCTTATTATTAGCTCGATCCTTTCAACGGTAGTAAGAAACTTAAATTATTAATGCATGTGTCTCATGGTTTATAATTTAAGGGGGTTAATTTTATTGATTAAATCAATAAATCGCATGTGTTGAGGTTGTCAATCTCAGTCGATTCCATCTTAAGTTTTATTGCTATTATCAGTCACTATACGGCGTATGTTCTATATTGACTTGATAATAAGTTTTATTAATGAACGTGTCTCGTTATTAATAACTATCCTCGATGAATTAGAAATACCACATGATTGAATTTTCGATAGGAAGATAATTAGAGCTATAATTGGGATCAACGAACATTACACTAAGTGAATATAAGCAAAATCAAGTCTTCATTTCTATTAAATTAAATCACATAAGTCATTCATCTTAGTGTTGAAATATTCTTTAAGTTCAAACAAACTTAAAACCCCCTAGTTGCAATTTATTAAAAGAAAGATATTTTTTTTCTTATGGATACGATCCTTACTACGCTATACTACGGTAGTAGTGCAATTATTAAATTAATTTTGAGCCACACAATGACTTTAGTGCCATCACATCTAAGATGAAAGAAATTTAAGTGTGACGTGCACCATACTTTTTATGACTTACTTTTACATCATCAATGATCAAATGAAATCGTATCATTTGGCTTTTGACACCTTTGGCCGTTAACAGTGGACCCTTGGTCCATCATGATCCTTCTAAAATCTTTGTGTACTTGTGTATTCATCAAAAAAAGAGTCAACAATAGCGCAAATGGAACTCAACATAAGATCTTCATCTTTTAAAACTACTAAATTCATCCCGAAAAAGTTCACCATATTAACTTTTCTCGGTCAATGATGACAAATTTTAGACATTTTAATAATTATATTTGTATGTGATTTCTAAATTTTATACTTTCATAAAAATATTTTGAATAAGGAACATTCTGATATAATTTTCGTATTCAAAATAATTTTATATTTAAAAATATCATTGGTCAAAGTTGATTATCATTGACTATGAAAAGTCAATTTAGCGATCATTTCTAGACTGGAGGGAGTATATGAGTGACACATGGGTGGCCAGATGTCAATTTTATATTTCATTTTCGTCTTTCTTAACTGAAGTTGTAGGCAAACATCGGTTGAAGCTTCCATTGGTGATTTGGTGGTAAGGCAAGAAGTCGAGATTTGATACTCTTTAACTTATCTACTATTCTACCACCCTTTTCTCATTCTATTTCTTCACACAATCACTATATTCCTTAGCGGTGGGTAAGTGGATTGTGATTATAGTCCAATTTACATCCTCCCATCGTGCCGTCCGGTCGGTGTTGGGGGGCCCTCAGGGATGGGGTGTCATCCTTTTTTTTTTCTTAGCGGTGGGTAAGTGGATTCTCTTTGAGTTAATTTCGAGCTACTAAACCACCCTTTAACTTGAATTGTTTTTAGTCCCATATCAAGGCACGTCAGGTTTAAAAAGATCATATCAAACCGGACTTAAATAGATCAGATCTGACCAGAATGTCATAATTATAAAATAAACAGAAATCAAACATTTACCAGACGAGACCAATCAAACTAGACCAGATAAACAAATTTCAGTCCAAGTAAAAACATCCTAAAACCCAAAGTTTTTCCTGGTTAGTTGCGCCATAAACAACGTTTATTGCCATTTCTTTACTTGGATGAGAGTCTTTCGTGAATCTTTTTTATTAAAATGGATTTATTTTTTGTTACACAAGTGCTAAACAGCAGGCTACATTCATCCAAACTCAAAAGTAACATTTTGATGACACAAAAAAAAAAAAAAAAAAAAAAAAACACTTTGGCAATTTCTCCACCAATCATCTTTTCTTAAAACCATACTTTTTTTATGCTCATAGATAAGATCAGTCTTGGCACTCCCAAGATTGACTGTTTTAGGGGAACCATCACGGTCCTTCTCCTGTTGTATGCATTCCTTGCAGTAGTATGCATCAGAAATTCCAAGCCCCCCACAAATGACACATCTGCCCTGGAAAGATCCATAGTTACATTCATCGCAAACCCGGACAAGCGTGCAAGGACGCACATAAGAATCACAAATCACACACTTGCCATCACATTTCTCACCAAGACGTCCAATGGCTTTTCCCGATTGCTTCCAAATAGTAGAAAGAATGGAAATTGACAACGGAAAGCCCATCAAACATAAGACCGATTCACCTGCCTTCATTAGCTCTAGAACAACAGTAATGAGAAGGTGTGAGATAATCTACGCAGAAGAAGGAAGAAAAACCCTAAACCAGACCCTGTAGTTTGCTTGGGAACCTTTTCTCCCAACAATGAGTGAGCAAATCATCCAAAAGTGATGGTGATTTCGTTGGTACTTTGCTCCAGAAACTAGGAGCTCAACAATCCTCTTCATAGTTCCAAAAAAGGTAGAATCTCCTATCTCTGGAGCCCGCATACCCTGACCCGACAAAACGGTGAAAGAGTAAATCGCGGAGATTTAGTTAGCCCAATAGTGGTAGGCCTTATCCCGTGCAGACCTGAGGTAAGAACCGTACGGGTTAGTCTCCCACCTTAGCACGTAAGAACCATAACCTCTACACAACCGCTACAAGTTTCGAAGTTTGGTCATTTTTACAAATTTCTTATCACTCAACCAACCAAGCTACCATGAGGGTAACAATCCTCACAAGAGTGACTTAGGATTCAATGATACTCATGGTAACCATAACGTTTTTTACATGAAAAATGTTTGATGTACAATTTTTTGTGTATATCTTTGCAAACTTATCTGTCTAAATAGACAAACAAACATTTATGTAAGACTACATGATTATTTGAACATAACACAATTCTACAAGTGTGCCGAAAGTGTGAATAAAAATATACATGAAGGGCATCTCTTTTTATACGTGGTTTGCGAGATGTATAATTACAAAATCAGGTACCTTAGTTACATTTTATTAAAGGAACTGACTACTCAAGAAAGGGTGACCAGTTCCCTTAATTTTGAAATATTATAATAGCATAATACCTACTTTGACAATAGATTTATGAAAAGATTTCAAAAAACGTAGTTTGTTTTGGATTGTTTTCAATCCCAGTCTAAATCAAATCAGACTAAACCAAATCAGACTTCCATAATTACAAATTGTAAAGAAACCAAACATGTACCACATCAAATTCAAAGGAAAGTGTAGAGAATTTATAAAATCACATCAGAGTATCAGGCATGCATCCCTGGTTTCTCATTTCGTATTCCTAACACTCCGTAGAAGGGATTGTCGAGTACAAAAATTAACTAGCATAAGATATTACCAAATTCAGTGGAATAATATGATTTACACTGGGACCGGTAAACACTGAATTGATAGAGTACTAATCATTTTAATCGAAATTGACACGCTTATACAGTTATACATACTTTCTTAATATACAAAGAAGATCATAATGATAAACACGATGGAATTATAAATGTAAATAGCGACCAAAGAACCCGCAGGAACTTGAAACTAAACTAGTCTATGAATTCACAAACTCAAAAAATCATCTGATCTAGCACAAGCAAAACAACAGTAACCACGTGTAAAATGCAAGGTGTTGGAGGCTTCGACTTCCACTGCGAACGTCTGCTGAGCACTTTTCTCTCGGTGTGAGATGTACATACTTCAATGAAGAAAACTTGGAACCATATTTTTCCAACAATATCACTATTACCGAGAAAGAATTATGATCTTACTTACAATTGGTTTCAACTTGAAAATATGAGATTCAGTATCCCAGTTAAACATTATTATTACTACCAAAAAACCGGCAAAGTTGTTATGTGTGTAACATTGGCAAAAACTTAATTACTACTCAAGTCAAAGTTACAATAGAAGTCAATTTGTAATGGCAATGTTGTTCTGTATTTTGACTCCTGTCCTGACGATAGGCAAAGGAAGGAGATGATGGACAGCCACTTGTTATATGAGTTCAACATTGGCAATCAAACCTATTAACCTGTAGGCTGATCACTTAGACAAACACTCAATCACACTATAAAAAATCATTTAAAAGCTGCTAAATTTGCCTCAGGTTAATCCATTATGATCCTATGGAATGTAGGTTCACGAAGGGGGTTCTCCCTGCATAACAGGGTCCTTGCAAAACTACATCTCATTAAATTGGATTGGGTCATCACTGGCAAATTTAAAAGATATGTATACCATGAACACGAAAAAGCATTTGATAACAATACATTAAAATAAAATGCATCAAAGTTACATTATCATTTAAATACTAATGGGTTCCCTGGGCGAGCAGGGCACGATTGATCTATATCTCATGTGGGACGGATTCATCAACTCCTACTACAGTAATCTACAACAATCACAGGAAGAAAAAATATACAGAGTAAAAAGGGGGATCTAGTGCTATGATTTAACTCCAATCTCAGTTAGATTGCAGAGAAGAAGCTGATAAACAGCACTTCCATTTACGAGTTTATCAGACCCTGACCCATTTAAAACAGAGAAAGAGTATAGTTAAAACTCAAAAACAAGCAATAATCAAAGACCAAAATATACAAATCATAACGGATACGCTCAGATAAAAACAGCTTTTTCAATCACTGGTATTCAGAAGCAGAACTGACATTTGAGCTGAATTCTTATCATCACTGCAACAGATTAACAAATAATTCAATGAATCAAAATAACTCAAGGCTCATATTAAGAAATTCAACCATTATGCATTTTTGCTTCATAGACAAATCTCAGAAGCGCGGATTATCAAATCATTGCCAAAACGTCTAAGAAATTAATTTTAATCAAATTTTGAATTTAATACTGTAGCAGACACACTTAGGAGTAATTCAATAATAGAAAATCAAACACTCCACGTTACGTCAGCTTTAAATATTTGCCTCTATGACTAGCCACCGCTTTCATAAATGATCAGAAAGGAAGCTAAAGGTGAGGAGAGGCAAAATTCTTACACTTGCAATACTTAGCAAAAATCAGATCAAGAACAGGAAACAATGAATATTAGGTGTAGCCGTTGAATTGACACAGAAAAGCCATGAAAATGAGGTACAAAGGGCTATACTGCAACACTAGCGGCAGGATTGATTTAGCACGAGCATTGGGGCTTCTTCTTCTTCACATGTATTTCAGACGAGCCCGGGAGAGCTCATGCAGATTCACATATGTATATATAGCATAATGAACAAACAGAAAATTCTACCTATCATGTGTGGAAAAATCTAGTGATCTGCAAAGATCTACAATCGTGAGATGTATGACCAAATTGCAGAGTTTGTTTATATAGAGAAGATGAGGAGAAGGTTATGAACCCTAATTTGTGATTTTGGTTTATAGAAGGAAACTGCTAACAAGCTAAGGCCAGCTCGCCCCTTGGCCCATTGGCTAACATTTGAAACCCTGATTGCATTCCATGGCCCATTCGCTAGCATTTGAAAGCCTGATTGCATTCCATGGCCCATTCGCTAGCATTTGAAACCCTGATTGTGAGGCTGTTTGGCGGCACTCTTTTTCGGCTTATCAGTCAACTTTTTCACCAAACATGTAATTTTTGCTTTTGTGCACTGAATTATATAATAAGCAGAAAAAATAAGGTTTGAGTTACTTTTCTGGCTGTATTGGCTGAAGCTACTGTAGATGATCATTTTAGCTATTTTTACATATAATTTTTTCTTTATTTTATTCATAAAATATATTTAAAAAATTCTTAAATCAGCAGAATCAGCCAATGCAGCCACTCCAGCCAGAACTTCATAAATTTCAGCAGAATCAGCCAATGCAGCCACTCCAGTCAGAACTTCATAAATTTCAGCAGAATCAGCCAAAACAGCCGATTTTCGTGCTATCAAACGGGCTCTGTGTTCCATACTTCATGTAGGTCGAACATAATCTAATCCAAATAAGAAAATAAGATTAAGAGAGTGTTTGTGATTGCTTCTACGGATGTTTTTACTTGGACTGTAATCTATCTCAGACCAGACCAGACCAGACCAAACCAAACTAGATCAGACCATAGGAGACTTGGATAGTTATAAAAATACAAAGAAACCAGACATTACCATACCAGATCAAACCATACCAGACCAGCAAATTACAATTCAAGTAAAAACATCCTACTTAAAAATAATAATTTTTTTAAAGTGATTTTGAGAAAAATGTTTAATAGTAAAAGTTGTTAATATTTGAGAAAAATGTTTCTGAAGTAAAAGTTGATAGTATTTGATAAAATAAGTGTTTTATGTGTAATACAAAAAACAGTATATAGCACCTTTCAATTTGTTTCGAGTTTTTAGTTTTTAAGTACTTAATTTAAACAGAATCTATCACTTGAAATCATCAATTTCAGTTTTTTTTAAGTCAAAAGCTGAAAAATCTTTTTTTAAGTTTTTACACACACTCCCTGAAGAAGTGTTTGCAAGAGATTAAAAAAAAAATCAACCTCAACTGAGTTTTTGCTAAACCCAACTAGGTTTCATACCAACTCAGATTTCTCACATTCTTGTGATCTTCAACATGTCCAACTGTCTAGTCTCATATCAAACCCAACCGGGTTGATTAAAAACCTGACAGGTTTCGGCAAGTAGCTTCCTAGTAGTTTTGTAAGTCGGTTCTTAAATGATCAAAGTTTTCTCCAATCCGACCGAGTTTCGTACCAGCACATATCTTCATGAGTCTTCTTGCCTCAACTTCTTCTGGTACCCATAATACTTTCTTGCATCCCTTTACAAAAAATTTACACAAAAAGTACAAACTACACACAAGTAATGAGATCTAAAGAGCATCCTAAAATAAATAGAACTAGTTAGTAAAACGACAGACAAACAATAATAAATTAACTAGTTTTTTTATCATCAAAACGGATGGCTTAAATTACCACCACATCATTCAGATAGTGGTTAAAACGACAAAAGGATCATAGGCAACCGCCAGCCCTCTAACCAGAGTTAGAGTCAATCACCTCGAAAAAAGCAATATAACTCATTGATCCTATAATGAGCATAAATGAATCAACGACGGTTAAAGCCTAGGAAATTGTTGAGGTTTATTCCCGAAGATCCGAAAGCCCAACACAAGCCTTGGATATTGTAGGGATATTGGATAGGGTTGAAAATGTGTATAAAATATAAAATAGTCAGATAATATTCAACTCAAGAACTTACTTATATTCTGTAATTAAGCAATTACACTGGAACTACCCGAACGGTAGATGAATATGAGATTACAAGGATGGGAGATGTAAATCTATTGCTAAGCTCTGAGTATTAAAATGCTAACCCTTTACAATGATCTAAACATGGGTATTTATACTAAAATAGGGATGGGTGAGGTGGACACGTGGCCAAATCCGGTAGGCTGTCACTTCTGCCATGTATGCACCCATGCCCCCACTTGCGGCGGCCATGACCCAGCATTAAATGCGGCTTCCACTTGCTCATTGCTCGTTCGGGCAGGGTGTTCGGTGTGTGGGACCCCGTCATAGGTGCTATCCTGCTTATGGACATATCCCGAACGCCGATCGGTATCCGAGCACTGGCACCTTGATGTAAGTGATCCCTGGAATGTTCCAAGTACAAGCTTTATCCCGAATGCTGTCCGGGAATTTCCTTGGACTGTCTTGGGCCCGCTTCTTTTTCTTGGATTTGGGCTTAGGGATATTGGGCCTGGACCTAATATCCCAACATTAGTCCCCCACTTCCTATGTCTCGAACGGTAGTGAGTGCATAAGGAAGTAGAAGATTTCTGCCCGAATGCCGTTCGGGCGAGTATCGGATGGTATTCCGCCGGTTCCCGAGGCATATTTTGACGGTTTTTTGCAACTGCCGTTTTACTTCCCCGATAAACGTCATGATTTCTTGAGGAGGGTTATCCGCGTGACACGTGTATCCGTCATCATTACAAAAAACGTGTCCTCTTCTGATTGGCTGCTGAATCGGCGTGACAGAGTATAAATAGGCTCTTCTGGTTTTGATTCTGGGTTTCGAAACTTTGCATCTTCGGCTTATAATTCATCCTTCTCTCTAGAGCTTCATCCGCAGCTTCTGTTCAGGTATCCCTCGAGTTCTCTTCTACTGTTTAGTTCCCTCGTTCAGTGAGAATGGCACCCCTTCGTTCATCTGAACCCTCTATCTCCGGTATTGTAATTCTAGAAGAAAACCCCAGCGATATGCTACAAGTTGTCCCTATTCCGGCGGAGGTTAACGGCAATGATTCCTCTTCCTCCTCCGATGTTTACCCTGATGGCACCAAATCGGGAGATGAATTGGAAGTCATGGAAGCCGGTCCTCCAAGCGGCGTTTCCTGTCATAAGCTTGACCTAGCTCTTATTAGGCTTATGCGCCAAAAGCTCACGGCCCAGAATCGGGCCCAAATTCAGATGTTAATTCCTGATTCGGTGGACTTCCGCCTTCAGTCGGGTCTTCACCCAATGCGCCACTTCCCAGGGATGGTTGTGGT
The DNA here is from genome assembly GCA_945859915.1 of Cuscuta epithymum. Classification (NCBI taxonomy): domain Eukaryota; kingdom Viridiplantae; phylum Streptophyta; class Magnoliopsida; order Solanales; family Convolvulaceae; genus Cuscuta; species Cuscuta epithymum. Next base: position 1,097,311 of record CAMAPF010000020.1, read on the forward strand.
CCATTTCGACTCAATCAAGGCTGGTCTTAGATTCCCACTTCACTCCTTTTTTGTCTCTCTCTTAAATTTTTACAATGTAGTACCAGCCCAAATAATGCCGAATTCCTACCGGTCGATAGCTGGTTTCATTTGTCGTTGCCACAGTGTCAAGGTCACATCCACCCTAGAACTTTTCCACTATTTCTTTTCAGTTATCCCCCAGCAGTCCCACGGTTTTCTGGTGGTAAGCTCCCGACCAGGACACATTTTGTTCTGCGATGCCCCTTCTTCCATCAAAGGTTGGAAAGATAGGTTCTTCTTTGTCTCTGTCCCGAACGGTTTGATTCCTAGGAAGTGGAACGCATTCCCTCCTAAATCTCCCGAGCCATTCATATCCGAAGAGCTTAGCAGAGATGTCATTGCTGTGGAGGCAGGAGGCTGCTTCAAAATTATGTCTTACCTGACTCCCGAACGGCTAATTAAGGCCGGGATAGGTACTGCCCGTATTCCTGGACTTACTTGACTGAAAACCAAGTACCATGGCCCGGGCGGTCCTTCCCGTGTGATATAATTTTTTAATCCACGTGTGAACCGCTCGGTACTAATTTGTTCCTTTTGTCTTTTCAGCTCCAAAGCAAGGCGAATCTTCAGATTCCGAAGGAGCCAATCCCGAACAACCGGCCATGGATGATAGTAGGCTATTCACTGCTGGACTTGATGACGAGCCACCAACTTCTCCTCCCAAGCAGCAGAGGAAGACAAAAAGAAAGAGGTTGAGGAAGGCCGATCAGGGCGCCTCCTCTCAATCCGCCCCTCCCGTCCCCGAGCAGTCTGAACCTGTTCAGGATGTAGAACCTGTGCAGCAGGTTGCCCCTGAGCAGCACACTCACGCTGACACGCTGATGGATCAGCTTTTTTCTGACCAGCAGTCCCACCATTTCTCTGCTGAGGAGGTGGCTGCCCATCAGGCTGACCTGGCTAGTCAGTTCGAGCGGATCTCCCTCTATGATCCTGCTCATGAAATGCTGGAGAGGGGTGGCTGTCCAGCGAGCCAGATCTGGTCCACCTCTGGTTTCCTCAATGGACACAACCTTCCCCCAATACCGGTGGAGGAGATCGAGGAGTGCATTGCCCTGACTGTCCTGAAGGTAGCTTCTTGTTCATAATTTACTTTTACCTTTTTCTTCGTTTTGTCAGCTTATCATGTGCTCATATTTTTCTTTTCGATCACTAGGCAGGGATATACAGCCTGAAGCTCAAGGAGACCAGGCAGGCCAAGGAACAAGGCTTGCTGATGGCCAAGGAAACGGCTGAACAGGCAGCAGAGGCCGAACGGCGGGCCTTTGCTGAGGAGCGGAAGAAGCTATAAGCCGAGGCAGGGGAGCTCCGTGTTAAAGTGGGCGCTCTCCAAGCCAAGATTGCAGCAGCTGAGGCCGCTCAGATCAAATTCTCTGAGGCCCCTCCTCAGATCCCGGACGGACCGGCCGAAATGACAGTTGATCTTTCCGCTGTTCGGGATTCCTTCAAGGCTTCAGAGGAGTTTCTGGCTCTGAAGGAGAAGTATGCCACCGAACAGCTCCCTGCTGTCTTCGGGAGGCACTTGGAGAAAGTGGCCGGAGAGGAGCGCCAGAAGGAGGGGATCAGGGTGCTTGATCAGCATCCTGTCACCAAGGAGTGGGCTGATATCCTTGCCCGGGGGATCTACAGTTCAGGCTGTCAACATATGCTCCAGCCTCTCCTCCCCCTCCTAGAAAAGTATATGGGCCGATCAGTGAAATCCTCCGACCTTCCCTCTGACCTTCATCCGGATCATCTGAACGCCCTGATGGCACAGATGAAAAAGTGCCGGCGAGCCCTGGGGATGGAGGTCGTGCAGATTGTAGATGAGGCTGATGAAGACGATGATGAAGACGATGAAGATCATCCCGAACAATAGATTAGACATTATCTGTATTTCCTTTCCTTTGAATCAGTAGTTTTTGTACTTTCCGGCCAGTAGAGCCGATGAATATACAACTTTTGCTTGCTCATTTCGTCTTTGTGACTTTTACTGTACTTTATATTTGTTTTTCACCTATCAATTCGCCTCCGCAATACGTTTCATGTTGCTTTGTTCGGGTGATCTCCATAATCTGAAGCGATCAGGTCACCTGTTCGGGTGAACTCCTTGTTAAATCCAGAATTCAGGACTTAATAATCTTGTTAACGCATGTTGTTCATAATGAGCCCGTCCAGTCTGTACTTATGATCTTAATATAAGACCCTAGTGCCCTTTTCATTCGTTCGTAAGCTTTCATTCTGACTAGTTGGAAATTGTGTCCGGTATTCGGGATGTATTTTTGCTCTCTTTGTTGCATCTGTCATATTCTTCCATGTTAGATAACCATACTGTTCGGGTACGCCCATCATTTTTACCACCGTTATAAATTTCCTTCCTGTTCGGGGAAACGTTTGTAGCCCTTTCCTTTTATCCCGTTCGGGGAGACGCTTTTAGAGGTTCGTGAACTTTGCCGATTTCAACCCCGTTCGGGTGTTCACCCACCCCAAAGGATGCTTTAACTTCTCTCAACCGTCTTGACACGTGTCTATTATTCATTCGAATTCCTGGCGGTAGCATTTCCTTATATAAGGATGCAGCTACTTTGTTTCAGTTTTTTCTGCTGCTTCTGAATTCCTTCAAGCTTTCTCTCTCTAGAATTTTCTCCGTTATTCTATGTCTGCCTTTTCTGGTTCGTCAGACTCCGAAGAGATGGCACCCACTTTGATTCGCCTTTCGAGGGGAAAAGCTCACCCCAAGGATCAAGGTACATCTACCCGATCGTCGGGTTCTAACGGGTCTTCTGCCTCACTTCATCCCGAACAGCCCCTCCCTGATGATGGATGTCAGTCGGGAGATGACCTAGCCATCTATAATAAGGGCATGCCTGAACGGCCCCCCCGTTATAGTCTGAACTTTCATTGCATCAGGAAGCAACGTCAACGCCTTCCTGCTGATGCAGAACAGACGCTCCGCCAATTACTACCTCCACCCCGTCAGTTCAATGCGGGGTTCATCAAACATCCCATGCGACACCGTCCGGGATGTGTGTTGGTGCACATGGATGCCTTGGTTGCTGGTTTGCGGTTCCCTTTGCACCCGTTCGTTGTGGAGTTCCTCCGCCGGGTATCAGTATTGCCGGCACAGTTCGTGCCTAGCACCTACAGGATCCTGAATGGGTTCATTGTCTGGTGCCACGACCTGGGAATTGCCCCCAATGTGGACCTCTTTTTGCACTGTTATGGCGTCCAGCCTTACTGGACCACTGGGTATTTGCGGCTTGTGGCCCGTCCTGGCCGTTCGCTTTTCACCGACAACCCCACCCCTCCGGAAAAATGGGAGGAAAGATTTGTGTTTGTATTCGTGGGGTCGCCGCTTCCCTTCCCTGATCGGTGGAACACCTACCCCGTTCAGGACGCCTCCCCAAGGGTGGATGCAGCTATTCTCTGTCAGTACGAAAGACTTCGTCTGGCCGGTTCCAAGAACTTACGGTCCTTCTTGACTCCCGCTAAGATGCTAGCTGCTGGCATTGGTATGATTCTTCCATTACTTAGTTCGTTCGGTATATTCTTCAATCTCCTGTTCATTTTTCTTCGTTCTTTCCTGTAGGTGTGATTCCCTCCGTTTCCATAAAGCGTCCTGCTCCTACTCCTTCCTCCACCGCCATAGTTAGCAAGGGAAAGGAGAAAGCTAGTCAGCCGGGTTCTTTTGCTGGCCGGGAATCTGGGCCAGTAAGCAAGCGGCCGAGAATTGAAAGCGGCGGCGCCTTGGTCCCGATCGATCAGGTCATTGATCTGACGGATCCTTCTGTGGAAAGGATGCCTACGGTTCCCCCCCCCCCTTCAAGGAAGCTGGGCAACAGGGGAGGTGTTGCTTCAGATAGTCTCCCGATCCCCGATCGGTTGACGGTGGAGTTTTCTGCCATGGGCCCCCGATCTGAATGCCGGACGATGTTCGGGCAGACCGCATCCTCCATGTGGTGCAGCACTTCTTTGAAGGCTGGCGAGGGCTTCACCAATTTGACCCATTGGTCTGATTTGGTCGAAGCAGGTCACTTGGAGACCATCAAGGTGCGTATTTTACTGTCCAGGTTTTTTGCGTTTGAAGTTCTCCGGACGAATTCGTACCTCTTATTGTTTTATTTTTTCTCAGGCCGGTACATATTATCACCGGGCCTTCCTAGCTATTGAACGGGAGATGGTACATTTGGCTCAGGAGCTTGATGAGAGTAAGACCCTCCTGGATGCCGCCCGGAAGATGGTCGCAGATCTTCAGAATCGGGCAAATAAGGGTGATAAGGCTAGGGCTGAATTGGCCGAACTGGAGCAGAGGCTCCAGCGTCGCGATCGGGAGATCCGGGCGTTGAAGGACAAGATTGCTGCTGCCGAGGCTGCTGGTGTTAAATTTAAAAAGGCCCAACCTAAGGAGGGCGGACAACCAGCAGTCCCCGTTCAGGCTGATATTTCTAGAATCACCCAGCAAGCGATGATTGATTTCCAACGGGGGAAAGGCCTGAACCTCGCCCTCAGAATACTGCTCGGGAATTCCTTGGCAAGCATCTGGGCGAATTCCTAGAGAAGAGCAAGGATCCATTACACGATGGCCTCAAGCTTCTGGATGAGACCCCGTCCGGGACAGCCTTTGCCAATGCTTTGGCAAAAGATACCCTTGTTAAGTGCCAAGATATGCTGGTCGACCGGAATCTGGAGGTGATCAAGGAGTCTTTTGACGAACCCTTCGACCCCAAGGAAGAAGGTTTTGATCCGTTATTCTGCCGTGCTTATCAACGGGTGATGGAGAAGAGGCAAAAAGCCAAGGACTCAGCCAATCCCCTGAGCTCCAACTCGGATGCCGTGCCGAACAAGGATCCTCCCGTAGCTTAGTGATCTCTGTTGTAATCCCCTTTTCTTCTTCTCATGTGTAATTCCCGGCCAATAGTGCCGAAGAATAAAGATTGGTTCATTTCTGAATATAGTTATCTTCTTTCACAATAAGAAGAATCCCTTTTTTTTTCACAATAAGTCAGCATCATGATTAAGATGCAAGCCGTTCGACCCGTTCCTGGCACCAAAGTTGAGGTGCAGTCTGTTCGGCTGTTCAACGCTTGTTGCGACCCTGAGCACCATGTTTCAGATCCGTGCCGTCCGGTTTATTACCGTCGGCTGGTTGTTCCCCGAACGCGCAAGTCCCCAATGTTTAATGCTTGCTGCGCCCCCTAGCACCTTGTTTCAGATGCATGCCGTCCGGTTTATTACCGTCGACTGATTGTTCCCCGAACGCGCAAGTCCTCAATGTTTAATGCTTGCTGCGCCCCCTAGCACCTTGTTTCAGATGCATGCCGTCCGGTGTATTACCGTCGGCTGGTTGTTCCCCGAACGCGCAAGTCCTCAATGTTCAATGCTTGCTGTCTGCTGCCTTGTAGGCCCAAGGCTGAAGTAACCTGTTCGGGTTATCATCCGTGTTTTTCCTTATCCGCAAGGCAATCACCTCTTGATGCAAGACAGTTTCACAGTCTGTGTAGTGTCTGCCATCTTCCAAGCCCATAATTTCGATGCATACCGTCGGTTTTACCGTCCGGGGTCATCCCTATCATGAGGTTGAGATGTCCATCCTGGACCATTGAGAATAAGGCTCCCAATTCGGGTCTCCCCCTTATTCTCTGCCAGAAATGGAGACTCGCCTCCAGGTTACAGCTCGGGTTCCACCACAATAAACTATTACATCGTGGTTCGGGCGAGCTGCATGGCCAAGGCAAGATTTTAAGACCAGAGTTCCGATCCCCTGCTCGGCCACCCTACATTTTCGGATGTCCGCCCAGTTCGTCCTACTCAAGATCTTTTACACCATCTCCCTCTCTTTTCTTTTCTCTTTTTTTTTTTTTTTTTTTTTTGTGCTGAGATGATGGCTCCCCATGGATCGAGATGAATGACATCTATGGATCAAGGTGAGACTTTTGGCCGAGTTTGTGGTGATGCCGTTCGGCTTGTTGATGCCGTTCGGCTCGCAATATTCCTCTTAACTCTGGCCTCTTTGGAAGCATTGTTCTCCCTTTTTTTTTTTTTTTTCAGAGGTGGCAACAGCCGTTTTTATTGATAAAATTTCCGCAAGTGCGTAGCGTTCCATATCCCTGCCGGACAGCCTTCGGTATCCTGTAGGGAAAAGGTCCTCATCCGGTATTTTTTCCAGACCCGGTATGGTCCCTCCCAATTCTTTGACATCTTCCCGCCCTCTAGCGGTTTGCTTTTCTCTCTATTCCTCAGGACAAGGTCTCCAACTTCAATCGAATGGATTTTAGCCTGTTTATCCACATACCTCTTAGTCGCCCGGTGATATTCTTCCATTCGTAAAGCTGAGAGATCCCTTCTTTCCTCTATGAAGTGGAGTTCAGCACGCAGATTGTCCTCATTCTGCTCAGGATCATAGTGGATGGTTCTGTGAGTGGGCACCAAGACCTCAGTTGGGACCTTAGCCTGAAATCCATAAGCGAGGGCGAACGGTGTCTCCCCGGTTGCTGTTCGGGGAGTTGTCCTGTATGTCCACAAGACGTAGTTTAACTGCTCGGGCCAGGTTGACGTGTAATCTTCGAGTTTCTTTTTTATACCATCCATGATGGTTCTGTTCATGTTCTCTACCTGCCCGTTCGCCTGCGGATATGCTACGGAAGCTCTTGAATGCTTGATTCCCCATCTGGTGAGGAATTCCTCGAAGTTCTTGCTCACAAACTGCCGTCCATTATCCGTGATGACCTGCTCGGGCAGCCCGAATCTGCATATAATATTTTGCCAAACAAAACGTTGACATTGAAAATCCGTGATACTGGCCAGGGGTTCGGCTTCCACCCATTTGGTGAAGTAATCAATCCCAACTATGATGTACTTCCTTGCTCCGGACGCATTAGGTAGGGGCCCTAGCAAGTCAATCCCCCACCTAGCGAATGGTAATGATATGGTCATGGGGGTGTAAAAGGTTGCAGGCCGTCCAGGTACTGGTGCGTAAAGCTGGCATACCTTGCACTTCCTTGTGTGTTCGAAACAATCCTGTTGAATCGTTGGCCAATAGTACCCCTGCAGGATGATTTTCCTGGCCAGGGTCTTTGGTCCCTGATGGCTGGAGCAGATGCCTTCATGAATTTCTTCCATCACAGTTGCCGCCTGAACGGGGGGAAGGCATTTCAGATATGGCCCCCCGAACGTCTTTTTGTACAGCTGTCCGTCCACTAGTTCGAACATGGGGGCCCTTCGCTGTATACAAGTGAGGTTGTACACATCATTTTTATCGTTCGGCAAAGTCCCATCCTTCAGGTAATTTGTCAAGTCAGTGACCCAGCTTGGGACGGCATAGGACACGGCATCTACCCGCACAACCATTGTCGCCGGTGTGGTCAGTATTTCTCTCTGCGCGAACCTCTGGATGTGTGCAGGAATGCCTGGGGCATGATCATCCCGAACGGCACATTCTAGTTTGGATAGGATGTCCGCCTCGCTGTTTTCGATTCTGGGAATCTGGTCAAATACCACCTGTTCGAACCTGCCGATTTCTTCCTCAACCAGTTCCTTGTAGGCTTTTAGCCGTTCTTCCCTAACTTCGGCAGATCCATTAATCTGGCTTACCACCAGCTGACTATCCGAACGGACCTTTAATCTGCTGGCACCCAGGGCCTTGGCATACTTTAATCCAGCAATAAGGGCTTCATACTCGGCCTCATTATTGGTTACCTTGAAGTCAAACTGTACGGAGTAGTATGCCCTGAACCCCTCGGGGCATGTGATCACAGCACCCCCACCACAGCCTTTGTTACTGGATGCTCCATCCACATACATTTCCCACCAATGGTCATGTACTTCTCCGTCCGCTCCTTCTTCAGTTGATCTGGCAGTGCATTCGGCAATGAAGTCAGTCAAAACCTGTCCTTTGATCGTGGGGCGAGGCTTGAAGTCTATTTCATACTGCCCGATCAGGAGGGACCACTTGGTGATACGCCCACTTGCCATAGGATTTCTCAGTATGGTGGCCAGGGGCTGGGTAGTGTAGATGGTGACTGGGTGTGCTTGGAAATAGGGTGTCAGTCGCTTGATGGTGGCAATCAATGCTAAAATGGTTTTTTCCATTAAGGTGTACCTGGTTTCTGGCCCGTTCAGGGCTTTGCTCACAAAGTAAATAGGGCGCTGAACACCCTCATCTTCCTTTAATAAAACAGAGCTGACCGCCAGATTAGCCACAGCCAGATACATATAGAGATGTTCCCCTGGGTCTGCTTTAGTTAAGACCAGGGGGGAAGACAGGTACAATTTGAACTCTTCAAAAGCTGCCTGACATTCTGCTGTCCATTCGAACGGGTTGGCCTTCTTCATTATTTAGAAAAATGGAATGGCACGATCGGCCAGTTTAGCCATAAATCGGCTCAAAGCCGCTAATCTTCCGGTCAACTTCTGAACTTCTTTCAAGTTCCGCGGTGCCTCCATGTCCATGATTGCCTTTACTTTCTCAGGATTAGGCTCAATCCCCCGTTCGCTCATCATATAACCCAAAAATTTGCCCCCCTTGACTGCGAAGGCGCACTTTTTTGGATTCAGTCTCATGTTGGCCTTCTGCATGATCCCGAAGACCCTTTCCATGTCCCGGACATGATCCTCCTTCTTCCTGCTCTTGATTAGGATGTCATCCACATATGCCTCCATGGTTACCCCTAGCACCTCTCTGAAAAGCATGCCGATCATTCTCTGGAAGGTAGCCATGGCATTTTTCAACCCGAACGGCATGACGATGTAGCAGAACACACCGTCCGAGGTAACGAACGCCGTTTTCTCTGCGTCATCCGGGTGCATGAAGACTTGGTGATAACCCCGGAATGCATCCATAAAGCTCAGCAGTTCACACCCTGCTGTCTCGTCTACCAGCAGGTCTATTCGAGGGACAGGATAGGGGTCCATGGGGCATGCTTTGTTCAGGTCGGAGTAGTCCACACACATTCTCCAAGTAGATCCTTTTGGAGCAAGGACCACATTAGCCAACCATTCGACATGGATGACTGGTCTAATGTGCCTGATTCTTAGTAAGGTGGCTACCTCCTGCCTTGTGAATTCCCGCCGTTCGGCCGCCTGATATCTTTTCTTCTGTTGGACTGGCCTGGCATCAGGCCGAACGGCCAACTTGTGGCATATGAGGGCTGGGTCAATTCCCGGCATGTATTCAGGTCCTCGGGCAAATAGGACTTGGAATTTCAATAGAACAGCAATCACCCCTTCCCTGATTTCCCCTTCAAGGTCCACCCCGATCGCAATTTTTCGATCGGGAGGGGAATCAAGCTCGATGTACTCTAGGAGGGTAGCTGGTTCGGGGCGTCCTTCAAACTCCGTACGCCGGGTCTGCACCTCAATGCTGTTTACCCGTTGTCCCCGGGTGGTCATTTGTTTCAGGGCCTCCCTATAGCACGTTCGGGCTATGGCTAGATCTGTTCGGGCCACTCCTACTCCAGTGTCAGTTGGGAACTTGATGCATGAGTGTCGAACAGAAGCAATTGCCTCCAAATCTTCTAGTCCTGGACGACCCAATATGGCGTTGTGGGCACATGCAATATCCACCACCACAAACGTCATCCGGACCGCCGCTCGGTGATTTTCGTCACCAATTTCCACCAGAAGCTGGATGGTGCCCTCAGCCTCTATTACATTGCCGGTGAAACTGGCCAGCGGTGTCTTCAGCTTGGTCAGCTGGTCCTTCTTCAGCTTCATCTTTTCCAACATGCGTAAATACAGCACGTTCACGCTACTCCCCGTGTCCACCAGAACTCGGTGGATCAAGGCGTTGTCTATACACATACTCACCACTAGCTCGTCCCTGTGCGGACTTGGTGAGTTGGGTAGATCAGCCACCCCGAACGTAATTGGCTCCAAGCGGCCCTTCTTTGTGGGAGGTGCAGCTACAGTGGCGACATAGAGGCTGCGCTCAAATTTCTTACGTTCGGCGGCCGTGTCCCCGGTCTCTCCTCCACCAAAGATGACTTTTATCTCCATCCTTGGCTTTTTTTCCGGGTTTCCGGACCCCTCAGCCTCCTCCGTGGGGGGGAGGTATGCATTATTACTGGGCTCTGCATCCCGCTGGGCATCCCGCTTCCAGCTATTGGACCGGGGAGGGCGTTTGTTGGGGGAAGGGTTGTTCGGGCTGGTGCTGACATACTTTCTCAGGTAGCCTTTCTGGATCAGGTCCTCAATTGCCATATGTAGGGCGTGGCAATCCTTCGTGAGGTGCCCATTCCGCTGGTGGTATCTGCAGTAGGAGCTTGGGGTAGGTCCCATTACGGGCCTTGTGTCAGTAGGGGGAGGAATGGCGTTGTGTTCCAAATGGAAAACACCAGCTATAGACATGACCAGGGGGTGAAGCGCGTAGTCCTTCGATGAGGTGCTGCAGCCGCTGGTGTGGGTCCCAAACGTTCTGCCAGTCTTGAAGTGGGAGGTTGCGGGGCCGTTCGGTCCCTTATCCTGATCTCTTCTTCCAGGGCCGCATGGTTCCTGGCCCTTTCCAGGATGTCTGGGTAGCTGGTCCCCGGATTTCTCTTCAGTTCCCTGTATAAATCTCCCGTCTGAAGGGCATCGGTGAAAAGAAGGATGGCAGTCTCATCTGTCATGCCGGTCACCTTCAGGGTTTCGGTCCTCCACCTGGTGAGGAACCCGGCGATTGATTCTTTAGGCCCTTGCCTCACACTGGTCAGATACCCGAAATGTAACTTCGGGGTTGTGCTGGAGGCGAACTGAGCTAAGAATAAGGTGGATAGCTCCGCAAAGCTCCCGATCGATCCGGGTTGTAATGTTCCGAACCATTCCTGGGCTGGTCCCCGAAGGGTACTGAAGAACAGCCTGCATATTGCCGCGTCGGTGGCCCCTAATAGCATGAGGCCACCCTGGTAACTCCTCAGGTGTACGTGGGGATCTCCCACCCCATCGTATGTTAAGCCTGCCGAGGGACGGCAGTCCCTTAGAATCTCGGCGTTCATGATCTCCCTGGTAAAGGGAGAAGTAATCCCAACCCGTGCTGGCGGGGTTTGTTGGGGCGTCCGATTGACCTGCTCTCTGAGCTCGGTCATCTGCCTTCTCATTTCGGCCATTTCGTTGTCTTGGGCCGTTCGGGGGATATGTGGTGTCCTAGCGTCCACACATCCCGGCATTCTGTTTTGGGGAGGGGCGGCTGTGTCAGCTCTCTTCCGGATGAAGCGTTCCCCATCCCTCTGGATATACTGGAAGTGTTGTCCAACGGGATCTACCATGGGGGTGGGTTCCCTATATCCGTTTCGAGGGGCGGACGGGGTTCGGCTGGTTGGTGCTTCACGTCTGGGGGTATGGGCCCTCCAGTGGTTCCTGCGGTGTTCCTCGGAATGAACTGAGGCCATTGTGGTCTCAATGTCCTCCTCTTCGTCGAAAGATGGCATGGGACGCAACGGGGATGGTGGCTCACGAGTTTCATCGGTGTAGCCCTGTTCCTGTTCGTCCGCCATGCGTTGCATGGCCTCCGCCATCTCCCTCATCAACTGAGGGTTCATCCTTACATCCTGGGGGATGATTTGCTCGAACTCCCGGGTGGCACTGCCACTGGCGTGTCCTTGCATGGACCACCCCTCAGAGGATCTATTGCCTCCTCGGCCTCTGGATGTAGAACTCGGTGTCGCGGTAGTAAGTCTAGCCATTTTCAAGAAAAAATGGTGCTTAGATCACGGCTTTGTCTGGACTTTTAGTGTGGTTTCCCACAGACGGCGCCAATGTTGAGGTTTATTCCCGAAGATCCGAAAGCCCAACACAAGCCTTGGATATTGTAGGGATATTGGATAGGGTTGAAAATGTGTATAAAATATAAAATAGTCAGATAATATTCAACTCAAGAACTTACTTATATTCTGTAATTAAGCAATTACACTGGAACTACCCGAACGGTAGATGAATATGAGATTACAAGGATGGGAGATGTAAATCTATTGCTAAGCTCTGAGTATTAAAATGCTAACCCTTTACAATGATCTAAACATGGATATTTATACTAAAATAGGGATGGGTGAGGTGGACACATGGCCAAATCCGGTAGGCTGTCACTTCTGCCATGTATGCACCCATGCCCCCACTTGCGGCGGCCATGACCCAGCATTAAATGCGGCTTCCACTTGCTGATTGCTCGTTCGGGCAGGGTGTTCGGTGTGTGGGACCCCGTCATAGGTGCTATCCTGCTTATGGACATATCCCGAACGCCGATCGGTATCCGAGCACTGGCACCTTGATGTAAGTGATCCCTGGAATGTTCCAAGTACAAGCTTTATCCCGAATGCTGTCCGGGAATTTCCTTGGACTGTCTTGGGCCCGCTTCTTTTTCTTGGATTTGGGCTTAGGGATATTGGGCCTGGACCTAATATCCCAACAGAAATAAAGCACATCACTTAACAATAGTTCCTTCCATCTATTACAAAACGCCATGAATCTTAAAATTCTAGTCACACCAATATTTAGAGCCTTCCTCATAATTCAAAAAATCATCTTAGCTATTGTCATCACAAGAAACACAATTAGACCCAACATTGTGAATCTTAAAATTCTAGGCGCACCATAATTTACATCCTTCCTCCTAATACAAATATCATCATAGCTATTGTCATCACAACAAACACAATTACAACTAGTAATCGACCCGTGTGTTACATAGATGACGAATAAATTAATTAATTTTTTAAAGTAATTAATTTATTGAGTAATGTAGGCAAATTTCTTGCACTTAATTACAAGTGCAATACTATAATTTTTATTTCAAAATCAGAACATTTTATTTTTCTAAATTACATTTGATTGTGTATGTTTCTCATATTTTTCTAATAATTTTGTTTATATCTATTGTCTTTATCCTCATTTTATAATGTTTTATTTGTAACTTGCAGCTATTAATTATATATAGTTATACTTAGTCATTGATTCTTATTAATTGTTGAATAATTAAATAATGCTCCGTTAATTATAACAGCAAATGTTTACTCCTTTTGGCTCCTTCTGTATTGATTTCTAACAAATCTTCCTATAAAGACAATGATGATTGTAGTTAATGACGTAGTTCCTCATTTCTTCATGTTCAATTTCAGACTCTGGTGCATGCAACTCTTAACTCACTAATTTCATGATGTACTAATTCAAAAACAAGCCTTTTGACCTCCTCCAAGTCGAATTCAACTGCCTTTCCTTTAATTTCACTTTCTTCATATCATTTGTAGATTATCTCCAAAGTCCAGTATTTTCAGAACATAGGGTACTTCGAATAACAATAATTCAAAAATCAACCATTAATTTCATTTCAAGAAAGAAAAAGTTGCTTAAATATTACTAAGTAACTATCCATTGGACAAAGATGCTACTACCTTTGTCCCAAAATGTAAGCGATAGTATACTATTTACTAGTCAACACAAGTCAACTTTGATCTGTAACTTATAGTTCATATTTTCATCATATTTAAATGGGGAAATGGAAACTAATAATTCAACCTTTTAACGGTCTTCTTACAATAATCCAACCTTTTGGTTATTCATGAATAATTCAACCTTTGCACCTCATATTCATTCACTGGTCCCTGCACTAGTGGAAAATTGTCAATTCGCAGCACTGGATTTGTGGCGGTTTTGGAATAACCGTCACAATTAAATTTCAAAATAAAAATCATGACACGCGCGGCAGTTTTTACATAAAAACCGCCGCCATTTATTTAATTTATATTACTTTTCCAAAAATATGCGGCAGTTATTTACAGTACAACCGCCGCCCTCCAAGCAAAAAGATTATTTTTAAATTTTCCGAACACGCGCGGCGGTTATTAGTGTATAAACCGCCGCCCATTATTAAAATTCTTTCCGAAATAATAAACACGTGCATCGGTTGTTTACACAGAACCGCCACAAAATCTCAATTCTTAATCTAACTCGCAAACAGCCACACAAGCCATAGTGCAGTACATATATCTTCAAAACGGCAAAGAACTTCAAACCCTAGGGCATCTTCTTAAACAACAATCTTAGGCCAGTATGGCTTTCAGATCTGAGTGAGGATGCTCACGGCGCGGCTGACGAAGTGGCAGATGGCTGCCGGCGGACGGTTGGCGGATGGATGGCAGCTTGGCGCGCGACGGCTGGCGGCTGATGCTTGTCGGTTGCTGCTAATCGATGGCTTCTCCCATTTCTTTGCCGGAGACAGTGACGTACTGTTTCTCCCATTGATTCACGAAACTTCTGGATCTTGCTATCTATTTCAGGATGATGCCGTTAATCTATATATTATCTTAATATTTTGATTATGTATGCTAATTATGAAATGTTATGCTTCTTTAATATTTTTTTATTGATTTTATATTAATTAGAGTTACATTAGAGTAGGGACCCGTCACTCTATTTTTCTGGGTCCGCCACTGGTGCCTAGTGTAGCCAGAACCAATAGAGAAATAGACTAATTTCATGTTTCTTAATGACCCAATTCAGAAAAAATAGAATCATGCAGTCATGCACTTCATGCAATTTTTTTTATTTTCTCTCAGTTTTTTTCTGTCAGTAATACTACGTATATGCCAATCATCCTGTGGTACTTTGTTTAGTTCTTGTAACACCCCTACCCGACCTGGAACTCTGGAAGGCTAGGGCAGGGAGCGCTACCCGCGGTGCTGGAGCACCAATTCCCAAAGCGTTGACTGACCTTTCCATTCTTTTCAAAATATCCCATGAATAATTTATTTTTAAGTAAGCTAATTATAATGATGGTAATTTTATAAAAGTTCATAATTGCGGAAGCATCTATATTTTATACATAACACGTAAATATATTTAGCGTTGCTATTACATTATACTAATATGCTAAATACATATATATTATGCAGACTAAAAATGAAATATTATTAATATGCAAGTGTGACCCTGTGCTGATTGACATGTTGCTCCCAAATGATTTTCTCCTTGAACTTTGGCTCGTATCAGCTATGTACCTACGCGAAGGACAAAATCCGACACGCTAAGCAAATCTTGCTTAATGGTGTTCATTCTTTCTCCATACAATTTCAATATCAAATATCTCAAAATAACTCAACAATTAGAAATAACATGTATTGAAAAATTATACTTTTCTCCAAATTGATTTTTACCTGTTAACTTACGTGCCTCATAAAATTACACTTTGTTTCAAAGTAACTATTCAATGCAAAAATCAATTCTCTGGTTATGATCTCGATAGTTAATACTCATAACTAATTCAATTCATTATTAGTTTGTAAACAGTTTCAATATAAAATTCCGTTTAGCTACATTAAGGTATTGAACTTTAAATGTCAGGAATACTACAAAATTTATTAGATAAGCTTTTTAAAACTTGCCGTTTCCTTCAAACTAGCTAGATCAATATATTCCATTCTGTTCAAATACTAATGTCAACATATTTCAGAATGTATAATATTCCAATTTGAAGTTCTACTCTTCATTTAAATGAGTGGTTAATATTTCGTAATTTTCTTTAGAGTATATAGAGCAACAGAGGAATGTTCAGGTCCGAACATTCCCCGTCCGAGCACCGTCCGAACATGGACGTTTGGGCCACGTCTTTGTGGAATTTTTTGATAAAATTTTTTGAGCATGTTCCTCATCAAGTCTAGTTTGTCCATACCAAATTTCAACTCAAAATTCGATCGGGAAGGTATTCAAATTATTTTTTGAAGTTGACTGCGTCAAAATATACATATAAAAATGCAGTCAACTTCAAAAAATGATTTGAATGCCTTCTCGGATCGAATTTTGAGCTAAAATTTGGTATGGACAAACTAGACTTGATGAGGAACATGCTCAAAAAAATTCATCAAAAAATTCCACCGGGAAGGACCCCAAACGAGGATGTTCGGACGGAGGGTCCTGTCTGAACGTGGGGACCTGATCATTCTTGTAGAGCAACATTCAAATAAAACCATAACTTACTAAATATTAATTTATTCTCTTGTCTCTCGTATTCAACATTAGCTTATTCCAGAATAAATAATTCATGAACAAAATCTAATCCTTCAATTGAATATTGCATTTTACATACTAACGTCTTTTTTATATTCATATCATTCCTTCATTTTTCTCAATTCCTATTTTCCACATTTCCTTTCATTGTTTCTGTCTCCATCTTCACAACTCCATATCATAGTCAAACTTCACATGAGCAATATTATATCATAGCTCACTGTAAATCAATATTCCATTCGACATTCTTCTTATTCTTCTTGTCTCATTATAAATTTCATTTGCTCAATCTTCATCTTTTGCTCATTTTCATTCTCCATCAATTTTGCCCATTTTCACACATATCCTTTTATCGATTTTCTGGAATTCTACTCCTTAGTTTAATGGACTGGATAAACAGGACGTTCTCATCTTTGGTACTGTCCACTCAGTGGCTACGAACCATCAGAGAACTATTTTGGCACTGACCACTCGGTGGCTCTGGTCGGGGTTCGTTTGGGTACTGTCCACTCGGTGGCTACGGACCCGTAAATGAACATATTTGGGTGTTGTCCACTCGGTGGCTACGGACCCGTATAGGAGCGCGCATGTGTCAAATATCAAGATTGGGGTGCTGTCCACTCGCTGGCTACGGACCCGGAATCATTGATCAAATTCTACGGCCGTGGTTTTATCCCTATTGGCATGCCAACCTATCCGAATCCTGAAACAAGATTTCGAATTCCATTATTTTTAGTTATTCAAATTTAGCTTGTGTCATTAGTATTAATATAACTAATATTTCCTTATTCACAATAATATCATTATAATCCACTAGAGATATTTATGTGATGGGCTGAATTCCCCATCATTTCGTTTAATAGTATTCAAACGTAAGTCATTAGTGCATATAGACATTTAGTTTAACTTAACCTGTACGTATATAATTGATTATAAATCACTTCATAATATTTATAATAATTAATCCAATACACTGTTAATATATATATTCGTATTCAGTATTTTCAGAGATGAATTAGAACCCACTTTATCTTAATATACTTGTATATTTTAAGCTTAATTACGTATGTAAGGATCGGATTCCGTCTCCGGCTCAGGTCTTTCAACACACACACTCACACACCACACTAAGAGGAAGCTATAGCACACCCAAATACTACTCTCCACTAAGGATCTATCTATTCTCACACAAAGGAGGAAGAAAGGGAGCTCTGCACTCTGGGATACAATACTCACGCAGGCTGCTCCAACAAGGGAAGAAGCAAGGACTTCAAATAGGCTGCCAAGGGAGTCACGGGTGATGCTAGACAAAAGACAATCACATGCTACCAATACAAAGGAGAGTCACATGTATAGGCCAAGACAAATGATGGATGCAGCGGACAGCAATCAAAGGGGCCAGCCAACTGGGAAAGTCAACTCTAATAGGTATATATTTGATCAGGATATATACCAAAGAATAGGTATCCAAGAGAGAGTAAAATAGAGTGTGCAAGCCTCAACAAATAAAGTGGAAGGGAGGCCTTGGTAGGACCAATACCTCCAACATTCTCCATCTTATTGTCCTAGGTGGTGTAGAGTAACAAAACAAAGTTGTGACAAGACTCATCATCGCCGGGTCACCCGGAATATCAACAGACACAACGGGCAAACACTTTATTAGGCAACCCACAGTTATCCACAATCAAAGTTTAACACGTGTTTACAGGACAAGTGCTTCTCAGCAGAAAGACACTTGGTACCCATATCCGCGGGGTTAAACTCGGACGGGATCTTGCACAGCTTGACTCCACCTGCATCAACAATATCACGTATGAAATGGAACCTAACATCAATATGCTTAGTTCTATCATGAAATACAGGATTTTTGCAAAGTTGGATAGCCGATTGGCTATCCGAGAAAATGGTAACTCCCTTTTTGAGAAACCCAATTTCGGAGACAAGGCGTTTGAGCCAGATGGCTTCCTTAAACGCTTCTGTGGCTGCAACATACTCGGACTCAGTGGTAGAAAGGGCCACAATAGGCTGTAGTTGAGACTTCCAACTAATGCAAGAGCCACACAAAGTAAAAACATAAGAAGTGGTCGACTTCCTGTTATCTCTATCATTTGCATAGTTAGAATCAACATAACCAATCAATTCAATACCACTAGCACATTTAGAGAAAATTAATCCATGCTTCACAGTAGAAATCAGATATCTAAGCAACCACTTAAGAGCATTCCAATGGGGCAAACCAGGGTTGGACATATATCTACTCAAGCAACTAACCGCATATGCAATATCAGGTCTAGTGCTAACCATAAGATACATCACCGACCCTATTGCGCTGGAATAAGGCACATATTTCATTTTCTCAATTTCAGGAGCAGTCTTGGGAGACTGGTCCTTACTTAACACAAAGTGAGATGCCATAGGGACATTAACAGGAGAAGCAGATAACATATTGAATTTACTCAAAACTTTTTCTATGTAAGAAATCTGATTCAAAGTAAGAGTACGCTTACTCCTATCCCTAACAATGTTTATGCCTAGGATCCTCTTGGCATCACCTGGGTCTTTCATGGCAAAATTTGCACAAAGACATTTTTGCACATCTTTAATAGCATTCAGAGAAGGACTAATTATCAGCATGTCATCCACATAGAGTAACAAAAATACAGGCACAGAAGAAGTATTTTTGAAATACAGGCAATGATCACAAACAGATTTTTGGAACTTCAAAGATATCATGCATTTATCAAATTTGATGTTCCACTGCCTAGGGGATTGCTTCAGGCCATACAATGCCTTCCTAAGCAAACAGACATGCTCACTTCTCTTGGGATCCACAAAGCCCCCGGGCTGGGTCATATAAATTGTTTTATCCAATTCACCATGCAAAAATGCAGTAGTTACATCCATCTGTTTCATTTCCCAGTCATGATGAGCAACTAAAGCAAGCATCATACGAATAGTGGTGAATTTAACAACAGGAGCAAAGATTTCTGCATAATCTACCCCCTCTTTTTGAGTAAACCCCTTCGCAAACAACCTAGCCTTAAACCTAACATCACTAGGTTCTTCCTTAACCTTAAACAACCACTTACACTCAACTACCGAACAGTTGGGGGGTCTAGGTACAAGGGTCCAAGTCTGGTTCACTCTCAAAGAGTCCATCTCACTTTTCATGGCACTAATCCATTTCTGAGACTCTTTGGAACCTAAGGCTTCACGGTAGGTCTTGGGTTCATTCAGCTCTAGGGATTCAAACACAGAAAATGCAAACATAGAAGTATCATGCACAGTGAAAGCATAATCAGGCATACTATCAGCAGTTCTCCTGATAGCCCTTCTACTCCTATCTCTAGCAAGTTGATAATCATGCAAATTATCACTACTAGGCTCCACATGCAACTCATGCAAATTATTGTTATCATGAAAATCAGATTCAGCACCCATATCATGCAAATCATGCTCAGTATCATGCAAATGCTCCACCTCACTCGAGGTGGTGGGACTATCATGCTCAGAGGAATCAGAATCATGCATAACAATATCATCAGAAATAACAGGATCAACAGGTAAAGGACTAGCAGCAACAGGGACAGACTCCACCTCACTAGGAGTACTATCAGACCTAGACTCAGGATTAGAAACAGACTCGGTCAAGCAAGGAAAATCAGTTTCATTGAACACCACATTTCTGCTAAGGACCACTTTAAAGCCTACCTGGTTTCTATCCCATAACCTGTAACCCTTTACCCCCTCTGGATAACCTAGGAAAACACATTTCTTAGACCTAGGATCCAACTTGTCACCCTGTTGATGTGCATACGCTGCACAACCAAACACCCGAAGGTTAGACAGATCAAGAGGCTTACCGGTAAAGACAGTTTCAGGACACTTACCACCAAGAGGGACAGACGGGGACCTATTAACCAAATAGGCAGCAGTAGTGACTGCTTCACCCCAAAATTTCTTAGACAGACCAGAGGTAGCTAACATGCTTCTAACCTTATCCAACAGAGACCTATTCATTCTCTCTGCTATCCCATTCTGTTGGGGAGTATAAGGCACAGTTTTATGCCTTTTTATCCCACAATCCACACACAGTTTATCAATCTCCTTATTACAGAACTCTAACCCGTTATTGGTCCTAAGGGTTTTAACCTTCCTGCCAGTTTGGTTTTCAACTAGGGTTTTCCACTCCCTAAACCTCACAAACACATCTGACTTGTGTTCTAAAAGGCAAACCCACACCTTCCTAGAAAAGTCATCGATAATAGAAAGGAAATATTTCCTACCCCCGTGAGTAGGAACACTGGCAGGACCCCAAACATCGGCATGAACATATTCAAGCACAGACGAACATTTAGACAGATTAGGGTAAGAGGAAGGAGGGAAGCTGACTCTATGCTGCTTGCCTAACACACATGATTCACAGAAAGGCACAGAAGTCACAGAGTCCTTACCAAAATAACCAGCCCTACGCATGACATCTAAACCCTTATTGCTCATATGTCCTAGCCTATTATGCCACAAAGAGGTCTTATCAGAACATACAACATTCACAGATTCAGCAAAAGGTTTAGCATGACACACATAAAGGTTATTCACCTTCTCAGCTTTAAACAAAACAAGCGAGTTTTTCAAGATTTTCATACAACCATTCCCCCATTTTCCCTGTAACCCACTACTCTCCAAAGCAGCAACAGATAACAAGTTATGACACAAATCAGGGACATGCCTCACATTCTTAATGGTAAACACAGAGCCACAAGAAAACTTCAGACATATATCACCAACACCAAACACATTGCATCTATTATTATCAGCTAAGGAAACGTAGCCACTATCACATAATTCATAAGTAGAAAATAAATCTCTAAAGGGGGACATGTGATAGGTACAACCAGAGTCAATCAACCATTCATGCTCAGACAGGGAATTTCTCACAGAATTAACATGGTCACAAACCATCAAAATATCACCAAGGTCACATTTATCAACAGCTACACTAGCATGCTCGGTCTTCTTAGGGTGGGGGCAATCCTTAATGAAATGGCCAGTGTTACCACAATTGTAACACACTCTCTTCCTAGATTTGCTCCTCTTCCTCCCAGACTGACTAGTGTTCTCACCCTGACTATTTTGCTTAGAATTCTTAGACCTACCCTTAGATCTACCTCTAACAAACATAGCCTCACCGGAGTCCCTGGACTGACTAGCACTACCCCTAGCATGCTCTAGGTCTAATTCCTTACTCCTTAACCCATTCACAACAATGTCTAATGAAATCTCATCCCTACCATACTTAATAGCGGACTTAACATCATTATAAGAGTCGGGAATGGCATTAAGTAATACTATGGGAGTATAATCGTCTATGTGTTTATCACCTGCCTGTCTGATATTCTGTATCAGTTTATTAAACACATCCAGGTTCTCATCTATATCCTTAGTCAGGTCAAGCCTAAACCTAAAGAATTTCTCTAGTAAGAACAACTTCCCGGGCAAAGAGGTATCAGTATAGAGACTATCCAATTTCTCCCACAACTCCTTAGCGGACTCAAGAATACTCACTTTCCTAAGCACAGAATCAGACAGATTCAAGTAAATAGTAGAACAAGCAGTTTCGTTCATTTCAGTTTGCTTAGCCTTATCTTCTGATTCAAGGAAAATACCAGTGACAGCTCTGAAAACTTTTTGCTGTATTAACACACACTTAATTTTCTGTTTCCAAATATCAAAATCTGTTTTTCCATTAAATGGAAGCATACCATACTGATTCGCAGCCATGGTATCAACCACAAAGGATCACAAAGCTAAACAGACAGAATTGACAGAAAAAAAAAATCCAACCCGGGTTATAAAGTATTCACTTTAATAACCCCGGACAGCATGCAACACATAGCAAAAATGGACATAATGGCAATTAAACAATTCCGGGCAGAAAAATTAAATTTAATTAATTCTACCCCTACCACCCAATAAACCACCCCTACGCACAACAATTAAAATTGAATAACACTTAGCAATTTAATTAATTAACTAAAACAATCAACCACAAAGGAGAGGGTTTAGAACGTACCTGGGGGGTTGGCGGCCGGGATTAAATCAACCGGCGGCCCGCGGGGAGGGGGAATAAATTAAATTAAAACCGGAATGCAATAAATAGGAA
Organism: Cuscuta epithymum; assembly: GCA_945859915.1. Classification (NCBI taxonomy): domain Eukaryota; kingdom Viridiplantae; phylum Streptophyta; class Magnoliopsida; order Solanales; family Convolvulaceae; genus Cuscuta; species Cuscuta epithymum. The sequence goes on from CAMAPF010000020.1 coordinate 1,119,479, forward strand.
GTTTATCGAAAACTTACCTTCACGAAACCCTAGGAGAGCGTTTCGACCTTACCTACCCAATTTTAAAAAAATGGGATTTTTCTGGAGGGTTGACCGGCGTTGACCGGCAGTTGACCGGTTGACCAGCAGCTCCGGTCCGGTCCAAACTCCAGCCCAGCAGTTGAACAGCTCAAGCAATCCAAGTCAGCAGCCCAGTAGACTGGTCAAGTAGCTCCAGCCCCCAGCCCAGTCCAAAACAGCAGTTCAAGAGCCCAAAATCAGCCCAGCAGTCCAACAGGCCCAGTGGCTTTAAAAAACCATCCGACCAAAAGAATAACGAAGCAGTGCTCTTCGTTCCAGTGTCCTGCGCGATGAACATGACTCAGCGTCCCTTGGATTTCGGCGACCAGTGAGGAACGACGATCGGCGAGCACCCAGGCTACCGGCGGTGAGCTCTGGTGGTGACGGACGGCGAGCAATCTCCGGCGACGGTCCTCTGCTTTCTGCGAGCTGTCTGCGTTCAGTTTTTGACCTCGCGAACAGGCTTTGGATCCAAAAATCCAAGCCTCAATTTCCGGCGGCGAACTGAGTTCAGTGACCCAGCGTTGAGTGGAGAAAGGACGGAGGCCCCAGCGACTTCGACGGCGGATGACAGGAGCTTCCCGGCGACGACGGCTCCTACTGCGGATTCCGGAGACAGTCTTCCAGGCGGCGATGACGGATGCTCCAAATTCCGGCGAGCTGCGACCGACTGACGAACGACGTTCAGTCGATGAGCTCCAGTAGCTACCGAACCACACAGAGCTTCGGCGGGTGTCCAGCGACCTCGAATCGACGGGCGGCAGTGGTCGGCGGCGGCGGGCGGCGGCAGACGGCGGTTCTGGCTCTGATACCACTGTAAGGATCGGATTCCGTCTCCGGCTCAGGTCTTTCAACACACACTCTCACACACCACACTAAGAGGAAGCTATAGCACACCCAAATATTACTCTCCACTAAGGACCTATCTATTCTCACACAAAGGAGGAAGAAAGGGAGCTCTGCACTCTGGGATACAATACTCACGCAGGCTGCTCCAACAAGGGAAGAAGCAAGGACTTCAAATAGGCTGCCAAGGGAGTCACGGGTGATGCTAGACAAAAGACAATCACATGCTACCAATACAAAGGAGAGTCACATGTATAGGCCAAGACAAATGATGGATGCAGCGGACATCAATCAAAGGGGCCAGCCAACTGGGAAAGTCAACTCTAATAGGTATATATTTGATCAGGATATATACCAAAGAATAGGTATCCAAGAGAGAGTAAAATAGAGTGTGCAAGCCTCAACAAATAAAGTGGAAGGGAGGCCTTTGTAGGACCAATACCTCCAACAACGTACATGAATTCTCTTAATCCTGATACAAATTTCGGATTCTAACTTGTTATAATCATAATATATAGTTTTAAGTTATCTTTATTTAATGGGATATTTTGACTTTGCACTCCGCTTTTTGGGTGATATTGGACTTTGCACCTCATTTTCAAAACTCTTAGACTTTGCACCCTATTTCCCCTAAAATGTCTTTGCCTTTGCACCCCATTCAATATTTTTTTGTTCACAAAATGTTGTAGATAGGGTGCAAAGCCTAAAAATTTTGAAAATGGGGTGTAAAGTCCAATATGACCCAAAACGTGGGGTGCAAACTCAAAATTCCCCATTTAATATGTCAATTACACTATTTCCTCATTATAAAGTTGATTTTCAAAATACAATAGCTTGTTCAAGATATAATGGAGTAATTATATAACATAAGAGAAACAAAATAATATAACTAAACAATAAAACAATTAAGAAGTTACATACATCAATAACAATAATTTTTTAGAATATAAGACACCATTAAAAATTAGGATCGGAGAAGGAATGAACACAGACCTTAACTTCAAAAATGCAGACTTTCCTAAGATTCCTTTATTCTCCTCTCTCATTTTCCCTTCTCTTCTTCTCATAGCCGAGCCCTATTTTTTTTGCCTATTTTTCTTTCTTTGGTTCATGACCTACGATCCTGCCTCTTCCCCTCTTCTTTTTCTCTAATCCCTCCCCCTATTTATTTCTTTGCAGCTGAACTTTAATGAGTGAGCTACTGATGAGCAGGCCAGGTGTAGTGTCTATTTATATTTGCATGAAATTTTGTTTCTTTGTTTGAGTTATACTTAGGGTTGGGGCCGGTTCGGTTCTTACTCAAAATGAGTGGAACCGTTATAAAAATTTTAACTAACGAAATCGGTTCGGTTCCTATATAAAAAATCAAAAAGTAAACTTACGTAAACGGTTCCTATAACGAAATCGGTTCGGTTCGGTAGTAAACGGTCCGGTTCTTCCTTTTACCGGTTCCTAGAATAATTTTTTCTCGTCTAAGAATTAACACATAATTTTAAACACGTCGAAAATTCAAAACACGAGCATTAAAATTTTATTTGAAGCTCTAATCACTTCAAACATCAAAGCTCAAACTTACGTAATAAACTTCGAACACTTAATAGAACAAAAGTGATTTAAATTTTCATGTAATAAATCAAACATTAAAAATCGTTGTAGTGTCGGAGCGATGAAGATTACTCGTCATCATAGTAGCAAGAATAGGACGCCTACTTCAAGTCTTTCAAAACATAAAAAAAGACATTGAGTTTGCATGTATAGATATAAAAAAACATTATTACATTCTATAGATTCATAATAAATCTAATAATTAGAAATATCATGAAAATAGTAAAGTAAAATGTGTGCAATCAACTACAAGTTATTTGAGTTATTTTATATTTATAAAATTTATGTGATGGAACAAAACTTGATTTGTAGAAAGGAGTTTAATGTATTATATCAACCTCATGTACAATATTTATTACTTCTTTTTCGTTGATTAAATTAGAATTGTTAGTTAAATATCTTATATTGTTTTATTATTATTGTTGTTGTTGTGGTGGTTGTTATTGCTATTATATTATTATTATTATTGTTGTTGTTGTTGTTGTTGTTGTTGTTGTTGTTGTTGTTGTTGTTGTTGTTGTTGTTGTTGTTGTTGTTGTTGTTGTTGTTGTTGTTGTTGTTGTTGTTGTTGTTGTTGTTGTTGTTACTACTACTATTTTTTTTATAACGGTTCCATGCACATATTTTTTTATAGGAACCGGGAACCGAACCACTATAACCTGTTTCGGTTCGGTTCCTACAAATGAGGCATTAATTGTTAACGGTTCGGTTCCTAGATGTTGTTAACGGTTCGGTTCCAATCGGTTCTACGGTTCCCGGTTCCAAATGAAGTGTTTGAAGTGTTCCAAACTTCATTAATTGTAAACTTACATTTTACAGCTTCCGTGAAACTCAGTTTAATGAAGTGTTTTCTTTGGATTTTTTAGCATTGTTAGTCTCCAAATAAGGAGTTAAATCCTTCCATCTTGATTTTGCTACATTGGATCTTTTAAAATACTACATCAGTCTAAAAAAGGTTCACCATATTGACTTTTCTCAATGAATGATGACCATATTTGGATCTTTTAATCATCATACACACACATATATGTGTGTGTGTGTGATTTATAAATTTTATACTCTTATAAAACATTTTGAATCATGAACATTCTGATATAATTTTCATAATTAAAATAATATTATATTAAAAAATATCATTGATCAAAGTTGATTACCATTGATCATGAAAAGTTAATTTGACAAACATTTTCAGAACGCAAAGAGTACATGAGTGACACATAGGTAGGTGGTCGGATTTTTATGTTTCAGCTTCATCTTTCTTAACTAAAGTTGTAGACAAACATCAGTTAAAGCTTCCATGGCTGGTTAAGGCAAGAAGTTGAGATTTGATACAACATTATCTTAAACTCATTTGACATATAATCAGCTAAAGTAATTGGCCTTCTCGCACTCTTGAGGGACCCAATCTATTTATTACTCCAAACTCTTTAACTTATCTACCACTATTTTCTCAATCTATTTCATCTCATAACCGCTATATTTCATAGCGGTGGGTAAGTGGGTACTCACTTGGAATGTTTTTAATCTCTACCAAACTAGTTCAGATTTAAACAAATCATATCAGATTATAGAGCAGAACATACATGACTCTTCAATAGTTATAAAATAAACAGAGATCAAACAACATTTAGCAAATCTCAATCCAGGTAAAAAACATCCTAAACATTCTCACTTCGAACGTTTATTGCCCTTTCTTTACTAGGATGAGAGTCTTTTGTAAATCTCTTTTATTAAAATGGATTTTTTTGTTTCAGGGAACCTTTTCTCCCAACAATGACTGAAACAAATCTCCACACAATTAGTACTTGCGCCAGAAGCTACGAGCTCAACAATCCTCCCCATTAGAGTGACTTAGGATTCAAAGTTGATAACTATATAGTATATACTGTAGTTTTTTCTGCATGATTGTTTGGTTGATGCATAACTTAAAATATCAGGTACTCCAACTAAATTTATCAAGAGAACTACTCATGTAGGAGACATATCAAGGGAGTTAATTTTGAAATTTGAAATGATATTAGTACATACAAATAAGAGATTTATGGTAAGAGCTAATAATATTGCACAGTAAGAGAGGTTTGTATACAAAGTCTAGTGGCTATTTTTGCAATCGAGTACAAAAACTAACTAGCATTACTAAATAAACTTGCATTTCAGTTTTTAAATGTCAACTTATATCACACTTAAACTCTTACTTTATATAACAAAATTTTATAAAGATTGAATTATTTGTTGAAAACTTTGTAACTGTTTTAATGTAATTTTATTTACTAAAAATAATCTCACATGGATCATTTAACTTATCACCCGTCAAACTTAGTAGCCCTAAAGTTTTATTAGGACGGAGGTATTATCGCCATACAAGGGTTAACAATATGATTTACACAGTGACTGATAAACCCTGAATTGATAGAGCACTAATCATTTTAAATGAAATTGAAACGCCATTACATATTCAGTATTTTGTTAATACTAAGTAGAAAATAATGCTACATAACACAATGGAATAATAAATGTAAACGGCGTCCAATAACCTGCAGGTATTTGAAACTGAACTAGTCTATGAATTCAGAAACTCAAAAATTCCTCTGATCCAGCATAAGCAAAACTATAGCAACCACATGTAGAAAAGCAAGGTTTTGGAGGCTTCGACTACCACTGCGAACGTCAACGTCTGATGGGCACTTTGCTTCCATAGTGAGCTGTATGTACTTTAATCAAGAACACTTGGGATCATATTTTCCCAGCAATGTCATTATTGCCTAGAAAAACGAATAGTGATCTTGCTTGCAATGGGTTTCAACTTTCAAATATAAGATTCAACATATCAGCTTATTATTATTACCAAAAACCGGCAAAGTTGTTACGTGTTAAACATTGGCAGAAAACGAATTATTATTACTTAAGCCAAAGTTACACTAGAGGTCAGTTTGTAATGGCAATGTTGTTCTGTATTTTGACTCCAGTCCTGATGATGAGAAAGGAAGGAGATTATGGACAGCCACTTGCTACATGAGTTTAACATTGGCAATCAAACCTATTAACCAGTAGGATGATCACTTAGACAAAAAGACTCAATCACACATTTAAAAAAAGTTTAAAGACCACTTATTAAATTGCCTCAGGTTAATCCATTATGATCCTATGGAATGTAGTTTCACGAAGGGGGTTCTCCCTGCATAACAGGGTCCTTGCAAAACTACATCTCATGAAATTGGATTGGGTCATCACTGGCAAATTCAAGAAAACTATTACAATGAAGACAAAAAAGAATTCCTTGAAAACAGTGTATTAGAATTAAATGCATCAAAGTTATATAATCATTCAAATACTAATGGGTTCCCTAGGGTACCAGGACATGGTTAAAATATATCTCATGTGGGATGGATTCAGCAACCATTATGAAAGTAATCTACAATAATTACAGGAAGAAGTTTAATTAAAAAGGGGATTTTGTGCTATCGCCACTGGTTTCTTTTTGCATTATTAATTAATTAATTTAAAGCAATATAATGTAATCTTTTTTTCCGTATGTAAACTTCGATTTTGCCGCACATTGAAAACGCTTAAAAGTTTTTTTGTGCTATAAACCAATGCAATGCTTGGTCTCTTTGGTGAACTTTTTGCATAACAAAATATAGAATACAACATCGTACGGAGTAAAAAACAAGGAAAAGGGATGAACTTACCTAACAAAATTTTAATTTTTAAATGTGTTGCTGGTAACATCACACACCTCAGACTATGCAAGCCAAATGGCAAGTATAATTTACTCAGAATTTGATACATAGGTATCCAAACAATCATCCAAGTTATATGCCGATATCCCGCCCATTTAGCAGCAAGTCGAGCACCTATCGCTCACGCAGCACAAATCAGAGTAATCGGAACCCTCGTTGCCATTGAGGACCCTCACCTTCCTTCTGATCTATGGGCTTCCTCGAGTGTTGAACAATGGCCAAAGTGAGATATGAGACCATCACCACTGCTTGAACCCATGGCTCTCCAACTGCAGCAAGCACAGCTGCAACCGGCAATGTTGAAGACACATAATCTCGCTTCTTTACCCACCGGCCAAAGCTAAACAAACCAATCAGAAGTGTCCAAAAGAGAGGCTCAGAAATGTAACCTCTCACAGCAAGAAACCCGATAACGGCAGAGATTGTCAGAAGATAGGGTTGGCTGTTTACAGAATCGGGAACAACAGACTTAGCCATGAAGAGTACAAAAGATGCCAAAATGATCATTTTTGTTAGTTCTTGAATAGGGGCTTGGTTGATTACTAGTGAGTAGAGAGCATGGATGTTGTGCAGCGTTGTGTCGACAAAACTAACGGAGGCAACCAATGGATACGTCAATAAGTGGAGAATGCTAGCGAATGCAATCCTGAAAATGAATCCTATGGATATGAAGAGAGGTTCCAAGACATATGTCACTGGCTTCATCCAATTAGACAGCTCCCACAAGACAGTCCTCCAGGCATAGAGAAGGAATGCCAGTACTACACATTATTGACAGCAACCGGGAGATATGTTAATGCGCTTATATGGATCTAATATTTGAAGATTAAGGTGTTCCATGAACTATATAATGTATTAATATTTAACCCATGAAAAAAATTAAAAAATGAGATTGGTTCAGGAAGTCAATTTCCACAGAGTTGCAGAGAAAAAACAAAATAGTTTCATTTCAAGAAAGAAAAAGTTGCTTAAATATTACTGAGTAACTATCATTGGACAAAAATGCTACTACCTTTATCCCAAAATGAAAGCAATAGTATACTTCATATTATTTACAAGTCAACACAAGTCAACTTTGATCTGTAATTTATAGTTCATATTTTTATCATATTTAATATCAACCTTTGCTATTTAATAGAACTTTTAATGTAGTTTCAAAATATGTAAATATTAATTTTTAATTCTAAATTTCTAAATAGAGTATTGTCAGGAAATAGCTTGCTTTATCAACTTTCAAACCTCAAAATCTGCAATGACACTTCTATTTACGGAAAGAGGTAATGTTTTTTAATTATTTTAGGGAAAAAATGTTTGCAACACATCTTCCAATGACAAATTATAAATGCAGTTACCAACAGGCAAATGGACTTGTAACCGTTGGCATTAGTTGTATCCTAGAATAAAATGTTTAACATTTTTGCCCAATGGGACTATTCAATTTGTAATCTTTAAGATTTAAGGAGAACACTCTTTCCCCCAAAAAATCTGACCCCAAACACATGATAATTCACCAAACATTTGTAAAACAAACACAAGCATAAATGATACGCAATGAACTCAGTTTCCCATCAAAGTGATCCAAAAATGGAGACAAGTATATCTTATCACCAAATAAGTCACTTACAAAGAGATCAATCCCATATAATTGTATATAATTTTAATCGAACTATCAGACTTCCTCAAAATAGTTTCTTATATACCCCAAAACAAACAAAAACAAAAACAAGACCCTTATAAGATAAATACCTAGGCCTCATTACTGGATATATATATATATATATATATATATATATATATATATATATATATCAATCATCATTTACCCCAGTGCCGCAAAGCTCCCACCTATGGTGGGGTAAGGGGGGTCGGATGTACGCAGTCTTACCCCCTAAAGCGCAGAGAGACTGTTTCCGTATGACCCATAATGAAAATCGCGTCCAAAAATTGCATGGACTGACTGCTGCTTCATAACAAAGAAGCGCAGACAGTTTGGTGAGCCATTTTGCTTTATTCCATCATATTCTCAAGCCAAAAAATAATGAATCTTTGGCTCATTACTGGATGTTATGTTAAAAATCCTACTAAAGTTAGCACCTTTGGAAACAAAAGTTAAACCAATGTAGGCTTAATGACTCTATATGTAACTATAGTACTCTTTCGAAGAGTCCATTACTGCACTAAAACATGAAACTTAAACAAAAAAAATCCACTAAGAATTTCATTTTTCTAATTGTCGGTGCCTAGTGTAGCCGGAAGACCCAGAACCAACAGAGAAATAAACTAATTTCATGTTTCTTAATGACCCAATTCAGAGAAATTAGAATCATGTAGTCATGTACTTCAATACTTCATACAATTTTTTTATTTTCTCTCAGTTTTTTTCTGTCAGTAATAGTAATATTATGTATATGCTAATCATCTTGTGGTACTTTGTTTAGTTCTGGTAGCTCAGAATCACTGGTTAATACATAGTTTGGTTTAACTAAAACCCACTCAAGAACAGGGGAATAAATAATTGCACTTATAGTACAAATCCATGAAGCTAGTAAAGAATTAGGACAAATACCCAACACAAAAACAAATTTTGGTCAACTCTCATCTCAGAAAATGAACATTCAGGCCACATAGGGTCAAGGCGTACAAAGGGTAGTAGTTTTAATCACCATACTCATACTCATAGACGCACCAAAAGGAAAAAAGGAAGTTCAAACAAATGATTTTCTTAGGTTGGGCAAATTAAAGTTTGCACCGCACTTTTCTTTCCAATTTGGGTTTGCACAGCATTTTCAATCACTAAAATTTGCGCCTATTGTCATTACGAAAATTAGAGTTTGTTAACATCTTTTGAGATTGCACCTAGAAGATTGTCCAAAATTGGAGTATGTGCCCAATTTTTCTTCCAAACTCAGTTTGCACCCTATATTTAATTTACACCCATTCAACATCTTTTTTTCTGGTAGCAGGTGAAAATATTAATGGTTTGAAGAGCCAGCTCCAATTTCTAAGACAAAATGCCGTGCAACCTCTTATATTCCCTTCAAGTTTCATCACTTCACCACATACAGGCAAGCCCAGTCCACTATAAAATGTCCAAATACTGGAACACTAAATAGCTAGTATCTTCACCTCATCTTCATTAAACAAATGCATAACCACATTTCCGGATTAACGTCAAATTCAAAACAAACAAGCAAAACAAGCATTTTTAGTAAAAATACTAAATCGGAAAATATATATGATATATACAAATTCAATTACCTATAAACAAAGGCCACCTCAATGGCTTTTCGGGAGCTTCTTTCATCAAGTACCTGAACCTCTCTGGCATAGAGCTCTCTCCCCGCGACTCTATTTCATCTTCATCCACATCTTTCTCCGTCCCATCACCACCATTTTCTGCTTTGGCCCAAAACCCATTATTCCTTTTGTCTGAATATACAAGATCCTTTAAGAGGATGCCATGAAATTTGTTACCTCCTCTTATTCTCAACGTGCTAGTTCCAGGTTCTGAAAAGCCAAATGAGGCTTTTGAATTGGCATGTATCCGATTGACAAGGGAGAAGTGTGAGGAGAGCTGCACTGTTTGTTTGTGAAATATATTCAGAGAACGGAGTGCTGAGATCGCAATCGACATGGCGTAGGACAAAGCGAAGGTCCTATGAATGCAAGGATGAGGGTTTTGGGAAAGAGTTTTTGCAAAAACTTATCTCATTCCTGGGTTCGATTTACCAGGGCATGTCCCAGCTACTTCTCGATGTCTTACTGCAAAGATAGTATAAGAAAAAAAATAGTTCATAAGGATTTATTATCAAAAATATATACATAACACAATGGCTTAACAAATCAGGTTGGAAAATAACAAAAACATGTCAAGAGTATTTTTACCAAAATTAAAACAAACAGACATACCTGACTGGGAGAAGAGAGAAGGTAGCTACGGTGCATGTTGTGGCCTTTGTGCAATGTATGAGCTACGAAGATTAACTAATAAAGGAAAGGGTTCATTAGGATTTATCAACCAAGACCATAACTATAACATACAATACAATCGATTAAGACATCAGGATGCAAAAAAAGACTAAACATTTCAAGAGTATTTCTGAAACAACAACAAAAAAAGTAGACATAGTTAGATGACCTGTGAAGAAGCCAGAGTTAGGCAACACAATGGTAGCAGGAGGTCGGATAATGTATACAGAGTATGTATGTTGAATTGTTGATGATTGGGAGAAGGTGGATACTATTTGCAATAGCCTAAGGAAGGTGTGTATGTGGTCGGGAATGAACGGACAGCAGGGGTATAAACTAGGGCTGGGCACGTGCAGGGTGGTCGGGTAATGCAAAATAAAATGGAACCACCGGTTCCATTATGTGGGTCGGTCCGATCCGGGTATTGCAATTTTCAAAACAGGAACCGGACCTTACCCGGCCCGTTTGAAACGGGTTGGTCTGGTCCAGATTTTTCAGTTCCTGTAGCTAATATAGGAGTCATTCTGTAACCTGTAATTTTCAGCAATTGTATTAACCGCAACTATACCAAAAGATTTGTATAGAAGGGGAAGGCAATGAGTGATCAAACTCTATCTAAAAGCCAAAAATAAAGAATGGAGTAGGTCACTCAATGCCACTCATTACAAATTCGGTAAGCCTCAAAAGTAAAATCCAAAAAAATACCACATAAAACACTCATAAAACCCGATATATATATATATATATATATATATATATATATAAATCTAAAATGTTGATGCCAACTATAAGTTTGTTCATTGTTTGCTTATTTAGATTCATTGTTTGCGATTAAAATTTGGCAAAACTAATACTCAAAAACTCATTAAAAAAATCAAACAAACATAATTCTTCTGTAATTATGAAACGAGAAGACATTCTCAAACAAAATGAGAAAATCATCCATTTCATCCTCGACAAAATATATATCTGCTGCAATAATTAAAATAAAATGTACACCTTCAAAATCAGCGGACATGAGTCGCGTGACTATGCGAGGCCGGTGTGTAGGGATTTCTCTGTCGGTCTGTCTCTATGAGCGTGAGGAAGCCTCTCTTCAATCTTCAGAGCTCAGAGCATTTCTCATCGCAGCAGAGAATGGAAGGCGACTCGCTACTATGTTTATCGATTCAGGTCATAAGCTTCGTTTAGTCTCAGGGCTACTGGACTTGAATAGATTAAAGTTAGAAGTCTCTTACAGAAGTTGAATAGTCTCTTACAGATTTAAAATGGACACGGCTTAATGGGCTTGGGTAATATTATAAATATAAAACTAAAATTTTACGGGTCGGTCCGGGTACCCGTTATTCTGAAAATTGGGAACCGGCCCGACGCTATATTAGTTATTACCCGCCCCGGCCCGTTTTAATTTTTATAAATTAAGGGGGTGTTTGGATCTGATTCTTAAAACTGCTTATGCTCCTTCAGAGAGCAGAAGCAGAAGATGGAGTGTTTGGGTGAAAGTGCAGAAATGATTCTGGTGCTCTAATTTACTGCTAAAATCAGTTTTTTTAGAAGCTGGGGGTGACCAGCTTCTGAAAACTGATTCTGCTTCTGCTTAAAAAAAGTAGAAGCAGAATCAGTTCCAAACACCCCCTAAGAACCGTGCATTACCAGCCTCGACCCGTTATTACCCGCCCCAAACTGCAGTTCCGGACCCGTTTGCCCACCCGGACCGAGTAGGGTTTGGCGTAATGGGTTGGGCCATGATTAAATGGGCTGAATAGATATCTACAAAATAAAACAAGAAGTGCCTGAGAATGAGCTGAATTCGCTCTGAATTTACTCTAGGCCCAGATACGCTAATATTTAGAAAATTTTCACATTACAAGCCTGTTTAGTAGTACGAAAATCGACTGATTTGGTTGATTCTGCTGAAATGTATAAAGTTTTGACTAAAGTGGCTGCATTGGCTAATTCTGCTGATTTAAGAGAAAAATATTTTAAAGTATATTTTATTAATAAAATAAAGAAAATTTTTTATGTAAAAATAGCTGAAATAATCATCTACAGTGACCTCAGCCAATACAGCGAGACGTGAAGGATTGAAAATATTGAAATGCAACCCCGGTGGTGCCTCCAGTAACTCAACTAGCTTTCAAGCTCGTGCGATGCACGGGCAATATGTAATTTAGGTAATTTGAAATTTGATTTCTTTCGGATCATATGTAATGTGATTTAAAAGAAAAATAAACTTAGTCTAATATAGAGCTTATTTGATAATACTATTAACATAGATCGAATTAAAAAAAAATCTGGCTGAATGGGCTGAATAGGTGGAATCTCCTGAATCATGAAAAAAATATGTAAAATACTATCCTCCGTCTCGTTTTAATCGCAACATGTTGAATTTTACACTATTCACATGTTCTACTTGAACTAGATTTTATATTATTATTTTATGAAAATTATTATTTTTAAATTATATTGTTCAATTCATCTCATTACAAATTTTCAAAATCTAATTTTTAAATATTTTTTACTAATAGGGATTAAGATATAATTACGGTCAAAGATGTGCGTTGGCAAGTGTGAAATGTTGACTGTTGCAACTAAAAAAGAACGGAGGAAGTATATTCCACTTGCGTAACCAAGAAAAAATTATATGAAAAATAGTTAAATTGATCTTCTACATAAGCATCTCAAGTAAATATAATTGTTATGAACCCGATTTTAAAGAATTCATCATCTCACGTCTTCTGAATTACTTTATTATGCACCTCAAGTTATTTTCTTCTACTATTCCTCATTCAACTTGATGTGAAATACTGAGTACATACTTTTAACTTTTAATAATAAGATGTTATATTTTACTGATTATTTCATCACACTGTAAATTTAAAAAAATAGAGTTTTTTTTAACATTTTACTCATTATTTCATTACATTGAAAACGATTTTTAATTGTTATGAACATCTACATTACTTTATTGAGCATTTCAAAATAATACTTTTCTAGCATTTGTCATTAAACTTGGTGTAAAATACACATTTTAAAATTTTAATTGTGAGGTCTTACATTTTACTCATTAATAAGGACATTTTTAATGGAATTAAAATTTTGGGTTTGATTTGGTATGAATTAATAAGATCGAGTAGATGTTTGTTTTATATTTTATGTGACTTATTATTATTATTATTATTAATGTTGTTGTTGTTATTGTTATTATTATTATTATTAGGGAAAAATAATTAAAATACCCCAAACTTTGAGAGGGTGTGAGGTAAGCACCCCAAACATGCATATATAATTTAAATATCCCAAGCTTTTTATAAAAAGTTATTTTAGCCCCATGGTCATGTATTATTTCTTTCAAAAATGTTAATTTTTAATGTTAATTTCATAATTGAAAATATTTTAGCATTCACGAAGATACAATTAACATTCTAAACTTCCGATGTAAAATAAAAAAATATTACTCCCACTCTATATAATTGCAACATTTTTAAATTGCTATTTTAAATTCTGCAATTAACACCTTAAATTTCTATTTTTGAAAAAAATAATATATGACTATGGTGCTAAAATAACTTTTTATATAAAGTTTGAGATATTTAAATTACATATGAAAGTTTAGGGTGTTTATCTCACACTCCTTCAAAGTTTGGGGTATTTTATTTATTTTTCCCTTATTATTGTTATTATTATTATCATTAAAGTTTGATCTGATCTGATTTAATCTGGAACTTAAATCAATCCAATTAAAAAAAATCTAGGAAAATAAAAGTAGGAATTTGTTAACATATAAAGATTTTCTAATTTGGATTAGGAATCTATTTCAAAAGTGAAGGCACATTTAAATTGTAGTTGTAAAATAAAGAAATAACCAAACATATTTACTTTTTTGACTAGGCTAAACGTATTTACATGTGAAAATATACATACATATATATATATATTTGTATGATATCAATTTTCATCCTTATTAAATAAGGTAAGCTACTTGATCAGAAGTATTCTTTTTAAAAGATTCTATATTAGAATATCTAGGGGTGGGCAAAAATACCGAAAAATCGGTATACCGCACTCACCGTACCGAAAAATACCGGAAAATACCGAAATATTAGTATACCGTCATTTTCGGTACGGTATCATACCGTACCGATCTATTTCGGTACGGTAACGGTAAATGTTTTCAAATACCGCGGTATGCCGGTATAATACCGTACTGACTCCCTAATCAACAATTACTTTTAATTACAATATATTGTAAAAATCCATTACAATTTTGAAGCCCAAAATTAATACTTAAGTTGGTTACAAATACAAAAATACAAAAATAAAGGCCCAATTTCTCAAACCCACTATAACCTTATAGGCTTCTACTACGCTGACCTTAATGACTAATAAGTAATGTACAAATGTCAAGAAACAAGTCCATCTTGTTCCAAGAGCTTGCAAGTCGTGATGACTAGGCCGCTAAGTAGCTGACGAGTGAAGAGAGATACACTTATGTGATAAGTGTATCTACATAGGGATTCCGCGAGTCGAGACACACAACTTTGTCCGAATGTCTTATTCAATTTTTAAAAAATCATAAAAATGACTAAATACACAATATCATATTAGGAATAAATGATTTTATATCCATGTTGTTTGAATAGTTTTATTTATTCTTGTTAGAGATCACTATTGATTTAATTATATCCATATTGTTCAAGTTATTTTAGGAGAATGTGTTACTTTTTAATATGTAACATGTTGAACTGCTTAAATATACTAATAATATAATTATTGTTTAATATTGAATTGACACTTTAATAATAGATTTATTATGTCGCTAGTAATAAAGATTTAGTATATTTCGTTAGTCTATGATAATTTTTTGTATTGGGAGACATGCATGGTATAATTTACCGATACCATACCGTTACCGAACCGAAACTTCGGTATACCGAAATGTGGTATACCGAAACTTCGGTAAGGTAAAGGTATGCAAATTTTGCATACCGAAAGTTTTGGTACGGCAAAGGTATGAGAAAAAATATAAGGTATACCGTACCGAACCACCCCTAAGAATATCTAATAGTTTTAATTCTGTTTTCAATTTCAATTATATGGTGGTTATAATTTTTATCATTATTTTAATAATTAAGAAAGAATTGTATGAAGATGGAGCAGAATGTGAAGTATTAACACAATTGCAAATCCAGGGCTTAGAATTTTAATCATTATCTCTTTGGAAAAAAGAATTTTTATCATTATCTCAACATTGAGTTTAGAAAATAAAATATTACATTTAGGAAATGAGACACTATTATTACATTTTTTTATTTTTAACAAATTACTTTGAAGACAAAATTAATAGCAATTTGATTGATTTCTAAGTAGAAGCAAAATCAAAATTAGTTTTTTTAGTAATTGTTCTTCCTGTTCTTGTAAAGAACTACTTCACGAGCAATTTGGAGGCTTGGAGCATCCAAAATTATTTCTACAGTTTCACCCAAACACTCATATCTGTTTTTTCTCTTTGAAGGAGCATAAGCGATTTTATGAAGTAGATCCAAACACCCTCTTAATATAGAGTTTATTTACATGCATTACATACTGAGATAACTTGGATGAATTGAGTAAAATCATTTCACGATTTACCCTTCAGTGCTCCGCCGAGCCCAGGTATGAATGTGTGTAGCTCTCGATAATGGGCGATTCAACATTCTAAAACAATGAAATTTAATCTAAAAAAAACAATGAAATTTAATTTAGAATTGATTTGTTCTGAAGACTTAGAATTGTTTGGTTACAAATATAAAGTTCAAAATATAATTACAGTTTGCGCTAAGATTACGAGGAGGGTAAGTGCATAATTTTGATGCACAAAATTTAATACTCATCAAATACGTAATGAGTTTTGAAAAAATTACCAAATTAATTAAGGTGGATTTCTACGGATTTTTTTTCCATATCAATATGCAATCAAAAATAGAATCTAGCTAATACAAACAAAAGGTACAAAAATAACTAAATAATTGTTATATATAATGACAGTGGAGGGTTCTAATGAGAACCCCTCTTAAACTTCAAAACTGCAATTACAAATCCCATTTCTTACCACAACAAAAAATAAATAAATGAAAGATGCTTCTCTACAATAAAATCATGAAGTATGTTCTGGAACTTTGCTCTGTCATGATAGAAAGGAAAATGAGCTTCTTGGGGCAAATGAAGGAGGAGAAAGAGAAAGGTTTGACATGGAGAAACCAAATTGGCTTTGACGTATGACGATAAGTGCAGGTGTGCAACGAGGGTAACTTGGGGGTTTGGAAACAAAGTTAGAGATAAAAATTTCCTCAAAGTTTTAGTTAATTATAAAAGAACCAAGAAGCAGACAAAAGCATACCTATAATAATAATAATAATAATAATAATATTAATAATAATAATAATAATAATAATAATAATAATAATAATAATAATAATAATAACAACAACAACAACAACAATGTTGGATAATTGATACTCATATCCTATAACTAAGAGAGATTGAACAAGAATCAAAAAGAGTAATGGAAAAGAAGAAGAAAATGTGTATTGTGTATGAACTATGAGTTCTTGAGTTATCCTTTACAAGCCTTACATAAGGGAGTATATATAGGGAAATCCGGGTCTGGGCTTCTAATATCGGCCCGGCAGACCCGGTTACATAAATGGACTGATAGTATAAAAAGACAATATAGAACATCTGAATAATAATAATAATGTGCAATAATATGAATGGTATCTGCTAAACGTGTGTGGGCCGCTGTCCAGGCCCAATAGTCGGCAGACCGAGGGGTCGGAGTCCATATACTCCATCATGAGTCCCGCACTTCCTGAACCGAGAGTACTCGAGGTGAAAGGGAGTAGTCCAAACTGTCGCTGCAACATTCTTCTGTCTTTGGTTTCTTCCTCTCCGGCCAGGGGACCACCACCCTTGTCCATGATGGGGAGGTGTCTCGTTAAAAACCTTTACTAGGAAAAAAGCCAGTGGGAAAAAATCCTAATAAAAAGAAAAAGAGTACACCTAGCGCCCCCAACATGAAACAAGGAAGGTAAGTCCCCTCCATCATAATCAATCTAGCTCAGCTCCTCTTCAACCGACTTAGCTCTCATTCCTGCTCATGCGTGATATTTTCTACTCATCTAGAAACTCTGAGTCCTCAGTCCCCCACTCCTTGAGGCGAGTGGAGACGAGGGAAAATGAGTAAAGTCATCTTTGTACCTACACATTTAACATACATATAATTTTTTTTCTTGGGATTTATGTTTCCGATCGGGAGTTCGTCACTTGAAACAAGTGGAGATGTGAATTGTTAATGTAATGATAAAATACTTAGTAGAATGGATGTGTGAGCCATTCGTAAGCAACGGTCGCCACTCGAGGAATGACTAAGACCGGTCTTCGTGTCCGACTTGGTCGGGGCTTTGTCTTCGTGCCCGACTTGGTCAGGGCTTTGTGTCTGATCTTGGTCAGGGCTTTAAATCCTAGTGATGGGTCTCATGCCACACTCTACTAGGCATTTGATCATAAGTGCGTGATAGTGTGACATTCACCTGACAAGAAAAATGATTTAAATAAATATAGATAATATGAAAATTAAAGAGTACTTATCTCTCTTTTCTGGGTTGAAATATCGGGCTAATTGAAATGAATAGAATCCCCCTGATTCCGTAGGCCCATCTCAAAATAGAAAAAGCCTGTTGACTGGGCTTGGCCCATCCAGTTTGAGTTTGACCTATCATGCGGATATCTGCACTCCTGCGATTGATGTCTTAGGGAGATCTTCCACTGGAACTAGAGAGCAAGGAGTGTGCGGGCGGATAAATCTGCCGTCTTGAAGCATTCAACCAGAGATGCTTCTGGTGGCCTTGGGCAGTGTCTCGACCACAAACCTAGAGTTCTAAGGCTGCTGGCAGGGAAGGACTCAGCTGGGCTTAATCACTGTTGACCTGCGATGGCGTATCGACTGATGAGTTGGTGGCCTGACTAGGAGTGAAGATGGAGGCATCGTGAGGAAGGTGGCAGAGCCCGCACCAGAAGCCGGTACCTTGCCGCTGGCCGGTTGTTTGGTGGGTCTCGGTTTCTGGTCAGGCAGGGGACCTCAGGGTGGTGTTGCCGATTTGCTACTCCTGGAGCTCGTGGCAGCCATTAATGGCGGATATGTGAGGTCAAACCTCAGCAGGTGTACCGGCGCATGGCAGGCGGCGCATGGCGGTGGTGCTGACGGTGGACGGCGGCCTAGATCTTGGATTGCCAGATTATTTTTTTCTCGTCGCTCATTTCCAGATCTAGAGGTTGCAGATCCTCATCTGAAACTGCAACAGGTGGCTTATGGTGGCTGGCCGGCGGCGGCAGTGCTAGCCCAGAAGCGGGGCGACCCACCCTGAGCACGGCGGCGCAGTGATGATTGCTCCGGCCAGGTCTGGGAAATCCCAGATTCCCGATTCTCCGTCTGTTCTTGCAAGAATTGTTTCTTTTTTGAACTTTCCACACAGTTTCTTGGTTGATCCTTCGTGATTTTGGTAGAGTTGTTTGGGTTATTTGGAAGGGTTTCTTACTTGATTGTGTTCAACCTCTCAAAGAGAGCACCATTGTTGGATAATTGATACCCATATCCTATAACTAAGAGAGATTGAATAAGAATAAAAAAGAGTAATGGAGAAGAAGAAGAAAATGTGTATTGTGTATGAACTATGAGTTCTTGAGTTATCCTTTGCAAGCCTTACATAAGGGAGTATATATAGGGAAATCCGGGTCTGGGCTTCTAATATCGGCCCGGCAGACCCGATTACATAAATGGACTGATAATATAAAAAGTCAATCTAGAATATCTGAATAATAATAATGTGCAATAATATGAATGGTATCTGCTAAACGTGTGTGGGCCGCTGTCCAGGCCCAATAGTCGGCAGACCGGGGGGTCGGAGTTCATATACTCCATCAAATAATAATAATAATAATAATAATAATAATTCAAGGCATGATTTAACTTTTAACTGCATCATATACCAAATAAGCAAATTTAAAAAGAGATAAAAATTAGGCAGGGATGAGATCATTACAAAAAAAAAATCCAACTTCCATTGGTATGTATAAAACACAGTGAATGAAAAAGAATCTTGTATCAAAAGAGAAAACAACTAAAATAGCATATGAGGGTGCAGGGTGATTATCTCCACTTAATTATAATTAAAGTATATAAAAGGTGCCTCACAGACGATGTATCGATTGTAGTAGAGGAAAACAAGACAAAGACCGGTAGGTTGAGGAAAACAAGACAAAGACCGGTAGGTTGTAGTTATTTTTTATTCTAAATACCTCATCCGTCTGTATATGTCCTTAATGACTAAAGCTTTATATGAAATACTAATTCTAGATTTAATTCCATAAGAGCAGTTACATAAGAGCACTCTGCACTTATCTCAGCACATCCAAACTTATCTAAGCTATGTCAGAAATGTTTACTACTATATATGCCACGCACTGGTCTCACTTATATTCTTGAATACAACTTGTTTAGCAGACAACATCACTTAGTTTCCTCTTGCTACTATATCTTTAAAGAAAGTCTTATAATTCATACTGTTGCTCTTACTACCTCTAAGAAACTTCGGCAATGTTAGAAATTTATTTAAAAGTAGACTCCATAGCTAAAATTAGACATAAAAAATAAATTCTGAAATGATATTAAATATAGATTTTTCCTGCAAGGATTCTCAATAAATAAGGTAAACACTGCTATGTTGGGAATAACAGGATCGTGCTTATATGAGAGAAAAACACTTCTATTACTTTCAAGAATAGAAAGAAGAGACATACAAGCTCTAACTAAAAACTCTCAAAACACCTCACATATCTCTCTAGGATATTCACAACTCTTCTTGGTTGTGCTATGATGATCTATTCTAATTTTCTTGATGATAGAAAGACTCTCCAAGCTCTCTATTTATAGCACCAAAACTAGGTACTATGAAGGTGGAAGGAAGCTTCAATGGTGGTTGGAAGGAAAGTCACTCCTAGGTGTATGGAAGATCCCTTTGTCATTCTTGCACATGGAGGAAACTTCAGGGAAATTAGGAATTGGATTCTTCAATTTGCTTGTACTTGGATATGACCTGGAAATTGAATTCTTCAATTCTCCCCTTCCAGGCATATTCAAAACAAGCATCCCGACTATGTCTCTGCACAGCTCTAGCTTATCCCGTGTTACCACCTTCGTCAGCATGTCTGATGGATTCTCCTTTGTATTGATCTTCACTAGTCTCAACAGTTGTTGATCAATCGTCTCTCGTATCCAGTGATACCGAATGTCAATATGCTTTGTACGAGAATGGTACATAGAGTTCTTGCTCAAGTCTAGAGCACTCTGACTGTCACAATGTACTTTGTACTCTTTCTGCTGGATCCCAAGTTCTTGGAGAAAGCGCTTTAGCCACAACATTTCCTTACCTGCTTCAGCGGCAGCAATGTATTCTGCTTCTGTAGTAGATAAAGCGACACACTTCTGCAATCTTGATTGCCAAGAAACGGCTCCCCCTGCAAAAGTGTAGATATATCCTGAAGTAGACTTTCTACTATCAGTATCTCCTGCCATATCAGCATCTGTGTAGCCTTCCAAGACTGGATCAGCTCCTCCGTAACAAAGACATAACTTCGTGGTACCTTTCAAGTACCTGAGAATCCATTTGACTGCCTCCCAATGCTCCTTCCCGGGGTTAGAGAGAAAACGACTCACTGTACCCACTGCCTGTGCGATGTCTGGCCTTGTGCATACCATGGCGTACATCAAACTCCCAACTGTTGAAGAATATGGAACTGCTGACATCTCCCCGATCTCTTCCTTGGATGTAGGGCATGTTCTTTTGCTCAACTTGAAGTGATTCGCAAGTGGAACACTTACTGGCTTGGCATCATTCATGTTGAATCTCTCAAGTACTCGTTCAATGTACTTCTCCTGAGATAGCCATAACTTGCGATTCTTCCTGTCTCGAGTGATCTGCATCCCAAGAATCTGTTGAGCCGGTCCTAAGTCTTTCATATCAAAAGACTTAGAGAGTTCTTTCTTCAGTTGGTTTATCTTCACTGCATCTTTCCCAACGATCAACATGTCGTCTACATATAGTAGAAGAGCAATGAAGGTACCGTCTGGAAGTTTCTTGATGTATACACACTCATCTGCAGTAGTCTTCTTGTAGCCTTGACTCTTCATGCATGAGTCAAACTTCTTATTCCACTGCCTTGGTGCCTGCTTCAAGCCATACAAACTTTTAGATAACTTACACACAAAGTTATCATTTGAGTTCTCAAAACCTTCCGGCTGCTGCATGTAGATTTCTTCTTTCAAATCTCCGTGAAGAAATGCTGTCTTCACATCCATCTGTTCAAGCTCCAAGTTCATACTTGCTGCCAAGCCAAGTATAACTCGGATTGAGGTCATCTTGACAACTGGTGCAAAGATCTCATCAAAGTCAATTCCTTTCTTCTGCTGGAACCCTTTGACAACCAACCGAGCTTTGTGTTTCACCACTTGTCCGCTTGCATCCTTCTTCAGCTTGAACACCCATTTGTTCCTTAGTGCCTTCTTCCCTTTAGGAAGTTCTACGATCTCATAAGTTTGATTTTTCTGCAGAGATTCTAACTCATCCTGCATTGCTATTAGCCATTTTTCTTTATCCTTATGAGATACAGCTTCTTGAAAACTCTCCGGTTCTCCATCTTCAGTTAACAAAAGATATTCGGATGATGTGTACCTTGTCGATGGTATATGCCCTCGTTCAGATCTACGAACAGTAGGAACCATCTGAGAAGAGCTACCATCATCTGTGTCTGGCGGGGTGGATTGTGTCTCCCCTTGCTCTGCACTCTCTTCTGTCTCCTCGCCTTCTTCTGTTTCTGAGTTATCTTCATGCACTTTGTCCTCTTCTGGTGCTTCATTTGAAACTTGAACACCCTCATTTGACTTCCGAGACATTGTGGGTTTTTCAATGTCTTCTATTGTCAAATCTTCGTGGAACACAACATCCCTACTTCTGAACACCTTTTTCTCCTTAGGATCCCATAGCCTGTATCCAAACTCTTCATTTCCATAGCCAACGAAAATGCATGGGATAGTTCTTGCATCGAGCTTCTGTCTGAGCTCTTTGGATACATGTGCATATGATGAACATCCAAATACTCTAAGATGTGAGTATGTAGGATCCTTACCTGTCCATAACCTCTCTGGAACTTCAAAGTTCAGTGGTACCGAAGGTGATCGGTTGATAAGGTAGCATGTGGTGTTGACTGCTTCTGCCCAGAATGACTTCGGAAGCTTAGCCATATTCAGCATGCTCCGGACACGCTCCATGATAGTCCGGTTCATTCTTTCAGCAACGCCGTTGTCCTGAGGGGTGCGTGGTACTGTCTTCTCATGTCGAATGCCATATTCTCTACAATATGCATCGAACGCCTTAGAAGTATACTCGCCTCCATTATCAGATCGGAGACATTTCAGCTTCTTTCCCGTTTCACGTTCCACCAAGACGTGAAATGTCTTGAAGCACTCAAATACCTGATCTTTCGTAATCAGGAAATACACCCACACTTTCCGAGAAGCATCATCAATAAAAGTCAGAAAATATCTGCTTCCACCGATTGATTCCACCTCGAAAGGACCACAGACGTCGGAGTGTACCAAACTTAACAACTCTGATCTTTTAGCTGAAGTAGAACTAAATGATACTCTATGATGCTTACCAAACAGACAATGACTGCAAGGACCCAGTGCAGCATTCTTGTCGATGTTGATAAGGTTCTTCTTGATCAAGGTAGTCAGCCCTTTCTCACCGATGTGGCCGAGTCTCAGGTGCCACAGATTCTGAGAAGTCTCCTCAGCAATGTTGAGGCTATCCGTACAAATCCTCAAATGGGTTTTGTACAATGTGCCACAAACATGTCCTCGAGCGATTGTCAAAACGCCCTTTGACATTTTCCAGGTGCCCCTGTTAAAGTAGTTTTCATACCCCTGTTCGTCAAGACATACCACTGACAGGAGATTGAGACGAAGGTCTGGAACATGTCTGACATCCTTCAAAGTGATTGTGCTCCCAGAACTCGTCTTTATTTGTACATCACCAATTCCAGCTATTTCAGATGAACTGGAATTGCCCATCTTCACTGCTCCAAAGTCTCCAGCTTTGTAAGTTGTGAAGTAGTACCTGTGGGGAGTAACATGGTAGGATGCTGCAGTATCTACCACCCATTCAGTGTCCTCTCTTGAGACGTGAAGGCATGTTTCATCATTGATAGTACAATACGCCACATCACCTGAGATTGTGATGAGCGCTTCACCACCCTTGCTCTTCACTTGAGAATTGCTCTTGCCTCGCTCCTCTAGCAATTTGTAGCAATTCTTCTTCATGTGACCCTCTATACCGCAATGGTGGCAGGTATAAGAAGGTTTCCGGCCATCTGATGATCTCCCCCGACTTTTGCCCCTGCTTTGCCATTTCCCTCTACTGTTTCTTTGTTGTTTTCCTTGTGATCTTCCTCTATTCTCTGTCACAAGGGCATGAGTCTCATCTGTGCTCATGTCTTTCCTTCTTGCCTCCTCATTGAACAGTGCATCCTTGACCACAGACATGGTAAGTTTGCCATCTGGGGCTGAGTTGGTGAGAGTAACAACTAGTGTCTCCCAACTATCAGGAAGGGAACTAAGAAGCAGTAGAGATTGCATTTCATCTCCAAGTGGCATTTCTACACAAGATAGTTGATTTACCAGACTCTGAAATTGACTAGTATGTTCGGCAACAGAAGTTCCACTTTTGAGCTTCATATTGACAAGACGCCTCATCAGTAGGGCCTTGTTCCTAGCGGTCTTGGTCTGGTACATATCTTCTAACTTTTTCCAAAGGGCATAAGCATCGGTTTCTTGTGCAACATGGTGGAAGACACTATGGTCAATCCATTGTCGGATTTGGCCAATAGTTTTTCTATTAATTTTCTTCCACTCCGTTGACTTGGCCGGATCAGAATTAATACCTTTCATCTCTATTGGATCAAAAAGGTCTTTACAACTAAGGAAATCTTCCATCCGAGGTTTCCATAGCGTGTAGTTGGTAGCCGTGAGCATAATCATAGCTCCGGAAGATGAAGTTGACTCGTCAAAGGTCATTTTCACCTTCTAAATAATTTTGATTTTCTGTTTCAGAAAAATCGGAGCCGAATTTCGAAAAACGGGCAGCACCGTTGCGTCCGGAACGGCCGAAAGTGGTGGGTAGGCACTTTCGGGGTCAAAATACAATTTTCGAAAAATTATAGGTGGAAATTATAATTTTCCAAAAATTGAGGGACCAAACTGCAAATTTTCAAAATTACAAACTGACCGGTGACGTGGCAGATGACGTGGCGGTGACATGGCGGTGACTGGGCGATGACGTGGCAGCTGACTGGGCGCTGGTGAAAGTTGGCAGTTGACTGGTGACGTGGCGGCTGACTGTGCTGGGACTGCACATGTGGCGCTGACGTGTCGCTGACGCAGCTCTGGCTGGCTGATGACGTCAGCGATGACGTCAGCTGTCTTCAACCTCTGCCTGCGCGTGATGACGTCAGCATGACGCAGGCAGTTTTTGGCCGGCGTTTGGAGGCGCGTACGGCTGCTTCCGGTGGCCAAAAAAATCCCCAAAAATACCAGTGTTCTCGTCTCGACGAGACGAATCCAACGGTATATTCAGATTGCAATTCCGAGCAATACTGAAAAACTCGATTTTTCAGACAGTAGAATTTTATCTGAAAAAAATCTGGGAAAAATATCAAAAGCTCAACCAGGCTCTGATACCACTTGTTGGGAATAACAGGATCGTGCTTATATGAGAGAAAAACACTTCTATTACTTTCAAGAATAGAAAGAAGAGACATACAAGCTCTAACTAAAAACTCTCAAAACACCTCACATATCTCTCTAGGATATTCACAACTCTTCTTGGTTGTGCTATGATGATCTATTCTAATTTTCTTGATGATAGAAAGACTCTCCAAGCTCTCTATTTATAGCACCAAAACTAGGTACTATGAAGGTGGAAGGAAGCTTCAATGGTGGTTGGAAGGAAAGTCACTCCTAGGTGTATGGAAGATCCCTTTGTCATTCTTGCACATGGAGGAAACTTCAGGGAAATTAGAAATTGAATTCTTCATGCTAGCCTATTAGAGTCACATTTCAATTTTTTTAAGTGCAGCTTATGGACATTATAGCTAGGAAAACAAATGAGTAATTTTTTTTGTGGATGGAAAGAATGGTGGGAAAATATAAGTATGTATATGTAGGAAAATTGAACAGTTTGTTATTACGTATTCTAAACAACCCCAAGCTCTAAATTGATCAATACGACTGAAACTAATCTCATTTCAAGCAAATAACCATTTGTATCAATGATAGTTACAAGTTACAACCAATAATAACCCTGCATACACATGAAGACCATACTTTCATTCACCAAACTCACACTATATGCAAGACACGAGAATTATTTCCCTAGGAAAGTTAGCTTTTTAACACCTACGCCTAAGAAAACAAAACCGTCTTTTTGAAAAGCAGATAAAGAGAACATAAAAGAATGGTTTTGATAAGGTTCTTATTTTTTACCTTGTTCTGAATTTGCATTGGTTTTTATTGTGTCACATTAATCAGTGTGTATTTATCTTTTTCTTTACTTAACAACTCACAGTTATAACCCATCATTTGCAATGGATCCAAAGATTCACTATTTTTTGGCTTGAAAATATGATGGAATAAAACAAAATTGCTAATTAAACTGTCTGTGCTTCTTTGTTATGAGGCAGCAGTTAGTCCATGCAATTTTCGATCCGTTTTGCACTATGGGTCATCCGGAAACAGTCTCTCTGGGCTTTAGTACAGGGGTAAGACTGCGTACATCCGGCCCCCCTTACCCCACCGAAAGTGGGAGCCTTTGCGGCACTGGGGTAATGATGGTTGTGATGATGATGAACAACTCACAGTTATAATTTCAAATAGGTTAATTTTCCTTTTTATGAGAAGGTTGCTAAATTTCGTTTAGGACAAAGTAACATACTATTCTTAATTTCCATTCATTTTAGGAATTTTAGCTCTCCTTTCATACATATGCCATATCTTTTGAATCACTATAAAGACGAAGATGGATGGATGGTTATACACCACCTCAACAACTAAACTTGAAAAGATAAAGTCTCAACCCCAGTGGACTTTTAGGTACACAATAAAATCTACCTAACGTTTGTTTTCAGGGAACGCTCATGAAACAATCAGTTCCCCTTCATCTTCTAATGTTCTCCCCGCATGGTTGAGACTTATACGGAGTATTATATTAAAATGTGGGATTGGACACCTCATTGCAGGGTCTCCCCGTTTCTTAATAGACTGCCTAAAATTAAAATTAGAGACAGTCTGATGTCTTTGCTAGGACAGAATGACTATATAAACAAACATGTGTCCTAACAAACCAATAGTCCATAGCAAACCTTGGAAGAATATGATATGGAAGAGCAAAAATCCTCCAAAAATTTATTTTAGAATCCCTACTTGTGATAATCTTATGTATGCTGATATGGATAAAATATACTGATATGGTTCATTAGATTACCTTTTTTAAAAGTGAAAAGGAAGCGTGGCAGAATGTTGGGCACCTGATGAAACTAAAAAAGAACCAAAATGTTGGGCACCGGATGAAACTAAAAAAGATCCAACTCTACACTTAGCTTCTGAGCTTTGCTTATATGTGCTTGAAGTTATTTGGGAGAGCAAGAGTAATGATGCAAGCTGTTAGGTAATGAGACCACTTTTGTAGTTGTGAAAAAGTGCTGCCTTTCCTTTTAAGGCAGCTCTCAGGTAAACCGTCATTACATGTTTTTCTATTTGTTCCTTTTCCAGTTATTTCCTACAATAAATATATGACGATGGTTTTTGAATACTTGACGTCTAATGTGTGACGCGGGAGGTAATTATGTGTAGAAGTGTAAGCACGTTGCTGCCTGCTTTTTTTTTTGCAGATAAAGATTCTTGTCTATCGAGTACTATTTGATTTTATGATTTTTATCCAACAAGTAGATCATATTTTGATGATTGGTACATTGGTTCTGCTGTGCTTGGGGTTCTTTTAATGTTTAGGATGTTTGGTTTTGTTATGAATGTGAATAGGGCTGGGCAAAAATACCGAAAAATCGGTATACCGCACTTACCGTGCCGAAAAATACCGGAAAATACTGGAATATTGGTATACCGTCATTTTCGGTACGGTATCATACCGTACCGATTTATTTCGGTACGGTAATGATAAATGTTTTCAAATACCGCGGTATACCGGTAGAATACCTTACCGACTCCCTACCCAAAAATTATTTTAAATTCTAAAATATTGTAAAAATCCATTACAATTTTGAAGCCTAAACTTAATACTTAGGTTGGTTACAAATATCAAAATACAAAAATAAAGGTCTAATTTCCCAAACTCACTATAACCTTCTAGGCTTCTATTACGTAACATTCAAATAAACTACCCTAATGACTAATGAGAAATGTACTAATGTCTAGAAACAAGTCCGAGTGTGAGCCGCTGATGAGTGTATCTACATAGGGATTCCGCGAGTGAAAACATACAACTTTGTCCGAAAGTCTTATTTAAATATTTTTTAAAAATTATAAAATGACTAAATACACAATCATATTAGGAATAAATGATTCTATATCCATATTGTTTGAAAAAAATTATTTATTTTTGTTAGAGGTCACTATTGATTTAATTATATCTATATTATTCAAGTTATTTTAGAAGAATGTATTATTTTTTAATACGTGGCATGTTGAACTACTTAAATATTCTTAAAATAATTATTGTTCAATATTAAATATGACATCAATAGATTATTAATTGTATTTTGAAACATTTTTAATAATGGATTAAATATATCGTTAGTAACACCGGTTTAGTGTATTTTATTAGTCTATGATAATTTACCGATACCGTACCGCTACCGTACTGAAACTTCGGTATACTGAAATGCGGTATACCGAAACTTCGGTAAGGTAACGGTATATAAATTTTGTATACCGAAAGTTTTGGTACGGCAAAGGTATGAGAGAAAATATTCGGTATACCGTACCGAACCACCACTAAATGTGATGCAAGGGGGATGCCCCTATTCTTGATGTAAATAACATTTTACATCCGGAAGAAATATTATAAAACATAGTTTTAATGAAACACACAATTATTAAACCATAATTTCGATAATTTAAGAGTATATAAAGATCTAAAGTAATTTAAAGATATGCATAAATGTGAGCAAAGCTAAATCTAACAAATATTACCAAACACATAAGATATTATTAATAAAGTTTGAACATATCTTTTTAACAATTACAATAGTAGCTAATTAAGATTATGGAATTGAGTGTGTGTGTGAACATGGTATTGTAGCTATGCCAGATTCGCTTACTATATATCACAAACACTAATATCACTTATTATCTTACATACAGCTTGTAGAGTGGACAACTTCAATTAGCTGCCGTTTTTTTTATCATTAAAACATGCCTCTATTCATATCAAAATATTCAGGATCGTTACATCAAGCAAAGGGAAAATAAAACTGACACCAACTAAAACTCCAACAACTACGACTGTAACCCTATGGTGAGACTTTGAGACGGTCACCCCCGAAAGAGCAACACGAATCGCTAACCATGTAGTGGGATTGACACAGCCAAACATGTCCCCATAGATCCAACAATACCCAATGACATAAAGAGAGGCTAAAAACTCAAACAAATTGTCAAAACCAACAACAAAGATGAACACAAGAAAATAAATGACAAACAGATAAAAATTACTAGGAAAACTTTCACGGACTCTAGCACCTCGTACAACCCATGGTGGTGATTCAGGAGGAGGTCGGACCGTCGCTCGATTGATACCCCCTTTCAGTGGCGTATCCGCCATACGACCCAAATTCATGTCATTGAATGGAGCGTTCAGCCTCTCCATGCTAACCATGTCCCGATCATCCCTACGTATCTCTCTCGCTTCTTCCACCATCTTCTCGCTGTCACGATCATCCATCCCGAGCTACATCCAAACCACGACAATCCGGCGCAAAGCTGCGTCGATTGAAAGAAACGTCGCACCAAGGCGGCGAAGTAAAAACCCTACGCGAGTGATCTCGCTAGGGAAACACTGACCGAACTTCGATCAAGAAAGATCGAAACCGGAAATAACCTAGTGGCGGCTATGCCCTAGGAGGAAGTTCGTAATTCGCTAGACTTTTTTTCAATTAGCTGCCGTTGTTGCTAGGTTAGATTCCATTTTTTTAAAGTGCTAAGTCGTGCAAATCATAGCTAGGCTGCTAGGCAAATAACAGAGTTAAATATTTTGATAGATGGCCAAAAAGCCCAAAATGGTGTGAAAACATTAGTATGAGTACATATGAACTTGTATGGCTTATATGTTGCACAATAAGAATAACTCGCCTCCAACGTCCAAACTTAAGATGCAAACCGTTATGAAGTACCGATAGTATTAATTACTACAATAAAGTCAAACATTCTCATGTAAATATAAAAATGTGACGGAAAACTTTGAAGGCATATGTATGGGAAACTTGAAAAACTAAAGATTTAAGCAAATGCATATTACTTTTATCCAAGTTTTCCAAGTTTAATCGTCCAAGGTTTCCATACATGTGCCTTATTTTTATTATTATAAATCAATACTTTTCCAATTTCCATGCATGTGTCTTATGTGCATGTCATATGCATTTGTGCCTTTTGCTCCGGAATAAAACGACGTTACTCTAAAATATTAAGTTTTTTTTTTGAAAAATATTAGTAAGGATTTAATATTAGTAACTCTTGTACATTATCATATCCAAAAACCATTGGGCATCATCCGAATCGCGCAACACGCGTTACAATCGCTAGTACACACATACGCATAGTCATGGACCGAAACCGGGCAGCCCGGACCGTGAACCGGCACGGTCCGGTACTGTGCTGACCCGGCCCGGCCCAGTGACCGGGCCCTGGACCGGTCCGGGTGTGACCGCACCGGTTAGGAAACCGAGCGGGCTCGGGTGCCCCAAAAATGGAACCGGCTAGGCCGGGCCTA
This sequence comes from Cuscuta epithymum, assembly GCA_945859915.1. Lineage (NCBI taxonomy): Eukaryota > Viridiplantae > Streptophyta > Magnoliopsida > Solanales > Convolvulaceae > Cuscuta > Cuscuta epithymum. The sequence continues at coordinate 1,149,852 of CAMAPF010000020.1, forward strand.
TTTCTTATTTGTTTTTTTTTTCAATTTTTTTTTTTTTTGTTTTTCCCAGGTTGGGCTGGGTGTTTTGGGGGCGTTTGGGGGGTGGGCGTGAAGGGGGTGGGGGGGTAATTAGAAAAGCAAAAGAAAAAAAAATAACATTGAACCGGCCCGTCCCGGAACCACTGCCTTCCCGGGCCGGTTCCGGTTCTTCCTTCCAAAAAAAGCCCGACCGGGCTCAGGCCTGAACCGGAACTGGCCCGACCCGGGTCCATACCTACATACACATTAATATGAATGAATGATAGAGTTGTCATGTCACGCCCCGGACCGCATCCGTGCCACGTAGACAACCGACGTACAACCCAATAAGAACAACGTAGTTCATTCTTATTGAATCATACAAGGCGTCCGTTAAGTTCTATTGCCAAACCGATTAGTAAACCCATACAATCAACATCAATATATATTAGTCAAACAAATGCGAAAAATAAGATATGTTTGATACTTAGCCACACGTGGCAAATACGGGCATGCAGGCCCCAAATGTTTTAATAAAAAACATTGTTAAAAATATCCATGAGCAGTTTATCAGTTTTGAAGAAGAATGGAAGCACGAACCACGTCTTCCTCCTCGATCAATCACCCTCGGCAAAGGTGCAGGTAGTAGGACTCTAGCCTTAACCTGAAAAAAATGTGAGGGCCCCCGAAGGGGTCAGTACTCCATAGAAGTACTAGTGACAAGTAGGCTATATGAGGAATAACTAATGTTTCAGACACGAGACCCAAAAATAGGGTGATAAATATAAGTATAAGTGTAACCATTGTTACCCCACTCACAAGATGATACTTACTGTATATACTTGTAAATACTTGACCCGTAGGTCATTTCCATTTAAAAGAGTCTTTTAGGGATAAGGTAATTACCCAACCTTTCCCATTCATTCCCGAATGCCTAGCTCACAAGCTACATTCTACCTTCACAATATCCTACCGAGTTTCAGGAGTGTTTACCCTCCCGGGGATGCTCAACCCCAACCGAGTTTTAGGATCATTTACCGTCCTGAGGATACTCAACCTCAACCGAGTTTTAGGATTGTTTACCATCCTGAGGATACTCGACCTCAACCGAGTTTTAGGATCATTTACCGTCCTGAGGATACTCAACCTCAACCTTAATCCTCACCAACCCTAACCTGGATATGGCTAACCTTGTATTCACTTAACTATGGACAATACCTAGCCCTATAGTCATATAATAATCCCTAGTAACCAACGTGGGCGGGTCCCACTTGAACGGCCCACGTTAACCTGCTCAAAACTGTCTGTTTTGAGCATAACCCAACACCCGGTCAGGTAGGGCGGGGCAGTAGCCCCTAGAACCAACTTTACTTAAGATCCGGTCGGGTCCATGCCCATACCCGGTCGGGTCTAGTGTGGCAGTGGCTTCTGGATCCATTTTTAATCAATACCCGGTCGGGTATTTACCCATACCCGGTCGGGTATCACCCTTGTCTCGGCGGTCAACGCCCGTTTGACCTCCCAAATGAAGTCCGATTAACGTGAAATTTTATACACATGTACTTCTTGTCATCCTTGATCCAAAAATACCATTTTGGATCCCCGGAATATCGTACATAATAAGTTATCACATTTTAAATCATCAAACATACATAACATGCTTTTCAACTATGTTTTATGGTTAAACATGGCATAAGCAAATACTTGATTATCTTTAATCATTCCATAAAACATATTTTTGATTACTTTAGGTAATCTCATGCCTCACGCAAAAGTTACAAAGCATATAGCCGTCTTCTCACCTTAATGAAGCTTATGAAGTTCTAGCCTCCTCGATTTGGCCCCGGTGACACCCCGGCGAACTTCAACCAACTCTGGCGACAACTCCGTCGACCCTTTCAACTCCGTGAAAGTCCTTGAAGTACCTTATACCAGTTAACAACAAGGTTTTATCATCATAAAACTCATATCATCACAAATAACCTCTAAAAGGTTATTTTCCGACGAACCCGTCAACTTTGCTCTCAAAGTTCGTTTTGGGTATAAACCAACCCTTCAACCCCCATTCTACACTTTTACATGTGTAGAACTATCTTAGGAGTATGAAATATGATAAAGAGAAGAAACGGTGTTAATGAAGTCATTACCTTGTTAACCACAAGTTTTCCCACCTAAACTCTCCTTTTCTCTTCTCTTTTTCCTTCCCTCTTCCTCCCTTGCTCTTGGTGCGTGTATGGGTGATAGCAATGGAGTTTTTCAGAGGTTCTCTCTCCTTGGAAGGTGGTATGGCCGAGCTACTATGATTTGGGGTGATTGAGAATGCCTTTTTGGCATTTCTCTCAATAATAACACGGGGAGGGTCCCCATTTATTTTATTATCTTTGATCCCAATCAACTCAAGCCCCCTCCTCCTATCCCTTGTGCGGCTCCCCTTGGCAATTGCAGCATAAAATCGTGGGGATGGCCCCCACTTAGATGGGTGGTCATCCCTTGCGTCCCCGAGTGTGTATTCGGTCCCGAAAGTTGTATTTTCCGGACTGTTTTAACTATATTTCATTTTATCGGGTAAAATGAAATATCCATCATTCTTCAAATTATTATTGGCTATAAGAATGAATGTATATTCCCCAAATTTTAATTTGGTGGTCTCCATAATTTATTATGGCTTTTTATCTGATATTACTTCGGTACCGATAAATGAGCTTTATATGTCCAAACGGTTACTCACATAATTCCTATGGCCCGAAAAGGATACCCACCATTATATACATATTATCTTGACCCAAACGAATATGATATGTGGTCCCGATAATATCGGGCGGCCCCCACTTCCGGTGTGGGCCCCACGCGAATTCTACTATTCATGTAAAAGAAATGATAAAAATTTTACAATCGCGCAGAATGCGTTTATTCATTTCTCAAGGTTCAATACACAATTTGATAAAGTACAAATACTTGGGGGCGGTGTTACATGTCACATTTAGTTAATACTAGTAATATATTATACCTACTCATTTCACTTCATTATGTAATGAATATTATTAAATATAAATACTCTGTAACGTAACATTTAAGATTATTTTAAAACATGTATAGTTTTTATGTTAATCTACAACTAGTAACTTCATTGCATTGTTAAAGTTAAAGTACATATATCTCTTACAAACTTAGACGTCAACTAGGCACCCTAGGTGACCAAATTCACATAGGAATCAAACCAATTAGACTAAAATCTTGACGTCCAATCACCACCTAGCACCTAGGTGAGGACTAGTTGGGCGTCTAGAGCGATTTTTAAAACAGTAACAACAACAACAAGACAAAGGAGAAGAAGAATGAAATTGTATGGTGATGAAGGTACAAAACATGAAATTGTTTGCGAAGAAGACACTACACTATAAATGACTTAAGGCAACACTTAAAAAATGTTGCTTTACACCCAAATGTGTTGCCTTATGAATCTATGGCAACACTTTTCCAATTTTCAAAGTGTTGAAATTTTAGCCGTTGCTATAGATGTCTATAGCAACAAACTAAATAGTGTTGCTACTATTTTTTTTTTTTTGGATAACCTGTAAGTATATTAAAGGAGTCACCCAAGAAAACAGAGGTACAGAATGTACAAGCCAAAAAAAGAAACAAAACTGCAGGTTAACCAACATGGATAACCCCAACCTAGCAAAAGAACTCAAAACAAGCAACGCCCCACACCAAACCGAAGCGGTGGTGGAGCAAAAAAACAAGCCCAAAAAACAGCCACAAGAAACGCCCAACCCAAACAAAGAGAAGGTTAGGCAAAACACGTCACAGCTTTACAAGTTCATGTGGATAAAGACTATACAAAATCTTATAAACAATGTATTGAATCCTCGCAAAAACGTCTTCTACTTTGGGAATAAGGCCATCAAAGCAAGTAGCATTCCGGGTTCTCCAAATCCAGTAGATGGAGTAGCAAAAAGCAATCCTAGCCGCCTTAGCTTTGATCCCCGAGCCTTGTCTCTTCCTCTTGATCCATTTCAACGAGCTCAACATGGTCCCCATCTCCCTAGGAATGTCTAGCCACGTCCTGACTCTATGCCAAACTTTACCTGAAAAAGCACAAGTAAAAAATAGGTGTGGTACCGTTTCCGGACCACCCTTACAAAGGGGGCAAACATTAACAACATCTAATCTATGCAAGTTATCAAGAGTGGCAAGGCGGTTACGAAAGGCTAGCCAAACCGTGAAGGAGAATTTAGGGGGGATATAATTCTTCCAAATGAAAGACATCCACATATGGGTTCCCCCCTTAACTCTAAGAAGGTTGTAGACCAAACCCGAGGATAACTTGCCATTTGTTTGGCAAGTATTGAGAAAGTTAATAGCATCGTGGGTGTTGTCAAAGTGAGAGACAATTTGATCTCTAATCAGAGCAATCTTTTTGATCAATTGGGAGTCTCTTTTATGAGGTGTAAACTCCCAAACACCTCTACCGTTAAGGTAGACACCATGAATCCACCTAACCCAGAGATTATCCTTTTTTGTATGGATATCCCAAAGAGTTTTAGCAAGGAGGGCAGAGTTCCAAACATAGGTATCATGAATACCAAGTCCACCTTCCTCTTTAGGGAGGCAGATATCAGCCCACGCCACTCTAGCATACTTGCATCCCCAAAGGAAGATACGACAGATAGAAGTGATTCTATCAAGTACCGCCCTAGGGATTGGAAGTGCTTGTAGCCAGAAGGAATGGACACCTTGAATAACAGACTTGATCAGTTCGACTCTACCAGCATAAGAGAGGGTTTTGGTATTCCAAGCAGTGATAAAACTAGTAATCGAATCCAACAAAGGGGCATATTGAGCCACAGAGATTTTAAGAGGGGCTAAAGGGATGCCCAAATATCTGACAGGGAAGGATCCCTCTTTAAAATCAATCATGTTCAAAATATAAGTGAGGTCATGATCGGCCAAGCCACCAAGAAAGATATTAGACTTGTCAAAGTTAACTTTAAGGCCAGAAACACCTCCAAAATCATTCAAAGCATCAATAAGGACTTTAATAGAGGGAAAATCCCCTCTAGAAAAGAGCATAAGATCGTCAGCGTAAGCCACATGAGAGATGTTAAGTTTACCACATTTAGGCTGGTACTTGAAAGAGGAAGCCTTGGTTCTATTGTGAAGAAGTCTGGAGAAGTACTCAAGGCAAATGACAAAGAGGAGGGGGGACATGGGATCACCCTGCCGAAGCCCCCTCTTGCCTTTGAATTTCCCATGAAGGATCCCATTGATAGAAATGGAGAAGGAAGGTGTAGAAACACATTCCATGATCCAGTGAACAAATCTGTCAGGGAAGCCAATGGTCAACATGACTTTATACATGATCCAGTGTTGCTACTATTTTGGCTATAGCAACATCATTCTCCATAATAACTAAAGCAACACTTTTAAACGTAAATGCAATATATTAATATTGCAACATTTTGAGCACCATTTAAATTGCATTTATTATTATTATAAATATTATATTAAAACCACAATTTTAATACAAATTATGTCATTTTAAGGTGTTCTTAATTGCAACATTTATTTACAACTATTGACCTGCTATTAATAATTTGATTAGTCATTGATCACAGGCAAGAACGAATATATCTAATAACTGTATCTTAGAACAAATAATAAATCCAATAAATTCATCATCCATTCATAGATATGTACTCCGTATCATACATGATTACATTCATACCAATTACAACTCAAAAAGGTTCAAAAAATTCATGATTTTAAAAGCCAAAAACTACTACAATGTTTCCGCAGCCAAAATGAGAGCCAACCTCCATACTTCAGATTAAATTAATGATGCCTTAGCCCCATTTCATTTAATTATATCCACATATGTGAAGCAACACTTTAAATTAGTGTTGCTATACGTCATTTATGGTGTAGTGAGATAATGATTATGAAAGTGAATAATTTCATTTTATATTTTCCTATGCATAAAAGTTTAATTTGTAATAAATAAATCATTTTCACTATTTTAGTTTGTAAGAGAATTTATTATTACTATATTCACTCAACACTTTATTTCATTAATTGTAGTCTTGTAGACCATTATTTCCATTGTTTTAAGAAAAACTCAAAATATTTTTTCTACCTCGAAAATAATACAGAGTATCTTTCAATTTATTCATACTTACAATGTTAAAATCAAGGAATATTATGAATATTGATTTTACGAAATCCGATATTAAATATTACTCCGTAAAAAATTCTAATTTGTTGTTAAATCATTATACTTCGTATAAGAAACGTATTCCATATTTCTTATACTCCCACAACACCACAATTGACGGATAAATTTTGGGGTGTTTATATACTTCTTAAAATTGTTTCTGTTCCTTCACGAAGCATGATGATGTTTAGGCAAGAAATTGACTATTTCTTCTAACAATCAAGTAATTAGAAAGGGAATCGCACAAGAGAATATATTCAAGAAATAATAAGATAAATTCGAAATTGAATTGATGAAATAATTGTGAATACAAGAGTTAATAATGAGTGCGTGGTTTCTTCATAAAGAAAATGATCCCCCTCTCCTCTAAGAGTTTTGCTATATTTATATTAAAATCCAACTCTACGTAGATGGCATAACTGCCCCGCAAAAGTGTCTCCTACTTCTTAGCTCCCCACTAAGCTTTACTCAACTGTCCGGCTAAATAGATGCATGCCTATTTGCTTGCATACAACTTCTTTTCTTCTCTTCCAAGGCTTAGTCTTCCTTATCCAGTTGCATCAAGTTACTTCATCCGTACTTTATTTGGCTGGGCTCCTACTCTTTCGTTGGGCTTTATCATTAATCGGTCACCATGAATGAACTGGGCCGCCTCCGGTATTTCCACGACCCAACAATTGCCCCCTTTCGAGAAGTTGATGCGTACGGGTACAAATGTCAACCTGTTAAGCAGTAACTTGTCGAAATTTGAAAAACTTAAACTTGTCATTATTGCGACTCGTCATCAGTTTGACAAGACATGTTGTCAAATGTCAACTCGTCACTCGAATCACAAGACGTGTCTATCAATCCGTCATTTTTCTGGCGAGATGCTTCCTTCAACTCGTCACCCGTCTGACAAGACGACTTTCGTCAACTCGTCATTTGTATGAGGTGACGCTTCTATCAACATGTCACTCGTCAATCTTCATATAAGACGCTCCTGTCAACTTGTCACTTGAACGGCGAGACACTTTCGCCAACCCGTCAATCTTCAGATAAGACGCTTCCGCCAACTCGTCAATTCGCTTCTATCAACTTGTCACTTATTTGACAAAACGCTTTCTTCAACCCGTCAATCTTCAGATAAGACGCTTCCGTCAACTTGTCACTTCCCTTGCAAGAAGTTTTTGATTGAAACCGTCTCTCTGCTTGAAACAACGAAGATTGAAAGCTGACATTTTATCTTCTCCCGTCCAAAATTGCATTGACGACTAAATGACAGAAATTTGCAACATCTTTCATATTGATGTCGACACTTCAGCTGGAAAATGGAACATCATCTGTCGTTGAAGATAATGACTTGGTCCATATCCTGCAAAAACTTTAAATAACGTTACGTTTGTGGTTTGTGTTGATGTCGTTTGTATTGTCTCCTTATGTTTTGGAGATTGTGTTGTCATGCTCTTGGAGCACAGGCTTCTGTTGTGTATTTATGTAGTTTTGTCATATATGTTTTGGTTGCACGTGCGTTGTCATATACGTGCGTATCTTTTGGCCAAAAATATATGTTGTAAGGGCCGACTGGGACTGTTATCCATGATCTTCTCATGGGCAGCCCAGCCCTTTCCCATTTGATGTCAGTGTATAATATGTAACTGGCATGAGCATGGTTGAAATCCTAGTTGCCTCAGTAATTGCTTGGTCTTATGCGTCGACATAGTCCTGCATCCATTAAAAACCATCAAAGCTGGCCGTTGGCTTTGGGCCAACGGCCCTTCGATGGTTAAGTCAGTAAAAGCAATGAATCTATCTTGAAGTGTAGATGTATACTTTACACTAAACACGTCACAACTTTCTCTAAACAAGATGACCACAGAATGATTCCATAAAGGATCCAAAATTTATTGAACTAAAGCCTAGAAATGAGATAAGTTAATCATGTACAAAATAACTCAAAGGAAAATGCATAGATTATTAAAGAACCCAAATTTTAACTAGACTCAATCTATTCTAAATCATTCACTCGGCTTTATAAATGATATGAGATTTTTCAGATTAAACTCACTGATCTGTCAGGGATCAAAGTAAGACAAGACCTCAAAATGACGTACAGACTGACCAATGACCATGACGCTTTGACAGATTCGTCGTACCCGATACGTCATGGACTTATTGTGCAACATATCAAAGAGATTTACCTGGCGCCTCATTCGGTTTCCTGCGCTCAAAACGTCGTTAGGATTGGTCGTTGGCCTTAAGCCAACGGACCTCCGATGATTAAGTTAGTAGGTGATCGTTTATAGATAAATGAAAATAATAGATTAAGAATATGTATACCAATCTAGATAAGTTATCACCATAACATGTCTACCGTAGGACGATATGCCCCCCGTCTGACGATTTCAATCATTTCGTCACCGAAGTGAGTTATCACCGAAAGTGACTCGTCACAGAAATGACTTCGTCACGGAAGTAACTCGTCAAGAAAGTGATTCGTCATCAAAGTGATTCGTCACGAAAGCGATCCGTCACAGAAGTGACTCGTCACGGAATTGACGACAATATGCGAAAGAAAGTAACGAACTAAAATTGAAAAACCTTTTAAGGGTACCGTATTGCAGCTCTTTAGAATCTGTCTATCATCGGACGATGTGCCCCCCGTCCGAGATATCAATCACTTTGTCTTGTTCATCTCGTCATGGAATGACGACTCGTTCCTCGGGTCTTGAATAAGGTTTCCCAGACTTGTAATCAAGCCTCCTAGGAGATTCTAATTTCCCATGCCCCCATTCATGCTCAACATGTCCAAGACGGGATCGTAAGTCTTCTTCTAGACGGATGAAAGCCAATGCCTTTGCTTGGACATCTTCGAAGGATCGACAAGGGTATTTCGTCAGCTCTCGGTATAGCTCTGAATCTTCATATAAACCTCTTCGGAATGCTTCAATGACGGTAGAGACGTCACATTTTGGGATCGACACCTTCCTTACGTTGAATCTGTGCAAATAATCTCTAAGTGATTCACCATGCCTCTGTGTGACTTGATATAAATCGCTGGTCCGTCTTTCCAATACCCTACTACTCGCGAACTGTCGATTGAAAAGATTGACGAGTTCGGCAAATGAACTGACGCTTCTATTCGGAAGATTGACGAACCATATCAAAGCGGGACCGGTCAATGTCATGCCGAATCCCCGGCACATACATGCCTCTTTCTGTTCAAGTCTAACAGAGACGGTCAACATCACTTGCTTATACCGCGCGACATGTTCTCCAGGATCCGTGGTTCCGTCAAATGGCTCCATGGTTGGTACGTCAAATTTATTCGGCAGTTGGACACGCATGATCGAGCCGTCAAAAGGCGAATCTTCATAACACGTTCGTGACGCTCTGTCCAAGGGTGGGGGTACCCCTGGCAACCCGTTGATCTTGTCCTGCATCTGACGCATTTGCTCCTTCAAAATGGACATCTGATCTGCTACGGCTGGGTGGATTGGTATTGGGATAGAAGACGTTGGTCCTACCATCTGGGTGACTTCAGGATGGGTTAGTGACGGGATGAAATTCACTTCGGGGCGTCGCTCCGGAAGCGTCAACGCTGATGTCGTGACAGGTCTGCCAAAGCGTTCCGTCAGAGGCTCTAGAAATGATACACTAGGCTCATTCCGTCTGGCGTACTGCATGAAACTTGATGGACAGGGTTCCCCACAAGTTCTGCTCCTGTAACGAGGAATTGACGGCTCTAGCGTGAGGGAGACGGGATCCGTCACTGTTGCAGGTGGATCTGTCGATGTTGCGGGTGGATCCGTCGCAGCTGGGGAGAAACAAAGATTCAGCCGTGTTGCGGTAGTCATTGTGTCACTTCTCCTATTGATCTTTGATTTTGAGGCTAATGACACCGCAGACTGTACCTGGGACCGAAGTACATCATTTTCCCGTTGGAGATGAGCCATCTTCTCCGCCATCTCGCGCCGGATTTCATCTCGGACCATCTCTAATTGCTCATGGAATTCAATCAACAATTGATTTGCTCCTTCCATACGTGATCTTTTTCTTGCACGATGCCCCACGGTGGGCGCCAAATTGTTTAGGCAAGAAATTGACTATTTCTTCTAACAATCAAGTAATTAGAAAGGGAATCGCACAAGAGAATATATTCAAGAAATAATAAGATAAATTCGAAATTGAATTGATGAAATAATTGTGAATACAAGAGTTAATAATGAGTGCGTGGTTTCTTCATAAAGAAAATGATCCCCCTCTCCTCTAAGAGTTTTGCTATATTTATATTAAAATCCAACTCTACGTAGATGGCATAACTGCCCCGCAAAAGTGTCTCCTACTTCTTAGCTCCCCACTAAGCTTTACTCAACTGTCCGGCTAAATAGATGCATGCCTATTTGCTTGCATACAACTTCTTTTCTTCTCTTCCAAGGCTTAGTCTTCCTTATCCAGTTGCATCAAGTTACTTCATCCGTACTTTATTTGGCTGGGCTCCTACTCTTTCGTTGGGCTTTATCATTAATCGGTCACCATGAATGAACTGGGCCGCCTCCGGTATTTCCACGACCCAACAATGAGATATTAATGTGTTTAGGTGAAAGTGCAGAAGTATCTCTGAGTGCTCTAAAGTACTCATGAAAATATTTTTTAGAAGATGGAGAAAACTGGTCAACTTTTTTTTTAATCGTAAAACCGATCAACGCTTGAAAAACTTATTCTGATTTTACGTACATCAATTTTTCAAAAAGAAACTGAAGTATAATCAATTTTAAACAGTATCAGCGAATGCTATTGCTTCTACAGAGGTGATAGATTCTAAATCTGGTTCGAGGGCGGACGGCTGACATAAGATTTTGTATTATTTTGTTTACTTCTTTTTCTTTAATTTTATTATCAGCCATGTGACGAACGTTATTTTGATTTAATATATTAGTTGGATTTGACGATTAAAAAAAACAATCCTTTACCTCGCAACATTTTAACTTTCTGAAATGGATTCTAGAGGTGGTTTCCCTGAAGGGGTGTAGTTGTGCACTTGTGGGCTTGTGGCAGATTAGGGTTTTATTTATAAAATTGTAGTACTCTCCTTTTACAGTTTTATTAATTAAGCTGAAAACCCTCTTGTTTTTTAGGGTCTGTTTGCAACCCATTAAAAAAAGTGCTTTTAACTTTTTTTTAAGAAAAAAACACTTATTTTACCAAACACTATCAACTTTTACTTTCTCGGCTTCCGTGTAGAATCTACTTTTTACTTTTTCTATTACACAAAAAGCACTTATTTTACCAAACACTACCAACTTTTACTACTAATCACTTTTTCCCCAAAAGTGCTTTTATTTAAGGAGAAATGGTTGCAAACAAAACCTATCGACAAAAAGTTGTGCGAAGCATAGTGGAACATGACAAAAGCAACGGTCTTGGAGAAAAGAATACGAACGGAAAAAAACAATGCTGTATAGTTCATGTACATTCATGCATTTTTAATTTATCCATGTACGTTCATTCTAATTTCTAGAAGTACTAAAGTACGGCAATATGACAATAAGTTCATAACTCATAAGCTCCAATAAGAATTGAGAAGAACTTCAACTAAAAACATACAAATCAAATTATCGATACCTCTAAGTACAAAACGATTTAATTCCATCTTTACTATGCAGTACGAAGTATATACGAAGCAATATTTGAAACGTAAGTGTAATGTAACAAGGTTGAAAATTTAACACTTTTTCGCGTTAAGCACTTTTTATTTATATATAAATATATACATTGAATCAAATGAGAACACAATCTAAGATGATAAATGAGATGAATTTAGAGCTTTAGATTTAGAATTCTGCATTATATAAAAGAGAAAATTGTCCAATATGGAACTAAAACTCAAGCTTTTTCCCAAAATAGTACCACATGTATGTTTTTCCCTAAATAGGACTAACCTTACATTTTAGCCCTAATTATATTTAATTAATAAATTGATCTAAATAATTGCCCCCTAGTTTCCTTGCACAACCAAGGCAGTCCGTCGGTGAAGTGGTGATACTTCAAGGAGACTCAGTGAAACAAGACCAGTCTTAAAGAAAGCAAGGAAGTGCATCCCAGGAGACATCTACACTTGAAGAAGACGCGGAGAGCTTCTTAAGTGCGGAATTCCTAAAGTTATACATTCTCGCAAGGCCATATATTCTTTGTGCTGATCAATAATGATAGCGTTGTAATCGGTTTATTACAAGCTTAGTGGAACAGTGGATTAGAGGAACAAGTTGTTCCTTGAACCACTATAAAAATCCCTGGTGTTATTTACTTATTGCTTTCATTTTTCTAACTGATTAACTCCATAGAAGTGGTATCTGTGTTCAGCAGAACACCTCTTAAGAGTTAACAGAAGGCCTACTACCTTTGCATCTCTATGAGGCTATCTCGACAGAACCCCTACCAGAAGACCTCCGCTGCCAGTCTGTTCTCAACAGAACAGGCTATTCTGTTAACCTTGATACTTAGCTTGAAAAAGTTAAAAACCATAACAGTCTATTCACCCCCTCTAGACTGTTACCTCATTATCCGGGACCAACAAGTGGTATCAGAGGCTCCTTGTTCTTGTAATCTCTTAGGTTACTTCTTGAACAAAGATCCACTTGTTCTTAGCCTATTTAATTCTTATTATGGATAACTCTCTTGCAAAGCATCTTATGTTCTCAGATCACAAGTATGATGACTGGAAGATCCGGATGAAGGCACATCTTTGTGCTCTTCATGATGAAATGTGGGAAGTCCTAGAAGAAGGACCCTTCACTAAATTCATGAAGATAAACCATGCATATGCTGCTGACAAAACTCAGCCAGAAATGATTGAAAAAGCCAGATCAGAATGGACCAAGGAAGAAAGGAGACAATACAACCTTGACAACATTGCCAAGGACATCCTCTACAAGGCTATTGAGAACAGATACTTCAACAGGATCAAGAAGTGTCAAACTGCCAAAGAAATATGGGACAAACTTGATCTCATAGGTGCTGGAGATGAGCAGGAGAGAAACAATAAACTAACCATAGCTCTTAAGAAGTTTGATGACTTCAAGCTTCTGTCTGATGAATGCATTGCAGAGATGCACACAAGACTTCTGATTCTCACAAGTGAAATCTCTGAGCTTGGGAAGGAACTCACTGTCAAAGAAGTCAACTTAAAGATTCTCAGAGGACTGCCTCCAGTCTGGAAGATGAAGGTCATTGTTGTTCAAGAAAGCAAGGATATCAAAACCTACCCTACAGAGAAGCTAATCTCAGATCTCAAAGCTTATGAGTTTGAGATGCATGATGATAGGGAGGAAGTGCCAAATGAAAGAACAACTGCAGCCCTCACAGCCGGTACTTCTAAGGTAAAAGACTTTGACCCTTCTACTCTTTTATCTGACGAATATATGGCTGCTTTTGCCAGAAAATTCAGAAAGTTCATGAAGAAAGATGGATGGAGTCCATCTTCAAGCAGAAAGCCCTTCCAGAAGACCAAGCCTTCTGAAAGCAGTGGAGAGCTCCTCTGTTACAACTGCAGACAACCAGGTCACTTCAAAGCCAACTGCCCACATCCCAGAGTGTCCAAAAGACAAGGACAGGATGGAGAGAAGAAGTATGAAGATCATGCCAGGAAAAGGAAGGCATTGATCAGTGAGCAGACTGAGAAAGATCCCCTTTCTGAGATAGAATCCAGTTCTGATTCAGACTCAGATGAGGCCTTCTGTTGTCTTGATGCTGATACAGAAGACCTATGCCTCATGGCACAATCACATAATGAGGTATACTCTACTGCAGACTCTGTTTTTTCTTGGGTAGGCACAGCCTTAAATGATGATCCAATGTCATCATTCTGGGAAGAGTTCAAAACTATCCAAACTACTTATTCTTCTGTTAAAGAAGAGAACAGTAAGCTAAGGTTTGAAATCTCTGACTTAAGAAAAGAGACTGAGTGCAAACTTAATCTCTTCATTGAGGAAAGAGACAAACTGGAAGCTGAAAATGAGTCTCTTCTGAAGAGTATAAGAGAAATTGAGGGACTTGAAATCAGGTATAATAGCCTTCTGAAGATGCAATCTTCCATGAAGGGTATTGATGACTTTCATAACCTTACCTCTGGTCTTGGATATGTTGGAACAAAGTCTGGTGAATCTTCTGTAAGGCCTAGCACCTAAGTTACTAAGGCTAATAAGGTCATAGTGTCACAGACTTGCAACCCCATCTGTCATGCTAGTACTTCTGGTACTAAGGTTGTTCATGAGAAAGTCAGACCAGAAAGCCAAAAGTTAAAGGCTAAACAAAAACAAGTTTTGAAAATCAATGAACCTGGCAGAAAACCTAACAATCCAAAAGGTTTTCAAAAAAATAATAATCAAAGTCAAAACTTCAACAGACACTCTCATGATAACTATACTAGAAATCACTATCAGAAAGGCAGATATCAAGAGAAAACTAACCATAGACAGAAGAGGTTGTCTGGTCAACCTCAGAAGCCCAAGGTTAAGCACCCCTCTGCTCTTGATAGTATATGGGACTTCTTTCCAACCAAAAAGGCTTTGCAAAAATATGCTAACAAAAAGCATGAACCTCACAAGCATCTGCCCAAAGTGAATCATACTGCTGTTTACCATGACTACTAGGTGGATAATGGGTACCAGCCACCAAGGTTTCATTTGATGAGAGCAAAGTGGTACCAACTACCAAGACTCCATTACCCCCCAGGACCTAACATAGCTTGGGTACCTAAATCTTCCTTTTGACTTTGCAGGAACTATGTGCTGGAGCCATCTCAGAACAACAATGGTTCATTGATAGTGGATGCTCCAGGCACATGACAGGTGACAAGAGTTGCCTAACAGAGTTCCAGAAAATAAATGGACCCAGAGTCACCTTTGGAGGAAATGACAAGGAAGGTCAAACAAAAGGAAGAGGAAAGCTGATCAAGAGCAAGATAATCATTGATGATGTCTCATATGTCAAAGGTCTGAAGTTCAACCTGCTGAGTGCTAGTCAGTTCTGTGACAAAGGCTACACAGTTGAATTCACAAAGACTCTCTGCTATGTAAAGCATGAGACAACTAAGGAAGTGGTTCTTAGAGCAGACAGAAGAAAGAACATCTATATTGTTGATTGGCAAACTGCAAAGGATGGAGTATGCCTGATAGCTAAAGGAGATTCAAAGCTAAGCTGGGATTGGCACAAGAAGCTTAGTCATCTGAATTTCAAGACAATCAACAAACTGGCAAGGGAACACATTGTAGATGGTCTACCATACATGGTATACAAGAAGGAGACCCTCTGCAGTGCTTGTCAGAAGGGCAAGCAAGTGAAGACCTCATTCAAGCTCATTGCTGGTGATCTTTCCACTAGTCCTCTAAATCTCATACACATGGACTTATTTGGACCAGTTGAAACTCCCAGTGTTGGTGGAAAAAGATATACACTAGTTGTGGGGGATGACTACTCAAGATATACATGGACAATATTCCTGACAAAGAAAAATGAAACTCTTCAGAAGTTGCCATCCTTATTAAAGCAACTTCAGACTGAGAAGAACTTGAAAGTCAGAACTATTAGATCTGACAGAGGAACTGAATTTGACAACAAAGTGATCAAAGACTTCTGTGATCAAAATGGAACCTTTCATCAACTATCTGCTGCCAGAACACCTCAGCAGAAAGGAGTTGCTGAAAGGAGGAACAAAACTCTAAAGGAAGCTGCAAGAACAATGATTGCTGAATCAGGATTACCACTGAGATACTGGGCTGAATCAATCAACACTGCATGCTACACCCAGAACAGAAGCATGATCCACAAGAACTATCAGAAGACCCCCTATGAACTGTGGAAAGGAAGAAAACCCAACATCAGCTACTTTCACATATTTGGATGCAAATGCTACATTCTCAACAATGGAAAGGAGCATCTGAAGGTCTTTCAAGAAAAGGCTGATGAAGGAGTATTCATAGGCTACTCAAACACAAGCAAAGCCTATAGAGTACTCAACAGAAGAACCCTACATGTTGAAGAATCCATACATGTAAAGTTTGATGACAACACTTCTGTTGAAGAAATAGCAGAGACCCTGGAGAAGACCAACTTAGAAGATAAGTCTTCTGAACCTACAGAAGAGGTCAACCTAGTTTTTCCAACCCCTTCTGGTAACCCCCTTCTGATAGACAAGGATAAAGATGAACGCTCAGAAGATGAACAACCAGAGAAACCCAGACAACAATTGACAGAACCTGATCTAACTTGGTTAAGAGATCACCCTCCTAATCAATTGATTGGTCAAGTCTCTAGTGGAGTTCAAACCAGGTCATCTCTATCCAGGAGAGAAGCCATATTCACCTGCTGCATATCTCAAATGGAACCAATGAGTGTAGAAGAATATCTTGAAGACAATGATTGGATCAATGCTATGCAAGAAGAGCTTACCCAGTTTGAAAGGAACAAAGTATGGGAACTTGTTCTTAGACCAAAGCACCAGAATGTCATTGGTACCAAATGGGTATTCAAGAACAAAGCAGATGAAGAAGGCAACATTGTAAAGAATAAAGCAAGGCTTGTAGCAAAGGGTTACTGCCAAGAGGAAGGCATAGATTTTGATGAGACCTTTACACCTGTTGCAAGACTGGAAGCAATCAGGATCTTTCTAGCCTATGCTGCTTACAACAACATCAAGGTCTACCAGATGGATGTCAAGAGTGCATTCCTGAATGGAGAACTGGAAGAGGAAGTCTATGTGGAACAACCACCAGGTTTTGTCATTCCTACTCAATCCTCTTGTGTCTACAAGCTTAGAAAGGCCCTTTATGGTCTTAAGCAAGCTCTTAGAGCCTGGTATGACACATTGTCTCTATTCTTAGTGAACCATGAGTTTACTAAAGGAAAGGTTGACAAGACCTTATTTAAGATTTCTATTGCTAACCATATTCTGTTAGTACAAATCTATGTTGATGATATTATATTTGGAAGTACTAACTCAGAACTGTGCAAGAAATTTTCTCAAGTAATGCAGAAAAAGTTTGAGATGAGCATGATGGGAGAACTAAGCTATTTCCTTGGATTGCAAGTCAAACAAGTTCCAGAAGGAATCTTTATCAATCAAGGAAAATACACAAGAGAACTCATCAAGAAATTTGGACTTGATGGGAAGTCTTCTGTCAAGATACCCATGAATGCCTCTCAAGGCATTGGACCTGATGATGAAGAAAAAGATGTGGATGCAACTCAGTATAGAGGAATAATTGGATCTCTTCTCTATCTAACTGCAAGCAGACCAGACATAGCATTTGCTGTGGGAATCTGTGCCAGATACCAATCAAAGCCCAAGGAGAGCCGTCTGTGTGCTGCAAAGAAGATTATCAGATATATCAAAGGAAATCCAAATGCAGGCCTATGGTATCCCAAGGGAGGTAACTTTGAACTAATTGGTTACTCTGACTCAGATTTTGCAGGTTGCAGATTAGACAGGAAGAGCACCTCTGGTCACTGCCAATTGCTAGGTGGGAGACTTGTCTCCTGGTTTAGCAAAAAGCAGAACTCTATCTCAACAAGCACAGTTGAAGCTGAATATATTGCTGCTGGAAGCTGTTTTGTTCAACTACTCTGGATGAAGCAACAACTCAAGGATTATGGCATTTCTGCAAAGGAAATCAAGCTCCTCTGTGACAACACTAGTGCCATTGCTATCACTCAGAATCATGTGCTGCACTCAATGACAAAGCACATTGAAGTCAGTCATCACTTCATCAGAGATCATGTGGAAAAGAAGCACATCTCTATGGAGCATGTTCCAACAGAAGACCAGCTAGCAGACATTCTAACCAAACCTCTCTCTGAGGCAAGGTTCAACAAGATGAGAGAAGAGATGGGCATGATGGATGATATTCCTAGAGATTCTTGAAGAAAGTCTGTTCTATTGATAGGGTCTCTGTTACAGAATACCTCTATAACAGAACCCCTGCAATAGAAGCCCTCTGGTAGTGAACCCTTCTGTACCAGAAACCCTGCTAAGGAACTCTTCTGAGCCAGAACCCCTCTGGTCAGCAAATCCTCAACAGAAGGTTGTGGACTTAGCAAAACATTGAGACATTCGTGTTTTGACCTGAATCATTTTTCAAAGTTCATTTACTCCTATACCCCTGACATAATTACAGCCGCAGAACACTTACTGCGCCACGTTGTCTTTATTACCACGTTTCATTTAATGCCACGTTCCATTAATGCAAAGTTGGGAAACCGCCAAATCATCTCAAACGCCCCCTAATCCAAAACCTTATATACCCTTCGTCTTCGACCTAAAATTGCTACTGCTCTCATCTCTCAAGCTTTCAAATCCTCATAACTCTCAAACCCCCAAATCCTTACTCTCTGAAATGGCCGTTATCAGCTTCAACTCTCTAACCAAATCTCAAAAGGTGACCCTAACCAAAAATGTCCTCACTGGGATGAAGTGCGACCTCTATGCACTCCCAAAGCTTGCCGAGGACCAAGATCTTGTTAACAACATCTTGGAAAGGCTTCAAGTATCACAACTGGCCAAGGTGATCACTTATGACTTCTCTCAATACAGTAACCAAGATGTGATTGAGTTCTATCTCAACGCAGACTATGAAGGGGAGGTCATCACCTCCAATGTCTCTGGTGCCCAGGTCACCATTAATGCTGACATCATCAACAACCTCTTTCAAATCCAAGTGGAAGATGAGCACACTAGGTTGATTGATCTTGAGACTGTCACTCTTACAGTTCAAGAGTTCGCAACGAACTATGGCAGAACCGTAGAAAACATCCCTAAGCTGACAGAAAAGAAGTATTTCCTGAAGAGGGACATAGAGATGCTAGTGAACATTCTCCACAAGTGTGTGTGGTGCAGGTATTCCTCAATTAATGAGTTCACCACTTCACATGCCAAAGCCATTTATGTTGTTCTACATGGTGGCAACATCAACTGGGGTCAGGTGATTGTCAGATCTCTGATTGAGTTTGTCAAAGTAGCAAAGAAGAAGAATCCTGAATTCAGCCTCTACTCCGGGAAGGTTGGCCATGGATTGCTCATTTCCGAGCTTCTGACGAAAGGAGTGGGTATTAGATGCCCAACTAAGGTTGATCACTCCAAGCTGATCTTCATGTTCACCACAAGTGACAGAGATGCAGCCATCAAGGCTGAACTGAAAAGAATGAAGAAGCTTGAAATCAACAGGCTGAAGATGCAACAGAAGACCTCCCAAAAGGTCTCTGACACTGAATCTGAGGAAGAAATGCCTCCTGCCAAGAAAATGGTTAAACCAAAGAAGGCCAAGCCACAAAAGAAGAAAGCCCAACAGAAGGTATCTGCCCTTTCTACTACTAACTCTGAAGATGAAACTCCTCTGACACAGAAGATTGCTCAGAAGAAGATGGCTAAAAAGGCTTCTCCAAGGAAGGTGGTAGCCAAGAAGCAAGCTTCCAAAAGAAGAAGGTCTGCATCTATCTCTGCGGAGTCCACCCCCTCTGCTACACCTATGCAAAAGAAACAGAAGGGTGCAATACCTGTTGTTCCAATCTCTGTGGAACAACCTGAAATTCAGGGGGAACTTGAGGACTCTTCCGCTTCTGCTCAACCAAAGAAGACTGTCTGGCAAGGAACCAAAATCATCTTCTCTAGCTCTTCTGAATCTATAAACGAAGTAGTAATGGAGACTGCTAATGCTCAGGGGGAACCAGAGCATATCTCTCCCAATAAAAATCAAGAGGTACTTATTGAAGTTCTACCCTCATCGGACAACCCAGTACTAGACAACAGCACACCTGAAGATCATGAGATCCAAGGTGATATACTCAGAGCACTGAACAAGCAGTTTGCAAGAGTGCTAGAATGGAGAAAGTGGAGATTGGGATCACTCTCCAACATTCTAAAGTATTTTGGATATTATTCCATTGAAGAAAAGGAGGTCTTCAACTGGACTGGCACTGATGATGTGGCCAAATGCACAAATCTCGTTTTTCTAGAGTCTGTCTTAGCAGACAAAAGGAGAAACTTCAAAGGGAAGGCCCTCTGAACTTCAACAACTGCTGTTGAACATGGAACAACTGATATTCCTCCTCTCTCTGAGCAAGAAGTTCATGCCTTTGAAGAATGGCTAATGGAGAGGACAATGAAGGTCTCTCTAGATCCAATACATCAGCAGCAAGACCAAGAAGGAGAACCTTCTGATGCTCAAGCTGTTTTTGCGGATCTCATTGCTGAATGGAGAAGAGCTCAGCACAATGATCTTGAGGTAATCATTCCTTCTCCCCCTCCCTCTCCTCAACATCATATTCATACTCCACCTCCATCACCCATTCTCTCACCTCCTAAAGAATCAGCACCAGTTCCTTCAACAACCTCCAAATCACCCTCACCCCCTCAGAAAACCAAATCAAAAACTTCTTCACCTTATACTTCTGCTAATGAATCACTCCAAAAGCAAAGTACGCAATCTCATCCACAAACTCAACAGAAAACACCTTCACTCAAGAAACCCTCATCTCAGAACCCCTCTCCCTGCAAACAACTTACCCCTCTGAGAACCAGATCACCATCTCCTCCTCCTTCTCCTCAAAACTAACAGATGCAACAGAAGACTCCTCCTAGATACCAACAGGTAACTGACTCCTCTTCCCAAGAATATAATCCCAGACAACCTCACATTCGACGAATCAAGATGCTGGGATATACAGAAGAGGTTCCAAATCATGAATTCCAGAAATTCCTAGAAGCTGCTGACGGCTTTGCAACAAAGGTCAACTCTGACCTCAAATCTCTCAAAGAATCCTTAAATGACAGGACCTCTGCTTTAGCCTCCCCTGTTGAAAGCATACAGAAGACCTTAACCTCACTTCAGATTGTCCTCACTACCCAAGAGAAGGCCATGTCTACCCTAACCTCCTCCGTTGATCATTTAAAGATTTCTGACAAAGAAAGAGAAGCTCAATTGCACAGGATAGAGGCCCTCTGTTCTTCCACCAAATAGAAGGCTGATGCTTTTGAAGTGTAAGCATTCTTGAGTAGTCGACTGACAGAAGACTTGTTGGCCCTCTGCTTAACTTGGATCCTACAGAAGAGCTCATGGCCCTCTGTTGGCTGTTTACTTGACAGAAGTGCCCATGGTACTCTGTTGAAGTTCCAATGGTCAGAAAAGCTCGAGACCCTCTGTGATCTGACACTCTGAAATCCGCAACAGAAGATCAAACACTTAGAGAGTTTGCAAGCTACCTCGCCGATGTACCTTAATGGAAGATTCCCTCAACGGCTAGCTCATACCCAACGAAAATGCTAAAGGACAACATTTAATGCTCATTTAATGAGCTCTACACTCTGAAGAGTAAAAGCTGATGATTGACCGAGATTCCTGGAAAGCCTATCCCAAAATAGCAAGCCGCCAAACTTGCGGGCCCAACCGGTCAACTCATGCAGTATGCGCATTCAATGCAGTTGTCTCCTCCTCCAACGGGAAGACAACTCCAGTATAAAAGATACACGTTGAAGAACTTTTGATAGGACTTTTGCTCTCCCTACAACACTTAGAAGCTATCTTGAGATTCAAACTCCATCTTCATCAACAAGAGAAGCTTACGTTGGAAGGATAATATTTTCTCACAATCTTCTTATTCCAACAAAGAGCAAAGTTCCTACTGTTCTTCAACTCTTCAAGCACCTCATTACAAATCTATTGTGACGAAGTAAGTTGGAGAAAACTCTGTTTTCTACAGAACATCTTCTGCAAAGAAGGGCGTCTTTAAGTAGCTTGAGTGGTGAAGTGGTGATACTTCAAGGAGACTCAGTGAAACAAGACCAGTCTTAAAGGAAGCAAGGAAGTGCATCCCAGGAGACATCTACACTTGAAGAAGACGTGGAGAGCTTCTTAAGTGCTAGGACTTGAGCGTTGTAATCGGTTTATTACAAGCTTAGTGGAACAGTGGATTAGAGGAACAAGTTGTTCCTTGAACCACTATAAAAATCCCTGGTGTTATTTACTTATTGCTTTCATTTTTCTAACTTATTAACTCCATAGAAGTGGTATCTGTGTTCAGCAGAACACCTCTTAAGAGTTAACAGAAGGCCTACTACCTTTGCACCTCTGTGAGGCTATCCCGACAGAACCCCTACCAGAAGACCTCCGCTGCCAGTCTGTTCTCAACAGAACAGGCTATTCTGTTAACCTTGGTACTTAGCTTGAAAAAGTTAAAAACCATAACAGTCTATTCACCCCCCCCTCTAGAGTACTGTTACCTCATTATCCGGGACCAACAACCATTTATGGTCTAAAACAAGCACCACGGGCCTGGTTCCATAGGTTTAGTAGTTTTCTTCTTCAACATAATTTTTCTTACAGTAAGTCTGATAACTCTCTGTTTATTTTTCGCCAGAATAATTCTACCATTTATTTATTATTATACGTAGATGATGTTATTATTACTGGAAATTTTGAGACTACTGTCAATCAGTTTATTTCTCTTATATCTCATCATTTTGCTATGAAAAGTTTGGGTAATCTTCATTATTTTCTTGGTATAGAGGCCACTCGTACATCCAAAAGTTTGTTCCTCTCTCAGCAAAAATATGTCACTGATTTGCTTGCCCGCTTTCATCTTCACACTGTTAAATCTGTCCGTACTCCTCTGGTCTCTCGTACGACATTAACCCTCACTGATGGTGAGCTCCTGACAGATGCGACGGAGTATCGCAACATGGTAGGTGCATTACAATATTTAACTTTGACACGGCCTGATATTTCTTTTGCAGTACATTTAGTGTCTCAGTTTATGCATGCACCCCGTACTACTCACTTGCTTGCAGTCAAGCGTATCTTCATATATTTACAGGGCACTCGTGATCATGGTGTAACAACCTCAATTTCACAAAAATTTTAAATTTCAAGATAAAAAGGTAAATAAAAAAATGATAAAAATTTAGTAACAAGATAATTTTCGTAATATATATCAAAGAATTATAAATCAAGAGGCTAGATCATTTTGCCCACTAGTCACATAATGTTATACGTACATATGGACGCATGGCTATAACTTGATGTATGGTCACATATAGAGATACATATACACATGGTCTAACACTCTAGAAGGGAACAAATGCATGCTGTCATCATAATATTAAAAAAATTTCAACATAACACTCATCCAAACAGCATGGTATACATTTGGCTAGCCCTTGAGAGAAGAAAACAAAAGTAGCAGTAGAGCAACAGGCAAACTCGTATATCACGAGTTAGAAGAAAACAAACGTAAGATTAGAATAGTCAATAATAATTCTGAGTATTAAAAAGGTGCTAGTAGGCATTAGTTCTTGTGAGTCTAGAGGAAAACCACGAACAAAATGACACTAAGGAAAGTAAAAATGGGAGAGGGCCGTGAGATAAGATGCTAAGGGAGGAGAAACAGGGAGAAAAGAGGAGGATAAAAGCATAGGAGGAAACTAAGAAGTAAAAGTCTTGCCTAAATTTTTGAGGTCTGTGTTCATTCCCTTCTCAACTTAAATGATATTATTAAGCTTTATAATTTTATCACATTTATATCTTCCTGAAATGCATTGATTAATTATATCGTCATTTCGTTTTACTATGACATTTAGTTGTACTGCCACGTTTTATTTGCAATCTGATGTATTATGATTTGAGAGATGCTTTAGAAATTTTTGATTTAAAAGATTGCCTGTTTTAAGTGTTCAGAATTAATGGATAGTAAATATCATAAAGTAGTGATAAAAGTTATTGATTTTGAAGTTAACTTTACTATTCTAAGAACTGATAATTCTATTAATCGATTCTTAAATAGTAAATATACCTACTAATAGTTAGAGAAGTTATTTTACTTGAGATTTATTAATTTGTAGATATACCCTTTTATAATTAAAATATGAATTAATATAAACTACGTAAGTTTCAAACCACCCGTGTAGTAAGGAGAAATTTAGTCTTTAATTTGAAATTTCAGATTTTACATGCTCACTAGGTTAATTTTCGAACTAAATTATTTACCAAATATTAAACTCTGTAAATTGTTATGATTAAGAAGGAAGCTTTTATAAACAAAAACACACAAGTTTAAAAGATACAGATTTGTAATTACGAACAATACGAAATGATGAAATTTTGAAACCTATTATTATGGATTTAATTCGTTATATTTTTAATTAAGGATACCGTAGAATGAATAATTATGTACATTTAATATAATATTAAAATATCATAAACTTAATTTTAAATCCGAAGTTTATATATATGTGTACTGGAGATTTTTATAAATTATATTTTTACATAGTTAATTATACTTTGTTTAATAAAAATAACAAGTTGGATTTCAGATTATAAGTATTTTAAGTCCGTTCCATCTATATTCTGATATTAAAAGTTTCTCCCTAGCAATTGTGTTTGAAATACTAAACATATACAGTTCAAACTAAGTAGAATGACGTATATTCCTAAATAATAGTCTTGATCAATACTTAAGTAGTCTTAAAAAAAGAGATCAAATTGATATTTTTAGACGGCAAATATATTGAATACAGATATAGTCAAACCTTAAATTTTTATGATTAAGTCAATCATATTATACGTAGAGGTTTAGCTGGAAACCTCAATATAATAAGATAAATAGCCGTAATTAACAAAGAAGAAGAAAATGCTGAATCAAATAATGAATAAAGAAAAAGGGAATTGAAATTTTGCTTTGGATTGGATAGGTTGGCATGCCAATAGGGATAATTAACACGGCAGTAGAATTTGATCAATGATTTCGGGTCTGTAGCCACCGAGTGGACAGCACCCAAATCTTGATATTTGACACACGCGCGCTTCTATACGGGTCCGTAGCCACCGAGTGGACAGTACCCAAATATGTTCGTTTACGGGTCCGTAGCCACCGAGTGGACAGTACCCAAACGAGCCCCGGCCAGAGCCACCGAGTGGTCAGTGCCAAAATAGTTCTCTGATGGTCCGAAGCCACCGAGTGGACAGTACCAAAGATGAGAACGTCCCGTTTATCCAGTCCATAAAATTAAGGAGTAAAATTCCAAAATAAGAAATGTATAGAAATTCGATTTGGAAATACAAACTGAGAAAAATGGAAGGATGCATTGAAAGTGAATGGAAAACGTTAAGAGCGTAGAGTATAATTTAATTTGTGATACAATATTAGAAATATTTGGAAATGGTGACTTTGAACAAAATGGTGATATTAATTACTACGTATATGACATATCTACAAGCTACAATAGCTATGAAGAGTGATATTTTTAAAGCACGGTTTTTATGAGCTACGTTGGTATTATTACAATTCGTGTTGATTATTATTTGTGATAATTTTATATTGAGAAAGAATGAACACCACTAAGCAAGATTTGCTTAGCGCGTTGGATTTTTGTCCTTCGCGTAGGTCAATAAGCGCTACAAGGCGGATCCAGGATGCATTTGGGAGCAGCAGCCAATCATCAAAGAGTCACATCCACATATTAGTAATAACCCATCTCTAGTTGCATAATAAGTACTCATTTAGCATATTAGTTGTGCAATAAATAAACATGAGAATGTTCAATTTTCATGGATGTATTTGATTACTCCAAAATCCAGAACTACTTGTGTAATATATTTTTGCTTCCGCTATTTATGGACTTTGATAAACTCTATTATTAATCTCATTTAAATTCGGCCAAAAATATTTTAAGAAAATAGTTAATCGGTTAACGCTTTGGTGCTTCGGCACTGCGGGTAGCACTCCCTGCCCTAGCCTTCCGGGCCGGGTAGTGGGTGTTACACATGGTCTCTGGCTTCAGACTTCCGCCACTCCGACATGTGTTTTGGCCTATTCAGATACAGATTGGGCTGGCTGTCCGGATAGCTCACGGTCTACTACGGGGTTTGCAGTATTTCTGGGTCCAAATCTAATTTCTTGGAAATCAAAGAAGCAGCCAATAGTGTCCAAGTCATCTACCGAAGCTGAATATAGAGTCATTGTGTATACAGTTCAGGACACATTACATATTCGGTCTGTTCTTTTTTAGCTTGGCTATCCCATCACTGTACCAGTCCATCTCATGTGTGATAATATCTCTCCTTCATACCTGACTGTTAAACCAATACAATATGCTCAGAGCAAGTATATCCAGATTGACTATCACATTTTGTTCGTGAACGAGTGGCTCATGGAGATTTACTTGTTCGATATGTCCCTACTCATCTTCAGTTGGCAGATATTTTTACTAAAAGTCTTCCTAGTCAACATTTTCATTTTTTAAAGGACAACCTGCGCGTTGTATCTCCCAGCACAGTTTGAGGGGGTGTAATAGACTAGGGTCATTTATATATTTTAAACAATATTCCTTTATTATAAATATATCTGCGCGGGCTCCTTAGAGGGTAACCAGTATCATTATCTCACAGTAATGACCGGATATATGAGAAATGTGGAAAGGCAGGAGGTCTTTCTCAATCTCCCACTTGCTCCACGAGTTGACCCAATGCAGGGCCGTCTGATGAATTTGGATAAATGCCCCCATTCTAAATGGGAAATTGAGCCCACTAAAACAAGAAAAATACAAATTTGAACAATGAAATACAAATAGACTAGACAGTTCAATGAAATATAAGTTTTATGATATTTAAAGCACACAAATTAAAGAATCTGAAAATTATATACCTTTCTCTTGAATAATACATAACATCTATAAAAATATATCTATAACTAAAATTACATTCTAATTTTTGGAGGCCCCGAGTGGGTCTCAGTGCCAAACTGCCAATCACATGCAAGACGGTCAATGTATTTGGGAAGTGAAAAATGCTGCAATGTATTTGGTCAATTTAGTACTCCGTATGAGAAGTTAGATAGGATTTTTTTGTCGCTATATATGATTAGCCAGCCATATCTTCAATGGTAACCTTAAAGAGATCTGTATCTAGTTTGGCTCTTGTATTTTCCCTTCACTAACTCAAATTAATGCTTGATTTGTCGGTCGAGCCAAGTTTCCATGAAATTAAAGATTGATTGCTTCCGATCATTAATGTTCTATTAAAAATTCTGACCCCATCTCTAGTACTCTTTTTGAGAGAATCTCCAGTACTTAACAACGTTCGGCAGTTTGTTCCATTATTAAATTAGAATTATAATAAACATATTTGCGTTACCATTTTTATATATAGTCAATAGTTTTATGAAATAATGACCAAATCAAATTACCCTATGCCATCCACAGTCGTTAATTAAGAGGACCAATTAAGTCATCAAATACAAAATCATGTTTAAAATATAACCTACATATTCAATAATATGCAACGCTTTGAATTTTAATATACAATACAAATAATGTAAAGATACACATAATGAGTTTCGATATGCAATTCAAATAATATGCAACACTTTGAACTTCAATATGCAATACAAATAATGTAAAGATACACAATTTGTAACAGTTTGTAGGTTAGCATGAGATGATTAATTTGTATGTGATCCCACCTATATGTGTGTGTATCTGTGTAATATATATATATATATATATATATATATATATATATATATATATATATATATATATAGAGTACTCTTCCGGTCAGGAATTCCTGACCGGAACCGCCGTCCGGACGGCGGCGTTTGGCCGCCTTTTGGGTGGAATTTTTCGATGAAATTTTTATGACATGTTCTTCATCAAGTCTAGTTTATCCACAAAAAATTTCAGCCAAAAACTCATTCGGGAAGGTCATCAAATGATTCCGGACCAGTTAACTTGCAAAAATCATTTGACGACCTTCCCGAATGAGTTTTTGGCTGAAATTTTTTGTGGATAAACTAGACTTGATGGAGAACATGCCATAAAAATTTCATCAAAAAATGTCACCGGGAAGGCGGCCAAACGCCATCGTCCGGACGGCGGTTCCTGTCCGGAATTCCGGACATGAATAAAACTCATATATATATATATATATATATATATATATATATATATATATATATATAGAGAGAGAGAGAGAGAGAGAGAGAGAGAGTAATCTTCCGGTCAGGAAATTTCTAACCGGAGCGCCGTCCGGCCTCCTCCTTTTGGGGAAGTTCCTGGTGGTATTTTTTGCTGAAATTTTTTGAACATGTTCTTCATCAAGTCTAGTATATCCATACCAAATTTCAGCTAAACATTAATCGGGAAGGCACTCAAATGATTTTTGGAAGTTAACTGCGCACTTTATATACACATAAAACACAGTTAACTTTCAGAAATCATTTGACTGTTTTCCCAATTGAATTTTTAGCTGAAATTTGGTATGCATAAACTAGACGAAACATGCACAAAAAATTCAACAAACAATACCACCGGAAACCGCCCCAAAAGGCGGAGGCCGGACGGCGCTCCGATCAGGAACGGAGGGACATGAATAATCCTATATATATATATATATATATATATATATAGTGAAATTTATATATAAAAAATGAAAGCACTTTGGAAATTCCTAAGTCAAAAGCTCAAAGCACATGAGATATCATGGCCGGTATAATAAAAAATTCCCATTTTTTGTACCCTCTTTAGTCTTCACCCATGCAGTACCGTGTACATGCAAGGTCACTTTTTTTGTGCCCGTACAAATTGCGGAGCAAAGAGCATGAAATTTAATCCGGTCCGTACAGTTTCGTATATTTTCAACTACGATAGTTCCACTCGACAATATGGCGTTACACAAGCCTATTTCTATATTATTAACTTTAAAATCTTTCTCATTTCAAAAGTAGGTAGATTAAGAATAGTGAAAGAGAATATAAATTATTGAGGGTATGATGAGAAGATAGTGGAATAATGTGATGGAATGTAGGATAAATCCAAAAAATAGTTGTAATAGTGTATTATTTTCAGAATTATTGAGGGTATAATGGGAAAATTTAGAAATGAGAAGATTTTTATGTTACGGACGAAAAAGAAAAGTGGTAATATTTTTTTGTTACGGAGGGAGTATATTTATAATAATAATTGTTCTTGAAAATGAGTACGAGAATAGTACCCTCCGTCTCAAATTGTTTTGCAAAGTCTTAACAATTTTTTGTCAACCACTAATAAAAGTCAATGTTCTGTATTGATAATTAATTTAATTTTTAATAATTAAAGTTTATATATTCAGAAATTACATTAGAATCTCTTCAAAGTTGTAAACTCCAAATTAGAATATAATAAATAATTGACATTCTAATTAAGCGAATAAAATAAAACTGTTTGACAAAAAAGGTCAAATTTGCAAATGAATGCAGGAGTATCATCGTGAACTGAGGAACGTACATTATACGGAGTATTACGAGAAACAAACAAGAACAAGAGCTAAAAATGAAAAACAGCTAACATGGGTATGGTGTACTGAAAGTATAGATGTGACAGCAATAATAAATTTTACGAATTAATTGTACTATGTATTTGGAAACCTCTCGATCATACTCTTCCTAGACACACGAACAAACCTCGTAGCAACCTCGTATAATTATGTGCCCATGAGAAATGTTGTTTCCAGAATTGTTTCTCCGCCAAGTGTAGACGTCAAATTATCTACGCACAAACACCTTTTTATAAAGAAATGTACATTTAATTCGCACAGACAAAAAAATTGTCAGCGCCAAAACGATTCTCTTTGTAAAAGAAGAAAAGAGTGTCTACACCCGCCAACACTATTTTTCTGCTTATTAGGATTATCAGGCAACTTTTTCACCAAATTCGTAACTATTGCTTTCACGCGCTGAATTGTGTAATAAGCAGAACAAATAAGGTTGAAGTCACTTTTCTGGTTGTATTGGCTGAATATACTGTAGATGATCATTTTAGCTATTTTTACATATTTTTTATAAATAAAATATATTTTAAAAATATTTTTTCTTAAATCAGCAAAACCAGCCAATGCAACCACTTCAGCCAGAACTTCATAAGTTTCAGTAGAATCAGCCAAAGTAGCCGATTTTCGTTCTACCAAACAGGCTCATAAACAATTTGATCGGTATAAATGAAATATAACTCATATGCATATATTATTAATTTGGGAAAGTTCCCGAAATAGGACTAAAACAGTTTGAAAATTCCAAAATAGGATTGCCATGTTTTTATTCCCAAAATAGGAGTAATTACTGCCAAGTTTGGAAAATACTGCCATGTTTGAAGTCTGGTACTGCCACAACATGACATTAATTAGTTCTATTTAGAGAATAACAACATTATTTTGAAATTTTTAAACCTTTTAGTACTATTTGCGGTAATATTATATGTTTGTAACATGGCACAATATTACATGTTTGTAGAAGTTTCGAATCTTTCGATATGCTAGACACTTAATAAGTAAACAATTTGTGGATTTTGAGATAAATTGTGTCCGCAAAAACAGTAGTTACGTGTAGACGCATCACGCAAAACAAAATGAAATTTACAAAGTGTATACGTGAGTCGAGAATAACTGCGGTTAAATGTGGAAAAGTTTGGATAAACAAAGTGTTATATTAAGATATGAGCTACTCCTCCTATTAGGTGTGAGGCCCCTTATAAAAAATGATGACACGATTATAAAAACGGCCGGATGAAAAAAAACGGACCGATGAAAAAAAATGAATGATTGCATGATCCTGACGAAGTGTCTGGTCGTGAGGAGTGGTGTTAAATGTCCCACACCGGAAAAGTTTGGATAAACAAAGTGCTCCGCCACCGCTCCGGCCGGCCCTTTGCCCTGCCACTGCTCCGCCGGTCACTGCCCCCGGCGTAGTTGGCATAGCCACCCATGCCCCACCTCAGACCCCTAGCTCGTCCCAACCCCCTCCCCTGCCTCACCCCCAACCCTGCCCGACCCCCATCCCCTTCTCAGGTTCACCTGCACCTGCACCCAGCGTCAAGACCTAACCCCTGACGGAAACCACCTCTCCAAATCGCCGCCACAAATCGCCGCATCAGAACCCTAGCCGCCGCCTCAAACCGCCACACTAGAATCCTATGTGTCGCTCCTCGAACTCCCTTTAACCAATTCGTCATCCTACCGCCGTTGGTCAGATCTGTTACGCTAGCCACCGCCGCCGCACATCGACTATTAAGCAATCTCAAATTTGAGTCGTCTTCTATTGGAGGTCGTAGCCATCTTACATCGATTAGAAACTGAGGAAGAAGAATAAAAGTCGTGAGCGGCGATGTGAAGGCGGAGGCAGCGATTTGGAGTAGGAGGCGAGCTAGCGGCGACTGGTGGTGTCTGAGAATCGTTGTCTGGTGGCGGCAGCGACATCTCTTACTTGTCTGGTCGCAGGACTCGTAGATGAGGCAGAATGAATTGGTGAGGAGAGATGGAAGATGGCTGAAGCAAGAGGTGAGAATGTGAGATGGTTGGATGATACGATGACGGTATGAAGTAGGGTCGATTTCAGTCCACTTATTATTAATATATCAGTTTTTTGTCTAAATTTAATTGTGGTCCTATATTTTGGAAATGGAAACTCATACGTAATATTATAGTCATTCTTTCAATTTTGAATCTTGATTTTGATTAGTATAATAACATGGAAGTTAAAATTTTTATATTTTTATGAAAGTACTTTAAACAAAGACCATTTTCATATTAGTTCTAAATAATTTCAAATAAGAATATATAATTGGTCAAGATTTTAAAAAAGACAAAAAAATTTGGGACATTGGTAGTATAATTTTATAATTTT
This sequence comes from Cuscuta epithymum, assembly GCA_945859915.1. Taxonomy (NCBI): domain Eukaryota; kingdom Viridiplantae; phylum Streptophyta; class Magnoliopsida; order Solanales; family Convolvulaceae; genus Cuscuta; species Cuscuta epithymum. The sequence continues at coordinate 1,181,737 of CAMAPF010000020.1, forward strand.
AAGGTTTCTATTGAAATTTAAAAAGGCAATTGAATGAAGTGGGATCATCCTCCAACCCAAGGGTAGACCAAATGGGTGCGGCACATCACTAGTTTATCAAATCCCCACAGATCCTTCATCCTCGTACTACCAAACACACAATCGTCAAAACGACACGTTTCTTGTTTTCTTGGAATCCAAAATCTATCTTTTTAGTTACACACATTATTTTATTCATTTGTTTGTTTATATTGTATCCTATGATACTGCATTAAATGGATCAGATCAAGATCAATATCACGATCATCGGTCTTACATAATTCGAAAACCCGAGACAACAACCTATAGTGTCCCAAAATTGCCCTCGTACCGGTGGGCGTAGCTCAACTGGTAGCGAGGGAGTGCCACAAGGGTTAGGTCTCGGATTCGAATCCCGGCAACTGCGATGAGGGGTTACTATGCTGAAAAATGCATAGGGCTTCTGCAAGTACCGGGGACAGAGTCACACTCTCTATCTGTCAGATTGTGATTATAGTCCAATTTACATCCTCCCATCGTGCCGTCCGGTCGGTGTTAGGGGGACCCTCAGGGATGGGGTGTCATCCTTTTTTCCAAAATTGCCCTCGTTTCCCCTTCCCCCACAAGCAGGGTAATTACGTAAATTAACAGACTTAAAGAGCTCGTTTGTTAATATGCAAATCGATTGCATTGGCGGATTCTAATTAAGTTTATGATGTTCTGGTTAAAAAGACTAGATTGGTCGATTCTGCCGATTTGAGAAAAAATTATATTTAAAATATATTTATTAAGTAAGTAAAGAAAAAAATTAAGAAGAATAATTTTTCTTATTATTACACAATTCACCGTGCAAAATAAAATTTACGTGTTTGATAAAAAAATGATGATAAGCCCGATCACCAAACTGACTCAAAATAAATAAAGAGGCACTTCACCAGCCGGCTTTCCGTTTATTCTGCCGCCATTTATGCACTCGTTTGTTTCTCCTTCCTCTTCGCTAACCATTCGATCAACAAAACCCCTTTCTGTTTGTAACTTTGTTTTCCCCATCTTCAAAACCCCTTTGTTTCTTTTGTCAGTGGACTGTGATGAAAACTATGGAGTTTGATCAATCTTTTAAGCCGAAGAGGGCAAAAACAAGAGAAGTCAGTTCAAGATTCCGGTCGCCGAGCACTTTCTCAACTTCCGGCAGCCATAATCAGATCAATCCGATGACACCGTCCAACCACATTCTCTCTACTCCGCCGAAGAAGGCGCCCAGATCATCAAAAGGCTCTGAGAAGTCCGGATTCATGGCGAAGCTGTGGCCGTCTTCAGTCACTTCAAACTTCCGGCTTGAAGGCCTCGCCGTTCATGGACGTGAGGAAGAAGAACTCAGCAATTCACCGGCGTCCGTCAGCCGCCAGATGAGTTGTCGGGATTTTAGTAGGTTTGCCGGCGAGAAAGACGAACAGGGTATTGCGAAGGAAAACCAGAGGCCCCTGTTTGGTGGGTCCATGAGGTACGCCGGGAAATTCGCCACTCCGGCCAGATCATCCACTTCTCCGTCGTCCTCCTCCTCTTGCTCCTCCAATTTCTCCAACTTACTCGAGGATTACTCCGAATACAGAAAAAGATCGGATTTTTTATCCGATTTGGAGTCGGAAGACAGTGAAATTCTCTCCAACAGCAGTTTTTCCTCCCCTATTATCACGAAGAACAGACCACCATCCTATATGGCACCCACTCTCAGTTCGTCTAAGTCCTTGCAAGATCCGCCGTCGAGATCCCGGAGATGGAGTTCAGATTCTGGTCTCAAGAAAACCAGAGAAGACAACCCTTCCAGAAAGGCTGGTTCTCTGAAAAGGTCTAGTTCTGTAAAACCGTCGCCTTCATCTCTCCGGAGATCAAACCCGGCGGCGATTACGTCGGAGAACAGAGGGGAAGTGGCCGGAATTCATGGCAGTTACACGCCGACAAACCCTTCAAGAGTGAAAGGGGTTGGGAGTTTCTTCAGTATGGGGCTGGAATTGCTTAAGGTTAAGAAGTCTTCTTCTAAAACAGCATCCTCGTCTTCCTCGGTGGAGGCCGAGAATGTTCATAGCCTGAGAATGATGCATAATCGGTTGTTGCAGTGGAGATATGTTAATGCGAAATCTGATGCTGTTAATGAGAAGATCAGCAGAGATGCGCAGGTTTGTTTTACTCTTTCTTTTGGGCAGTATAGTACACCAGTTCTAGAAGTATATTGAAAAGGAGTATGTACTTCATGTTAATTAAAACTAAAGTAACTATAATGCTAAAAGTTCATAATCATGATCAGGTTCAAAGTCAAGCCTTCAGTTAAAATTAATTAAATATTGGATGTAAGAGATGAGACATGCAAATTTGAAATTTCAATGCGTTGGGAGAAGGTAATATTGTTTAAAAGTTGATAGATTAGTCTATGATTATTGATTGAGTTGAATAGTTTGCAATAAGTTTAAATATGTGTATCAGTTAATTCAGTTTAAGGATAAGTTATTTACCATTCTAGAAGTTTTCTAAGTGTTATCAGTGTATTATAGGTGACCATTTGGTGGTTATATATTTGTAGAAAACATTAAATGTATTCCTGATAAAACTCTACTTAGTAACTTTTTAATTATGTTCTTCATCAAACCTTTTACTCCTATTTATTTAGGCAATGTCTTTAGAAAGTATGTTCAGATAATTTAGATGTATTTTTTATGAAGTTGGTGAACAATTCATTTAATCACTTTTCCATTTATTTTCCCTATGATTTATTTATTTATGACAAGAATAATCAAAACAGGCCACCTTTGACTTTTTTTTTGGGTTGAAATGAAATTTTAAATTCATATCTTTTGTAGGAAAATTCGGTAGATTAAGTCATTCCAACAAAAAAATCATTCATTAGACTTTATGTGATTAAATGAATTTGTGTTATTTTGCAGAAGAAATTGATATATGCTGAGGATAGTATATCTAAACTGCGGCAATCTGTTGTCCAAAAGAAGATGCAATTGCAGAAACAGAAATTGGAGATGAAACTCGCTTCTTTACTCCATTCTCAAGTGAGTTATTTGCTCTTACCGTTCTTTTATAACAATTTTGTACTATATTGATCTCTTTACATATTTTCTAAGTTTTGTTTGTTTGGGTAACCGACAATTATCAGATCAAACAACTTGAGGATTGGGGTGATATGGAAACAAAATACTTATCATCAATCTCAATGACCAAAGATTCTTTGCACTCGGTTGTTTGTAAAGTGCCCCTCATTCAAGGCGCAAAGGTGTGCAGTTATAAGTATATACAGTACAATGTGCTAATACTTATGGGGAAAAAACAAAACAAAAAAAATAGAATGGGGACTAAATCAGGGTATTAATAAGTGATTAATGTGTTAACAAATGTAGGTGGACCCAGAATCAACCTCCATTGCTCTTCAAGATGCATCAGACCTTGCTGCATCCATTGAGTTGATGTTGTCTTCTTTGTCCACAGGGGTAAGCCATATTACTTTCTAATCAAAGGATGCCAAGTCCTAATCAACCAAATTAATGGCCAAAGTCCCCTAAAACCACTTCTTTTCACTGGATGCAAGTAAAACAAAATTTTCATAAGTTGACTGTGTTTTTAAATTTTTCCTAATTTACCCTTTATTGCGTTTACTTTTTACAAAAATTGGCCTCATTAACCAAAACATAACAAGAAAAGACAGACGGATCACGGATGCCACTTGTCGCGCACAACACGATTTAGCATTACGACTCTTTTTGTACTTTCCAAATGCTTTTGATCCTAAATGAAATTGGTGCTATCTTTGTTTAGGCCACTGGGACAGCTGAAGTAATGAAAGAGACAGCAGAGGTTGTAATACAAGAGAAGTTGTTGCTGGAAGAGTGTTTGGAGCTTTTCAAGAACATTTCTAGACTAGAGGTAAAACTATTGTGCAGTTTAAGTGGTTTGCATAAATTCCATGGGGATTATGTTGTCATTGGCTTAATATGTTGTTGGTTTTATATGTTGGCAGATTGAAGAGAGGAGTTTGAAGTGCAACTTAATACAGTTAAGATTGCAACAACAGGAAGAGCTGCTACTATCAGCACATTGATTAGTAGGAGGGGTAGTTGATTTAGACATGAGTAGTTAGAAGAGAGACATTTGGACGTTTTTGCACTTGGTGTTCGGGGAGATAGTTTGCTGATCGAGGCTTAACCAAACTACAAATAATTCTGTTTATAATTACAACAGCAAAAGTCTCTCTTTAACATTTTGATTCTTTCTTTGTAAATGAACCTAATCATCTCATCACGAGCAATGCTCAGATCATTTACCTATTGCAATTAAATGAATGTGTAAAAGGAGTTTATATACGGTACATTCGAAACTCTGATTTTCTATCAAAGATTCAAAGGAGTCATATAACAATGCAATTTCTGTCTTAGATCAATTAAATTTGGCATAGAAACTTATACTCCGTAGTAGTTTAACAATTTATACCACGTAACAATTTTTTTCTCTTTCTAGTGCCTCTCTAAAGAAAATTTTGTGAGGTGCAATAGTACATCTAGGTACGTGGTATAAGATATACAAAGAACAATGATCATTTTTATTTAATATGAATAGAGAAATATGAACCTCGAATGATATTTAAAACAATGGACGAGGAATTAGGCCAATAAGATGGTTTTATTGAAAGTAAAATTATGCTAAGTATGTTGGAAAGAATAAACTGAAATTAAAAACTATTATGTGAATTAGATATTATTGTTGGGAACTTAAGAGAAACTTTAGAAACTCAAATGTTAGCTGAATCAAATGGACTCACTTAGCTATAAGATTGAAATAATGATTAAAAAGTATCAAATTATCTTTAAAAAAATATTACCTCTGTTCTTTTTAATTTAACAATTTGACTTTAACGTTTGTCAAAGCACAACTTTGATTGTAATTATATTTAATTAATATTTTTAAAATGCACATTAAGAGAAATTTAATGATATTTATACATAATATTTTGATTATAGTATATATTAGTAGAGAATCACGGTACTATAAAAAAGTATAAAATCATGGTCAAAATAAAGTTTGTGATTAATGAAAATTTAGAGTGTTGCAACTATTAAAGAATAGATGAATTTTAATATTGAAAAGATATTCTGAATAACGGAAGGGTAAAACTAAAATGCTAAAATTAGTAATGTATCAAATCAGTTTATTAATTTTGAGTTCAGTCAACTTCTCGCTCTTCATGCAAACAATATTGCCTTTAAATTAACTGTCTGAATTGATTAAAGCTTAACTGAAAATGAGTTGAAATGATCATGCAAACGTAACATTATATCAAATAAATTCAATTATATGACTACTATGTCAGATTTTTCATGATGATATTGATTTTGTGAATCAATTCATTAAAAAATATGTCAAAGAATGTAGAGGTGGGCATAAAATAGAATTGTACCGAACCGCACCATGATGATACTGAATTACATAATGGGTTCTTGATAATTAGATACATTTTTGTCCCGAATCAAAACTGTACTATTTTAAATATATATAGGACCGGTTCTAAAATTTGAGAACCATATAATACTCGGCCAAAGCAATTTAAATTAATATGTTTTGGTTTTTTATATTTTTGCAAGGTCAATAACACTTGCCCAACCTAACATGTTTTAGAATTAAAATGTTACACATATGCATATAATTTTTTTTAGTTATAAATATGTATTCAATTCGTCTTTTTACCATACTTCTTCAGATTGAGGGTTTTAATAGTGTAATTATAAGGATTCTTATGTAATTACTCTTTATATTCCTTATTATAAATACCATATGAGGGCTATCTATTGGGTAAGACATTTCATCATAATTATTATTTCACATGATATCAGCAGCCTAGGCTTTCATACCATAGAAAAATATGTCGACAACTCCATCTGTGGCGCACGTTCCTCCTTCATCGTTGCCGCCTGCAAGCCAACCGATTCTCCAGCCTTCGGCGTCATCTTCTTCGTCGATCATGACTACCGCTGCACTGGCTCCTCCGACATCTTCATCACCCGTCCAGACGGAGCAGCTCTACTCCTCCGGCGTCCTCATGTCACCGCAACTGTCATCCACTCGGCTCACACTGCCGCCTGCTCCGTTGGGGTCTCTTCGGATGTGCAATATGCCGGAACCGTTTTTTTGGATGCCAACCATGCCGACTTTGCTGCAGCCTACTCAACTTAGGGTCTGTTTGCAACTGCTTTTAAAAAAGCACTTCTCAGCTTTTGGCCTTAAAAAAGCACTTATTTTCCCAAATACTACAACTTTTATTTTTCTCGGCTTCCGCGTCAAAAGTGCTTTTACTTTTTCTATTACACAAAAAGCACTTATTTTACCAAACACTACCCACTTTTACTTTTCAAAATCACTTTTTTCTCAAACACTATCAACTTTTATTTAATCACTTCTCCCCATTTCATTAAAAAAAGCACTTTTTTAAAAGCAGAAGCTGTTGCAAACAGACCCTTACTCATCCTGCAGTCCCGGCCCTCATAGTTTTGTCCTTTTGATAACTAGATCCCCATAAGGAAGGAAAAACTTATATGAACAAGTAATGGTTAACACCATCAATTCTTACAAAATCAACGATATTTATAAATTGAAGGCCTTTTTTTGATTTTTTATTATTGATTCTGAAGAAATTGGTTTAAATAGGAGTAAAAACGCTAAATAATTTTAAAGCATGAGTACTTATGTTTTTATTCTCTAAAAATGAGTAATTGCTGTAAAGGTTGAAAAATAGTGTCATGCGTAACGTCCGGTAATGTCAAAAGATGATAGTAATATCTCTATTTAGAATAAAGAATTAAAAACATAAAATAATTGCATATTTATGTTGAATTTTTAAACTTAAGTTATCATGACGCTACATTGTAGTAATATTAGTCATATTAGTGTAAATAAGTTTTACATTAGTTATATTTTGAAGAAAAAAACTAAATTCATGTATAGATAATACATTTGGAGGTTACAATTAGGAAAAGTATTGCCACATGTAATCTCTAGAATTATTATTATTTTTAAATCACTTTCTATTTAAAGGAATCTATACTACTCGGTATTCATATAGGAGTTCTATTAGTTTTAGTCAAATACCATTACTACTCATCAACTAAGATAGAAATTCCTATTATTTAGGGGGACCCATCCAAATAAAATCATATTTTTTAAACTATTATAACTTTTTTATTTGTAATCAATTTGTTACAAAAAACAATATAGCAAAATTCATAATTTTTTATTATCTTTCAAATGACATCAATATTGCATACACAAAAATAAAAAATAATTTAACATTTTAAAAGACATTAGTGTTTTTAAAGTGATATAACTTTTTATTTGTACTTCAATTGTCACAAAAATATAAAAAATCATAACTTTTTGTTTATCTTTAAAATGACATCAATCTATAAATAATAAATTTGAATGATACAATTATGGAAAGTTTTGTTTATAAAAAAAAGTATTTATAAAAAAGTCGTAAAAATATTTAAAATACTTTTCGTAAAAAATATTTAAAATATTTTTTAAAAGTAAGCACATTCCAAAAACTGTTTTATGTTATGCTTCATTCATCCTATAATGTAAGATACTCTTGGGTTTGGCACGGCCTTTAAAAAAATAGAGAAAAAATATTGTTTTATCATTTTAACCTCAAAAGGTAAGAAAAGTTGGATGGGTCCAAAAAATGTAAAAGTTGAAATGATAGGTAAAGAGATTGTCACATGTCAATTCCATAATTTTAAATTATAAATATTTGTTTTAATACTATTTTCCAAATAAAAGGAATAACTGTCCTTTTAATCAGTTAACTGCGTACAAAAACTTTTGCTCATGGTTTTATTCATAGAAAGTACTAGTGACAAGCAGGCTATATGAGGAATAACTAATATTTCAGACACGAGACCCAAAAATAGAGTGATACGTATATTTGTAGGTGTAACCACCGTTACCCCATTCACAAGGTGATACATATAGTACTCCCTTCATCCCTAAATAAACTTCCAACTTTCCTTTTTCGTCCGTCCCAATTAAAACTTCCACTTTCCCTTTTTGGCCAGAATGTGTGGTTCACAACAATTCTTACACATTTCTCTCTCCTCTGCACAACTCTCCACCACACAATACCCACTATCTTAAACTGTGTGCCAAACCAATTTGGAAGTTTAATAAGGGACGGAGGGATATATACTTGTAAAATACTCAACCCGTAGGTCATTTCCATTTAAATAGCCTTTTAGAGATAAGGTACTTACCCGACCTTTCCCATCCGTTCCCGAATGCTTAGCTCACAAGCTACATTCTACATTCATAATATCCTACCGAGTTTTAGGATCATTTACCGTCCCGGGGATACTCAACCCCAACCGAGTTTCAGGATCATTTACCGTCCTGGGGATACTCAACCCCAACCGAGTTTCAGGATCATTTACCGTCCCGGGGATACTGAACCCTAACCGAGTTTCAGGATCATTTACCGTCCCGGGGATACTCAACCCCAACCGAGTTTCAGGATCATGTACCGTCCCGGGGATACTCAACCCCAACCTTATTCCTTACCAAACCCTAATCTGGATATGGCTAACCTTCCATTCCTTTAACTATGGACAATACCTAGCCCTATAGTCACATAATAATCCTTAATAATCAACGTGGACGGGTCCCACCCAAACGACCCACGTTATACTCATTCAAAACTGACCGTCTGGGTGTAAAACCCAGTACACGTTCGGGTACCCACCTATACCCGGTCTGGTATAGAAGGTAGTAGCCCCTGGGGCCATTTTTAGTTAATAGTCGGTCGGGTATTTGCCAATACCCGGTCAGGTACAACAGTTGACTTGGCGGTTGACCGCCCAAACGAAGTCCGATTATCGTGAAATTTTACGTGCATGTACTTCTTGACGCCCTTAATCCAAAAATACCTATTTGGGTTCTTGGAACATCATGCACATCAATTTATAATATTTTCACTAATCAAACTTACATATCATACCTTTCAACAATGTTATTTCCTTTAATATGACATATCACATGCTTTAATACCATTAATCAATTCATAAAACATATTCTTGATTAATTTAGGTAATCTCATGCCTCACGCAAAAGTTATAAAGCATATAACCATCTTCTCACCTTAATGAAGTTTATGGAGTTCTAGCCTTTCTTATTGAGCTCCAACGAAACTCCGGCGACAACTCCGGCAACCCTTTCAACTCCGTGAAAGTTCTTGAAATACCTTATACAAGTTAATAACAAGGTTTTATCATCATAAAACCCATATTAACACAAATAGCCTCTAAAAGGTTATTTTCCGACGAACCCGTCAACTTTGTTCTCTAAGTTCATTTTGGAAATGAACCAACCTTCCAACCCCCTTATTCTACACTTTTAAATGTGTAGAACAAGCTTAGGGGTTTATTATATGATTATAAAATCATATGATTAAAGGAATGGGATTAATGAAGTCAGTACCTTATTAACCTCAAATTTTCCTTCCAAGCCTCCTCTCTTCTCTTCTCTTTTCTCCTTCTTCTTCTTCCTTAGCTTGGTGCATGTATGGTGGGTGAAAATGGATTTCTTGCAGAGCTTCCTACTCCTTAGATGATAGGTGGGTCAAGTGGGTGAGATGTGGGGGTGATGGAAATTTCCCTTTTGCGTTATTAGCAATAATATGAGAGGAGGGTCCCCTTTCCCTTCTCATTTTGTCTCCCAATCATCTCAAGCTTCACTCACCAGTTCTATGTGCGGTTCCTCTTTTTATTTGCAAGACTAAAATTCGTGGGGTGGCCCCCACTTATGTGGGAGGTCATCCCTTTATGTCCCCAAGTGTACACTTGGTCCCGAAAGTTGTATTTTCCGGACTGTTTTAACTATATTTCATTTTATTGGGTCAAATGAAATATCTATCATTCTTCCAATTATTATCGGCTATTAGAATGAATGTATATTCCCCAACTTTCAAATTAATGGTCTCCATAATTTATTATGGCTTTTACCTGTTAGTACTTTGGTACCGATAAATGGGCCTTATATAATGCACAACTTGCCAACTCACATGGTTTCTATATCCCAACATGGATATCCACCACCACCATCATATAAATATTATCTAGACCCAGATGAATATAATATGTGGTCCCAATAATATCGGGCGGCCCCCACTTCCGGTGTGGGCCCCACGTGAATTTTACTATTCACGTAAAAGAGATGATAAAAATTTACAATCACGTAAAATGCGTTTATTCATTTCTCAGGGTTCAATACATAATTTGATAAAGTACAAATACTTGGGGGGCGGTGTTACAAGACCAGAACAGACCAACAAATTACAGTCTAAGTAAAAACATCCTAACTACACACTTTTGTAATTTATTTATCTAAAAATGGGTTTAGTCAATTTTTTTTGAAGATATTAGTCCTGATATTTCTTACCTGATAATTCGAGTATGTTTGTGAAAAATAATAGGGCCATTTAAGATGACTATGGTGTTAAAGATTTTAATTTTTAATATTTGATGATTAAATTATCTTTTAAAAATGTTAATTATTTCTTAAAATAGAAATGAGAATCTTTACTAGGAGAATCAAAAAAGAAAGGGAGAACCTTTAGTTCAGATGGAGGGAATAGTAGTTTTCAAAGTAATAAACTTAAGTCCTACTAAATGAAGTTTTTTGGATTTGGTAAAAGTTGGTATGATATACTATTTTAAGCAAGTAATTTTTTGTAGTCCCAAAAAATATGTTAGTTTCATTTGAATCAATTAATTTATGGTTCATATTTTTTCTTTCTCCTCTTCATAAATTTTAATTACACAGTTTTTACATAATTTTTTGCCATGCCAGTCAACTTGGAATTTTTTTAAGTGTTCGTCTTTCTAAATAAGGGTATTTTCATTTGGAATCAATTTTTTTATTTGATCTACAAGAGTAAAAGTTATTTTTTTCTTTAGTGTATATATTAAATATTATCATAAATCTTGATATATTTTTGCCGAGAGTTTCATATCTCTAGAAGCTTTATTAATTACACACATAACAATCATATCGTGATACTAAAAGTGGTGTTTAAGAGCAAGATAAACAAGTTAGGCTGTGTATAAAGGATAATTTTTTTAATAATGGATGTAATTTTGATATAGTACTATTTGGTTTTAAAATTGAGATCAAATTTCATTTCTAAGTATGGTACATCTTTTTTTTATTGCATACTTTGACTTGTTTATGCTTTGACTATTATACCTACCACTTGACGTAAGAATCTTTTTATAAACTTAATCCAACCGACCTTTTAGGTAAAAATGTCTACTAGAAGTCTAAAGCACCCAACTTTTTTCTTTCAATTATACTTATTTTAAATCAGGCTAATGAAAACTAAACCGACCTCTACCCATCGCGTTATGAAGATGACCTGTTGTCGCTCTGGTCACCTTCATTAAAATCAGAATGTCACAAAACTATATATTTTATAGACTCTTTTTTAAAGAAGAAATTAGAAGGAATGAGTTGCTCAATTATAAATTCTAGAAGGGCTAATATCTTCAACAAATGACCGCTCCCATTATTAAATAATTTTTTTTACAAAATGCATAGTTATTAGTTTGAAAAATAGTTAGTTACAAATGAAATCTAATGGATGAAAATAGGCATTGAGCAATTTCTTTTTTTGTTTAGATAAAAATGTTGAAAAAATCAATTTCATTTGGATTCAACTGAGAGTTATAAAAAATGACTCTTTTAATTGGAAAATATAGACTAAGAACATGTTTAGATAATTAATTAAAAATAAGACATACTCAATAAATAAGAATAAATAAAAATAAGGCATTATCAACCAATGTTATAATCGACTAAATAAATGACTTTCCATTAGTTACAATAACGCATACATATGTCAATGCGCGCACGCAATCTATAGTACAACTATAACAAAATCATTTTATCCCGTGCACGGTATGAGTATAGATACTAGTAATATTCCTATTTTAGACTTAAATGCTTTTGATTATTTACTGCAATTTGATCCGCAAAAAAAGCTGGACGTGGAATCAATCCAAGATTTATTATTTCGAAAGCAATTTAAAATAAAACGTTTAACATTGAAAAACGTTTAACATTTAAAATAAAACGTTTAACAATGAAAACTAAACCGACCTCTACCCATCGCGTTATGAAGATGACCTGTTGTCGCTCTGATCACCTTCATTAAAATCAGAATGTCACAAAACTATATATTTTATAGACTCTTTTTTAAAGAAGAAATTAGAAGGACTGAGTTGCTCAATTATAAATTCTAGAAGGGCTAATATCTTCAACAAATGACCGCTCCCATTATTAAATAATTTTTTTTACAAAATGCATAGTTATTAGTTTGAAAAATAGTTAGTTACAGATGAAATCTAATGGATGAAAATAGGCATTGAGCAATTTCTTTTTTTGTTTAGATAAAAATGTTGAAAAAATCAATTTCATTTGGATTCAACTGAGAGTTATAAAAAATGACTCTTTTAATTGGAAAATATAGACTAAGAACATGTTTAGATAATTAATTAAAAATAAGACATACTCAATAAATAAGAATAAATAAAAATAAGGCATTATCAACCAATGTTATAATCGACTAAATAAATGACTTTCCATTAGTTACAATAACGCATACATATGTCAATGCGCGCACGCAATCTATAGTACAACTATAACAAAATCATTTTATCCCGTGCATGATATGAGTAAAAATACTAGTAATATTCCTATTTTAGACTTAAATGCTTTTGATTATTTACTGCAATTTGATCCGCAAAAAAAGCTGGACGTGGAATCAATCCTAGATTTATTATTTTCGAAAGCAATTTAAAATAAAACGTTTAACATTGAAAAGCATGTTTGGAAAGGTATAATAAAAAATTAATCCGACCTGCCGGATTCGAACCAGCGACCTAAGGATTTAACTGCGTACAACTACAGTCCTCCGCTCTGCCAACTGAGCTAAGGTCGGTGTTGTATAGTCGCCGCTGAGACGGCTATATATCACTATCGTGCATACAATATTATATTCGCTAAGAATACTCCGTATCCTTGCAAATTCCATTTATTCATTTGAATCATTTCTGTTTCAACTATCAAAAAACATGAGTGAACATTTTAATGCTTTCTTTCATATTCTACCGAACTATTATGCGATCAGTTTTAATTTTTATATTTAGTGTTTGTATTGTGTTCCAGCATAACGTATGCTTTAGAGTTTTAGAGTTGTGTGATGAGCCTGTCCTCATGTTGAAACATTGAGGCTTGTGCAGTTGTGCCTAGGGTCGCTACAAATTTGACAGATGTAGGGTTCAATAATTTATGTTTATATACTCCCTCCGTCCCAGTTTGGTTGTCCTACTTTCCTTTTTGGGTTGTCCCAAAATGAATGTCTTGTTTCCTTTTTTGGCATGAAATATGTGGTTCTTATTAATTTACTTTATTCTACTCAAATCTCAACCACAATTTTTACTTTTCAACCACTTTATTAATAATCGTGCCAAATTGAAAGTGGACAACCATTATGGGACGGACTACGGAGGGAGTATTAGTTTGGTCAACAAACATAATACACATCAATAAATCAAGAGAAAAGAGACAAATAAGCCCTCCAACTATTTGCAATTCTACAATCATGCCCCTAAACTTTAAGAATTGCAGATACACTTCTCAACTCATTGAAAATAATGCAATTAGATCCTTTTTTACCTGTTGGTGGGGGGTAAGATGATGAAATATTACTGGCACCAGCAAGTAAAAAGGACCTGATTGCATCATTTTCAATGAATTGAGGAGTGTATCTGCAATTCTTCAAGTTTATGGGCCTGATTGCAAATTGCAAATAATTCGAGGGCTTATTTGCCCCTTTTCTCATAAATCAATTTCTAAGACATATCCAATGTGACAAGCAAATTGAATAATCCAATCCTAACACCTATGAAGCTTCAATCATATTCAAAAATGACAAGGGAAGTTTCTTCACATCAAGGGACCACTTTTCTCACACTCTCCATTGAAGCTTCATATCAGCAACTCACTTTTTTCCTATCTTTCTACTACCTAGTTCTCGATTTGTGCGTGTCATCCTTGCGTAGGGGCCATGCTAATCTTCTCTGTACTCCGTATCGTTCCAATTTTATCGGACGTCCCCGAAGGGACAGTACTACCTAGTTTTCATCCTATAAATAGATAGACTTGTAACTTGTAAGTTGCAACGCTTTCTATCGTCATATCATAGATCACCATAGCACAATCAAGAAGAGTTTTGAATATTCTTGAGAGACGTGTGAAGTGTTTTTGAGAGTTTTTAGTTAGAGCTTGTATGTCTCTTATTTTTATTCTTGAAAGTAATAAAAGTGACTTTCTCTCATATTAGTTCGATCCTTTTATTCCCAACAACACATACTATATGATGATAATATATAAATAGATATTGAAGAATTCGGTGGTACTTTCAAGATATGGTACCTTGTCCACATGCATGGACGAATTAGAATATTGCACGTATATAATTTAAATATAAAAAATGATGAAATAATGATTTCGACCAATAAAATACATAATAGGTAAGATACCCTCATTTTTATGAGTACCGACCGTAACATTCACCATACATACATTATTAGTAGTCCGTTACACTATCCGCTATAAACAAATTAATGCAAGGGCAGCCTCCTCTAGGCTTTTTTTCCGAATTCGATCATATTGATCGAAGTTCGGCTGTTCTTGTTCGCATATCTGGCTGCGGAGCAGTGGTCTGCTTTTGGCTAAGGTAGAGCGATCACGAGTTTTTCTCTCTAGGGCTTTGACTATGTCGGCCGCTGGAGCCTTTTTCCGATTTCGACTTTATCGAAGATCGGCTTTGTTATCCCTTGGTCGCTGGTGCTCGACTGGTGTCCAGGTCAGACGCGGAGGGCGGAGATCGGTGGAGGAGGGCAGATTTGTTGTCATGGCTCGAGGAGATCGGCGCTGTGGTCAAGGTTCGAGGATGCGGCGTTGCTGTCGTCGTTAGAGAAGATCGGCGCCGCCTGTCCGCTTACTCTGGTCGCACGGAGCAGGGATGAGTTTGGTTATGCAGGGACGGAGGATTGATGCATGGTCTTTGGCAGCCAAAGGTCATGGAGGATCAATTAGCATGGTACCAGTGGTACGACCTCCTCCTGAACCACCACCATGGGATGCATGAGGTGCTAGAGTTTGTGAACGTTTTTCTTGTAGTTTTTATCTGTTTGTTATTTGTTTTCTTGCGTCCATTTTTGTTGTTGGGTTTGACAGTTTGTTTGAGTTTTTTGCCTCTCTTTATGTCATTGGGTATGGTTGGATCTATGGGAATAATTTTGGCTGTGTCAAGCCCACTACATGGTTAGCGATTCGTGTTGCTCTCTCAGGGGTGACCGTCTCAAAGTCTCACCATAGGGTTACAGTCGTAGTTGTTGGAGTTTCAGTTGGTGTCTGCTTTATTTTCCTTTTGCTTGATGTAATGATCCTGATGAATCTTTTGATATGAATAGAGGCATGTTTTGATGATAAAAAAAAGTAGTCCGTTGTTAAATAAAGCATTACTTACTAAAACTACAATCAATTCAAAGAATAAATGAAATTGGATATATTTGTACCACTATAAAGAGTTTAAGAGCATACATTCTAACACTATAGGAGTACTTATTAAGACTTGGGAGTTTAACAGCATATTATAATTAGGTATGATGAGTCACCCATAATATGTGGTATGGTTAACTAAGGATGACTGGATCGATATAATGACCAAGAGCCTTATTAATCGGAGCTTTTGTGTCCATTTTGATGTTATAGACCCGTTTCTGTTCCTATTCGAACTATATTTCACACTGTATTTTAATGTCAACCACTTAAATTGAGCCATCTCTACAAATCCCATATTCCCACAACAACTGACATCAAATCTTCTCAAGACTTTTGCTATGTCCTTAGATGCATTGTAGACAGAAGTGCACATGCAAACATAATGAGGAAAACATCTAATAATCTTCAACGTTTGCTTAATGTGCAGGTATCAATTTAGTTGCACGCATTGTGAGCAAATAGCAGAAGTAAATAGTTCCATAGCTCCAAAACTATGGGGACAACTAGACAAGGATATGCAAAGACTGAAATTTTGGATTATTTTGGATTCACACCTATTCTTTTACAACCATTCTTCATGTACACTCACAATTTTGTCTAATCACAATTTTGTCTGTGTACACAAACAACTTCCACTTTTTTTGTATTTTAACACTAACAAAACATTGGCATACTAAAACGTTTATAAAAGGCGTGTACAAAAGGAATTTTTTTTAGGCATGGCTTCAATATTTTCAAGAATATGCATTTACTGTTAATAGGGTGGATTGTGAAAAATCTAACTGGTCAAAATGTCGTATCATCTCTTCTGTATCTTTCCTTACGATGTTTTTTCAAAACTATTCGACATAGTTTAATTCCAAGGATATGCATTCTGCTATATTAGCATATGATACAACAACATCCAAGCCTTAATCCCAAAAGAATTTGCGATCAGCTAACATGAATCGATTCATTATTTCATTTATTTAGCATATGATATCACAAAAAAACATTTGAGCAAAATTCCCCGATTTGGTAAACTCACATTTCTGTTGGATGTTTCCCTGTTTGTATTACACTGTTGCAATTTGCAAATGAGCAGCTAGACTCTACATATAATTAATCAATGGACCATTTTTAACTTACAATCTGTTCTATATGGTTTACAACACTGTACAAATCAGTTCTGCCAAAACAGGAAACAGTTTCTCTTTGTGTCTTAGTTCTTGGCCAAACATTGCTTACTACGAAAATCTGCTGACATCAGCTTCAGCATCAGACTCTCCAGCCTCTTCGCACCCGGACCCGGCCTAAACACCGAATCATCTCCAACGACCGAACAAGGATCACTCCCATCCTCTTGACCCCCTACACACCAACCCCCTGGCACAAACCGGTCTGAACCACGGCCCAACAGCTCCCTGTCAATCTTGTCCAAAACTGGATCGTCTCTCCGGAACTTCCTGGCAAAAGCGGCACTGCTGTTGACCATGGCCTGAAAGTCCTTGAGGGTTAAGGCGAGGGGGTGTTGTTTGGGAGGGTTGTCCCAAGCGATGTAGTGCAGATCATGACCTATTGCAGTGTTGCGAAACTCATCAGCGTTGCAGATGACGGTGTGAAAATAGCCTTCTGGGGAAGAGACGAAATTGGTATAGTACATGAGAAGTGTTCTTGGGAGGTTGTCCCATCCCCATATGCAGTACTCCAGGAAAGAGCGTGTCAGGATCATCCATGCTGACCCTGCATGTGGGGACCAATATAATAAAGTCCTAATCTTAAATGTCATTGTACGTCCCAAAGGAATTATATCAATTAATAATCATCCAAACAAAAAATGTCACTTGAATTTATTTATTTTTAAATGGAAACAGAAGAGAGATTTTACAAGTAGATGGGATGACATTGCAGAAACTACAAGAGGGCATTTACTATCTCTCTCCACTAGCTGATCACCTACTCCCTCCGTCCCGCTATGATTGTCCCATTTTACCATTTCAGTCCGTCCCACTAAGATTGTCTCATACCTTATTTGGTAAAGTTTGTGTGGTTCTAAATCATTTCTACTTTATTCTTACTTTATCAATTCAATATCAACCACATAAACCCACTTTTATTAATAACCGTGCCACCTTCTCTTGTCCCAAACTTAAGGGGACGGAGGTAGTATTTATTAAACACTGTGAGATCACACTAAATGAGATCAGTTCTCTTATCAACTACTCCGTATCAATTAATACGGAGTAGTTACTAACTAACCTAACACTATAACTCCTTTTCCCAAACATTGCCTTCCTTTATTTAAATGATTTTTTATGAATATCACTAAATTAAATACAAAAGACGAAAACATGACGTGTTTTATATTTTTCAAAATTAAATGATCTATGGGTCATTCGGAAACCGTCTCTTTGTGCTTTTAGTACAGAGGTAAGACTGCGTACATCCGACCCCCCTTACCCCACCGTAGGTGGGAGCCTTTGAGGCACTGGGGTAATGATGATGATTCAATATTAAATGATGTCTTTTTAAAAGTATCACTGAAATATAACTTACTTACAAAAATTTGACTAAACTTACTATGAGTAGTGTCATGGTCACTTTAGTGTAAAAACTCAACAT